>OY728126.1:912321088-913521088 GCA_963277665.1 Viscum album
GGTTTGGTTTTGAAAAAAGTTCTTTGTTCAAAAATGTTTTAGAAAAGCTACTGGGTTTTGTAATTAGAAAATATTTTTTAGGAAATGTAAATGAAAATGAGAGATTTTTAATAAAAAAAGTTTGTTTATTATTGGAAAATAAAAACACATTTTCTAATACATATTTGCAAAATGAACAGGAAATATTTTAAAAAATCAAAACAGTGCCTACCTTTTCCATTTTCATTTAATAAAATATATCCCTTCCACAATCCAATACATTTTTAGGAAAAACATAAAATGTTTCCAAAACCTAACACAATTAAATCCCAATAATTTATTCGTTCTCATTGTCATCCTTTTATTTGATTTTGGTATGCACATGCTTGGCCTGTTTGGCAGGAGTTGGATGGGAATCCGGATCTTTACTGTTCTGCTGAACTTCCTCATTGTTGTTGATCCTCTACTGTTTTACTGTTGCGTTTGGATTAAACAGCACACATCAGGGAAGAAGTTTCAGGAGATCCTTGAAGAAGCACTTGTTCGCCCCCTCGGCATCGATGGTGAGCTCTACATTGGAATTCCTCCAGGTAAGACCCTAACCCGTCTCTCAACTCTTCTCACAATTTCTTTAATTCAGGTAGAATTATTTCATTATTGTGCTTGCCATCCAGGCGTTGAGCCCCGGCTTGCAGCTCTCACGGTGGACATGGCAGATCTGATGAAGCTACAGAACATGAATATTAACCGCCCTGAGCTGCCGTCCACCTTCCAGCTCGACACCATTTCCCAGATGGTGACCGTCCTCCCGGCTCTGTTCAACTCATTGAATGTTCGTCGTGCCATCATACCCGCAGCCAATGGCCACTGCTCGGCCCGGGCACTGGCACGCTACTACGCGTCATTAGCTGATGGGGGCATCATCCCACCACCTCATTCTTCCTCTTCCAAACCAGCGCTCGGCAGCCACCCGCACATTCCCAAGTTCAGTACACATGACCCGTCCAAGAAGCCCGGGCCCGGGCCCAAATCATATGGGCCAGAGCTCAATTATGGCAAGGATTCTGCAAGCCGGGACCATTACATTAGGGTTCCGGACATGGACGGTGGCAGCAATGGCAGGAGTGTTGTGGGAAGGATTTTGAACAGCCCCAGGATTTGTGATGCGTTTGTGGGGGTGGGAGATTATGGACACCTGACACTCCCGGATGGGAAGTTCGGGCTCGGGTTCAGCAGGTACTGCTTGGAGGATGGGTCGGTGATTGGGTTTGGGCACTCGGGGATGGGAGGCTCTACGGGGTATTGTGATGCCGGGCACCAGCTTGCGGTCGCGGTGACTGTGAATAAGATGTCACGCGGGGTGGTGACCGGAAGGATCATTCGGTTCATTTGCACAGAGCTGAATCTGCCGACGCCGGAGGGTTTTGTTGCCTCGGAAGAGCAGGTTGGTTCAGAGAAACCTCTGATACATTGAGGAAGACAGAGGTATGGAAATTTAATTTAGAAGTCTGTAGATTCAAAGTTGATACCCAATAGGCAATATGTTGAAGGATGAGAAGCTGCCATTCTTTATGGTGTTTACATGTCCACACTTTCTGTTTTCACCACTTCCTAAACAAAACGAAATATTGCATTCTTTGCATTGTTGGATTTCTTACGATGTTCAAGACATTTTGAAGATCATAATACAATTGAACCTTTTCGTTTTTGTGTCCAAGCTCCATCAATAGTCTTTTAATTCAAGTTGTATCTTTGCGTGTATTTTATGTTGCTATATACTCTGCTTCTCTTATGGATAAATGCATAATTGATTGCAGTTCTAAAATCCAACGTACTACTCCATTTGCAAGCGTAAATTGTCCATGGTGAATTTTCTCTTATCCAAATAGCTTGTAAAATATGAATTGCTATAGCTCGTGATAATGAATTTGATCATTCTCTCTGTCGGATCCCCCCATCCTCCAGAGCCTTTGATGGCCTAGTATGGAATAGACCCCCTCTTATGGTGGGATGATGCCCCCATTCGTCGAGACTCTCCCATCTACTTTTTGAGGTGCAGACTTCATAGCCTTTCACATACCTAGCGAGAGGTGCAGGCCTGTGGTGCCGCACCAATCGGAACGAGGGGTGTGGACCACTGGTCGCGCCAAGTGAGGGAGTTGTACTTGGAGCCGGCTAGAGCGCCGGCCCTAGGCATTGTCCCTTAGTGCTTGAAAATCCGCCAATTTTTCTCTCCCTAGGTTCTTGCCATAACATAATACAATATTTGAGGTATTCTGGATATGTTTTAGAATCCTTTTTTTAGTATCCTAATGCTTCAAACTTAGAATACATCATGTATTGGTTGCTCTTCACTATTGACGTATATTATAGACGTTTTTGTCATCTTTGTTTTGTTGTTATGACTCATCTTCAAAGATAACCTTAGATTAACACAACTGTGAGTATATTATAGACATTTTTCTCTGTTTTGTTGTCTCAATTGTTAGGCAGCCGCATAAAAGGTGGCTATAATCCTTCAACGGGGGTGGGCTGCCCACCCTCACCAATCCCCTACCTACCATGCTGCATTGCTTATAAAAGGGTACTGCAACCCCCCCTCCCCTCCAAGATAGGTACTGCTGATAGAAGGTAGATATAGGTACTGCTGATAGAAGGTAGATATCAGAAGCATTAATAAAATTTCTGTTCTTTTCTACTCACCTTTCTCCGTTCTCAGAGGAAGATATGTTCTAATTTTAAACCTTCTTCTCACCGCCTGGTTGGACGGTTCTAATTATTTTTTCTTTTCATCTTAAACCTTATTTTTCACCGTCTGGTTGGACGGTTCTAATTATTTATATAATATTATTTATTTGCCGTTGGATTGGACGATTTATGGGGTTTATTTAATTATCGCCATAAAGTTTGAGTTGTCACTTGTTCGGATAGTTTTAATTTATTTATTTTGCACCGCCTGATTGGACGTTCTAATTAATAAATCAGTACATGCAAGAAAGTTTTAAACGAGAAATGTGATATGTTGATTTATTTATTTTAAACCCTCATGTGAAAGATTTATTAACCGATTAAGGTGATATATATAATAATAATATTTTCCTGGTTTTAATGTTTTTGATATCGTTTTATTTATTGTATCCCAAATGTAAATTATTGTTGTATTCTTATTTTGAATAATAATAAAGTTTTTCTCACTCATAGTTATCATCATGTCAAATCTCATGAAACTGGAATTCACCGCTCTTGATATTATTGAAAATAATTACATGTCGTATGTTGAAATGCATCTCAAATTGATGAATTTCATGGAAACAATTAAAGAAAATAATTCACAAACCCTTCAAAATAAAGCAAAGGTGATAATCTTGCTAAAATGAAATCTCGATGAGGGTTTGAAATGTGAATACATCGCAGAAAGAGATCTATGTAAACTCTGAAAGAGTTTGAAAGAGAGGTATGATTATCAAAAGGAGGTTGTTCTTCTAGCGATCCGTGATGAATGACATGTTTTACGCCTTGGGTCAGTGATTACAATTCTGTCATGTATAGAATTGTATCATATATAAAGTACTATGGTTTTGGGATTACAGATGTCGATATGCTTGAAAAGATGTAAGACATTTCATGCATTTCAAATCACCCTACAACATCAATATCGCTTGCAAGGGTATATAAAATATTATCATCTCATATCATCATTACTTGTAGTGGAGAAGAACATTGAGCTTTTGATTAAAAATCACTAGTCGTGTCCTACTGGTTTAGCAGTAGCATTTCTTAAAACAAATGCTATATTTTATGAAAATAATCACGAAAGAAGTTGGGGACGTGATTCTCGTGGTGGACGTGGTTTTGACGATAGGCGCGGTCGAGCAGGTGGTTGTAACAATGAGCCTGCTCGAAATGAATATCAGAATCAAAGAAATATCAGCTCAAGCACTCCGAGGAATCCTGAAGATTCCTGCTACATGTGTGGTT
Organism: Viscum album; assembly: GCA_963277665.1. Classification (NCBI taxonomy): domain Eukaryota; kingdom Viridiplantae; phylum Streptophyta; class Magnoliopsida; order Santalales; family Viscaceae; genus Viscum; species Viscum album. The sequence continues at coordinate 912,325,046 of OY728126.1, forward strand.
CTAAGAGACATTAGTTTGGAGTTTGCTGAACCCCAGAGCATCTTTGTAAGCTCTATAAATCTCTTGAAGCAAAGAAAAATGAGTCACACTTTACCGAGATATTCTATAAAGGGAAATAAATGGAGGCGAATTTCACGGAGAATCAAAAGTCATCAAATGATGATTTCACTTACCTCGAAGCGAATGATTTTACTTCTGAATTTGATGAGATGATAGCTGGAAGTAATTCAGAAAAATTACAGTAATTATGATATATGATGTTGTTTTGTTCTGTATGCTTTATATTTTGGATGTTGTATTGTTTGAATTTCACAAGGTGTTTCTCACAATATTATTGTCTTTACTTTGAAGCATTAAAATAGATTGCTTAAACGAGATAGATATTTGAATACCAGATAGTAGAACAACGCACACAATTCTTAAGAATAAAAAATATATTTTTCTGATCTTAAACCAACAAGACCAATTGTGAATACCATATCAGGTCCTGCAGATCTGATAGAATGGATTGGTAAAGCGAGTTTTTCTTTACCTAATGGGGCATAATTTTTTTTATAAAAGATGTGTTGTTTTCCCCAAAATCTAAAAGTAACTTGTTAAGTTTCAATGATATATATCAGTATGGGTATGATAATTAAACTATATCTGAGAGAAATGAAAAGTACATGTGCATTACCATTAATAAATCCGATAAGAGTCATGTACTAGAAAAACTACCAAAATTATCATCTGGATTGCATTATACATATATAAATTCAACTCAAACACTTATGGTAGTAAAGAATGGACCATAGATTGTGAATTTGTGACATGACTGATTAAGTCATCCTGGTTCAGAAATGATGTGAAAAATAATTGAAAGTTCTCATGGATATTCAATAAAGGTCCAGAAGATCTCTCCACTAAGAAAAATTCAATGCGAAACTTTGTTCGCTTGGAAAGCTGATTGTGAGACCATCTCTATCTAAAATTAAGACTGAAATGTCAACCTTTCTTGAACGAATTCAAGGGGATATGTGTGGATCAATTCATCCATAGTGTGTGCCATTTAAATATTTTATGGTATTAATTAATGCATCTAGCAGATGGGCACACATGTGTCTTCTCTCAACACGTAATGTAGCGTTTGCACGATTTCTTAATAATGAGAGAAAAATGATTTAGCTAAATGATTTAGCTAAATCACTGATAAAATGCCTCCAACTTATTGCTAGATCATTAATAACAAGAGCAAAGTTGCCGAGTTCTGTATGGGGTTATGCAATATTGCATGCTTCGCCATTAATTCACATCAGACCAAGTGCATATCATAAGCACTCTCCACTCCAATTGGCTTTTGGCCAAGAGCCTGACATCTCCCACTTAAGAGTCTTTGGTTGTGCAGTATATATACCAATTTCTCCCCCGCAATGTACAATGATGGGACCTCAAAGGAAGTTGAGAAATTATGTAGGATATGAATCCTCATCCATCATCTGATATCTTGAACCACAAACCGGTGATGTATTTTCAGCACGTTTTTTCGATTGCCACTTCAATAGAGAAGTATTCTCAGCAATAGAGGAAGTAAAGAAACAAATGGAGGAGATTTCCTGAAATGTGCAAACGTTATATTTTCTCGATCATCCCAGCCGACAATGTGAGATGGAAGTGAAAAAGATTTTACATTTTCAAGAACTCACAAATCAATTGCCCGGTGCATTTACTGATTCAAAGGGCGTGACTAAATCACACATACCAGCTGTAAATGCACTGGCTAGAATTGATGTCCTGAAAACACAATTACATAATAATGTTAACAGAAATCTCAAAAGCATGCCTGAAGCGTGGAAGACTAATTGGATCTAATGATGGAAATCATCAAAAAAGAAAAGGAATTAGTATAATTGAAAACCTCATTATGGAGGCGTGTGTTCTAGAAGAAACACATAATTTAAGTATTGTTAAAGAAACAAATGATGGAAATCATAAAGATAATTCACATGATATAGAAAACCTTGAAGGTTTTGAAAATAATGAAATCTCTCTTAATTATTCAATTATAGGTGATATATGGAATCGAAGTAATGTAGAAAAAATTGTTGAAATATTTTCATATTCTATGTCACATGATATAGAAAATGAAGACCCTGATCCAAGGTCTGTTATGGAATGTCAAAAAACGACCCGATTAGAATAAATAAAAAGACACGATACAAGTTGAATTAAATTCACTTAATAGGGGAAGAATTTTTTGAAATATCATGAACACATCAGAAGTTGTGATGCCTATTAGATATAAATGGGGTTTTGTACGTAAGCGTAATGAGAAAAACAAGATTGTAAGATACAAATCTCTTCTTGTCGCATAAGGTTTTTCTCAGAGGCCCAAAATTGATTATGAGGAGACATATTATCTTGTAATGGATGCTATTACTTTTCAATATCTAATCATCCTTGTAGTAGCTGGGAAAGCTAATATGCGTTTTATGGATGTTGTTATAGCTCATTTATATGGGTCACTTGATAGTAGTATATATATATATGGGAATCCCCGAAGGATTCAAAATACATGAAGTATTAAAATAAAAACCCAAAGACCTATATTCAATTAAATTATAGAAATCCATGTATGGATTAAAACAATCTGGGTGTATGTGGTATAATTTTTTCAGAGAATATTTGTTAAATAAAGGGTATGTAAATAACCTCATATGACCTTGTGTTTTTATTAAGCAAACAACTTTTGGATATGCAATCATTGTTGTTTATGTTGATGATTTAAATATCACCGGAACTCCAGAGGAGATCAATGAAGCAATAAGAAACTTAAAGGATGAATTTGAAATGAAAGGCCTAAGAGAAACCAAGTATTTTCTTGGATTACAAATTGAACATATGTCAAGTGGTATATTTTTGCATCAGTCAAATCACATTGAAAAGGTCTTAAAACACTTTAATATAAATAAAGAGAACCCTTTAAGTACTTTAATGGTTGTTTGATCTTTAAATACTGAGAAAGATCAATTTAGAACTTGTGAAGAAAATGAGGAGTTGTTTGGTCTAGAAGTACCATTCCTCAATATTATTAGAGCACTAATATATCTTGCTAATTGTACTTGTCCGATATATCTTTTTCTACTAATTTATGAAGGAAATTAGGACGCAACGGAAGTGTGAAAAATGTGAAATTTAAAATTTTTGGTTTGGATTCATGTTAAAAACACAGAATCTACTTAACCCCTTACCCGGATTTCTAAAAGGGTAGCATGTAATTCAATTTAAGCATGAAAAATAAAATCAAACGAAATCTTAAACAATAACTCATTCGTTTGAAGTCACTGGTTTGATTCGCTCACCATCGATGTGTCGTGGCTGTAAGACGCCAAACTAGACATCCTCTAGATCATCCACACATGCTCCATAATTACAGGATCATCGATCTCCATTTCCCATGTGCTAGCACGGGAAATCGAAGAGCTTTATGACATCCATTCGATCGCCTAATGAACACGGACTCGGTCGAGAAAGTGGGATCGATCCGACCTTGTTCTTCCTTTATAATCTCTATCTAAGAACTTGAGAGGAGATAAGAGGAGAACTTATCTCACTAAATTCGTGAAAATGGTGTATCTTACTATTCAAGAGGCTAAAATGATCTTTTATACTTAGGTTATACTTTCCAAAATTGCACTTTGGTTAATGGAAAGTAATAAGCTTCATTTTAGACCTTTGTGCACATGTATGACTTAATAAACTTGTCATAAATGTCATAAATATTTAATCACTCACTTTTAACACTATAAAATGTTACATGATAAAATATGAACCATTAACTTGGCCCATAAACTCTCTAAACAATTTAATGAACCTTGAACATCCAATGTCCGTTCGAAAAATTATATTTTTCTCGTATTCACATTAATGACCGAACAACTTGTGAATACCTTGAGAAATAAATTCAATCCTCATTATTATAAACTTGAATGATATAACTAAATTATTTTTAATTGTGATATGTTATACTCGGACGTTCACTGACCCCCACATGTGAGACACACTTCGTCCTAAACTCATATTCGTTATAATAGGTAAAACGTGTGGATACAGTTAGTGTGTGACCCTGTAGGTCCTTATCTCAATAACAGTGAGTCAAACCCATAGACCAAGAGTGGAGTCTGGAAATCCATCATGACCCCTAAGGAGATAAAGAATGTCATAATTATGACTTCCTCTTGCGAACACTTACTATGTAATATAATCTCTTTGTCTCGTGATATCTCATAAAGCAGGATGCATACTTGTGTCATCATCCTGTTGTTGCTTTATATATTTCGTGACCTTACTGGCTGGACTTACATTCTTTTACTATAATCATGGATTTATGAAGGTACTACCATCCTGGTCAACCTGAGCCCATGAGATATCTCTTCCTCATCTCAGAAGAGATAAATTTTATCTTAATCATTCAACCAGTGTCATACCACCAATAACACACCCAACACAAACTATCTCGTTGTGATTTCATTATCCTGGTTTTCACCTTGCATCAAAGTACACGATCAAATGAAACACACTAATAATGATCTCAAGTTCGAAGACCAGTATGCATGTTTGTAGATAGGAACAACCAATGAAATCTGAAACATGTGGTGTTCCTATTGGTGAGTCTTTCTTCATGATCTCACTACTAAAGATCACCAAGTGTGAACTTTATGAGAAGAAGTCTCAATGATTTTGAGCCCCCAACACTTGATAGTCAGAAATCATATGTGTCATGTCAGTATGATGTATCTATACTATAGGACATATATATTTAATATTGTTGCATGGTATCTCGAGATTCTCATTATAGATGGGAACTGCTATAACATTTCTATACGACACATAATCTAAGGACATTACCATGTAAATAGTGGATGCAGAAATATCAACACTATTATGGTAAGAATAAACACTTGTATGTATCAAATTGTATACATGTAATGATAATCAAAAGTATTGTTCAATTTGGGTCTAGGGAACCCACTATTACAATAATTTATTAGAAATACTTAGTTCAAACTCTACACGAAGACACTAGAATGGAATTAAACATATTTTTAGTTATTTTTGCGGCACTATTGATTTGAGTTTAGAAAAGACCATGTCTGGTTTTACAGATGCTGATTATTTATCTGATCCAAATAATGCATGATCACAAATCGGTTATGTATTCACAGTTTGAGGTACTATCATATCTTAGATATCAAAAAAGCATACACTCATTGTAACATCTTCAAATCATACAAAAGTAATAGCACTACATGAAGCATGTCAAGAATGTGTTTGGTTACAGTTTATGAATCAACACATTCGAGCAGCAAGTGGATTACCTATGGATTGTAGCCCAACAATATTATTTGAAGATAATACTTTGTGCATCACACAATTAAAGAAAAACTTCATCAATAATGATCAAACAAAACACATATTATCGAAACTTTTATCCTTTACACAAGAGTTAATGGATAATAGAGATATCAACATGTAATATGTTTGATCCCGTGACAATGTTGCAAATTTATTTACAAATCCACTACCAATAATTATTTTTAGAAAGATTGTACATGATATAGGGATGCATATATTGAAAATTTTGTGATGTAATGTAACTTTCAAGAGGAGTCTACGTGATTGTACTCTTTTCCTTATTCTGATTTTATACCACTTGATTTTTTCAGAAAAAGGTTTTTAATGAGATAGTATCAAAATGCATATGACATTGATAGGGGTGTGCATCCCAAGGGGGTGTGAGGCAACCGTTGAAAAAGCGGCTGCAATCCTTCAATTGGGGTGGACTGCCCACCACCACCAATCCCCTACCTATCATGCTACACTGCCTATAAAAGGGCAATATAGCCCCCCCTGGATAGGTACTACTGGTAGAAGAGAGATACCAGAAGCATTAATGAAATTCTCATTCATCTTTTCTTCTCACCTTTCTTTGCTATTCTAATTTTACTCTTTTCAAGTTTTGTTTTCACAATATCAATAAATTTGCATGTGAAGAATTTTGTTTTTCATTATTGAGTCCATATAAAATTTCCTGGTCAACTATGCCTTTAATTCCATGAATGATTTTTATGAGGTTTTCAAGCGATATATCATCCACATACAATATAAGAATGATTTGATATTCATTACCTGGTCCTTTAAAATACACTAGGATGGGGGAGTTTCTCAACCAATAGTGATAGGGAATGATTGATATATAAGGAGCAATGGCTGTTGAGTTGAGTATCCTGTAAGGTGTTGTACTAATAAGAAAGAATTGGAGAAATTTAGCGAAAACAATAGGACAACGGGCTGCGTGCTGTGTGTGAGAGGGGGGACATGAGTGAAAAGAAAGGCCAATGCTATAAAAAGTGAAGAAAAGGCCTGATGAGTCAATATAGAAGTAAGAAAATTCAACTCAACCAAGAATAAAGACTGACATGTTAGTACTTGCGGCTACATGGGGACTCATTGAAACTTACACTTTTTCAAAGGGGACAAGGAGGGCATAGATGGACATATAGTGAGAAGCACAAAATCATGTTTTTATATGTTATATTTCTAGAGAGGGGAAGTCTTTAGTAATTAGAAAGACCCACAACATGCCCATTAGAAGATCGAGAATGATTTAAATTATTTTTATTATATTCAAATTTTTGATATTTGTATCAAATATTTGTTTGTACCAACATCATTGTACCTACAAGAGATTGTACAGTGATTTTTTTAATCTTCAAATTGATATTTCTTTATCATTTTTCATAAAATATTCTTGTTGAAACATATAAATCTCTTATTCGTGATCTCTATAAATAAAATCATTTTTCACATATAATCACATCACTATAACTATACAAATTTTTATTATTTGAACCACCATAAAAAATGTTTCATTAAAATCAATATCTTCATGTTGAGTATATCATTTAACCATCCTCTTAGATGATATCATTTCAATCAGTAGATATCCTCATTTGTTATCACATTTTAGTAGAGAAATAAATTTAATTCCCTCCAAATTGCCCACCAAAATTTATGATAAGTAATCTAATTCTCTAGTGTATCGATTCACACAATGTTGTCTCATAATTTCTTACATCACTTATGATTTATCTTCTTTCCCTAGTAAAATATGGTTTCATATAAATTCTTCCCAATGAGTTATTTTTATATATAATATAATATTATATATAAATTATTATTTAAATTTTGATGGGAATTAATACTTGTAGTTGATGTTAATGAAAGATTCTGACTATTTTTCTGAATGTGTTTACAGTTGTATGAGTCCTTTAGTTAAAATATATATATTAAATTAAAAATTAACATTATTAATTAAATATCATATATTTATTTAATATAAAAATTCCATATAATTTGTAATAGCTTTATCCAAATAAGCATTAAATATCATTTAATCAAATAATTTAACTATTGAACATTTAATTGAATTGAAACTTGATTTAATTATATTAAAACTTTTTTTTTTGAAAAATCTATTCTTATTTTCATAGATTAATATGCATACCTTATATACTTTTATATTATTGGTATTAAATATGAAACTCATTCATAATTATGAAATACTCCTATAATAAAAAAGTTTGGAATAGTCAAACCATCCATGTGCCAGCATGATAATCTTCACATGTAAAAGATATAAAGTGTGAGCATAGATCATGGATGATGTCAATGTTGTATGAACAATCTAATGTTTACTCAATTATATGAGCATATTGAAGAAATATATTAACACATAGCATGTATTTATTTAAACATGACCATACACTTTTAGTCTCAATCAATCAATATCACAACGTCATTAATTTTCATAGAAGTATACATTATGTATCTTAAGTAGTTATCTCATGATTAACTTTAGGACACAAACCAACATTGACCATACTATAAAAAATCCAAAAAAAATCAATACTCGAACACAAATCCCTAAAAAAAGGATAATCCCTAGGGTCTACAATACATAAATTAAACATACTATGAGACAAAAGTATGAAAAGATCATGTGTCAAGAACTAGCTCCTGCTTTATGGTTCACTAGCTCTATTACGATAGTTGACTCCAATATATGCTTCATCAATATGCAAGGTCACAATTACATCACCACGTGAGTATCCTTGTAGGGGTGAGTAAAACTATATAGTTTAGTTGACCCATGTACTAGATCACACCTAGTCAAATATCACATGCATGTCATAAATCATGTGAGTCAATACATCAAGTAATGATATTAACACACTAATATGGTTCATCCACTTAGGTCTTCCTAGTCTAGCCCAAGAATCTATCCATAAACAATATCTACTTATATAAAAAATACAATAAATCCAATATTTATACACACTAGAAAATGACTCAAACACGATCATCTTATCCAAAGGAAGGTTGTTTATAGTTGTGCATCCTCATAGTTTTTAACTGTATCATAACCTAGTTAATTCAGTAAAGTACTTATAGTTGTTAACTCTATTTACAGTACAAAAAAGATGTCTTAGCAGTAGTTTATTAGCGGATATTCTAATAACTGTTGTTAAACAAATCATATTAAATATAATTTATATTATATCAGCATTTATGTTAAACCACCACTATATTTTTTATTTTTAAATTTAGCGGTGGTTATCTAAATATTCTAACCCCTCCCCCAACCTGATCCACCCTCCCCCTGATCCCTCGGCCCCTCCCCCTCTCCCCAATGGATGGAGACCCCCTCCCTCTCCCCAACGGAGGATAACTAATCCTCCCACTCTCCTCGACAACCTTCCTCAACAGTGACCAACCTCGACCCCCCCTCTCCCCGATGACCTTCTCCCCAACGACGACTAACCTCAATTCCCCCCATCCCCGACATCCTTATCTCTGATGGTGATCGCCCCTCACCCCTCCCTCACCTTCGATCCCCATGACCTCAACCTCCCCTGCACCCCGACGTTGACCCTGCAACGCCCCACTGCTTCTCGACAGCGATCCCCAATGGTGTCCCCTCTTCCCCTTTTCCTAGATCCTTTTAGATATGTTTCGTTGAAGGTATATGATGCATGTTGGATTCTTCTAAAGGTTTTAATTAAATTATATAATGATTTATGTAATCGAGTTTTTTTGGATTCTTTGAATTGTAAATATGTTTCTAGATTTGAATAATCTTGATTTTTTACTATCATTAGAGAGTGATAATCAATTTCAGAAAATATACAATGAAATGTGGACCCAGATTAACCCTTGATTGTCAATCTAGTTTTCCACTATATTAATTAATAGTGTAATTTGTTTGAGTACTGGAAGTTATTTTGAATCTATATTTATGAGTTTCATTTTTGTTTGCATGAAACCTTTCTTGAATTCCTTGAAATACACAATTTATCACTGTCTCACTACTTTGAAATTTTAAGTGTGAAAATTTTCGCATGGTTTAAAATATATGTTCTAAAATATTTATAATGGCCAGTTATCATGTTGTACATTTTTATAAATCCTTTGATTTTTATTTTCCCATATATTAAATTCCAAGTGTGTATAAATAACAAAACATGTTTTCTTGAATATTTTATTTGTAATTAACTTTTTAAATACCCACAATTCATGTTAAAATTTTACTATTTTCATATTCTGGTGTTTTAATGTGTTATAAGTATATAATTAAAATTTGTATTATTTTTTTTGTTTTAATCAGAAAAACATATATTTTGGAATTTTAATGTCAATATTAAATATAGTTTTAGTTAGATTTTTTATGATAAATACATTTCTTTCATATTTGGAAAGGTTGAAGTAATTTTATAGTGTGATTTTAAATGAATTTACATTTATCATGAATACAGTTTATATTTGATTAATGTAAGAATTTTAAATCTAGAATAAAAGAGAATAAGTCACGAGATATCACAGTGCCGAGTTCTTGTTTTGAGATACAAAAAATAATAGAGACAATCAAAGTAATAATTATCAAAGTAATAGCAAGAAATAGAGACAATCATGTTTCTTTAATATAAAATATAAAATTATAATATAAAAACATAAAAGTTACATATCTTTTAATAGAATAATTATGTTCACGTATTATTATGGACTAATAATAGTATTCTTGACATCACAGTAACCTGTCTCCTCGACTCAGTGAACTTATTCCACAAAATTTGATCGTATTATTATGAGGGGTAATATTTATTCATTTATTTTTTTTATGTTTTTAACATTGGGTTGAATCATTTTTTATGTTGAATTTGTGTTATATCGAATCAAGACCCTACCCTGGTCGATGATGAAGTTGGGTGATGTTTAATTTTGATTTTACTTGTTTGATTAAACATTTATATCTTTATATCTAAATGTAAAGGGAGAAGAGTGACAATACAATACCTAAGGATAAAAGATAGATTAATTTACCTCAAAAACACACCACGATATGCCAAGGGTTTGGAATAATTTTTAGATTATACAATTGCAAACCGATCAGTGGATGGTAGAATAAAATGTTTGTGTCCTGATTGTAAATTCATGCGATGGTTGAATAGAAATGAAGTATATGATCATTTGATATTGAAATAGTTTTATTCTCAATATGTATGTTGGACTTGGAATGATGAATCAAATGTTATGGAAAGTCAAAACAATGAAAATCCTATCAACGAAACACAAAGTGACCCGCTAGAAGAGAATTCAGTTCGAAATTTGCTAAATGATGCATTTGGCTTTGCAAGATACAATGTCTAAGATTTTAACAGATCAATAGAACCTTCAATTGATCCTAATAATGTTACTATTACTCATAACTCCAATGACTAAAAAATGAGTTTTATGAATTAGTTGAAGACAGAGAACAAGAACTGTAGGGAGGGTGTGACAAGAATCCAAAGTTGTCTTTTCTGCTTAAGTTGTATCATATCAAGTGTCTCAGTGGAATTAATAAAAAATAAATTTCCATTATTTTAGATTTTATTTATGATGCATTTAGTTAAAGTAATATCTATGCATTATTCTATGAGATGAAGATAATCATCGAAAAAATTGGACTTGATTATAGAAAGACACATGCATGCCCTAATGATTGTATGATTTACTGGGGATAAGTGTCTGATAAAGAATAATGAATAAGATTTCATACAAGAGATGGAATTTAATGAAAAAAATGAGTGTATAAATCAATGCAATAGTAGGAAGAAATAGAATAAGAAAACTCTTGAAAAGGTATTGCATTAATTTCCTATGAAACCATGCTTGTAAATATTATTCATGTCATCTAAGACTACATACGACATGAAGTGGCATACTCAGGATAACAATGATGGATTTATGAGACATCCAAAAGATTTAAAATCATAGAAGATAGTTGATTCATTATATCCATTTTTTTCTTCGGATCCTAGGAATGTATGTTTAAGATTGGCTTTTGATGGTTTTAACCCTTTTGGTACTTTAAGTAATAATTATAGAAATTTTATAGTTATTTTGATCTCTTATAATCTACCTCCATGGATTTGTATGACGAATACTTATTTCATTATTTTGATTATTATTCTTATAAGGAAAATGTTTGTAAATGACATTGGGGTATACCTTCAACCTCTAATCAAAGAATTGCTAGAATTGTGGGATGATGCTATGGAAACATATGATGATTCAATAAAAAAAATATTAAAAATGTATGCTGCTTTAATGTGGATAATTAGTTACTTTCCTGGAATAGGAAATTTATCCAATTGGAACACTCATACTGGTTTGGACGGTCTGGTTTGTAAATTTGATTTTTGAACCTCAATGATTACCTCATAGTAGAAAATGGTGTTTTATGTTTCACCATCAATTTCTTGATGCTTTTAATAAATTAAGGTCTAACAAGACACAATTCAATGGATATATTGAATTGAGAAATCCACCAAATGTGTTATTTGATTCAGAAATCTAGATACAATTAATGAATGTTAATGGAAAATTTAGAAAATGTAATAAGTTTAAAGAAGGTGGGAAAGGGTATGAGGTACAATATCTGAATCATCTAAAACAAAAAAATGGAAGAAAATGATTATATTTTTCAAACTTCCTTACTGGGATTTTAACTTGATACGTCACAATATTGAATTAATGCATATCAAGAAGAACATATATAAAAATGTAATTTTTACATTGATTAATGAGAAGGGTAAATCTAAGGATCACCTTAATGCTCGAAAGGATTTGGAGTCGATGAATATAAAGAATGGTTTGTGGGAAAATGAGAATGGAAAGTATCCATTGACTATTTTTACAATGAAAAATCATGAGAAAGACATATTTCTTCAAACATTAGAGAATTTAAAAGTGCCAGATGGATATTCAAGTAACATATCAAGGTGTGTAGACTTAAAACATCAAAATATACATGGATTTAAAATTCATGACTCACATATTCTGATTGAGCAGTTTTTATTGTTGGCATTGTGTAATACGTTACCTGAAAAAGTAACTGCAGTTTCTAGTTGAGTTTTATACCCTTTTTAGAGAGATTTATGGAAAAACTCAAAATCCAACCAAGCTTAATAAACTACATGAAATAATTGTTTTGATTTTTTTCATTTGGAGATGTTATTTCCCCATTAATTCTTCACAGTCATGATTCATTTGATTGTTCATTTAGTTGAAGAAGCTAAAATTGGTGGACTACCACACTATTTATGGATGTATCCAATTGAGAGGTATGTTGATATTATTTTTATTTTTATTGGTTAATTCAATTTTATCAAATCATTACGTAATTTTTTTAAAATTGTTTCTTCTTTTTTCATCAGGTATTTAGGTCATTTTAAATCATATATAATGAATAAATATTAACTAGAAGGCTCTATTACTGAAGGTTACATAGCTGAAGAGTGCTTGAACTTCTGTTCTAGGTATTTGGATGGGATTGAGACTAGATTCAATCACATTGGGCATGTTGATGAAATCTCTACTAATTCTCATTCTGAAAACCATTCATCAGTATTTCCAACTATTAAATGACCAATTGGAAAGGGTTAAATTTTACACTAATTGAATTGGATTTTCTACAAGAACATATATTTTTTTCTACTCAATAGTCTTATTACAGATCCATTTATTGAATTATTTTGATTACATGAAAAGAGGCGACTAATGGGTCGAGCTCGAAAGGAGTTGGAATTAACAAAAGATGATAATAAAGAGATTTTTGAATGGTTCAACCATCATGTAAGTATATAATCATATTCATATTATTGACTTGTAGTTATTTTTTCTATGTTAAAATTAACACCTTGTATTTTATTTTCTAGATAATGAATGTTGATAATAGAGATGAAATATCAAATGATTTTAAAGTTTTTGGCTTGAGGCTCTCTAGGGAAGGCTAAGAGATTTGATGCCTACAATATTCACATCTTCAAGTTTCATACAATTTATCATGAAGAAGACTTGAAAACTCAAAATAGTGGTGTATTTACACTTGTAGAGGTGGGATACTTTGGAAAGATGAATGATTTAATTGAATTAAACTATCATGGTCATTTTTCAGTTGTCTTATTCAAATGAAAGTGGGTTGACCAAATTATCTTCACACTTCAAATTTATTATGTTTTTAAAGGTTATTTATAGCATATGGAATACCATAGGTCATATCTCAAGGAGCGTTGATGGGTTTAGAGTGTGTATTTTTAATAAAAAGTACTAAAAGAGGGGGTGGTTTTGAAAATAATTTTAAGAAAATAACTTAATTTAAAGAGTTTAATAGTTGAAAAAACAAGTGGATTTTAAAAAATATGAGATAAATTGGTCATTGTGATTTCACTACACACATTTCAAGTTCATTGTTCTTATATATTCATTTAGGTTTGGAGTAATTCTTTGGTTGAAATTAATTGGAATCTCGATTAATTCCTAATCTTTTATATCAATGCTTGAAGAACCAAACCTTGACATAAAAATCATATTGCCAAGGCCCATAAATTATTAATGGAATAAGGGCTTAAAAATCATATTTAAATATCAAGAAAGTGGGTAAGAAAAGGATTCTTGTGTTGTCCAATCGGAGAAACACAAGTTACACACTCAAAACCTCACACTGATCGGTTATAAATTAAGATCATATCAATCAGATGCATCAAAACAAACATTAAAATATGAAATAATGTAAGATAAATGGAATTAAATGTTTTAAAACACAAATTAATCCAAACCAATAGCTAATATATGCATCGTAACTCCCTTGACATGTGTGTAGCTCCCTCACAACAAACGCCCACCATTTAGACTGACATCAAGGGGAGGAAGCTCAGGTGGATCTTCTTCTTCATCATTGATCCCCCTATGAGGATAGAGGCCTACATAACTTCTAGGATGAGTATAGGAATCCTATGTAACTTCAAAATGATAGAAATTCACTCCTTGGTCCGACTTACAAATGGGGTGCCCAAGGTTTGATTTTATAGGCAAAGTGGAAGGTAGTTTTGAGCTTCCATATTTATATAAACCACTTGGAACATGGTTTTGAGTGTCCATATGGTATTATATTAATTTTTAGAAAACTATAATTTTGTTTCCCCACCTATTTAATATCTCCACAGAAAATTTGGATTCATTTGGAAATCTAAATCTTGAGATATGGATGAAATACAGAACACAACATTTGACATTGTGTAGATTCGGTGTCTTGGATAGATCAGTTCTGTTAGGACCCTTAATTGATGAATTGGGATTGGGTGTATTCAGAATAGTTGTATCCCAGCTAATTTTGGATCCGACTAAAAAATTTAAGTCTAATTGGATGAACTGATTAGTAGAGGTGTGTGGTTCTATCCACGTATGATATTGGATTCCTATGCAATTTGGCCCATTTTTATTCAACTTTGTCTAGGCCCTCCAAATCACCCCCACCTACAATGAAATCATACAAACAAGTAAAATTTACCTTTTTAATAGTGATTAAAACAAAATAATTTAATCAAACATGAAGTAAAATTTGTTATTTATTTTTTATTTATGATACAAAATCAGTTTATCACAGTGGTATAAGGGTATAAATTAATAGTGAATTGCTAAGCGATCACACCCCCACACCTAAACATTTTCACTCCTGGGAAAATTCACATTTCCAAAAATTATGAATGGAAATATTTACAACTTCATGAAGATTTAACAGTTAATGAACATTTAATTCTTGATAGCAATGCGATCAAAGAAAAAATCACACTGAGTTATTCTCAGTGATCATAGAAAAATAGGTCTCATAAATTGCATCAAAATGAAATTCAAGGAGATGAATGATACTAATTTGATAAAATAATTAAAAAGTAAAACATTTCACTAACTCTCCACATTTTTGCATGACAACCATTTCATGATATTCTTTCCCTTTCTATCCAGTAAATATAGGTTATTTTTAAAAAATTCTTCTTAAATGATTATGTCCATCAAACCTACCCTACATCATTTGTAATAAAATTTAAAGACCCACTCACTTAACCATTCCTATAGGTCAAACCTTAATCTACCGACCTAGATATTCCCATATATTGTACATTTCATAACTCCCCTCTTTTATTATTATTATTTTTATTTTTTTGAAAAGTTTCACTTGGAACAAATTTCACACTCATCTCTCAAACCTTGTTTGATATCCTCACAACACTAATTGTAATAGTTATAATAAGATCAAAGATTAAAGAAGAGTGGTTTTTGAACTTCCCAATACACAACCTAATTTTTTGACTTTTTTTAGGGTGTACAATAGTAGGATAACTGGTACACACACATAAGTCAATCTGATACAGTAATGAAAAAGATCGGATATGGAACGAACATATGGAAAAATAATTTGGAAAGCTGATAAATATTAACCTAACTTATATTTACCTTATATTGAATAAGAAAAAGATTCACACTTCATTTTTGGGTGAAAATATTTTTGGAGATATTAAGTGACACAATTTTCCCATAAACTACTCGCACAAAGGGTACCATTCTTCTCAAAGGTTTCAAAATGATAAAACCATTTATATCATCGAAAAATAACAAATATTCAAAAAAAAGTCACACCTCAATGTTAAATTCATGCTAAAACACACATTTTATCATTGATTTTTTTTAAATGTTAAAACAACCTGAAATAAAGAAATTCCTCATGAATTTTCAATAAATTCTATGATTAAGTGGGAATAAAAAATGAACATTACAACAAAGAAGTGAGGGGGGAAACAAGGGGGAATGTAATAATACCATTCAGAAAGAAAAAAAGAGAAAAATAAGAAAGATGATGAAAATTCCTAACTAAATCAGTAATATACCTAGGAAAGAGGGAGGGAAGGTAAAAAAACTATTCAACAAGATAAAAAGAGAAAAGAAATAAAGATGATGAAAATTCATAACTAACTTGAGAATATACCCATCCCCCGCACCTAGATTATGTAGTTTACTCACTATAATGAAAGAGAATGTGGGAAGGAAGGATAAAACCTGGTGGATGTCATTCGTAGGTTGCTTCTTGAACTTGGAGTTCCTCCATCAAGGACTCTGAAAGGTCTTCATGAAAGTGATTCAACCGCCACCCATTGACAGTGAAATTTTGTTTTGGTTCTTCATTTTTAACCTAAACAACACCAAATGGATATACATTAGTAATATTTTATGGGTCAAACCACCAGGAATGAAGATTACTTGGATACAAATTCATCCTTTCATTACCTTCTACCCAATGTGGAATTTATGATGAAGGATGAGAAAGATGTGGTAAGCCTTGGTTCACTCCTTATAAATTCATGAGTTCTCATATGAATCTCTATTCATTTACTCAAAGTTATAAATCTACAAATTCTTTTGATCACCTACACTAGAAATATTAGAATTGAATTTTTTTAATGGACTAGTAATCTTGGTGCTCTATCTCAATAGGAAGGTGAAAAATCTTTCCAAAAACAATCCAATAAGGTGACATCCCAATGGGAGTATTAAAGGAAGTACGGTAAGACCATAATAAATCATCGAGTCAAAGACTCCAATATTTTCTATTGGGTTGAATCGTTTTTTCCAGAATTTGTTTTACCTCTCTATTCAACACCTCAACTTGATCATTGATTTATGAGTGATATGTAGTAGACACTCGATGCCCAACCCCATACCAGCACAAAAGTGATTGCATTGTTTGGTTTCAGAAATGAGAACCCTGGTCACTGATGTTGAACCTAGGTAATCCAAACCTATTGAAAATTTGTGTTCTCAATAATTCCACAACTATCTTGGAGTCATTTTTCCACGTGGCTTGTGCCTCTACCCATTTTGACATGCAATAAAATTCCAGAATAATGTACAAGTTTCCAACAAAATTTGGAAATGGACCTATACATCGAAAATTTCATGGAAGAGTAAGGGTTGTTGTGAAATTTCATTTATTTTAGAGACATTCACTATTCTTTGATAGTGAGGAAAATCTTTACAGAAATCTTGAGAATCCCAAAATAATGTTTTCCAAAAAAGACTAGAATCAAGGACCTTGCGAGCAGTCCATTGGGGACCAAAGTGTCCCTCATAAGAAAGAGTGTGCAAGAACCCGATGACAAACTGAAAATCACTATCGAGAACACAAAACCTAAGGACTTGATCAATACACATGCGCTAAAGGTAGGGGTCATCCCAAATGTACCAACATGACTCATGTTTTAGATTATTGGATTGTTTTTTGGTAAAATCAATAGGGTTTCAAGATGCAACCAAATAATTTACAATTTCATCATACCAAGAAATATCATCTTGCACATGGTACAATTTCTCATCAAGAAACATGTCATTTATGGGAATATAGGGGGATGATTCAATGTCTAAGGATGAGAGGATCCTATTGATATAGTCAGCTACCACATTCTCTGATCTATTTTTATCCCTAATTTCTAGATTAAATTTGTGAAGTAGGATCATCCAACGAATGATATGTGGTTTGGATTTTAGTTTCTTAAGAAGATACCAGAGGGCTATATGATCTGAGAACACAATGAATTTGGACCATAAAAGTTATTACTTAAATTTATCTAAGGAAAACACAATGAAAATGAATTCTTCTTAAATTATGGTGTAGTTTTATTGGGTAGGGACCAGTGTGTGTGAGACATAGGCTATGACATGTGGATCTTGATCGACCCTTTGTGATAAGATTTCCCCAATTGCATAGTTAGAGGCATCACACACGATCTCAAATGGTAAATCCCACCAAAGTGGTTGGATTATTGGGGGTGACATGAGATCCATTTTAATTTATTAAAATCTTCCTCACACCTTTTATCAAAAACAATTTTTTTGGATTAAGTGAGATAGGGGGAGTGAAATCTTACTAAATTAATGAATGAAACAATGATAAAATCCAACATGACCTAGGAAAGACCGCACACCCCACACATTTTTTAGGAATGTTAGTGAAGAAATGACATACACTTTTGATTTTTCCACTTGGATACTATCCCCAGAAATGATGTGTCCAAGAAATATACCTTTTCACACCATGAAATGGTATTTATCATAATTTAATATGAGATTGTTTAAATATAGGGACTTAGGAAAAAACCAATACTACTCAAACATTAATCAAAATAGAAACCATATATAATGAAATCATCTATGGAAACTTCCATGAAATACTCTAGGTAATCTGAAAAAATACCAACCATGTATAATTGGAAAGTATCAGGAGCATTTCATAGACCAAATGGCATCCTCCTATAGGAAAATTTTCCAAAGGGGAAAGTGAATGTCATATTTTCCCAATCCTTGGGGGAAATTTGGATATGAAAGTATCCAGAATACCCATCAAGGAAAAAGTAGTGAGACTTCCCCACTAGCCTCTCTAGCATCTGGTCTATAAACAAAAATAGGAAATAGTCCTTCCTAGTGTATTGGTTTAGTCTGTGATAGTATATATAGACATTCCAACTATTCTTCACATAAGTTAGAACCAATTCATTGTGTTCATTTTTAATTATAGTAAGACCAGTTTTCGTGGAAACTACCTAAACTGGAATGACCCATTGGCTATCAGAGATAAGTTAAATAATTATAACAGCCAATAATTTTGCTACCTCATTTTTAACAATATTTAGGAGGCTTGGGTTCAGTCGGCGTTTTGTTTTCCTCACTGGTTTAGCCTCATCATTTAACAATATATTATGTGTGAAAATTGATGGGCTAATACTAGGAATATCAGCAAGTGTGCATCCCAATTCTTGTTTATACTCCCTAAAAAGGCTAAGTAGTCGTAATTGATGCTTTGGAGGGAGAGAACTAGCAATGATGATAGACAACTTTTTTCCATTATCAAGATATGAATATTTCAAATTTTCAGGTAGTGGTTTAAGTTCCAATTCAGGGGGATTTTGGATTGATGAGAATGAGTGTGAAATTGAGAGGGCACTAATATTATCTAAATTCTTGATAGTAACATCTTTAGATGAGGAATAAGATTTTACAAGCTTAGCAATGTCATCGATGATCATGAGATCTTTAGTGCTCAAGAAATTATCAATTAATAAACATGCATGGAATTTTTCTAGACCACTACATCATTCAATTCATAACTCATTACCTAACATGTCTATCAAAGATGAAAACTCAGAAAGGGGATTAGGGGAAATAAAAGTTTCTTTTTTAGGGGAAGTGAGTACATAAATAGAATTAAATGAAAGTGAGGAATATTCTTCTGAGGGGTGTGTCATGGAATCAAGGATGTTGAAGTGTAACATGTCACTACCAAACTCCATAGATAATGTACCATTGTGAACATTAATTATGGTTTTGATGGTTTTCAAGAAATACTCCCCAATATAATTGGGGCTTGTCCATTCATCTTATCATCTTCCATTTTAAGCACATAAAAATTAATAGAAAAAATTAAAATTTTAACCCTCACAAGAAAATCCTCTAACACACCAGTAGGGTGTGTTGTACTCCAGTTTTCTTGTTGAAAAAAAATTCCATTGGGCTTCAGTTCCCCAATCTGTAATGAGAAGAAAATAGAGAGGCATCACATTTATATAGGCACCCAAATCAAGCAGAGAATCAGAAAAGAAATAATCCCCAATGGTGCATGGAATATAGAATGTTACTAATCATTGAATTTGGTAGGAAGTTATCAACACTGAGATCTTCCTCCCCAATCTCACCTTTTCATCACCTAAAATTCACCTTTAGTGTGTACACATATCCTTGAGAAACTTTGTGGATCATAGATTTTTCTTCACGACATCGATCAAGGGGATGTTAACCTGAACTTTTTTGAAAGTTTTCAATATTTTTTTATCAATTTCAATTTATTTTTTATTTACACTAGTTTCATAATGAGGAAAATGAGTATTTTAGACTTTCTGAAACATGCCGCCAAGGCCTCGGCCAAAACCATATCTAAAAATGGGCAAGGCCTCAGCCAAGTCCATATCTACTTGTCTCATGAGACCTACTGATGCATCGAGGGGATATAGTGGGCGCCACCCATCACATAATAAGTCCAATGCATTCCTCATATGAATGGGGATAAACATAAAAAATATATACATCCATATTAAAAATAATATATGAAACGTAAATAACTTTCCTAGAACATTAAGCATAAACACTAACCATTCGGAGTAAAATGGGGAATGATTTTAAGATACCACATACATAGTCAAACTAATCATAAAACATTAAACTAAATATGGTAGATGATATCATAAATATTAATCCTAATAATACATAATAATCAATATGAGTATTGAAATAGATGAAATACTCTTATAAAATCATCGATTAATTCTTGAGATAAATACTCTTTTACTTTGAAAAGAAGAGTTATTTTGGAAAAATATTTATATAAAACTAGAAGTGAAGTAAGATGGTATTTTCATAATAAAATAAGTTATTTTATAAAAATAATGGTTTATAAAAACAGATTATAGATTTCCCTTGAAAATAGGTAAGAATTTGAGAAATTCCCTTGAATCAGGATTGTATTTCAGAAATAATTTTTGAAAGATCATTTTATAACATATAAATCCCCATAAATAAAGGTATGATACTGGTTGGAACACATAAATAGAACATTCACACATAAATCATGGGGAGTAAATATGAATGAATAATAATTTTAATTTAAGTATGTAGATAATAAAAGTAACCCGAATGAAAATGGAGGTTTGGGTGGAAAAACCTTACCTTAAGTCTGAAGGTGTTCCTCACTTGATCATAAAGACCTGAATATAAAAATTTAGGTTCATAAATTAAGGATTAAAGAACCTCCTATACATTTAATTGATTTATTATAACCTTATTAGGTTCATTCATGGACTTTTTATGGGTTAAGAGATTCAATTTCATTGTTTGGTAGAATGTTCTTCCTTGATTTTTATGATCAGTTCACTTATATTCATGTATGAAAAAACATTTAGAATGAGAATGGTTGTACAGAATATAATTTTTATGTTATTAGTGAAAAAATAAGATTATTTTTCTATAAAACTCATTTATTTATTAGGAGTTAATATGAATCATCATATAAAGCTTTAGTGACAATTGTTTGGGTTAATTGGTGGTTTTTTATCACAATGAAATCATTTTGATTTATAAATTAATATCATGTGTAAAAAAGGATTATAGAATAAGTTATAATACATATATTATAATCTTTATCAACCATAAAAATGATTTCATGACCATAATTGAAGATTATAATATAAATAGAAAACCCATCGTCCTTGAATGTGATTACCACATCTCGGATGGTGTTTTCATTTTTAGTATAAAAGAAGGAGAAATGAGAGATGATGAAGAAGTATTACTTTATAATAACAAAATTATAGTAAATTTAAGGTACTAGATTCATCACAACATTTTTATGAAAGTAGGTGAGGAAATAAAATGAAAAGAAAGGAACTTGAAATAAAAGAAATGAAAAGAGGAATTTACCTCTTGAAGTAATCTTCCTCGAGAGCCTCTTTAGGATAGAGGTTTTGGTAATTTTATGAGACAAAGGGATGATGGAAATGGGGTAGGATCTTGGGAGGATATTTGAGTAGAATTTAGACAAGGCACAAGGCTTGAGAGGAGTTAAGATTAGAGGGAGTGAGGGGGGTTTATAGTGGAGGAGAGGAGGGTTTTCCCATTATTTTACTCATTATTTTATTATTTTTCAAAAAGAAACCAATAGTAATTATTCTTGTGACCAAGAATAATAATATGTTCAGGTGATTTAAAACCTAGTGGTATTACATCAGCCTTAAATCACTTATGACCCAATAAATCATGTATTTAGCATTTATCGTAAATTATTGTATTTTACCATTCACCCAAAATTCAAGTATTTTATAAAATTCCAAAAAATTAACCCTAACCATTTTTCAATGTGTAGAATTCAAATATAAACTCAAATTTTTGAAAATATTTTTATAAATATTTTTAATTTAGTTTATAAATAAAATCATTATTTATTCGAAAAAAACAACATTAAAATTATAACTCATTTTATAACACCTTGAAAAATTAATCAAGGTCCCATAAAATTATCTTATAACCATAAGACAATAAAATAAAAATTTATTATTACATTTTATGAAAATAAATTTCCATTTTAAATTATTAAATTAATCCTAAAATAATGATTAAAATATTTTTGACATAAAAAAAACCAATACTTATACTATGTTCATTTTTTCACTTTTAAGATGTATAAATTGTATTTATACATTCATGGGTGAAGTTTATATTTTTTTGGATGATTTAATATTCATTACTATTCATAAGGGTATGTTACTATTCATAAGGGTATGTTACTAGTCATCAAAAATTAATTTTGTCTTATCAGACTCTAAATATCTTACTTAACACAACCGTATATGTTAGTTTTTCAAAATTAAAATCACAAAGGTGGAAAAATTATGTTTACTGACTAGGTTATAACAAAGTTGTGTTTTGTAGAGACTTAGGTTTTCATGCATTCAATATTAAATTTATTTTCAAAATCTTGGGGTGTTACACCTTATATTTTTCTTTAGGAGATGAATAATTCAATAAGATTTATGCATGTAAATTAGCCCGTGAAATTTAGGATACTCTAGCTATTTCTTATGAAGGAACCACTAATGTTAAAGAGATGAGACTTAACACATATACTATTAAATATGAAAACTTTAAGATGAATCCTGATTAACCTATTTTTGACATGTATCTCAGGTTTAATGAAATTTTAAATACTATGATCTCTCTAGGAAAGGAAGTTACTACTAAGGAACAAATCATGTGAACTCTCATATGTCTACCAAATAGATGGAGGAGAACTTCAGTGTTAATAAGAGAATCATGTGATATCAGTAATTTTCCAATTAAGGAGTTGATAACAATGCTCAAGATGTGTGAGGAATAATTAAAGGTCAATAAAGAAGAAGAGGATGAACCAAAGAGAAAGTCAGTGGCTTTCAAAACCACTACTTCCAAAAATAAAGAAAAATAAAGGGTCCAAAATCATTATGACAGTACAAGTAATGAAGATTCACTATTTGAAAGTGATGAAGAAATGGATCAAATAGCTATAAGGTTTAAAACACTCTATAGAAATAAGAATTTTTTTTAGGAAGCCCAGCTACAAAGGAAAATATGACAATAAGGGAAACTGGAAAAAGGACTTGAAGAAACATAAAAATTCAAATGGGATAGTTTTTTTATGAATGTAAGAGAAGAGAACATGTAAAATCCAACTGTCCTAAGTTAAATAATAAGAATAAATATGAGGATAAAGATAAAAGGTATAAGAAATCAATGAAGACCAACTAGAGTTCTTCATAGGATAACTCAAGTGAGTTGGAATACTCACATGATGAAAAGGCCAATAAATCCAACATGTGTTTTATAAAAAACACATCTAAGGTAACACTAAAATCTCCAACACATAATTATTACTATTCTAGAGATGAATCTGATTATGAGAATACGTCTAATGAATAATTTTTTGAATACTGCAATATTCTTGAAGATACATTCAATGAGTTAAAATATAAATATAATATTTTAAAGAAACAACATGCTATTACCTCTATTGTTAAATATGAACTTACTATGGAAAAAGAGAAAAATGCTTAATTTCTTAAAGGGAATAATAAACTTAAACCGTCTAATGAGAAATTGAAAAAGGGCATAGAAAAGTGTGACAATGGAAATAATACTCTTACAAAAATTCTTGGTAAAAAAGTTAAACAAAAATACACTACTGGTATAGGATACCAACTAGGGAAAAGGAATCTTGTCAAAAACTATTTTTTTTCAAAATCTGTAAAACTGGTTTTCATGACCAGAATTGAAAAATCTACTGCAAGTTTTAGCAGTGGAAAATAATTTACTATCTCTAGTATTTCTAAACCAAATAGAGTTTATTTTTCCAATAATTCATAAACTTTCTATATGAAACCCATGAAAAAAATGTGGGTTTCCAAAGATTTTATTACTAATATTACTGAACCCAAGGAAGTCTGGGTACCAAAGTCCTTTCTTGGTTAAATTAATTTTATAGGTAAGCTTCTTGAAGTGATCCTGTAAGATACTATGGTACTTGGAAAATGGATGTTCAAGAAACATGATAGGGGACTACTTAAGTTTCAAAAATATCGTCAAGATTGGTGGTGGGAATGTCACTTTTGGTGATAATGAAAAAGGAAAAATAATTGGCCTTGGCTAGATTGGTAACTCTAATTCAGTTTTAATTTCCAAAGTATTTTTTGTTGATGGATTAAATTATAATCTTCTTTTCATATAACAATTATGTGATGATTGATTTTGTGTTAAATTTTAAAATGATGCATGCAATGTTTTTAATTCTAAAAATGATTTAGTTTTTACTGCTTTTTGAAATGAAAATGTTTATGTTGTTAATTTGGATTCCTTAATTTATCAAAATGTTTCTTGTTTGAGTGTTTTTAAAAAAGTGTCTTGTATCTGGAATAGGAGACTAGTAAATTGTAATATTCATTCACTTAGAAATATTACTATTAAAGTACTAGTCAAGGATCTACCCAAACTAGAATTTACAAATGAAAAAGTCTGTAATCCTTGTCAAAAAGGTAAACAACACAAAATATCTTTCAAACCAAAGAAATAAGTCTCAATATCTCAACCTCTTGATTTGGTTTGCATGGATTTTTTGGACCATCTAGAGTTTCAAGTCTTATTGGGAAGCACTATGTTTATGTTCTTGTAGATGACTTTTCTAGATATACTTGGACCTTTTTCTTAGCTCACAAAAGTGAAGCTTATTCTCATTTCATCAAGTATGATAAAACAATCGTGAATACAAGTGGTCTTAGAATTAAATCCTTAATAAGTGACTATGGTCACGAGTTTGAAAATCAAGAGTTTGAATATTTTTGCTCAAAAAATGGCTATAGTCATAAATTCTCTACTCCTAGAACAGCCCATCAGAATGGAGTTGTAGAAAGAAGAAATAAAACCTTACAATAAATAGATCAGACTATTCTTAATGAATATTATTTACCTATTTACTTTTAGCTTGAAGCTATCAATACATTTTGTTATACAGTTAATAGAGTCTTGATTATACCTATCATTAAGAAAACCTCTTATGGGTTGTGGAACAATAGGAAACCCAAAGTTAATTACTTTTGGTTGAAAATTCTATATTATTAACACTAAGGATAAACTTGATAAATTTTCATCTAAAAGTGATGAAGGAATATTTCTAGTATAATCAATATCTAGAAAATTATATAGAGTCTTTAATAAAAGTACTAAGTGTGTGGAAGAATCTATACAATTCAAATTTGATGAAACAAATCCACATGAACCCAAGACCTCCCTAGAAAACATTGAGGATGATCTATCAAATTAGAACATAAATTAAAAATCTTCTGATCCTGGTGTTAAGCAACCTGTTAAATCATCCAATTATAGAAATTCTCCCGACACTAGTCACGATGAACCTGAACCTATTGAAGAAGCTGAGATTATCAGCCCTTATTTTTTTATACCTATCATAACTCTAAGAACCATCCTTTAGATGTTGTAGTTGGAGACTTAGATAAAGGAACTCAAAATAGAGATTATCTTAGAAAACAGGTTGAACATCAAGACTTTTTGTCACATCTTGAAGCTAAGAACATCAATGATGAAATCAATGATGAATTTTGGGTAATGGATATGTAAGAAGAACTGGATCAATTTGAAAGGAATAAGGTTTGGAAACTAGTGGATAGACCTAAAGACGCCTTGACTATGGGCACTAAGTGGGTGTTTAGAAATAAAGTAGATGAAGCCGGTACTATTTTAAGAAATAAATCTAGATTGGTTCTATAAGGATATAGTCAAGAAGAAGGAATTAAATATGAATAAACTTATGCACCAGTTGCAAGACTTGAATCCATTATAATCCTGCTAGCACATGAAGCACATATAAATTTCAAGATATGTCAAATGGATGTCAAGAGTGCATTCCTAAATGTGTATATAGTTGAGTATGTTTTTGTTGAAAAACCCTATGATTTTAAAAGCCCTCATTTTCCAAATCATGTTTTTAAATTAACAAAGGCTTTATATGGTTTAAAATAGGCTCCAATAGCTTAGTATGATATACTAAGTACTTTTTTATTTCTAAAGGTTTTGAAAAAGTTATCGGTGATCCTACTCTTTTTATAAAAATAATATCTAAATATGTTTTAGTTGATCAATTCTATATTGTTGATATTATTTTTGGATCTTCAAAAAATTCTTTATTTGTTTCTTTTTCATAAATAATGCAAAATAAATTTGAAATGAGTTTAATGGGTAAACTCAAATATTTTCTTGGATTTCAAAATTTTCAAAATAAATAAGGTATTGTTTTAAATTAGAGTAAATATACTAAATATATTCGATTTTTTTGGTTTGGATAGCATTAAAAGTAGTGATACTTCTATGAGTACCACCTGTAAATTGGATCTTGATGAAAATGAGAAATCCTTTGATCAAACCAATTACAGAGGTATGATTATAATTCTTCTCTAATTGAATGATAGAAGAACTGATATTATGTTTAGTGTGTGTATGTGTGATCGTTTCAAGAAAATCATAAAGAGTCACATATTCCTACTGTTATTTTTTTTTCAAATACCTCAAACATACTACCAACTTAGGATTATTCTATCCTAGAGGACAATCATTTGACTTAGTTACTCTGATGCTGATTTTGGTGGTTACAAGTTAGATAGAAAAAGAACCTTTGGAACATGTTACTATTTGGGAAAGTCACTAGTATCAGGGTGTAGTTAAAATTAAAATTATATTTCATTATCTACTATTAAATCTAAATACATAGATGTTGGTAGTTTTTGTGCTCAGATTTTGTGGATGAAACACACTTTTTTAGTTTATGGATATCAATTTAGACATGTCACTATAAACTACGATAAAATAAGTGTTATTAACAACTCTAAGAATACAGTCTCTCACTCAAGAACAAAATATATTGATGTAATACATCACTTATTGAGAGATATATTGGGAAAAAATCCCTCACTGTATCATTGAAGCATTTTTGAGGTGATTATGTTTGTTGAAAAAGCGGACCTCTATGTTGTGTTTGTTGACAAAGCAGACCACGATGCATAAATTTGTCGACAAAGGGGGTTTAAATAGTGAGTTGTCGAGTTCAAGGGATGTTGTTAACAATCCATGATTGATTGAAGAACCTCGACAAAGGAATGGATGATCTGGAGGTAGTACAAAAATAGCAGATACAAGGTGGATCCATTTTCAAGTCTTTTCCAAAATTTTGGGCCTCAAAATTGACAAATGGAGAAAATTGTTTTTGGAAAAGGGAATTGGGCGCCGGTGTCTTGGAAGATTGGAAACCTACGCGCCATATGTTTTTCTAGATCAGAACATCAAAATATATAAAAGGAAAGATGGGCGCCCAAGTTTTAGTTTGGGCGCGCAAGTAGTTAGGGCGACAGAGACTCAGGCAGATAGACTTGTGTGCCGAGAGGATACTTGCGCACCAGCGCTTAGGGTACCCAAAATTCCTATAAATAGAGGAATACCCCTCCTGATTTTGGATTGATTTCAACACTTAAATAAAATTAGAGCTCCAGTCGCGCAGGTGGTTCGGTCGCGCAAGTGGTGGTTTGGTCACACAAGTATAAAGATACTCAAAAGTTGCGCACCAGTTGATAGTTGTGCGCCAATATTGATTTGGGCATAAAAGGGTGTGAGTCTCCCAAGTTCAAAGTTGAATAAGGGGGTGTTTCACAAGTATTTTGGTGACACATGCGCACCAAGCTTGAAGAAGCACACCTGGTATTAGAGAAGTGCACCAGACACAGAGAAGCGTGCCAGTCATTCAAGGGTTGCGTGAAAGTTGAAAGATTGCCCAGTGCATCCGTGGTAAAGTTGTATTCATCAGTGGATGAAAGTGGAACTTTAACAGAGCATCTACATACAGAGGAATATACACTCATTTTTGATAATTAAGAGACCCACAAGTCTTTAAACTGTGAGTGGATCTTCTAAATAAGTAGTGAGCATACTTCAGTTGAGAGAGAAGTGAGCTTTCATATTGTGAGTGGTTGTAAACCAGGAGGAACAGTGAGTCCTCTTCGAACTTATAAATAATAGTGCGCTTATAGTGGAATTGGTACATCGACACACTTCCAGTGTATGATCCTTGGACATATCCCAATGAGGTTGAACCAAGTAAAAATTGATGTGTCCTATGTATGCTTTAAGGTTTATTCATACTTTGCAATGGGAAGGAGAGAGAAGAGAGTTTTATCTAATAGAAAAACAAGATCAAAAGGGGCAGTTATTTTAATCTGTCATACCCTGATTCACCCCCCCTCTTAAGGTATCTAGCCTAGTGGACCTAACAATTGGTATCAAAGGAAGGTTGATATCTATTTCTCTCTCAAATGGAGGTCATAAATCATAAAGGGATTCTGATATTTGATGGGAACAATTTTCAGCTATGGAAGAGTCTGATGCAACACAACTTCTGATCTTTGTGAATGGATGTGTTTACAACCTCAATGCATAGTATCACATCTGATATTAATAGTGGTTCATTATTAGAAGCTGAGAAAAGATAATTGGATGCTGACGTAAAGAGAATCAATGATTTTGGGGGATCCCTATCCAATGCTATATATACCAAGGTGATGTCATGAAAAACATCACAAGATATGTGAGAAAAGATGTTAAACATATATGAAGATGATACAAAGGTCAGAGAATAGAAACTACAAGTGTTATGGAACAAGTATGAAGATCTGAGAATGAACCCGAATGAATATGTTGATGCATTCTTTGATAGGGTAAATTTTGTAGTGGAGGACATGCGAGGTCTTAGAGAAGTTGTTGAAGCCATAAAAATTGTGAAACACATCTTGAGGAAACTTCCACCTCATTTCAATAGAAAAGTTTCAGTTTTGGAATATAAAGACAAGAAAGAGCTGACATTGGATAACCTACACAACACCCTTGTTGCATATGAAATAAGAAATGATTATAATGATGTTGTGGAAAAGGGTAAATCCAAAGAGGTGGAATTCAAGGCCATGAATAAGCTCTCCATTGATGATTCTCAGGAATAAGAAGAGGCATATGAGGTGATGTCATTCCTATCCTCAAACCTCCAAAGAGGAAAATGAAAGTTTAAAGGGAAGCTTCCACTTGCTTGTTTTCGATGTGGAAATGTTGGACATCTTGCAGCAAGGTGGCCGAAAAAGTTTCAAGAGGATGATGATGTCGATGAAGTTGATTTTCCAAAGAAGAAGTATTCAGCCTATGTGAAAGGAAAGAAAAAGTTCAAAAGAAATTTATTTAAGAAGAAGAATCTCCTTTCAAAAGAATGTGACAACTCAGATGAGTCTGAGGTTGAGGTGGTTGGAGAGATAGAGAACTGCAAAGATCATGGAGAAAATGCTATAGTGGCAGTTGTCAGGAGTACTCAGAAAAAAAGAAGAAACTAACATTGATGAAGAAGAAGAAGAATTTGAAGTAAGAGTTGATATGAAAGCTGAGTTAGAAGCATCTCTTGAGGAGATAGATGTTTGGAGATCAAAAAAAAAGAAATTCAAAAATATAGTTCGTGATGTCAAACTCTATATGCAGAAGTAGGAAGAAGTGAAGTCTGAGTTGATGGAATAAATTGAGAAACTCAAGTCATCAACACCAGAGGACTCAGAATTGGTCAGTAAGTATAAAATCAAGATTGAAAAACAGAAAAGAGAGATTAATGGCTTGAATAACACAAGGAAAGATCAAATCAAGTGTATTGAATAACTTGAATGAGAAGTTTTCAGTTTGTGGGAAAAGGTTAAGGATCAAGACAAACTCTTGACTCCTACTGGGACATCATGAAAGAATATCACTCAGAAAACCGATAAGCTGAAAGTGTATAATAGCAGTTTAGTAGAAAGAAATCATCAATTATGTTCAGATGCTAAGGACGATGGATGGATTGATCGAAAAAAATGTGAAAATTGAAGTCAGGCCGTAAACACCCATTTCGAGATTGAAGGTTGATTTGGGCACAAAGAAGAATTAGAATATTCAAAGATCCCAAGGGGAAACTTGTAGTACAGAAGTGACATGAAGGAATGCACCTTATGTCAGGTGTTATTGTTGTGGAAATATGGGACATTCACAGTATGTGTGTTCCATAGCCAAGAGACATCGAAGGGCACAACAATAGAGCTGGCAGCCAAACAGAGAACGGTTCTCTAGAAAATATTTTGAAGGACATTGTTTTTGGTGTGGAGGATTTGGTTACATGGCTAGATACTGCACTTCGACCATACAGAGGAATGTGCCAAAGAAGAATCAAAATGTTCACAAGAAGCAAATCAATTAACCAATAGGTGAGTTGTAAATGCAAAATAGATTTGCATCTTTGCAAGATGAAGCTGGACCGTCATACTCTAAGAAAGATAAGAAGTCTCAATCCATACTGAGTGTGAAGGAAAAAATATGGACCAATAAAAAAAAGATGAGAAAGCAGTTGTGGCATAAATTTCCTTTAAAGCATCAGATTTCTCTAGTGTGTGGATCCTTGACAGTGGTTGCACATATCACATGACAGGTAATAAGAATATTGTTATAGGAATAAAATATGACAAAGAAGGAGTTTTCAAGTTTAGAAATGATGAAGGCCTGAAGATTATTAGCTCAGGAAAGGCCAAGTTTGGGGGCAAAGAGATGAGACGTGGTGATGTCTTAGTAGTATAAGGCCGTAGTCACAACTTTCTCAGCATCAGTCAGCTATGTGACTTAGGAAATTTGATAAGGTTTACTAAGAATATTTTTATCGTCAAAGGAAGAGATGGGGAAGTAGTTCTATAGGGAAAAGAAAAAAGGGAAATCTCTACCTGGTAAGTGGAGAAGAAGATATGTGCTTTCTTTCTAGAGAAGAATAAAACAAGTTGTGGCATAAACGACTTGGTCATCTATGCCAACCATCCCTGGAATATCTGGTAATATGTGATTTAGCAAGATACCTCCCTAAGCTATCATGTGATCATAATCACACGTGCGATGCATTCCAACAAGGTAAGCTCATCAGAAATATGTATAAGGAAAAGGAAAAGAAGTTAACAAGAGTGCTCTAATTGGTGCATGCTGATGTTTTTGGTCCTATCACACCAAGAGAAATTGTATTAAAGAGGTACTATGTTCTTTTCATTGATGAATATAGAATAATGGAATGTGTATTTTTTGTTGCCCATAAGTCTGATGTGTTTAGCTGCTTAAAATAGTACCGAAGGGAGTGCAAAATGATGATTGGACAGAAAATTATGAAGTTTCGTATCGATAATGGTACGGAATTCACAAATAGTCAGGTTGAAAACTATCTCAAGAAACATGGGATAAGGCATCAACTTTCCTCAGTGAGAACTCCCCAACAGAATGGAGTGGTTGAAAGGAGAAATTGGATCATCAACAACATGGACAGAATGATGCTCATAGAAAAATACCTACCAAACAAATTTTGGAAGGAATCAGTTTTGACATCGGTCTACATTTCTAACAGGGCTCTGTTTTGACTGAAGGATGGAAAGACTTCGTACGATATGTGGTATGGAAAGAATCCAACAGTGAAATACTTTCAAATATTTTTAAGTAAGTGCTTTATCCTCAAAAAGAAAAAACATAGGAAATATGAGTCATGGGGAGATGGGGGGATATTCCTTGGCTACTCAGGAAAAATAAAGCATACAAATGTTTTAAGAAAAGGCTGGGAAAAGTAGTTGAGAGCAATGATGTCACTGTAGTGGAAAATGAGGAGATCATTCAACAGTGCAGTGCACAGTTTCCTGATGAAAGTGATGAGGAGGAAAGAAACGCAGGGAGAGCAGAAGTGGCTGATGTTAATTTAGAGTAAGATACTGATGATGAGCATGAGTAAGTAAAATATGTATCTGTACAAAATCCAAGGAGTCGATCAGAAATTGACAGGAAGAATATCATTGGTTATCAGTTAGCTCCAGTTCATACAAGAATAATTAAATTATTGTAGCAGACATCTTTCTTATCTCAAGTTGAGTCGAAATGCTTCATTGATGCAGCTGAAGATGAAAATTGGCTTCAGGCATTGAATGAAGATCTTCATCAGACTGAGAAAAATCAAATGCGGAAGATTGTTTTGAGGCCAGCAGATAAGAATGTCATCAGGACTAAATGGTTCTATCACAATAAGATGAATTAATATGGCACAATGATTTGGAAAAAAGCATGACTAGTGTGAAAATGATACTCCCAGATAGAGGGAATATATGTTGATGAGACATTTTCACCGATTGAGAGACTAGAGACAATCAGATTATTCCTAGCCATTACAGTGTAATGGAAGTTCAAAGTTTTCCATATGGACATCAAATCTACATTCTTAAATGTGGTTCTAGATTAAGAAGTGTATATCGAGTATCCAAATGGTTTTATCATTCATAAGGATGAGAACAAGGTTTACAGACTGAAGAAGGAATTGTATGGGCTGAAACAAGCACCAAGATCATGGTACTCAAGGCTTCATCAGCACTTGAAGAAGCTTGGTTTTCAGCATGGGGGAGTTGATTACAATATCTATTTCAACAATAACAGTAATCAAAGTATGATGGTCTTGGTCTATGTCAACGACATAATATTTAGTGGATCAGATGAAGCTCAGTGCAGATAGTTTTTCAAATTCATGAAAAGTGAGTTCGAAATGTTAATGATTAGAGAGATAATGTTTTTCCTTGGTCTATAAGTGACACAAGAAAGAAATAGAACATTAATTTATCAATCTAAATATTCCAAGGAATTTTTTAGAAGATTTGGAATGGAAAATTCCAAGGTGGTGAAGACTCTGGTTGCTACCCGGATGAAATTGTCCAAAGATGAGGATGGGAAGGTAGTTAATATCACATAATACAGGAAAATCATTGGAAGTTTTCTATACTTGACCGCGACCAGGCCTGAAATTGTTTTCACCACATGACAAGAAGCGAGATATCAGTGTAATGCTAAGGAAATCCACATGCTTGAAGTGAAAAGAATACTTTGGTATATCAAGGTCATGGTGGGTTTCAGATTGATATATAGTCACAAATCTCAGTCATAATTATTAGGATATACCGATGCAGATTGGGCTGGTTCAACGGATGATAGGATATCAACATCAGGAGGTGCTTTCTATCTTGGTGTTTTGTGTATTCATGGCTAAGAAAGAAGCAAGATTTCATTTCATTGAGAATTGCAGAAGCTGAGTATATTACGACCACTCAAGCATGAAAACAATTATTATGGATGAAGAAACATCTTGATGACATGGGCGTTGAAGTGAAGTATCCGATCAGAATCCAATGCGATAACTCAAGTGCTATAAATCTCCGCAAAAATCATGTCCATCAGTCAAGGACAAAACACATTGAGATAATATATCATTTTATCAAGGAGAAGGTTGAGCAGGGAATTTTGAAGTTGGAGTATGTGCCTACAGAGCTATAGGTTGCAGACATTTTGACAAAGGCCTTACCCAAGGAATCTTTTGAGAGGCATCGAATGGTTCTAGTAGTTCAGTTGAGTCCCCGCACTTGAAAAAGTATGGTTGTGGGAACCCCCCTCTCCCCGAGGTATGGTGTGTTTTTCTCTAATGAGATAATATGTGTTCTTTCCAATGTTGCAGACTGCAAAAGAATTGACCTTTGGGTTCGTTGACAAAGGGGAAAAATAGTGACTTCTAAAGTGGGAGAAATTGTGGCTAAGGAAGGAAGAAAATGTTTTAGTCAAAGACACGGGGAGAAGCTGATAGGTGGAGCAACGAGATAGGGGGAGAGCAATGAGATAAGGGGAGAGTTTTTTAAATCTAACGATGATAGAAGTGATCAATAAAAGATTATATATCATGACAGCTGAGGATCATTATAAAAGTAGAAGAGTGGTGTTGGAATGGTGTTATAAGGTTTCCAACTATCACAAATGGGTATCAGTGTGGTATCAACAATTGGTATCAGTTTAGCAGTTGGTATCAGTTTGGTATCAACAATTGGTGTCATAAATGAAGTGATTCATTGATGATATTTTCATTTACTCTTATTTCTCACGAAGAGCATTGCTTTTGTGGGCTTAGAGTACGTGCTAAGTGAATCCTTGAACGCTATAAGAATTGAAAGAGGAAAATGGTGGTAGTAGTTGGAAGGAACTTTAATGAGGTATCAAGGTGTAGAGAATCCTTATGAAAAGAGTTATCAACAAACCCAAAGGGGGATATTGTTGGGAAAAAATCCCTCACTGTATCATTGAATAATTTTTGAGGTGACTGTGTTTATTGACAAAGCGGACCTCCATGTCGTGTTTGTTGACAAAGCAGACCATGATGTATAAATTCGTTGACAAAGGGGGTTTACATAGTGAGTTTTCAAGTTCAAGGGATGTTGTTAACAATCCATGATTGATTGATGAACTAGGAAAAAGTAATGGATGATCTAGAGGTGGTACAAAAAGAGAAGATACAAGGTGGCGTTGTTTTCAAGTGTTTGCCAAATTTTTGGGCCTCAAAATCGACAAATGGAGAAAAGTGTTTTTGTCAAAGGGACTTGCACACCGGTGTCTTGGAAGATTGGAAACCTGTTCACCATAAGTTTTTTAAGATCAGAACATGAAAATATGGAAAATGAAAGATGGGCTCCCAAGTTTTGGTTTGGGCGCGCAAGTAGTTAGGGCGACAGAGACTCGGGCGACTGGACTTGTGCGCAGAGAGGAGACTTGCGCACCAACGCTCAGGGTACCCAAAATGACTATAAATAGAGGGCTACCCATCCCTATTTTAGATTGAGTTCAATACTTAGAGAAAATTAGAGCTCTAGTCGCGCAGGTGGTTCGGTCGCGCAAGTGGTGGTTTGGTCACGCAAGTATAAAGATACTCAGAAGCTGTGCGCCAGTTGATAGTTGCACGAAAATATTGATTTGGGTGTAAAAGGGTGTGAGTCTCTCAAGTTCAGAGTTGAAGAAGGGTGTGTTGTTTGAGTAGTTTGGTGACACTTGTGCGCCAATCTTGAAGAAGCATGCCAGGTATTAGAGAAGCGTGCCAGACATAGAGAAGTGCGCCAGTCATTCAAGGGTTGCACAAAAGTTGAAAGATTTCCCAGTGCATCCATGGTAAAGTTGTATTCATCAGTGGATAAAAGTGGAAATTCAACAGAGCATCTACATATAGAGGAATATGCATTCATTTGTGATAATGAAGGGACCTACAAGTCTTTAAACTGTGAGTGGATCTTCTGAATAAGTATCGATCATACTTCAGTTGAGAGAGTAGTAAGATTTTATATTGTGAGTGGTTATAAACTGGGAGGGACAGTGAGTCCTCTTTGAAATTTTAAATATTAGTGCACTTATAGTGGAATTGGTACATCAGCACACTGCCAGTGTATGCTCCTTGGACGTAGCCTAGTGAGGGTGAACCAAGTAAAAATTGTTGTGTCCTGTATATTCTTTAAGGTTTATTCATACTCTGCAATGGGAAGGAGAGAGAAGAGTGTTTTGTTTAATAGCAAAAAAATATCAAAAGGGGCAGTTGTTTTAATTTTTCATACCCCGATTCACTCCCCCCCCCTCTCAGGGTATCTAGCCTAGTGGACCTAACAATTGGTATCAGATGAAGGTTGATATCAGTTTCTATATCAAATGGAGGTCATCAATCAGAAAGGGATTCCAATATTAGATGGGAACACTTTTCAGCTATGGAAGAGTCAGATCCAACACAACTTATAATCTTTGGGAATGGATGTGTTTACAACAGCAATGCACGGTATCACAACTAATATTAATAGTGGTGAATTATCAGAAGCAGAGTGAAAAGAATTGGATGCTGACATAAAGGGAATCAATGATTTAGGGGGAGCCCTATCCAATACTATATATACCAAGGCAATGTCATGAAAAAAATCACATGCTATGTGGGAAAATCTATTGAACATATATGAATAAGATACAAAGGTCAGAGAAGCGAAGCTACAGGTGTTGTGGAACAAGTATGAAGATATGAGAATGAACCCGAATGAATCTTTTGATGCATTCTTTGACAGGGTAAATGTTGTAGTGGAGGACATGTGAGGACTTGGAGAATTTTTTGAAGACATAAAAATTGTGAAGCGCATCTTGAAGAAACTTCCACCTCAGTTCAATACAAAAGTTTCATTTTTGGAAGATAAATACCTGAAAGAGATGACATTGGATAACCTCCACAACACCCTTGTTTCATATGAAATAAGAAATGATGATAACGATGTTGTGGAAAAAGGTAAATTCAAAGAGGTGGCATTCAAGTCCATGAATAATCTCACCATTGAAGATTCTCAGGAAGAAGAAGAGATAGATGAGGTGATGTCATTCCTCTCCTCAAACCTTAAAATAGGAAAAGGAAAGTTTAAAGGGAAACTTTCACTTGCTTGTTTTTGATGTAGAAAAGTTGGACATCTTATGGAAAGGTGCCTGAAAAATTTCCAAGAGGATGATGATGTTGATGAAGTTGATTTTCCCAAGAAGAAGTCTTCAGCCTATATAAAAGGCAAGAAAAAGTTCAAAAGAAATTTCTTTAATAATAAGAATCTACTTTCAAAAGAATGTGACCGCTCAGATGATTCTGAGGCTGCGGAGGTTTAAGAGATATAGAATTTCAAAGATCATGAAGAAAATGCTATGGTGGCAGTTGTTGGGAGTACTTAGAAAAAAAGAAGAAACTGAAATTGATTAAGAAGAAGAAGTTAAAGGAAGAGTTGATATGCAAGCTGAGTTAGAAGAAGATCTTGAGGATATAGATGTTTGGAGATCAAAAAAAAATAAATCCAACAAAGTAGTTTGTAATGCCAAACTCTATATGTAGCAGTAGGAAGAAGAGAAGTCGGAGTTGATGGAAGAAATTGAGCAACTCAAGTCATCAACACCAGAGGACTCAGAATCGGTCGGTAAGTATCAAAATCAAGATTTAAGAATAGAAAAGGGATATCAATGGCTTGAATAACACAATAAAAGATCAAATCAATCTTATTGAAGAACTTGAAGGAGAAGTTGTCGGTTTGTGGAAAAAGGTTAAGGATCAAGAAAAACTCTTGTCTCCTGCTGGGACATCAGGAAAGAAGATCACTCAGAAAATCGAGAAGCTGAAAGTGGATAATAGTGGTTCCATAGGAAAGAAGCATCAATTATGTTCAGATGCTAAGGCCTATGGGGGGATTGATCGAAAACAAAAAGCTATGAAAATTGAAGTCAAACTGCAAGCACCCATTATGAGATTGAAGGTTTATTTGGGCACAAAGAAGAATCAGAATATTTTGAGATCCCAAGGAGAAACTCACAGTGAATAATTGAAATGAAGGAATGAACCTTATGTCAGGTGTTATTGTT
This sequence comes from Viscum album, assembly GCA_963277665.1. NCBI lineage: Eukaryota > Viridiplantae > Streptophyta > Magnoliopsida > Santalales > Viscaceae > Viscum > Viscum album. The sequence goes on from OY728126.1 coordinate 912,362,927, forward strand.
GTGGAAAGATGGGACATTCACAGTATGTGTGTTCCATAGCTAAGATACGTCGAAGGGCACAAGAACAGAGGTGGCAGCCAAACAGAGAATGGTTCTCCAGAACATATTTCGAAGGACACTGTTTTTGGTGCGGAGGATTTGGAAACATGGAAAGGTACTGCACTTCGACCATACAGAGGAATGTTCCAAAGAAAAATCAAAATGTTCGCAAGTAGCAGATCAATGAACCAATAGGTGAGTTAAAAATGCAAAATAGATTTTCATCTTTGCAAGATGAAGTCAGTCCATCATACTTTGAGAAAGATCAGAAGTCACAATCCATGTCGAGTGTGAAGGAAAAAATATAGACCAAGAAGAAAAATGGTGAGAAGGTAGTGGTGGAAAAAATTGCCCTTAAAGCATCAGATCGCTCTGGTGTGAGGATCTTTGACAGTGGTTGCACATCTCACATGACAGGTAATAATAATCTTATTACAGGTGTAAAATATGACAAAGAAGGAGTTTTCAAGTTTGGAAATGATGAAGGCCTAAAGATTCTTGGCTCAGGAAAGGCCAAGTTTGGGGGCCAAGAGATGAGGCATGATGATGTCTTAGTAGTATAAGGCCTCGGTCACAACTTGCTCAGCTTCAGTCAGCTATGTGACTCAGGACATTCTATAAGGTTTACTAAGAACATGTGTATCTTCAAAGGAAGAGACATGGTGGTAGTTCTATAGGGAAAAGTACAAAGGTTAATCTCTACCTGGTAAGTGGAGAAGAAGATATGTGATTTCTGCCCAGAGAAGAAGAAAACAAGTTGTGGCATAAATGACTTGGTAATCTATACCAACCATCCCTGGAAGATCTGATAAAGTGTGATACAGTAAGAGACCTCCCTAAGCTATCATGTGATCATACTCACATGTGTGATGCATGCCAACAAGGTAATCTCATCAGAAAGACGTATAAGGTAAAGGAAAAGAAGTCAACAAGAGTGCTGGAATTGGTGCATGCTGATGTTTGTGGGCCTATCACACCAAGAGCAATTCTATGAAAGAGGTACTATGTTATTTTCATTGATGACTATAACAGAATGACATGGGTATTTGTTATGTCCCATAAGTACGATGTGTTTTGCTGCTTAAAACAGTACCGAAGGGAGTGCGAAAGGATGCTTGGAAAGAAAATTCTGAAGTTTCATACTGATAATGGTACGAAATTCACAAATAGTTAGGTGGAAGGCTATCTCAAGAAACATGGGATAAGGCATCAAGTTTCCTCAGTGAGAACTCTCCAACATAATGGAGTGGTTGAAAGGAGAAATTGGATCATCAACAAAATGGCCAAAATGATGCTCATAGAAAAAGATCTATCAGAGAAATTTTGGAAGGAAGCATTTTTGACATCGGTCTACATTTCTAATAGGGCTCTATTTTGTCTGAAGGAAGGAAAGACTCTGTACAAGATGTGGGATGGAAAGAAGCCAACAGTGAAATACTTTTGAATATTTGTAATTAATTGCTTTATCCTTAACAAGAAAAAACATAGGAAATATGAGTCATGAGGAGACGAGGAGATATTCCTTGGCTACTCAGGAAAAAGAAAGAATACAAATGGTTTAACAATAGGCTGGTAAAAGTAGTTGAGAGCAATGATGTCACTGTAGTGGAAAATGAGGAGATCATTCAACAACACAGTGAACAATTTCCTAATAAAAGTGATAAGGAGGAAAGCAACGCAGGGGTAGTAGAAGTGGCTGGTGTTGATTTAGAAGAATATACTGATGATGAGCATGATGAAGTAAAATCTGTATCTACACAAAAGCCAAGGAGTCGAGCTGAAATTGACAGGAAGAATATCATTGGTTATTAGTCAGCTCCAATTTAGACAAGAAGAATGAAATCACTGCAGCATACATCTTTCCTATCTCAGGTTGAGTTGAAATGCTTTGTTGGTGTAGCTGAAGATGAAAACTAGCTTCAGGCAATGAATGAATAACTTGATCAGATTGAGAAAAATCAAACATGGGAGATTGTTTCGAGGCCAGTATATAAGAATGTCATCGGGACTAAATGGGTCTATCGTAATAATATGAATTAAGATGGCACAGTGATCCGGAACAAAGCATGGATAGTGTGTAAAGAATACTCCCAGATAGAGGGAATAGATGTTGAGAGACATTTTCACCATTTGTGAGACTAGAGACAATCAGATTAATCCTAGCCATTGCAGTGCAACAGAAGTTCAATGTTTTCCAGATGAGTGTCAAATCTACATTCTTAAATGGGGTTCTAGAGGAAGAAGTGTATATCGAGCAGCCAGATTGTTTTCTCATTCATGAGGATGAGAACAAGGTTTGTATACTAAAGAAGGCGTTGTATGGGATTAAACAAGCACCAAGAGCATGGTACTCAAGGCTTGATCAGTACTTGAAGAATCTTGGTTTCCAGCGTGGGGGAGTTGATCGGGCAACTGGAATTGCATGCTGAGAGGAGACTTGCACACCAGCGCTCAGGGTACCCAAAATACCTATAAATAGAGGGCTACCCCCTCCTCATTTTGGATTAAGTTCAACACTTAGAGAAAATTAGTGCTCCAGTCATGCAGGTGGTTTTGTCGCGCAAGTGGTGGTTTGGTCACCCAAGTAAAAAGATACTCACAAGTTGTGCGATAATTGATAGTTCCATGCTAATATTGATTTGGCCGTAAACGAGTGTGAGTCCCCAAGTTCAGAGTTGAAGAAGGGGGTGTCGCACAAGTAGTTTAGTGACACTTGCATGCCAAGATTGAAGAAGTGCGCCAGGTATTAGAGAATCACGCCAGACATAGAGAAGCGCACCAGTCATTCTAGAGTTTTGTGAAAGTTGAAAGATTTCCCAGTGCATCCATGGTAAAGTTGTATTCATCAGTGGATGAAAGTATAACTTCAACAGAACATATACATACAGAGAAAGATTCGTTCATTTGTGATAATTAAGGGACCTACAAGTCTTTAAACTGTGAGTGGATCTTCTGATGAAGTAGTGAGCATACTTCAGTTGAGAGAGTAGTGAGATTTCATATTGTGAGTGGTTTTAAACCAGGAGGGACAGTGGGTCCTCTTCGAACTTGTAAATAGCAGTGCGCTTATAGTGGAATTGGTACATCGGCACATTATTAGTGTATGCTCCTTGGATGTAGCCCAGTGTGGGTGAACCAAGTAAAAATTGATGTGTCATGTGCTTGCTTTAAGGTATATTCATACTCTGCAATGGGAATGAGAGAGAAGAGAGTTTTGTCTAATAGAAAAACAAGATCAAAAGGGGCAGTTGTTTTAATCTGTCATACCCTGATTCACCCCCCCCCCCCCCCCGCTCAGGGTATCTAGCCTAGTGGACCTAACGAGATCATTATCAAAAAGGTGATATTACTTTAAAATTTATTAGCACGGAGCATCAACTTGCTTATATTTTTACTAAGACAATAAATTCTAAAAGAGTGAGCTACATCATACATAAATTGGTAATGATCAACCTTTAGTGACTGTTTACTATCTCATAGCTTACTATCTCACAATTTACTGTCTCATCATTTTCTATCTTAATAATTGTTGTCTCACCGATCAAAGTCACACCATTATGATTCCACCATGACTGCACATTCTAGTATCACTGTTATGACTCAGCTTTCCATTTTTAGTAATTTTTTCTCACATCGCTATTTTAATTATGTCATTTCACTTTTATATTATATTTTTTAATTTTCAACTTTTGAAATCCCTAAATGATAAAAACCCATCACTCCACTTCTCTCCTCACTCCTACTCTCTACTCCCAAAACCAAAACCATTCTCTCTCGTAATCCTTGATCTCCTTCAAAACCTCTCTATATTTTGGAAATTCCAAGGATGAATCATCCAACATACTCGACTCTAGAGAAGCTGAAGTCATCAATTAAAGTGATACAAGCTCTGATCACAAAGCCTAAGGAACCACTTAACCCTGGTCTTGCAGATCGTGTAGTCGTTCCAGAAAAGGAAGTGTGTGAAAAATGGATTCTCTCGAGTAAGTTTATTATTCTCAGAGTTTTGGAAGAACATGGATGGTTAGAATGGTTTAAAAAAGATAAGAGACCCATATACCCTAAACTAGTTTTTGAGTTCTATCAGTATGTCTAGTTTATGTTCAATTAAAAGGATGACTTTGTGTTTAGGAGTTGGGTAAATGGAAAAAGGTGTTTTTTTTCTTCAAGGTTGTGGGATGTTTGTTTAGGAGTACCTTGTGAAGGTATCTTTGGGAATCATCAAATAAAACCTCCACCTACAAGTGATATATTTATCCTAGAAGAGACTTTGGGTGACTTGACTAGAGATGGAAAAAGGAGAAGGCCTATAGTTGCTGGAGTAGATGGAAAGACTATATTGTTGTTCAAATTTATTCAATACTTGATATGTACAAGGAAAGGTGACTTTTCTATTATGAAATATCAAGATATATTCTTGTTTCATCTCTTAAAGAATGGTCACAAGATAAATCTATACAAGTACCTTTTCCTTCACATGTGTGATATGATCAATAGAACTTCAATGCCAACCTCCTTATTCTATTCTGGATTCATTTTTGCAATGATTCAAGCTAAGGGTTTAGTAGGGAAGGATGGAGAAGTTGTTGAGGATTATGAGTTTTGTCTATTTAAGGATATATGTATGTGAATGAAAATTAGTTGGAATCCATGGAAGAGGTTATGGGTTGAAGATAATGAAAGGTTGTATGAGTATTTCAGTCCTATTGATCACCCATCATGACCTAAGGATATCACTGATCCTAGTTTGGAACCAGATGAGTTTGTGGAATATTCATATAAAGGAATATAATTTGATGTTTCTAGAGCTAAATATAGAGTTTTTTTTATGAAAGTAGTGATCTAGATAATTCCAAAATGACTGGAGAACCTCCTCATGTATCTTTTAAACCATCTAAGGTTATTCCATCTAGAGATTATCTTCTCTCTAATGGCGGTGAAGGTGAAAGTGAAGAAAATACAACCAAGGATAAATATGCTGATAAAGGTAAAGAAACTATGGAAGCACATGTTGATAATGAACAATAGATATAAGAAGAATCTGTAGAAATAGAAGTAATTTTATCTACTGAAATAAGGATGGAACAAGATTTTCAGTCAGAAGTTGATGTGCCTAAGACTGAGAAGTAACAACAGATAATATAAGATGTGGAAAGAGTTCACATGATTAAGTCACTTAATTCTCCAAGTGAAACATCTGTCGATGGTGAGAAAAACACCAGTTTGGAAAGGATTGAAGTTACAAATCATGTGGATTCAAGTTCAGTGGATGACTGGTACATGTTTCTCATATACTTTGATATTGATGATTCTCATAAGTCCTTGGTTAGAGAAATGGACCTTTCAAATGAGTTTCAACTCAAACCAATCATAGCTAAAGAAGTGATATCTGCTAAGGATCCATAATCTGTCTTTGTTCTTATACCTGCTCAAGAAACCCCCAATTTTGTAATTCATTATGATCTGAAAGTTTTTTGAGAAAATATCTTATCCAGATTTGGAAATATTATGAATTTATAGCCCAATCCTGTGACTAATCATAGTGAAAGATATGGTAGAATTATTCTACATAAGTTAATTTGTAAAACTCAAACCAAAATGATTCATGATATTCAGGAATCTTGGATTTAAAATAAACAGTTTAATGGTGAAGTGAAATCCTTAAGATCTTTGGTTAAGGAGATGAGGAAAGATTTGAAAGTTGATCCTACTCCAGTTTATGTTTCTAGTCTAAGTAAGGCTGATGTTGACATGCTATTAGGCAAGGTTTCATCTTAGATTCAACCTAATTTGATTTCGGTGGTTGAATAAGTGGTCAAGAACAGAACCAAAGTAGAAAATGAAATGCATGGACTTATGGCTACAATCAATCGACTGATAGATGTGTATAAAGAATCTTTAGAAACTGTTCTTAAAAGCCTTAATGCTCTCTCCTCGGCTACTTCATTTCTATCTTCTTCTGATCAAGCATCTCAACCTTTGGATAGTGACTTGATCAAATCAGTAATTAGAGAAGAGATTCATACTTTGGTTGGTGGTCCAAGTCAGGAAAGCCTATGTAATATTGAAAAGTAAAATGAGAATGTGCATGATATGGTCATAATTTAATCCAAGACTGCTACTAATGCTCAAGAAGAGATTTCAAAGAAGGTGGATTACTATTTCACAAAGATTTATACCAAGTACCAACTGACAAGTCATTTCAAATATCTAGTGGATAATTTGAAGCTACCTCCAGTGACTCAAGATTTTAAGGAGAAAGTTTTTGGAAAATAAGGATGATGTTGAGAAGGTTATGGAGTATGGTGGTAAAATCATCAAGGATTTCATCAACCTGTTGAATCTTTATTTTCATGTTCAAAGAACATCCATAGTTTCCCCTACAGCTACTTTGTTCAGACCTGGCCTGCTTTCTTCTACCACTCCTTCTTCCTCTACCTCCTTTGCTTTAGTTACCATGACCACTACTCAGGCTCTAAGCCATATTAGACCTATCATAACTGAGTAAACCTTACCTAGTTCATCTAGATTGAGCCTTGCCCCTTATATTATTTAATTATTTCCTCTATATTCTAGCTATATGCCAACCACCTCTACTACTTCTACACATGATACTCCTCCTCCTGCTATCTTTGAAAAGGATAAAGGGAAGGTTGTAAAATATGAAGAGAAGTGAAGGATGATTTTTGATAGGTCTATGATGTATTTTATTTTTGTGATTTTATTGTACTCTGTTAGTATATTCAATCAAATGTACTATCTCATTTATTTAATTGTTGATTTTATTTAGTGCTTGTTCTTCCTTTTCTTACTTTATTTTTGATAATTTCAAAAGGGGATAAGAATTGTCATTTATACTATTTTTACATATATGATCTAATAATATAATGAACTACCTTGATTTTATATAATCTATTTTATATGTTAATAAAACTATTAATTCCTATCTGAAGTGTATGGATTGTGAATTCCATGATTTGCGATACCCAAAAAGGGGGAGATTGTTGGACTCCTCTTGTTTTATTGCTCAAAAATCATATTTAACTCTTATAATTCATGTTTAATAATTTTCTATAGTGTTTCGTTATGCTCATGTTTAATCTTAATCCATTTTGTGAGTATTACTTCTTAAGAAAGATATCAGATATTTGGTAAATTATGAGTCACCGTTAAGGTTAACTCACAGTCACCGTTGCTGTGACCAAATGGTCTCACCGTTTAGTTAGAAAATAGATAAAGTATGATTCACTGTTAGAGTGACACCATTATATCAGGATACCGGTTCTAGAAATAGAAAAGTACCAGACACCGTTGCATCATGATACCAGTTCCAAAACTCAGAAAGGACCAAATACTGTTTCAATGACACCATTTATAGTGACATCATTTTTCATAAAGGACCTGACACTGTTACCACAACATCGTTGCATCACTTAACTGATTCAAAATTTTCGCAAAGTATGAGACACCAGTCTGGAGGAACTTCTTAGAGTAAAGTATGAGTCACCGCTGATTATGGCACCACTCCTAACTCACCATTCCAATGACAACGTTCTTATGTCACCACTGACTGTGACATCGTTCCATACTTAGCCATTTTTTCCTTATTTAAATTAAATTAAAAATTATCTAAAATGGTCATATTTGAGCTATTTAATGATACTTATATTATTAATTATATTTTATAGACATGTCAGTAGATAGTGAGGTGTTGAAATCATGATTCTTGTCAACTAAAACACAAAAACCCAAGGATTAATATATTATGGAACATGAGCTAAAGGAGATGAGAGAGCGTCACACACCAGACCACACAGAAGAGCCATGATAATCCATATTTCTTGTTGTCATCTAAAGAATAACTCATTGTAAACCAACCTAAAAACATCATTACAATAGAAACAACTCAAATAAGAAGAAGTTCTATAAAGAACATCTCATTGAATTAGAAACCAGAACACAGAACTCAGAAAACTCTATTTTTTAGTCTATTTCTAGAAGATAACCCAACATTCAAATCTGCTACATTCAAAGAGTTTAGATATACATAGAACAACACTCAGATCATTTCTAATCCTTCTTATTATATTCTTCTCTATTGTGTTTTGTTTTATAATTCCTTTGAGTAGTGTGTGTATCTATATTAAAAACACACATTGTATCTTTTTCTAAACTGGAGGATACAAGATATCCTCACACTACTACTCTCTTACACCATTTTACTCCCACGTATAACTGTGGAAGAGGTATCTATGTGACCTGGTTATATTTTTCCCATGTAAAACTATGGTAGAGGTCTAGTTAGACCTGGAAATATTTGCATGCTATTGTAAACCCCTATCAAAGGTGTGGATAAAGTTTAATAATATAAAATTCTTGGTGACAGGTGATCACCAAGTGGAAAGGACTAAGTCTCTCCTTGAGACTGAACCTCCTATTTTTATCTACTGTGTTTGAGTTTTGTTTTCCTATCTATATTTTTTTATTCAAACTAGAAAACATTACTTTGCTTTTATAGTTAATCTTAGATAGTGTTTGTTCTAGAATTTGTTTTAGTAGACTAATTTCAAAAGTTGAAGTAACTTCACAAATTGATTTAACTGAGAATTAATCAATCTTTGAGGAATCTTTCAAGCTCGAAAATATTTTACAAATCTACTAATTTGGTTAGCTGGCCTATTTGATTTTAAATTAAGGGACTTTCAAATAAATATTTTTTAACAGAAATTTTGAATAGCATCTCAATTCATCCCCCTCTTGAGTGTCCTACTCCAACCAACATACACCATATGGATAAAAGGTATATGTTTTATTCAATAATTTTTCTAATAAATCAATATATGTAATCTAAGTAAATACCCTTCGGTGAAAGGAATGAAATATAGAGTTTTTTATAAAGGAAATAAATTGGAAGAAGAACTATGTTTATATGCTGTATATTATTAGGAAAGTAAAAAATCAGTAATCAATTTACATGATTTTAATCCCCTAAAATGATATAAGATAATTTAGAGGTATTTTTTTCAAAAAAATACAAATAAATAAAACCCTTTTTATAAAAAAATAGTAGAATCAGAAAAACCCATAAAATATTTTTTAGAAAATGTTTCTAACATTGTCATAAAAGAAGAAATTATGGGTCACTTTCAAAAGACTTTTTTTGAAAATGCGATATAAAAACTTTTTAAAACATTTAATTTTAAAAAGAATCCTCAATAATGGATACTTGAAAAAATATATAAATATTATCCTAAGGAAATATGGATTGTAAAATAAATCAAATGACCATGGAATGAAAATCAATTTAATATTTTAAAATACCTTTGTTAAAACCTATATCATACAAAGGATGACTAAACTTCTTTTCAAAAAGAGGAAAAGGAGAACATGAATGCCACATGAGATAACACATAATTGAGTTTCTACATATAAAGGAAACCATTGGAAAGAAAATAAAATATGGATAATGAGGGGAACCTATCATTAAAGATGATGAAATTTATTCTCAACAATGATATACTTGTTGAGAAAAAAGTTCATCAAGGTAAAATAATTGTATTAAAAAGTAATTTTACCCAAATAGGATGATAAGTTACCATGGAATAAATTTTTTGGATAGAAGAAACTAATATTGGAAGAAATAAGTTTAAGAATAAATATTTTAACTCAATGAAGGGTGTATAGTTAACAAAAACCCTTAAGGTAACGATAACATAAGAATTAAAATAACGTAAGAGGGTTAACATGAAATTACCATTAAAATATTAATTATACTTTAATTCAATAAGGTGGTGACACTATGTAAAATAAATTTTGGTGTGAAATATCAAACACGCCTCATGGAATTGAAAATAGATAAAAATAACCCTTGCCCTGTATTATTGCATACTAGATCGATTTTCTAACCTTAAATTTAATGAAAATAACTATCACAATAAATTATCAAAAAACCTTATTCAAATTTATTACCTTTTATACACTTCATATATAATCATATATTATAAATATATTATTCAATTATTGTTTATTTTCATAATTGGGTGTTAGAATTTTGATTGTTTGTTTCATACAAGTACCAAAATGATGGTGATAATTCTTACATATTGGTTCAAATTTCATCATTATATTATTCAAGGTATAATAATAAATTTTTTCAATGATTCTTTAAGCCTTGTTTTTATTAGATGAAATACATGAATACAATTTTGTGAAAATGGAAATTGTGATGAACTATTTTAGCATGTTTAACAATCGAAATGTGATATATCAATAAATATGTTAAATATTAATATATATTTTAAAAAATAATTAAAAAATAATAAATAAATCATTACTATATAATATTATCATTATATAATATTCCTTAATCATTCATTTTATATCTATTATAACATCATTCACGTATGTGGTAAAATCGGCCCAAATGGAATTGTGTTATAATATTTAATGAGTAAGTAATTGTTTTTATTTTATGATAATATAAATTTTATAGAAGATTAAACATGTAATAAATATAATATATCTTTATTAAATTCATTCTTGTAACCATTCATAAAGTTTAGTGATGAAAAATTAAATTTTTTGTTTGTTGAGGTGGTAGTCCGCACGTATGTACAATTATCATTTCTATTTCTCAATGAATGGGATGGAATGAAGTTATATGATAAAGTATCATTTAAGAATAATTATTTTTAAATAGTAAACATATTAATTCATAAATTCTATCTTTTTTACTATCCACTAGAGGTGGTGATGAAAAATGAACCCCATCACTTCGTGGAGGCGGTAGTCTGCACTTACAAACGATCGATGTTGTTTTGTTTTTCTTAGTGGATGGAAATGATTGAATAATGGTTTATATATTAATATAATAACATTTTATTATATTAATAATACTCATTTCATTATATTACGGTGTATATAAAATTTATTAAGAGAAATTTTAAAAAGAAAATACTAAGGAGTAAGAAATACTCACATTGAGAACTTGAGATTTATCTTGGAAATATCCTTAAAAATAGAGGCCTTAGGATAACTAATTAAGAAAAAAGGTTTATAAAAATGGGAGTGGATTCTAGGAGAATTAAAATGTAAAATTGTAAATAGAAAATTTGAAGGAATATGTGTATCATGAAGTGGTGAAAGTGTTCCCCTTTTACAAATGAAGAGAATGTTAATTTTGGAAGAACCCATTAAATTTCAATAATGGTATGTCACCATTCAAGGGTAAAAGGCTCCCAAAGTTTAAAATAATCGATTTTGGAAGGTTTTCCTAAGAAAAATCTTAACCACATATTAAATTTAATGTTTTTTAAATGTTTTATCTCTTTTACACTTAGTAAAACTCTTTTTACCCTTTTTTACTTTTACAATGGTAACTAATGTTTCAAGCCTCAATAATTAATTTTAATGACCAAAATTAAAATTATAAATTTTTTATAATTTTAAAATTATGATTTAAAATATTAAAATAATTTTATAAAATAAAATCTCTAAGTTTTATAAAATCTATTTTCATAATTAACTTACATGATGCGTAAAAATAGTTTTTTTTCAATAGTGTGTTTTTTGGATTAAAATTATGTGTAAGTTAAAATTATTAGTGTTATTAATTTACATGAAATAAATTGGTTTATTATAAAACAAATAGTTTTTTTTCTCTTTAAAATCAAGTCAAAACTGAATTTCACCATAAATTTGTTTAATTAAAATAATAGATCAGAAACAGTTTTTAAATTGGAACAGAATGTTACTTATGTTATAAAAAATTTAAAATAGATTTTATAGGATCAAAATAATATTTAAAATGAATAATTTTACCCCATAAATACATATTTAATTAATTAAAATTTTTAATAAATTTCTAAGTCTCTCATATATAATGATAAAGTCATAAAATTTACAATTTTGGTAAAAACTATATTTTTATCTATTCACATAAAAATAAATTATCTCATAAAATATAAAAAATTCATCTTGAGAAAATTTTTAAATGATGAATTCAAAAATTAAGTTCATTTTTTCAAATTCTAATTCAAAATTTGGTAATTTAATTTTTAAATAAAAATATAAAATATAATGAAAATTGATTTCATAAGAAAATAAATTTTAGAATTATTATCAATTCTTATTCATATTCTCATTTCCTATTAATTACTAATAAAATGGGTGTTAATATATCATTAATATTAATAATATATTTTATTAATAATATATTTTATTAATAATATATTTATTATCTTAAAATAAAGCGCATAAAATCTAATTTTAGAAAAAATAAAATTTTAGCATAGAATGATATTATTCATTATTTAGATATGCTAATTGAATTTCATTAGTGAATTAGTATTAAAAGTGTCCTTTTTTTATTTCTACATATATTTTATAATGTGGTTACCTCTATTTATACCTTCAAATTAAATGGATACTTTATGATAGTTATATAATGTTCTGCAGTTCATTTTAGATTAGTGATGCATGTGAAGTAAGCTATTAAAAATATTTGATTTCAAAGGAAAATATAATCTAAAATATCAGGGTGTATCATTATCCATTACTCATATAAAGTTTCCCATTAGTTGGCCCTTGAAAGGTCTTGGCACTTTTCCATCATAAGAAATCTCCAGCGAGCTTTTTTTATATTAGAAATAATGAAACATTTATATATCACTAATATTTTGAAAACCCTTTTTAATTTGAATATAATAGATTTTGATGAGAAGAAACCAAATCAAGTAAACTTGAAAATCCATTAGGCTTCACTTCCATCAACTTTGGATTCATTTTTGAATCATCAAAGTCTATGATGGTTGGCCTTGTTTTAATGTAATGATCCATCTATTAAGAATAAATTTTTACATTATATAAACAACTAATAAATATTGAAAAAAGAGACTATACCCAAGTGTTAAAGGCTCCTGATTGGCATCCAAAAGACCTTAGATCGATTATGGGTAGGGGAAAAATTCCCGAGTACTGTAGCAAGGCCTGTAGCAGTGCTATAGCAGTGACTAAACTATAGCAGCGACGACACTATAGCGGGGGAGGTATTGTAGTGTAATTGTAGTGGTGGAAATATTGTAGCAGCCCAGGTACTATAATAGTACTATTCATCAGAGGTCCCTTTGGGCCAAAAAATGGTCTTTCGTGCCCCTGGGTATTTGGGCTACGTAATGGGTCTCCCTCTACCCAGACAAAAAAGGGGTTTTTTTTTTAATAATAAAATGAGGCTTTAGAAAAAACCTTTATAAAAACTAATAAATCTTGAGTTACACAATATATATTGAATATGGACATATATATCTTTAGAATATGTTATTTTAGAGATTTTAGAGATGGGATTGGACCCAAACATCCATATAACATCTAGTTTTCTAATTTTAACTCTCTCAAATTGTAACACCCTGACTCCAGTAACATAGAGTTGATGTTTAATTTATTTCATTGGTAAAATATATAAGATATATCAACATTTAGGATCAATAAGTTTATTAGTATTAAATAACTAGATACATATATTATTCTCATATTAAATTGAAAATATAAAATACATAGAATAAGAAATCTTCCCACATCCTTGATATCATTCATAATATCCTTACTTATAACCCAAGGAAAGGAAAAAAATAAAGGGTGAGCTCAGATGCTTAGTAAGGGTTATGTAAAATATAATATATCATGAGTATATAAGTAATAATCAATATTTAAATTTAAATAACTAAAAACACATGTCATTTAATCAATAACATGAGCACAAAATGCATCCATGTATAATATCAATATAGTAATCTCATGGATAATAATAAAAAAATTCTCAATGAATGAAATGAATAATTTTGGACATCATGTTCTCAAAAATCTTGAGATCTCTACCATTAAAGCCTTGTACAAAGACATCTTAAACTATGGGTATTTATACACCAAAAACACATTTATTTTGTCCAACTGATTTGTCTCATGATACTTGTCGATGCATTAAATGGATATATAATTTTGGTCCCTAACTGCCACTACATGTCCAATGAATTCCTCATATATTGAATTTAATTCATAACAATATAACTTATCAAAAAATATAAATATTGAGTAAAGAAAATAGAATATCAATATTTCCCAATCTAATCAAATAAATTTCAAAGTAAAACACCATATATAGAATTGTTATATGATTTAATAAATAATTATATCGATGATATAATTAATATGGATATTTGAGATAAATTTAATGTCCTAATGATCACAATAAAGTTAATGTTTTAAGAGAAATTTAATGACCACAAAATTAATAAGATATAAGAGATGACCATCGATTCATTATAAATATATATTTTGTAATAAAATAATATCCTTTAGAGAAATAAAGAAAATGGAAGAAAAATATTAGAATAAAATTTAATTGAAGAGTTTTATTCATAAAAATATAGAAAACTTATAGAAGAAACTAAGAGTGTAAAACAATTATGGTGGTAAGAAAATCTCTTAACTCTATATACGTTAAAAAAATTCCTTTTGACTTTTTATAAAGAAAGTCAGAAATGAATTTTTTAGAAAGCATTAGAAATATTCTATTAAAAACTTTTAAAATTAAAGGATAACATAAAATTTCCATAAATAAATCATTTTATCAAATAAAAGTAATTTTGTTAAACAATTTTGAAAAATATAGATGTGGAAGAAAAATATTCTCGATCAAAAAGAGAAATAAGCTCATATTTTATTTTAAAATTTTATCTTGAAAAGGAAACTTGAATTGAATCATTAATCATAATGAATAAATATATATTAATTTTAAATACTCCAAATGGGTATTATATACACCGCATAAAGTAAATAGGTGCGTAATACCAAACATGTCTCAATGGAGTGTAAATTGAGATGAAATCCATTACCTTATGCTCGACTTGCCTCGTAAGTTATTTTAACCTCATGTATAATAAATTTATATTTATTATAATTACATATAAAATCCATATAATTATATATAATATCATATATTATCCATTTATAACATTTTATTACCCATTAGTTAACAATATTTTATTATTATCCTTATTTTGGGTGTTAATTACTTCATTTTTTATGTATATTTTGATTTGGTAGCTCTAGTCCTTGTACTTTAATTATGCTTAAATCATATCTATAATTTTAATAATGATATAAATATCATATATATTCATTAAATATATCCTTATTACTATCTATGTAAAGAATAAATGAAAAACGAATCGCATCGCTTCGTGGATCTGGTGGTCTACACATATGCATGAGCGACATTATCTTTTTCCAAAGAGTTGGTAGGTAAGAAGATAGATATGATATTATAATTCTAGAAATATTATTATTTAATAAATATCATATATATATATATATATTCATTTTTTCCATATTTATTAAAATCCAAGTAAAGTGGTGATGAAAACGAATTACACCGTTACGTGGGAACGGTAAGCCGTTTGTACACATGAGTGATATTTTCATTTTTTATAGGATGGAAAAAAGATAGAATATTATTGTCCAATAATCATAATAAAATATAATTATATTTTTAATATTTTATTTATTATTTTAGGATTGTTACAACATGTTAATAGAAAGTAGAATAAAAAATAAACTTGAAAGATTCGGTAAAAACGATTACCTCTTTCTCGGTAGACTTCCTTTAGATATCTTCTTAAAGGACCTAGGGTTGGTATTTTGGAAGGAAAATAAACTCTATAACTTGGATAAAAATGTTTAGAAGGTAATTTTATATAGTTTTCCAATATATATTTCTCAAAGTGGTGTAAATAAAAGAGATAATTATTTTCCTTTTATAAGTGAGGGGAGGGGTATTCCTATAATTTATTAAAGTATTAAATTAATATAAAGTATTTTTTATGTCTAAATGGATAAAAATTGATATAATTGGAATAAAATATGATTATTAGTCTATATAATCTAATTCAATAAAATTTTGACATGTTTTGGTTGTTTTTTTACCCTTATATTTTGTTTTAACCCTATCTTAACCCTTTTGACAATTAACACAATATTAAAGTATTCTACCTTTAAGGGTTAATCATGTTAACCTAAAAGGTAAAAGACCCATAAATGCACCATTGTTGATGTTTAAAACCATATCCCATTAATTTTTATAAAGATAACATTTTTTGGAATTTTTAAATCATTTAATAAAATATTATTTATTATAAAATATCATTAATGTAATTTTTGACACTATTCATTTAATTTGACTTTAAATACATCAATATAAAGAGATAATTGGAATATAATAATTTTAAACATCAATAAAATGTCATATATATCTATAAAATACATGTAACATAATAATTCATCCAAATTTTATTACTTTTAATATTTTTAATATCATTTATTTTATTTTTCCATTAATTTAATAAATATTGCATTGGCGTTGGGTAAGAATTTAATCTAATTAATAAATCACTAAAAATTTAAAATAAATTACCATGAAAAAAAAATCATTCCAATTTTAAATAACCTTCTATAACTTAAAATAAGTTATATTTATACCTATAAAAAATAATATAGATATTAAAATCAAGAAAGTGATATTTTTAGCTTTATATTTTACTTAAATATTATAAAGTTCAAAATCAAAGAAATATGGAATAATGTTTCCATATTTTTAAATTTTTAATGGAAATGGACAAAATAAATTCATAAAATAGGATAAATTCAAGTTTTAGATAAATTTTATGTCCTTATCCCAATGTTTTAACCATGTTTTATCCATTTTACCTTAACCGATGTAACACATATTTATTAAGTTTTCTATTCATAATGACCAAAAATAAAAGGGAACTATCTAAAAAATTAGGAACTCTTAATTACATATTAGGAATCCATTTTTCATGATTTAAATTCTACTAGTGAAAAAAATAATTTTAATATAAATGCATAAAATGCAATGAAAACCAGTTTTTAGATAAATGAATTTTTAAGCATAAAAATTAACTTATATCAAAATCCTGAATTTTTTTATTCAAATTAAATTATTATAAATAAAATGGAATATATTTTATTTTAATACCAAATCCAAAATATAATGGTACTTTTAAATTAATTTATTTAATGAAAAGAAATTACAATATTTGAAAAATCAGTATTTTTTATTATTCACTGAAAAATCAATTATTTCAAAAAATCAAACAAAAATCATCCTAAATTAATTTTGATATGATAATTTCAATAATGAAATTAATTTAAGAAAAATAAAGTTTTAAAATTTTAAAATTTATGTTTTAATCATATTTCTGAATAAAACTATGTGTATTATGTTGTTGTTTCTTTTAAAAAGAGAGTCTTACTATAATTGAAACTCAGGCGTTACATAGATTAATTGAGATCAAAAAAAATTATCAATATATGTCCAATAATTATCATCCTAAATATGTTCCCAATTATATTCCTATAATTTTAAAAGGACTTTTGAGACTGGTTTCGCAACTCCACCTAGAGCACATAAGGATATCATTACACTAATTGATTTGTCTGATTTTGAGTTAGGTGTCATTCTCCATTTATAGTGGTGTTACTAAGTTGCACAATTTGATACTAGTTATCTATCTATTTCTTTTACTTATATTGTCAAGAGACATCATTCCACCAAAATTTATGAAACCACTAGCTAGCTTTTCAATTCTTCTAATTCAAATAATATATTACAATTACCGATTTTTTAACTAGATGATGATATCTACCAATAAAATTACTAAATTATTTTCACTTAGGTAAAGTTCATGATTTTTTATGGGATTTCATAAAAAACCCAAGCATTGGAAACTAACATTGACTCACACACTGGTCACTTCTAATATCAATGAGAAATTTAAACAAAAAACTATAGATCATATTATGGACACTTATTAAGTGATCTAATTGTTATTTTTAGAGGGTATATAATTATTTCTAAGTATTAAATGTTTTAATTAATTTTATAGTCATTTATTGAACTTCTATTCACTGCCTCAGGCAAATAGAGTTACTTGAAAATCATATTTTAGTTTAACTTGATCGATGATGATATGGTAAGATTGTTACATTCCTTTTCATATGTTAAGTAAAATATTCATAGAAAGGACCCAAACACTAAAATTATTTCCCCTAAAGATAAATTTAAATTCAATTCATATTTTACCATTAAAATAAGAGGTTAAATATATAATCATGGAAAATTTTATGGTTTTATTAATCCA
The DNA here is from genome assembly GCA_963277665.1 of Viscum album. Classification (NCBI taxonomy): domain Eukaryota; kingdom Viridiplantae; phylum Streptophyta; class Magnoliopsida; order Santalales; family Viscaceae; genus Viscum; species Viscum album. The sequence goes on from OY728126.1 coordinate 912,381,181, forward strand.
ATTTTCATTATTTCTAGTGATGATAATAAGGATATTGGAATGATGATTCTTTTAATTGTGTTTTATCTTGTAAATTTATCTATTTGTTATTAATTATATGAAAAATTTCATTGAATATGTTTAAAATAACATGTGGTATTCCATTATTCCTTGATGATGTGTATCATGAAGGCTCAAAAGGTGTTACTTCATCTGTAGTTGGTTATGAGGTGTGTGGAGAAACTGGGGCCTATATGTTTAAGGTACTATATTGATGCCTAATTTATATTTTAGTGGTCCCACTAACCTATTTATGAACCTAATCTCATTCTCATACCACGGTTGGAAATGTGAATTCAAATTTCAATTTCAAGGAAATAAAAAGGTGGACTAAGGATATGATTGCTTGATATTATTTAGAAATAAACAAGAACCCATACTAGATATGCTTATTAACCTTGTACAAAATTGATGAAATATTATCTTTGATAAATATTTAATTTTTGTTGTTTACTTAAATAATTATTTTTTATAAGTGTTATAAACCAAAATATATACACTAAAAAATTTAACATTATAGTGTTTGATAGTCTAAAATGTAAAGAGGGATATTATAAGAAGAAGTGTTGGATCCTTTAAATATTGTTTCATAGAGGCTATATGTATAATAGAGTTCTATATTTATCTTTTTATGCTAGTCTTAAATGTGTTATTATAGATAAAACCTCTAAGGTCATGGTAATTTTATGGATTATATAATGTTAAGGTATGTTAGGACATTTCTTTCCTACAACTTCCCCTTGAAACTTGAAAAAACTTTTCTCCACTAGAACATTTATAGTATATGTGTGTATGATTTTTTATTTGGTTTTATATATTTGGGTATATTATTATTTATAGAGAAGGATAAAGTATAAATTCTAGGAATTCCTCATTCTTGAAACTTTCACTCCAAACATGATTGTGCCTTTCTCCTAGCCAACCTTTTTATTCAATATGTTTATTATTTCTATCTATTTTAAAAGGGAAAAATTAATCTTATTAGACTCTTCTTAACCTATTATTTTTTTCATGAATCACATATTGATATTAATGGTATATATAGTTTTGTTAATTTACTATTGATTTGTCATGTTTTTTTATATGTTCTTTTTTTATTCTTTTGATTTTATATTTATTTTTTATATTTTTTTAAGTATATATTTGTGGAGAACTATATTATGAATGGATTATCTTCTGTAAAGGTGGAACATTCATGGGTACTGGAAAATCATGGGATGATTTTGGAATAACATGGGTGGATGTTGGAGTATTTCAGGTAGTAGATCAAGTGGTTAACTTTAGAGAGTGGTGAGGTATTAAGATGTTCAAGAGGCTATAATAAGACATTATCCTTAGTTTAAATCCAAAGATAAACCTAATTTACTGGAAAATTTCTTTTTTTGTTGACATTTAGGCATTGAAAATTCTCTTTAATAGTGGTGTCAGGTGATTTTATTTTGTGTATGTACTTTAATGGATTTAACTACTTTGTTTTAGTTTTATGAAAATTAAAAAAAGTTATATAATTATTTTTTTATAAATATTTTATCATGTTTTTTTCAAATTAGGTGACTTAATTTTGATGAGTTACATGTAAATTAATTTTATAAAAATAATGTAATAATTATAATGAGTATACTATATATAATTAAATTAATTAATATAATATAATTCTTTCATATAAATATTGTTAAACAAACATAAAATTTTTCCTTAAAAAAGGTTTAGAGATAAATTTAATTATTGGAATTGGTTATAATACTATATTAATTAATATTTTTTGAAATATTATCAATGAAAATATAATTTTTTTATAATACTATAACTAATAGAAAAATTAATTACAAAATATTTTGACTAATAGATATATTATATGTTGGTACTATTATAATGAAAAAAATCTATTTTGTATATCATAGTAACATTTAGAAATAGAGTTTGTAAAAAAAAATTTAATAATAGGTACATATATATTGGTAAATATCTTTAACAATAGAAAATTTACTTTTAACAACAGATATTCCCCTGTTGGAAAAAATAATTATTTTTTAGTGTTTAAATTTTGTTTTTGCAATGAATTTTCCATATAAATTTATTTTTAATTGGTTTTTTATTTTTCTTAAATTAAAGATGTATTGAAACATAAAATCTATCCAGTTTATTTTTAAGTTGATTATGTGACATTGAATAGGTTAACTTTTCCACTGACTGTAGAATAAATAGGTGGCTTGGATTTGTTACCAACAAGACTCATCATTTCACTATATAATTTGGCACTAAAATTAGTCTCTTAATTTATTTATGACCCCATAGAATTAGAATTTATATAAATAAAAGATAAAAATAATCTCTTAATAAAATTATATAATTTTTAAATTGATGATAATTAAGTGGGATAATTATTTAATCATAGAAAATGATATTTTTATAATGTGTGTAGTAATTTCCTTACAACATTAGCATCCCAAAAAAAATTATCTAATTAAGCTTCATCATCATTTTTAAAATACATTATTTTAGTGTCATTGGTTATCTATTAATTTTTAGTTTTTATAGAAAAATATTAAGAATAATATATATAAGAAACCTTCCAAGATAGACTACCTAAACATTATTGAAATAAATTTATTTTAGTAAACTAGGCTCATGTTTCCTATAGATTGACCCCAATCACTATTATTATAGTAGTTAGTAGGATAAAATATTTTCAATTGGGAGTATTGTGACAACACATACCAAAAATTTTGGATAATTCTCAAAACTCATCATTCTCTATTCTACCAAGAAGTAAAAATATGTATATAGATCTTAAAGTGAACTTATGGTAAGACAATATAAAGAGGGAAATTGAAAATTGTATATCTCGATGATTGGTCTATGAGTAAGTAAAGTTCCAACATTAGAATTTTAAGGGTATGATATAACCAATACCTATAGCCACATATAAATGGGAGAACATCACCATGAATTTTATCATATGTCTTATTAATACCTCTAAATAAAATAATTTTATATGGCTTATGGTGGATTAACCTAAAAGTTATCATGATTCATTATCATTCAAGAGGATTTCCCACTCGATTAACTTGTTATGATATACATAAAGGAAGTTTTATGATTGTATAGAGTACCAATTTAAATTGTATCTAATTGGGATCCAAGGTTTACATCAATGTTTTAGAGAAGTCTATAATAAGAGTTAAATACAAATCTAACATTTAGCATGACCTATCATCCTCAAACTGATGGTCAATCTAAAATTTCATACTTTGTAAGATATTATGAGATCTTTATCAATGGATTTAAATGGAGTATGGGATAAACATATTTCTTTGGTATATTTCTCAATATAATAATAGTTTCCACTCAAGCATTCAAATAGAACCATAAGAGACTTTGTAAGGGAAATGATGAAAAACTATGACATGCTATGATGTATTTGGAGAGAGTAATTTATTAAAACTGGTCTTACTCAAGAAATGATAGATAAGGTTTAAACCATTAATGACATATTAAAGTTGTGAAAAGTCAATAGAAGAGATATATGAATAATATTCAACAATATTTGGAGTTTGAGGTTAGTGAAAAGGTATTACTTATCATATCACTAAGGAAGAGGGTTATGTGATTTGGGGAGAAGGTAAAGTCAAACCTAAGGTACATAGAAACCTTTAAGATTTGTGATCATCAGGGGATTGTAACTTATCACCTAACACATATACCAAACATCTTATAAGTGTATTATGTGATCTATATATCCCTTTTAAATAAGTACATATCAAACCCATAACATGTTCTGAACTCTGAGTTTGTGAAATTGGGATATGATATCTCTTATTAGGAATAATTTTTGGTAATTGTAGATCATAAAGATAAAGTAATATGGAATAAAACCACACATTTAGTCAAATTTCTAAAGATAAATCATAAGTTTGAGTAAGAATCATGGGAAACTGAAGAAGTAATGAGACAAAAGTAACCCCATATATTTTCATTAGAGTAATAAAATTTTTAAGGTATGATTTTTAAGGGGGAAGAATGTAATTCCCTAAATTTTTATTAAATTATTTTTAAATAAAACTCGCATGCTTTATATCTTGTCTTACATGCACTATAGTAATTTGTACCTATACCAATGGAATTATACCAGTGTTTTGGGAAAACCAATGGATAGGTCCTCTATATGAACAATTTTAACTATATATTAGAATATATTAGTAAACAATGGAATATAGCAAGGGATTTAAAAAACCCTTGTTACAATCTTATGTATATACCACCTCAAGAAATCCCCTTTCCCTATGTGAAATTAGTTCCCCATATGGCCAGGTTTTCATCCTCTAGTATTTACTTTAGATCATTTCAATTCTACTTAAATTCAACATTTTTATAATGATTTTATGTTGAATCATTAGGGTATGTTTCTTATGTTCACATTTTCTCTTATTTTATCCCACTATTTTTTCATTTTCAAAATTTATATTGAAAATTTCATAAACTAATAATATAATTTTAATGTTTATATATGATTTTTTAAAAGAAAATGTCAAAGTCATAGTACCCAGTTTGAGTGGGATGTTTATGTTAATATATTGCACTGTTCATTTAGTGGACATGGCTCGGACCAAGTTAGTTGAACATATAATTCCTCATTAATTTTAGAAGAAATAAATTGTACCAAAAAATCAAAATCAAAATCATTAATTTTTATCTAAATTTATACATCTATATTTGTAAATTATCACTTCACTATGGTCAATTTTCAAGGCCACTCATGCGTTTTTCTTCAAATTGATGTAATAATTTATGAATTGATTTTTTCCTTGTCCAAAAATTTCACATGAGTATGAAACATTCTTCTTATTCTCTTATGATTTTTATATCAAGTAATCTAATTATTCTTAAAGTTGAGAAATCAAGAAATACATTTCATGGTGGATTGTTTTTTAGATAGATGATAAAGAATGTATATTTTTCATAAAGAATATTATATTGGAAAACTCACCAAGTAAATAGTTTTATTTCATAGAGGAAAAATAATTATGAAATAACCTTGAGGTATGAATAACTTGATGAAAAAATAATACAAATTATATTTAATTTAAATTAAGTAATCCCTCTTCAGGTGGTTATAAATAAATAAATTTTAATAGTGATTAAGAATGATAAAAATATATGAATACCTAATAGAAACATCATGTAATGTTTGATATGTGTTTATTATCAAAGTGTTAGTGGTAAATGAGAATCTATCACCTTCCCTTTCCATTAATTAATAATATAATTTTATGGTAAAAATGGTGAATATTATTTCTTTCATAGATTATGGTTTCACCTAAAGATCAAGGTAAGAGTACATACAAATGGCCTTTACTTATTTCATATAGTGTGATATATCAAGAATATGTATTTTATGAAAACAATTTAAAATGGTAGTTTGTAATATTCAATGAAAAATTTAATCTCCACCTAAGTTATTTTTTTACAATTTAAACATTTTTTAATGATTTTTATATGATTAATTTGTATATTATAAATAAAATTTGAATGTGTTTAATATTTATGAGACTCAATAGTAAGTTTTAATGAATGTTATAACATGAAAATGTTTGACTATACAATCTATAATACTTTATAATCACTTCAACTTTGAGATTCTTTATACATAAATTAGTTAGGGAAATATAATAGGATCTTGATTCAAATAATTATACAGTGACTAATAAAAAACTACCAAATTAAACTATTATAGTAGTTCTTCTCCATTTTATATAGTGATTTCCTTACACCATGTAGAGAATGTGAGATATTTAGGATTTGATATAATATTTTATAATTAGGTGGGTTACATGAGAATAGAAGGGATATATCTTTGTGATAAATTATTTTCATCAATCATAGGGGACATAAATGTGATAATGAATTTTCAAGAATAAAATTTCAATGTTAATTACATTTTTTAAAACCACTCAATAAATAACGGCTTCTATTTATTAAAAATAATGAATAAAATTTATATGGTATAAAATATTTATATCACTATATATGAGATTATTTAGTTTTATGTGTTTCATTGATTTTTTTAGTTTTTAGAATTATTATAAATGCCATAATGTAATTTCACAGTTAAAATAAAAAATCCAAAATACAAGATAGCGTTTAATCATAATACTCCTTCAAAATAAATATTACTCTATGAATTAGTCAAAAATATGTTTTGAAAAAAATCTATAATTATAAAATGTGTTTAAATATTAAATAAATAATATTATGAACTTGGATATATCATGTGGCTTATGTAGTGAGATTTTTGTATTATTTTATTCATATAGAATGACATAGATAAGTTATATAATATGACATAGATCTTCCTCTCTAAAATCATGAATTTTTTAATTATAATTTATCATATTGATATAAAGAAAAAAAATTGTAACCAAATGGATATAAGTTGGATGTATTATATTAATCGAATCAAAACCGAGTTTCAAATGAAGTTGGATTGTTTTTTAGATTTTTCATTTAACAATGATTTTTAAAGTGGTATTATACACTAACCTTATTATAATTATGTTGTAAGACCATGGTTAAGTCATAAATATGTTAGATACCATATAAAAAATTTAGTTTTCAAACAAACTATTATTCCTGGCATCATAATGGAGAGAAAATTAAATCTCAATATATTCATTATTGAAATGAAAGGAGTAGAATAGAGAATTTTGAATTTAATAGATCTATGATTATTCATCATCATGACAAAGAAAGTATTAAAATTGAAATAAGATGATGATATGAGTACACATGATGTTACTAATGAAAATGATAATGTTGAGAGGGTGAAAAAATTGATGGATGATTCCAAGACTCATGTATATCACAAATGTGGTGAAATGAAAAAGATAAAATTTTAATATGACTATATCATGGGAAACCCATGTATTGGATTTTTAATACTTCCATTGATTATATTATTACCTTTTGAAGGAATTACTTCCTGATGATACAAATATTCCCTCAAATCATTATATGGAATGAAAGTTAATTTTAAAACTTTTATTTTCTATAAATAAAATCCATGATTTCCCAAAATATTATAGATTATTTTTTTAGGAAACTGTGGGCCTAAATAATTTTAAAAAATGTGCTACATCTCAATGGAATATAAATATAGATGAAACATCATCTTGTATGCCACAAAAAGTAATATGGAATTTCCATTTCTTAAGATTTGAAATATTTTCAAATCTGATGAAATCTCATCAAATACGTGATGTAATGGTGTTGAGTGAATTAAGGATAAATATGAGTTGGTTTATCCAATAGATGGATTATCATAGAAGATATTTTATGCACGGTATCTTAATTTTGAATCTTAGGTGCATAATGTCATGTTGGGTCCATCATGTGACAATTTTAATCTATTTGTATATATGCTTACTTTAAGTAACACATGGCCAATTTTTTTCACATTTATAACTTTTCTCCATGGATTTGTATGAAAAAACCATTCACTTTGTTGAAAATACTCATATATAGACCTTATGATCTTATAAATGACATATATTTGTACATGTAATCTTTAAAAAAGAGTGGAAACATCTTTGGAATGTGGGTGTGTGCACATACAATGTTTCTTTAAAAGACATGTTATAGATTTGTGATGCGCTGATGTAGACAATAAATTATTTTCCTACATATTAAATGATGTTTGGATTGAGAAAAAAGGTAAAAATATACTATCCTGTTTTTATAAAGAATAAACGATCCATAAGACTTAGATATTGTATTTATTACAGTTTCATAGGGAATTGATGATTATTGCAGATGAATCATCCATATAGTAATAATTATTAAAGGTTTTGAAATATCATTAAGACCAAAAACCCACCTCAATGTATGATTAGAGTTTATGTGCTAAATTAATTACAAGATTTAAATTTCTCATTCAGAAAAATCCAAATAAAATCTATAAAGAGGAAGAATTATTTCATTGAATACAATTACAATTCGAGAAAGAAAAGTATATTCTTTGATTTTCCTTATTGTTCAACCAATATATTATGTCATTATTTAGATGTAAATCACATTAATAAATATTTAAGTAATATTTTTATTTCAATTCTTATAAATGTAAAAGGGAATACCAAAGATGATTTATGCTCTTGGTGTGACATGGTAGATTGGGGTATCAGACCAGAACTACATCCTATGTGTATCAATGAAAATAAGTGAAAATATCCATATACTTTTTATGTGATGAAAAATTCAAAGAAAAATCAATTTATGGAAGTATTAGAGTCTGTTAGGGTTCTTTATGGCTATTTAAATAATATAAAAAAACAATTTAATAGAAGATATTTGAAACTGAAATCACTAAAAACTCATGATCATCACATACTTCTTCATAAATTAATTCCAATAGAAATATATAATTTATGATTCTATAATTTAAGGTTGAAAGTGATTTTATTATTCCATTTTTATTTAGATATTTATGATATAAATGTGCCCAATTATTTTTTGAAAAATATTTTGGAAGAAACACTGTTAATTTTGTGCATGTTACATAAAATTTTCCCTCTATCTTTTTTTACTCTCATACTATATCTATATATCCATATTCTAACTGAAATACTTATTGGGGGACCCAATTATTTTTATTGGATGTATCCAACTAAAATAAATGTATATATAATAAATTATTATATCTAGAATATAAATGATACTAAAGGTTCCATTATGAATGGTTAATTGGATCAAGAATGTATGAATTTTTTTTTCTCAAAGTAATCGATGCCATATGTCTGAGTAGATCCCTTCGCCACAAGCCGACCTTTGAGGCGATGAAGAGAGCCATCAGGATTGAGACGGATCGTATAAATACATTTACAGTCGACCGCCTGTTTTCCTGTAGGGAGGGGGACCAGATCCCATGTATGGTTGTCATCTAGAGCTTGCAGTTCATCCCGCATAGCCTGTAGCCTCCCCGAGTGTGATTTGGCATCACCAACCGTGCAGGGAATACATATCGCCTCCAGTGCTGACAAACCTTTGTATGAAGATGTAAATAGAGGAGTAGTCTGACATGAGTGAGTACCTTTCCGGAGTGCAATCAGCAAGTTCTCGGGTGCTGTGACAGGAGAATTGGACGAAGTGGGAACAATGTTGTCCTCGGCCTGGATGGGGTACAATCGATGGACGACGAGAGTAGACCGTCCCAAAGCGATGACCAGTAGGGGGAGACACTAGAGGAGGGTGAAAAATGAGAGGAAGACACTCAACGATGGTAGTGTTTGGATGAGGAGAGGGTGGAGTGAAAGAAGTGATCTCGACAAACGAGACATCGACAGAGATGGTATAGCGTCGTAAGTCTGGAGAGAAGCACCGGTAGCCACGCTGAGTGCGGGAATATCTGATAAAAAAATACACCAGAGGGATTTGGGAGAAAATTTAGAGAGATTCAGGCGGTGTCCCAGACATAGCAGAGACATCCGAAGACGTGGAGTGGAAGTGAGTGAGAAGGAAGAGAGGGGAACAGAGTATGAAAAGGAGTCTCCCCCTGAAGGGTGGAGGAAGGAATTCGATTGAGTAGGTAAGTAGCAGTGAGGATGACATCCCCCCAGAAGAGAAGAGGCACCTTGCGGTGGAAGAGGAGGGCAAGAGCAGTTTCCAGAATATATCGGTGTTTTCGCTCGGCCACTCCATTTTGCTGAGGGGTATCAGGACAGGAGGTCTGATGGATGATGTCGTGTGCCTGCAGAAACTGCTGAAAGGGAGTGGACAAGTATTCTCGCCCATTGTCGGAGCGTAGACATTTTACAGAGATAGAAAACTGTGTCTGGATCTCATGGTAAAAGGTCTGAAAGGCGGAGAAAACTTTTGTCCGATCGCGAAGAAGTTAAGGCCATGTCATATGTGAAAAATCATCAATGAAAGAGATAATATTTATACCATGATTGACTCGAGGTGGCACAGGGACCCTGTACATCTGAATGAACCAAATCAAAGGGTTTGGTGGCTCGTGTGTCAAATCAAGGAAAATATGAAGTGTGATGGTGTTTCGAAAAGGTACAAGACTCACAATGAAAAGATAAATGCTGACTAATATCTGGATAGAGCTAATAAAGAGCAGAGGCGGAGGGGTGGTCCAACAGAGAATGGAGGTCCAAGGCATGAGCAAAGACAGACGTGCAGGCGACGAATGTCGGGCCATCGAACATATACACCCCATCTCGAAGCTGGCCTCTACCAAGTTCTTGGTTTGTCGTCCGCTCCTGAAACATAACAGAAGACGAGGTAAAGATAACATTACAATTGAAATCCTTGGTCAACTTACTAATAGAGAGCAGGTTAAACGGACTGCGTGGTACATGGGCCACCAAGGATAGGTGAAAGGATGAGGTGAGAGAGCATGTACCAAAACCGGTAATGGGGAGAGTGGAACCATCAGCAACAGTGATGGCTGAGGAACCAGTATAGGGACTGTAGTTGGAGAGCATACTTGCATCACCGGTAAGATGGTCGGGCGCACCTGAGTCAAGCATCCAAGCCGGAGAGCGATGACTGACAAATGCAGTGGGACCACTGGAGTGGGCAAGAGATGCTGATGAAGAGCCTGATAGGGAGGTGGTCCTATGATCGTGAATCATCTGGATCTCAACCATGAAGAGATCCAAAGATTAAGAAAGAGCGGCAGCAGGCGGGGATGCATCTCGGATCGCAGTCTGGCCCTGTCGTGGGTGCGGAGCGGGACAGCCATGAAGGACCCAACAAAGGTCAACCAGGTGGCCGAGCTTGCCACAGTGCTGATAGAGTGGGTGAGGTTGGCTTTCTCCATGGCCGCGTCTGCGAGGTCCGGTAGGGCGGGTACCACCACGACCTAAGAGAGAAATGTGATCAAGGCTAGGGATGGGTGGGGCAATGGCCCGATGAGCATTCCCAAGGCGATGATAGGCCTGCAGAAGCTCTAGGGACGAGAGGATGGCTAGAATCTCTGTAGTGGTCGTCGCATATTCTGGGTCGAGACCATAAAGGAGGCTGAAAAGACAGTGTTGGTCCCGCTGGGCGAATGCTTCCGCTGGTGTTTGTGGAATGGGCCAAAGCTCAAGAAGTTCGTCTTATAGATCCTTCCATTCCATGAAGTATGTGGGAAATGGATGAGCTTTCTGGCGGAGGAGGGATAACCGCTGAAGAAGATCAGATACGCGAGCCAAATTATTGGTCTCAGAGTACATGAGATTCAAGGAATCCCAGAGTTCCTTGACTGTGTTGGCTGTCTGGGTGACGTCTTTGACAGAGTGGTCCATTGAATTGACCTTCAAAACAAAGATTTTACTATCCGCAAGCTTCCACAGACGATATTTTGGGTCAGAAGGTAGAGGTGGTGGATCATGGAGATGAGAATCGAGGTCTATGCCGGTGAGAGACATGAGCACGCTTTTCCGCCAGCCGGAGAAATTTGTAAAGTCGAGTTGCTAATCGACCAAACGGGTGGAGGCGGTGATAAGAGGAGGCGGGACCGAGGTGGCCATTGAAGGGGGGTCTTCGGATGAACTCGTCATTCAGCGCTGGACAGACGTTCGAAGAGCGGGTGCCGCCAGAATGAGAGATTCCGGAAGAGGTCAGGAGACCGCTGGAAGGGCGCCGGGCTGGTGGGGAGTGGTCCGCCTTGATGGAGCTGGGAGAGCAGGAGTTGGGTAGCGCCTGGACAAGGGCTGACAGGGAGCATGGTAACTGGAGCCGCGGCGGGGGGATGTGGGAGCCGGCGTCGCGCAGGAGGTCTGTTGTACCTCTCGTTCCCCTCGTTGTTTGATTTTCATGATCACAATCACCTTATTATTTGTCTAATATTGTTTGAAGTGTTTTTGAATGATAGGCACAAGGTTGCCAAGAAAATGGCCCAAGAAAGAATCAAGAAGTGGACTGAATTTCAGTCCACCGGCCAACCGGTGTGATAGCACCGGCCAGCCGGTGGACCTGGCAGAGGCATTGCCCACTGCCAGGTTCCACCGGTCAGCCGGTGGCTCTGTCACCGGCCAGCCGGTGGCACCCAGACCAATTGGCCAGCTACTGTCTCCCCACCGGCCAGCCGGTGGCTCCTCCACCGGTCAGCCGGTGGAGCCTGGACCAAAATTCTTCTCCTCTGCCAAGGCACCGGCCAGCCGGTGGGGCTGTACCGGCCAGCCGGTAGCCCAGTCAAACTAGCCGTTGGCTTTGACCAGTCAACCCTCTTTTGGCCTCCAACGGCTCCGAGGCCCTTTACAACGGCTCCGAAGACTCCCCAAGGGTTCCATGCCTATAAATAAAGGCCAAGGAAGCCCCGGACACTCACCGGAACTATACGGAAGCCCACGGACACCTTGTTGATCATTTGGCGTACCTCCGGCGCATTCCTCCAAGGGAACCCCAATAGCTCCAACTCAATTCCACATCCAAGGAGCATCACCAAAGAAGCTTGGGAGTGCACGTCTTCAACTCCAATCATCCATTGGCGCCCAAGGCTTCTCCAAATACGGTTTTTATTTTTTTATTCATTTTGAGCTTAAATTTGAGTTTGTGTCTACAAACTCCCAATTCTCTCATCCTCCCTTCTTTGGGTTCTCACACCACCTTCAAGGTGTGAAGAGGTTAGTCAAGCCTTTCCTTTTAAAAGGCTTGAGTCACCGGTGAGCTAGCCTTCACCCGTTAAAAAGGCTAGTGGGTTCTTACTCAACCATTAAAAGTAAGTGGGTTCTTGCTCAACCAATAAAAGCAAGCTGTAATAGGTCCTAGTGCTACCTCAAAGCCTAGTGGGTTTCTTGCTAAAACCATTGAAAAGCAAGCGGTAGGAATCTCTCAACGGTTGAGTTGGGAGCGGAGACGTAGGCTGGGTTTTTGGCCGAACTCCGTTATCAATTTTGTGTCTTGCCTCTTTTATTTCTGCTGCATTTCAACTTTGATTTTAATTTTTTAATCATTTTTTTTAAAGGGAAATTCACCCCCCCTCTTGCCATCACTTCCCGTTTTTCTCCGGCCCAACAATTGGTATCAGAGGGGAAATTTGAGTAATACCCTAACCGGTTTCAAATTAAAGATCCATTGTGATGGCATCCACTTCTTTCGCCCCCGAAGGCTTTTCTTTGGGTCGGGCTCCATTTTTTGATGGGTTCGACTATAATTTTTGGAAAACCCGCATGACCACTTTTTTAAGAAGCATAGGATATCCTATTTACAAAATTGTCATGCAAGGTTATACTTTGTCTACCCCCGACGAATCCAAATGGACCCCCGCCGATATTAGAAACTTTGAGCTTGATGGCAAAGCCATGAACGCTCTACATTGCGGCCTTGACCGAAATGAGTTCAACCGAGTTTCCACTTGCACCTCATCTCATGAAATTTGGAAACTATTGGAAGTGACCCATGAGGGCACTAACAAAGTTAAGGATACTCGGTTAGACATGTATAGACAAGATTTTGAAAGCTTTTCCATGCATCCAAATGAGTCTATTTCTGAAATGTTTACACGCTTCACTGACGTTTGCAATGGTAGAAAATCTCTTGGTGATGATGTTTCAGCTGAAGCAATGGTCAAGAAGATTCTATGGGTCCTTCCGAGCTCATGGGCACCTAAGGTGACGGCTATCCAAGAAGCTAAGGATGTAAAGAACATGCCGGTCGAAGAGCTCATCGGATCCCTAATGACGTACGAAATCACGATGAGGAGGCAAGCTCAAAAGGAGGGCACACCAATCAAGACACCAAAGAACATTGCCCTCAAGGTACAAAAAGAAGTAAACTCCTCCTCATCATCCTCATCTTCCTCATCTACTTCATCTTCAAGCGGCGACTCGGAAATGGAGAATCTCGCCCGCCAAATGCACAAGTTTATGAAGAAGCACAAGAATAAGAAATCCCGCAAGCACCGAAAGCAAGAACCCACCGAAAAATCCGAGCCCAAGGTGAAATGCTACGGGTGTGGCAAAAAAGGGCATTACAAGCCCGATTGCCCACTCAACAAAAAACGGGCCACGCCAAAGGAAAAAGGAAATAAAAGGGTCCTCAAGGCGACATGGAGTGACACCTCATCATCCTCCTCCTCCTTCTCCTCAAGCGACCAAGGTAACAAATGCCTAATGGCAAATCATGAGGTATCATATTCCTCCTCTTCCTCCTCTTCCTCCTCTAGTTCTTCTAATTCTTTTAATCATTTATCATATGAAGAACTCCAACATGCTAGAGACCAATTAGAAAATGGTTTTCATGAACTCTCTTCAAAATTTGTTGCTTTAAAAAAGAATTTCAAAAAGCTTTCCTCCGAAAAAGACCAACTTCTCAAAGAGAAGGAGGAACTCTCCCTAAAAATCCAAAATTTCCCCAATGTTGATTCTTTCGAATCAACAATCAAAGATCTAAGGGAATCTCTTGCTAAATTCACCAACGGAGAACAAAACCTTTCAAAACTCCTTTGTTCTCAACGTGTTTCTAGGACCACTCAAGGACTTGGCTATACCAACCAAGCTTCCTCCTCCCATGCTCCAACTGTTTTTGTAAGGGGGAGCTCTAGTTTTAAATTTTGTAATTATTGTAAGAAATCCGGGCACCTCATTTATGAGTGTGATTGCAAAAATGTCCGGTACGGTCAACCCAAATCTATTTTTTATTCGGACGAGTTTTATAGGAGAAGACCCGCCATGAAACAAATTTGGATTGAAAAATCCCTTTTGGCGAGTCTCTCCGGGCCAAAAATAGTTTCGTTTCCCCGATGATCTTTTGTTTTATTTAGGGGGAGAAATTTTCTTAAATTCAAAAATCTCTTTCGATTCTTTTTTCAATTTAAATTCTTTTTTGATTCAAAACTCTCAATTTCAAAAATTTTCATTTGGTTTCAAATTTCAAATTTCAATTGGTTTTTGATTCAAAACTTTCAATTCAAACTGTTATTCAAATTTTCATTTCAATTTCAAAAATCTCAATTGATTTTTCAATTCTCATATCTAGTTTTTCAAACCCTTTCCCTCAATCAAGTTTTATGCCCCGAGCTATTTTGATAATCACAAAGGGGGAGAATTTCTTGATTGATTGGGGGAGAAAACTTTTGATCATGCTTAGCATTTATTTTCAATTTATTCATTAAAAGCATGCCTTTAATTTTTGTTTTTACTTTAATTGTTTTGGTGATTGTGATCATCAAAATAGGGGGAGATTGTTGTACCTCTCGTTCCCCTCGTTGTTTGATTTTCATGATCACAATCACCTTATTATTTGTCTAATATTGTTTGAAGTATTTTTGAATGATAGGCACAAGGTTGCCAAGAAAATGACCCAAGAAAGAATCAAGAAGTGGACTGAATTTCAGTCCACCGGCCAACCGGTGTGATAGCACCGGCCAGCCGGTGGACCTGGCAGAGGCATTGCCCACTGCCAGGTTCCACCGGTCAGCCGGTGGCTCTGTCACCGGCCAGCCGGTGGCACCCAGACCAATTGGCCAGCTACTGTCTCCCCACCGGCCAGCCGGTGGCTCCTCCACCGGTCAGCCGGTGGAGCCTGGACCAAAATTCTTCTCCTCTGCCAAGGCACCGGCCAGCCGGTGGGGCTGTACCGGCCAGCCGGTAGCCCAGTCAAACTAGCCGTTGGCTTTGACCAGTCAACCCTCTTTTGGCCTCCAACGGCTCCGAGGCCCTTTACAACGGCTCTGAAGACTCCCCAAGGGTTCCATGCCTATAAATAAAGGCTAAGGAAGCCCCGGACACTCACCGGAACTATACGGAAGCCCACGGACACCTTGTTGATCATTTGGCGTACCTCCGGCGCATTCCTCCAAGGGAACCCCAATAGCTCCAACTCAATTACACATCCAAGGAGCATCACCAAAGAAGCTTGGGAGTGCACGTCTTCAACTCCAATCATCCATTGGCGCCCAAGGCTTCTCCAAATACGGTTTTTATTGTTTTATTCATTTTGAGCTTAAATTTGAGTTTGTGTCTACAAACTCCCAATTCTCTCATCCTCCCTTCTTTGGGTTCTCACACCACCTTCAAGGTGTGAAGAGGTTAGTCAAGCCTTTCCTTTTAAAAGGCTTGAGTCACCGGTGAGCTAGCCTTCACCCGTTAAAAAGGCTAGTGGGTTCTTACTCAACCATTAAAAGTAAGTGGGTTCTTGCTCAACCAATAAAAGCAAGCTGTAATAGGTCCTAGTGCTACCTCAAAGCCTAGTGGGTTTCTTGCTAAAACCATTGAAAAGCAAGCGGTAGGAATCTCTCAACGGTTGAGTTGGGAGCGGAGACGTAGGCCAGGTTTTTGGCCGAACTCCGTTATCAATTTTGTGTCTTGCCTCTTTTATTTCCGCTGCATTTCAACTTTGATTTTAATTTGTTAATCATTTTTTTTAAAGGGCAATTCACCCCCCCTCTTGCCATCACTTCCCGTTTTTCTCCGGCCCAACAAGGTCAACAGTGGGTGATGCGGGAGATGGCGTCGCGTAGGAGTTTCACACAGAAGGTGCGTAACCGGCGGAGAGGGAGGTCTGTCGCGCCGACAAGAGATCTGGAGCAAGACGCCGGGAAGGGAGGCGAGGCCGGCGTCACCGGGAAGCCGCAGGAGAGGCGGGCAGGGAGCTGTCGTGCTAGAAGGGCGGGGTCCGTCGCAGGGAGCCGTCGCGCTAGGTCGCGCTTGGACGAGGCTGGCCGAGCGTGCTGGGAGGGGCGCCGCTGCGGTAGGCAGGGCCGAGATCGGGGCGCCGGAAGTCGTGAGAGGCGGGCCGCCGGGAAAATCCGCAGAAGGTGGGCTGCCGGACGAGATCGAGAGGCTGGGATCCGTCGCGTGCAGGGGAAGTTTTGTGCGAGGGAGATGCTAGCGAAGGAGCCGCCGATCACAGGAGGGATCCGCCAGGGAAGGGAGGCCGCCGGGGAAGGGAGGCCGCCAGGGAAGGGGGGGCCGCGCGGGGAAGGGGGGTGGCCGCGTGGGACAGATTCGAGAGGAGAAAAAAAAAATAGATAGAGAGGGCTCGGGATTATATTCCCTATGATACCATGTTGATGGTGAATTCTCCTTACCTCAATGTGAGGCGGAAATATTCTTTTATAGATGAGTAAATATAATTACAAGGTGGGAAATACCGATGTGGGACTCGGAAATACCCATTATACTTAAATGAGGTCCAACAGTTCTCAATAAAGGAGACATCAATGGAGATGATATAATATCGTATGTCTGAAGAGAAATAGTGGTACTCGTGCTGGGTGTGAGAGTAACCCAGGAAGATGCAACAGAGGGCTTTTGGGGAAAATTTGGATAAATAAGGATAAGTGTCATGAACATAACAGAGACACCCAAATACATGAAGTGAAAGAGCGTGAGGAGGGAGAGAGGGGAACAAAACCCGAAATGGACTCTCCCCATTAAGGATTGAAGGAAGGCGATTTATAAGATAAGTGACAGTAAGAATAACATCCCCAAAAAAGAAGAGGCACATGTGAAATAAGAGGATACGAGCAATCTTCAAAATAAGACGATGTTTACGCTCTGTCACACCATTCTGCTCAGGTGTATTGGGGAAAAATATTTGATGAAGGACGCCATGGTCCTTGAGAAACTGCTGAAGTGAAGAATATAAATATTCTCATCCATTGTTCGAGTAGAGACATTTAATAGGCATGGAGAACTATGTCTGAATTTCATGGTAAAAAGTTTTTAAAATATCAAACACCTCAGAATGATCACGAATGAGATAAAGGCATATCATGCGAGAAAAATTATTAATAAATGATATATAATAACGATACCCTAACTGACTTGGCGCATGGACCTCATACATCGGAATGGACTACGTCAAAAGGTTTAGATTCACGCATCACCAAACGAGGAACATAAGACTCGCGCTGATGTTTTGCAAACTTACAAGAATCACAATGAAAAGAAAGGTACGAACTGAAATGGTGGTAAAGCTGGTGTAAGACTGAAGTTGGTGGATGACCATAGTGAAAATGTAGATCTAGAGTGTTACGGATACACCGGGAGTCACACGACAGTAGTTTGCAGATGAAGAAAAGACAAAACAAAAGAAGTGGAAGAAGAAGAACACAGACACAACGATTTACATGGTTCGGGAAAAATGCCTACGTCCACAGAGAGGCAGAAATACTTCACTATGAAATCCGAGAGCACAAATTACAGGGAGATCACACAGTTTTTAACACACAAAAACCCTAGCTCGAAAATGATGGATTGGTGTAGTCCGATCCGGTTGGGCCGAATGCTTGTGGCCCGCAACTGTAGCAGTGCGGATTTCAGAGTCAACTATACTGTTGCACTTTTGACTTCCAACCAGCAGCTACTGTAGCACTTTTGACAAAAGTATCTCTTTCACTGTAGCGACGCAGACTTCCTATTCGGAATAGTGGATCATCTTTTTCATATGTAGCTCATTTGGGGCTAGAGTTTTTTACTGTAACACTATGTAATATGTGCCCCCTAATATTAGTGAAGTTCTGCCTCTCCGTGGACGTAGGGATTATTCCTGAACCACGTAAATTTGTGTCCTGTGAGTTTTCCTTTATTATGCATTTTCTTTTCGTATCTCGTTTCTGTCGTTGCGACTCCCGACGCTTCCACAACATAAAATGAGCTAATAAAGAAGATGAAGTATTGTGCTACCAATCGCACAGAAAGTCGGCACTGCTACAATGAACGGTGACTGGAAGTCCGCATTGCTATAGTGTTGCGGCCACCCAAGTCCATGCTACTATAGTGGTTGACAGCTGAAAGTCCGCGGAGCTACAATACCGCTGTTTTCAAAGTTTGCACTGCTACAACGTCCTGTTGGTGTCGTTAGGTCAGCTTTGCTACAGTCGGTCAAAATTGCTACACTTCCCCAAGATTTGGATCGAGGGCTTCGGCCCCCGAATCCCCGGAGCAAGGGCGCGTTGCCCCCTGCAACCCCCAACGAGCTCACTGCGGAGCTCGAACCGTGGAGTCGTGGCCTGGTGATTAGTATGAGCCACAAACATTCCGTCCAACATCATTCAAAACGGATCGGGCAACACCAATCCAACATGGAGCACAAACAGAGATAGACGAGCAAGCAAGGGATGTTGGGGTATTGAACATGTACACCCCATCGTGAAGATGACCTCTACCAAGCTCCTGATTCGTCGATCGTTGCTGAAAAATATCAGATGTAAAAACAGCAGCACGGTTCAAGTCCATTGTGAGCTTACTGATAGAGAGGGGATTAAAAGGATTTTGAGGAACATGAGTAATAGAGGTCGTAACCAGCCTAGTGAATGGCAGGTATATACTCCCAGGGGCAGGGGTATTTCTGCCTCAACAACAACAAATAAGGGAAGTGGTCCCACTGAGGCAGTTCAGGATGGTCCCACCAAGGCATTTCAGCATGGTCCCACTGAGGCAGTTCAGCAAGTTGCCCTTAAGATAGCGGAGCTGGGGAAATCTCCACGTGGGGTAGGAGAGAGGCATGTTTAGCCATTCTGTTATAAGGGGAAGGAAGTGGGGGTGGGTAGGCAGGTTGGTTTTGGGTGTTTTCCTCGGCTAGGGAGCTTGGGCGGGGGAGCAAGGGCCTCCCGAGTTTCTTGTTTTTCCCCTATCTCCCAGTTTCATCATGTAATTCTCTGTTTGGTTGAACAGAAATACTCTACAGCAGTTCCCCATTGGGAACTTTGCATCGTCAGTCCTTAACAACTTGGTCTGACCTGCCATCTTTGTGCGCCTCTTTTCCGTTCCCCTGCACGCACGACTCGGCTCCTCGCTCGTTTGGCCACACAACTCAACTCAGGAAACTCAGCACCAGTCCCGCCTGGATAATATGGATCACCAAATGGATGAAATAGATACTTCGTTGACTGTTCTTCATTCATCGGTAGACAAAATTTCATCCACTTTGGATTTATTTCATATCAAATTTCAACGTTTAGATTAGAAGGCTCAAAAGAATACCGAATTCCGGAAATATTCTTCCAGTATCCTACGTTGGTAGGACAAACGTCCGCATGAGAACACCAGCAATCCATCTCCGTCTTTGGATACCTCCGACGACCATTCCGGTGGCACAGCTTGGGATCCGCAGGAACCACTGGACCACCCTAGGCTGCCACGCGACCTGTCGGTATTTCCAAAGGCAGTAGAGCTGCCAATTTTTGATGTCCATGATCCAAGAGGTTGGCTCACCCGAGCATAACTCTATTTTCGGATGCACCACACGTCGTACGAATCCAAGGTATCCCTCGCCCAATTTAGTATGGACGCCCCCGCCATATATTGGTTTACTATTGTTCTAGAGATCTACCCTAGGTTGTCTTGGCTCCTCTTCAAGGAAGAATTAATGGAACGTTTTAGTGGATTAGAAGTCCATAATCCCTACGAAGAACTAGCCCGCTCTCCAGCAAATTGATTCAGTTCAAGACTACATTGAGGAATTTGAATATTTGGCCTTTCATCCCTCGAAAACTCATGCCGCGGTATGTTGGTTACTTCTTGCATGGACTTCGTGAAGATATCCGAAGTTGGGTGCGTATCCATGACCCTACCACTTGCTTGCAGGCTATGCGCATTGCGCGCCATGTTGAACTTGTCATTCGCTGGGGTATGGGTCCTCAATTACGCAGCTGCGGTTCCCGTCATTTTGGGGGTGGGCGCAACAACACCATTAATTCAGGGGGTGGTCATCCACTACTCCAGAATTCACATTCGCCTATTTGTCGTCCACGGGGCATCAGGGGGGGGGGGGGGTCCTCCCTCGCGAACCACTCACGCCTTCTCTGCCCAACAGAAGAGTCCGCCATTTGACAACTTAAGAATGGGAAGATAGACGTCGACATGAGTTATGTTTTCGTTGTGTCCTACCTTATTCCCCACTCAATAAATGTGCTGACCCAAGTTACGGGTCTTGTTGCTCGGTGAAGATGTTCTTCTTGATGGGGACGAGTCCGCGTTGGACACTTTGGAGTAGGTTGCACCCCCGAACGACACAACATAAGTAGAATGTAAGGTTGTTGCTTATCAGGACCGCAACACTCACCACTCTCCTCCTCGATAGCCGCTGCACAACTTGACTTCCATGGAAATCGAAGGTCTTCTTGTGGATGTACTTATTCTTATTCTTATTGACAGTGAGGCCACGCACGATTTTATATCCCCCTTGTTAATCCAATTCCTTGGTTTCTCAGTACAAACAACAAAGCCGTTGGGCGTTAGACTTGGGGATGGCCACAAAATGTGTACCCATGGACTGTGTCAACATGTTCGCCTTAAAGTGGGTGCATATACCTGTCATTGATACACAAGTTATAGATATTGGTCGGTTGGACCTTATTCTCGGCATCGCTTGGTTGCGGACCCTCGGTGATGTGCACACAATTTGGAAATCCATGATACACAAGTTATAGATATTGGTCGGCTGGACCTTATTCTCGGCATCGCTTGGGTGCGGACCCTCGGTGATGTGCACACAATTTGGAAATCCATGACCATGAAATTTTGGGCAGCTGGACAGGATTACACTCTTCGCGAGGTTGCTCCAACAAATCCGGCTGTTTTTTTCCTTGGTTGCTGCTTTATGCACACCCAAGGTTGCTTCGGGACACCGGGCTCTACTCAACTCACCAACAAGCAGCTCACATTTTTCTCTCACTGCGCAACAACAGCGGGACTTACAGGGGTTGCTTGCCCAGTTTACCTCAGTCTTTTCTGCACCTACCAGGCTTCCTCCAGCCAACATGTCCATAGCATTCATTTATTACCTGGACAGGGTCCCGTTATAGTCCGCCCGTATCGCTACCCACATTTTCAGAAAACTGAGATTGAGTGGAAAGTTCAGGACATGTTAACTTCTCGAATTATTCGTTAGAGTTCCAGTGCCTATTCCAGCCTTGTGCTTCTTGTTAAAAAGAAGGATAATTCTTGGCGACTTTGTGTTGATTACCATGCACTCAACAAGGTCACCATCCCGGACAAATTCATCATCTGGTGGTTGACGAACTCCTTGATGAGTTGCATGGCGCCTCTTATTTTTCAAAACTGGATCTGAAATCTGGTTACCACCAAATTCGGATGCGGGCTGAGGATATTGAGAAGACTGCCTTTCACACTCATAGTGGCCATTATGAATTTTTGGTCATGCCCTTTGGTCTTATGAATGCTCCTGCTACATTCCAAGCCGTCATGAACGACCTTTTCTGGCCTTTGTTGTTGGATTGGTGTAGCGCGATCCAGTTGGACCGAATGCTTGTGGCCCACAACTGTACTGAAGCACCTTTGACAAAGGTGGTCGTCATTCAATGTAGAAACGCGGACTTACTTTTCGGAACAATGATCGTCTTCTCCATTTTATAGCCCATTTTCGGGCTAGGGTTACTACTGAAAAACCCTCTGTAATTTTGTGCTCCCAAAATAGTGAAGTTCTGCCTCTCCTGTGGACGTAGGGATTATTCCCGAACCACGTAAATCATTGTGTTCTTGTTGTTTTCTTTCTTCTGCATTTCTTTCGTTTTCTCATTTCTGTCATTGTGACTCCCGACGATTTCGCAACATTTGCTTCGTAAGTTTGTCCTTTTTTTCTTTGATGACATACTAATTTACAGTAGTGACTGAGCTTCTCATTTAGGTCATTTGGCAGTTGTCTTACAGGTACTATTTCAACATTCTTTCCCTGCCAATAGTGGCAAATGTTCTTGGACACAACAGGAGATTGATTACTTGGGACATATCATTTCAAAAGATGGGGTTTCCATGGACCCTACCAAGATTCAAGCGGTTTTGGACTGGCCTCGCCCATCCACGGTAAAGGGGATCCGGGGAGTTCTGTGTCTTACTGGCTATTACCGAAAATTCATCCGGAATTATGGAAAAATTGCCCAACCACTTACCGCTCTCACCAAACGAGATAATTTCCAGTGGAATACCGATGCCTCCCAAGCATTTGACAGCTTCAAACACCACATTACCACAACCCTTGTTCTTGCTTTACCGGATTTTTCTGCTCAATTTTCAGATCGAATGTGATGCTTTCGGCCGGAGTGTTGGTGCTGTACTCATTTAAAACTGAAGGCCTGTCACCTTCTTTAGTAAAGCTTTAGCAGCTAAACACCTTGACAAATCAATATATGAAAAGGAGATTATTGCTTTAGCTTTGGTTATCCAACATTGGCGACCCTATTTACTTGGCCAACCCTTTACTGTTTTTTCGGATCATCGGAGCCTCAAATACCTCCTTCAGCAGCAGATTACTACAGCTGACCAACAGTGCTAGATCTCCAAATTGTTGGGTTTTCAATTTGATGTCCAGTTCTAGTCAGGTCGTCAAAATTCAGCGGCTGATGCTTTTCTCGTTCCCATGACACTACCCAATTATGTGCAGTCTAATCCTTCCCCATATGGCAGCAGGACCAACATTATCTAACGGGAGTCGCGGTTGATCCTTCCTTACAGAAGATTATTTCCACCCTTCGTGCAGGCAGCTCAGCCTATAAACATTTTTCACTGGACCAGGGTATCCTCCGTTATAAAGGACGACTAGTTCTTCCGGGCACCTCCCCATGGATCCCTCGGCTGCTGGCCGAATTTCATAAAACCCCTCAGGGGGGTACATGGGATTTTACCGCACTTACCGCAAGCTGGCAACGAATTTATACTGGCTTGACGTGAAGAAAACGGTCCAGGATCATGTCCGCCACTGCGACACTTGTCAGCGGAATAAGTATTCTACCTTGTCCCCCGTTGATCTTTTACAACCGCTGGATATTCCACAAGTTGTATGGATCGACTTATCCATGGATTTCATCACTCACTTGCCTAAATCACACGACTATAATGTCATTTTTGCAGTGGTGGACTGCCTCTCTAAATACAGTCATTTTTTTCTCGAACTCCCTTACACAACCCGAGGAGTTGCTGAGAATTTCATGCGGGATGCGGTCCACCTCCATGGCATCCCAAATTCTATCGTCAGAGATCGTGATCCTATTTTTCTCAGCCACTTCTGGACTGAATTATTCCTCCTCCAAGACACCACTTTGAAGTTCAGTTCGGCATATCATCCAAAAACGGACGGCCAAACTGAGGTCATTAACAAGAGCCTCGAAGCCTACCTGCGATGTTTTGCCGGTGAACATCCTAAACGATGGTCTTATTGGATTCTCTGGGCTGAATTTTGTAATAACACTACTTGACATGCCTCCATCAACACTGCTCCTTTTGAAGTAGTTTACGGCTAGTTTCTGCCCACTGTTTTGAATTTCTTACCTTCAGAAATTTGTGTGGTCGTCGTAGCACAGGCCCTTTCAGACTGCTATGAGGCCTTACAACAGCTAAAATTCCATCTCCACCGCTCTCAATAGGCTATGAAGTTACATGCTGACCGACACCGTCTCCCCCTTGAATTCCAGGTAGGCGATCAGGTTTATTTGCGGTTGCGCCCTCATAAACAGTTATCTATCAGCCACCGGTTTAATTAGAAGTTGTCTCCACAATATTACAGCTCGTTTCCTGTTCTAAAACGAATCGGTCCAGTGGCATATCAGCCCCAGTTGCCGCATGCTGGTCGTTTACATCTTGTTTTTCACGTTTCCCAGTTGAAACAGCTGCATAGTCCTCCTCCTGCACAACCTATTCTTCCAACAGATTTACCGAACGATGGGGGAGATTAGCCTATTCCAGGGGTTGTCCTCTCCAGCCGTACCCACACCCAAGACAATATTACCCAATCACAATCTTTGATCAAATGGCAGGGCCGCTCCGAGGAGGACTCCACTTGGGATGACGACTACATCATCCGCAACCAGTTTCCGTCCTTCAGCCTTGAGGACAAGTCTGTTTCTCAAGCGATAATGAGTAATAGAGGCCGTAACCAACCTGGTGGATGGCAGGTATATACTTGCAGGGGAAGGGGTATTTCTGCCTCCGCGACACCAAATTAGGGAAGTGGTCCCACCGAGGCAGTTCAACATGGTCCCACCAAGGCAGTTCAACATGGTCTCACTGAGGCAGTTCAGCTAGCAGTTACCCTTAAGATAGCGGAGTTGGGGGAATCTCCACGTGGGGCATGAGAGAGGCACCTTTAGCCTTTCTCTTATAAGGGGAAGGATGTGGGGGTGGGTAGGCAGGTTGGTTTTGGGTGTTTTCCTTGGCTTGGGAGCTTGGGTGGGAGAGCAAGGGCCTCCCGAGTTTTCTGTTTCCCCCCTATCTCCTAGTTTCACCTTGTAATTCACTGTTTGGTTGAATAGAAATACTCTGCAGCAATTCCCCATTGGGAACTGGGCGTCTTCAGTCCTTAACAACGATCCACTAAAGTCAGGCGAATACAAGGATTCAAGGAGCAAGTGTCAAATCTCGCAATATGGATAATGGATCTGTCAGCAACAGTAATTGCAGTGGCGCCAGTATACAGACGATAAGTAGTTGACATACCATCACCAATGAGATGATTGGAAGCACTGGAATCAAGCATCCAAGTAGTCGGACGATGAGAGACACAAGCGGTAGAACCACTAGTCTGAGCAACAGATGCCGAAGAAGAGGCAAGTAGCGAAGCAGCTCGATGAGAGTGTATAAGCTCGATCTCAACCATTGATAGTTCCAGGTTGTGATGGTTATCAGATGGTGGAGGGGATGAGTCGACCGGAGTTGCCTGAACCTGCCGAGGTGGCTGGGAAGAACGTCCTTGTAGAACCTATCAGCAATCAATGAAATGGCCAAAGGGATGATTGCGGGCCCCACCACGACCACGACCACGAGTACCCACGACCCATTAGTGCAGTGTGATATGATGTGTCAATAGGTTGGGAAAGCACACAATGTGTTTTTCCAAGGCGATGGTAGACCAATGAAATCTCAAAAGAGGAGGGGGTGACCAACATTTCGGTGGCAGTCGTTGAATACCCTGGATCAAGGCCATGAAGAAGACTGAAGAGTCATAATTGACCCCATTGGGTCAAAGCATCCTATGGTGTTTGAGGAAGGGGCCAAATCTCAAGTAACTCATCACTCAGAGCCTTCCATTCAGTGAAATTTGCCGGAAAAAGACGGTGGAGCTGACGGATGATGGAAATGCGTTGAAGAACATCTGACACCCGAGCTAAATTATTGGTTTCGGAATCCATGATGGTCAAGGAGTCCCAGAGTTCTTTGGCAGTGTTCGTCGTCCGAGTCACATCTTTGACTGAGCGTTCTATAGAATTGATAAGCAAGATAAAAAATTTACTATCAGTAAGCTTCCAAACCTTGTACTTCGGATTTGACAGCGGCGACGGAGGAGCAGCAAGGTGCGAGTCTAGATCCATATCGGTGAGAGGAATAAGGACGGTCTTACGTCATACAGAGAAGTCATATCAAGACGCTCATCCACAAGGCGTGTGGAGGTAGTGATCAACTATAGAAGAACCGATGAAGTCGGTGAGAAATTTTCCATTTCATGAGGTACAGTGTGAAGAGGCTACAAGATACGACCAAACCGACAGGAAGGGTTGAGCGAGGAATTTAGTAGGAATAACCGGAAATGGGAAACCGAGCCTCAACAGGAAAGGCGAGTTACTATGTGGGATCACCATTAAATCGTGCAGAAAGAGCACAGAGGAATCAGAAGTCATGCAGTGGCAGGAGTCATAGGGAATCTGCCGGGGATGGTTGGACAGTTGGATGGAGTCTGTTCCAACAAGTAACTAACCTCCTTGTGGTGGTCCCCCCAAGCAGTTACAAGAATCTCCATGTCACGACCCTACCCAACGGGGCTCGAGGCGCGACTCCCCAAGCCCGCCTCCAATAGGCCAGGGGGTGTCGACTGTTGGATTAGTGTTGCCCACCTCCAATAGGCCAGGGGTGCCGTCGTTCACTGTAGCGATGCAGACTTACCTTTTCGGAACAGTGATCGTTTTCTTCATTTTATAGTCCATTTTAGGTCTAGGATTACTACTGAAAAATCTCTGTATTTTTGTGCTCTCGATATAGTGAATTTTTCCTCTCCCGTGGACGTAGGGATTTTTCCCGAACCACGTAAATCGCTGTGTCCTTGTTGTTCTTCTTTCTTTCATTTTCTCGTTTCTGTCGTTGTGTCTCCTGATGATTCCGCAACATCGACTAGTATCGAGTAGGCTATCACACACATGGAAGGCCTTAGCTTATCGTACCTGTTCACACGCACCCACATACACCTCCATGAAACAGTGCAGAGATATATAAAAAGCTGAAAAGAAATGCATGCATACATTTATCCAAAACCAGAGTACAACAAAAGTACAAAAAAGGCAAATATAGGGCCCACCAAAAGAAAACTACAAAAGCGCCCAACCTGCTCAGATGGAGGGGATCACTGTCAAACCCCCGTCGGTAAGCTCCGCGGTATGGCTCCAGTAAAAACACTAGTCAGTCCAGCTACTACGCTCTGCCTGCTCCAGATCCCACTGGGACTCCGTCGAAGGGCATGTGGTTTGCACAAGGCACAACATGTGTGGGTAAAGCCCGTGCAGGAGTAAGTATAAAAATACTCAGTAGGCGCCCCAAAAAGCCAAACCAAAAAAGGGAGTAACTGATGGTAATCGGCTAACTCGACCCAGCCTGGGGGAACCCAAAAGAGAGAGAAACTCCATCTTGAGACCCTCCTTGTCTATACGCAACTAGTTAGCTCGACGTCCCTGGCATGTTAGAGAAACGATACATGCCACGGGGACTCTCAGAACATACCTAGAAATACTCAGCTCTGACTCCTAGTCTCATGGTCCCGACCATAGACTATCCACAGTAAACAACTCGAGGGTCCAACGCAACACTCGCAACGGTCTCATGAGCTACCGACCTCATAGACAACAACAAGAGCCAAGTCATCCCTGATAGCTCACTGAACGAAATGGGGATAGCATTGACAACTCGTAATCGATGAGCCAGCCTCGCCATACCCAAAGGCACTCAACTGAGAGATGCCACTCTATCGGGAAAACGAACAACGACAAACCCGACCAACCTTCGTGATACCTATCCGCGCCTGCACCCTCGATGAACTGATGCGGAAACGTCGAGAGTTGCAACGACAAAACAACGATTCAAAGAAGACTAAAAGGAAGAAAAAAACAGAACGAGAACACAAAGATTTACGTGGTTCAGGAATAATCCCTACGTTCACGGAGAGGCAGAACTTCACTATATGTCGGGAGCACAATTTTACAGAAGATCTCTCAGAGTTTCTCACACACACACTAAAACCCTAACCCGAAGCGCTATTCCACCAACTGTCGGAAAGTCCGTTGTGCTACAGTGAAAGACGCTTGGAAGTCCGCGTCGCTACACTGAAAGAAGTCACCCGGTGACTAAACTAACACCAACTTCTCGAGTAGGGGATTCCACCCAAGATCCACTGGGGGTTACCCTAGCCGGAAAGACCGATCACAGAAAGGTGTATCGCACAACAATCCGAATTTGGAACAACCTGCCTAGCAGAGGATCAACGCGCGTGTAGAGTTGGTCACGCCGATTCTGACTCTGCCGAGGAAACATTACGAAGGACCGAGGGGGCTCAGTCAACTCTGCCAATCGAAACGTCATGGTAGATCGCAGAAGGAAGAAACGCATCTTGATACTCAGATAGGGAGTCAGCGCCTAGGGTTTCGTACCCTACTGGAACAACATCTTGGGTAAATGATCGATGCCTTGGTAAATATTGCTCACACCGATACCAACCCTACCGGGGATAACGTAAGGACATGAGGACCGCGTCAGGCCTCTCGAGGCGATACATGCTCCAAGTCCGCTGAGTTTGTAGTCGAAGCGAACTGAGGCGTCTCACTCCAGAAAATAGAAACGTGAACCCGCTCCCTAACACGGTAGGGAAGTACCACTACAAGAAACGCGAACCCGCTCCCTAACACGATAGGTGAGTACCACTACGTTGCACGTACGCAAAGCAGTCGAAGCGGAGTCACAGTCCAGTGAAGAGGACGTGATATCGAAAACCCTTATAGCGAAAGGATCAGGGGAGACCCACTCAACCCAGCTAGTCGTAACATCATCACTAGAGATTAGGGGGACCCACTCAGCCTAGCTAGTCGAAACATCGCCAAAAGAGACCAGGGGGACCCACTCAACCCAGCTAGCCAACGTCGCTAATCCAAGTGACCCACACAACATCGTCTGCACACCGCAACTACCAAGGGGCCACACGGCGTGTGAACTCACCCAAACACCCGGTCTTGTATCCTTCCTACACGGTTTGTCGACCCATGTAGTTATACACGACGTGTAGAGATAGTACACGTTGTGTCCCGCTTCATTCGGCCCCTGGCCGTGTTTCTCCGTCACACGGCTCAACCAACCGTGTCCCTTACACGCCGTGCATCCCATACTACACGGCATGTACGTTGTGTCCCGCTTCATTCGGCCCCTGGCCGTGTTTCTCCGTCACACGGCTCAACCAGCCGTGTCCCTTACACGCCGTGCATCCCATACTACACGGCGTGTACGTTGTGTCCCGCTTCATTCGGCCCCTGGCCGTGTTTCTCCGTCACACGGCTCAACCAGTCGTGTCCCTTACACGCCGTGCATCCCATACTACACGCTGTGTTTGGGTTGCACGACCACCTGGTCGTGTGGTTTAGCCGAGCCTGTGTACCGGACCCCGTGTCCGTGTATTTTGGTTGTGTTCTCTTACACGGCCATTTACTCTTACATGGCTATGCTGGCCATTTTCCTTTGGCCACACGACGTATAACCTCACATACACGACATGTAGACCTTGAACTTCATCTCCTCCGAACGGGAAGAACACACGGCGTGTAACCTCACATACATGACGTGTAGACCCTGAACTTCATCTCCCCCGAACGAGAAGAACACACGGCATGTAGGACTGGTTTGCACACTGTGTTGACGGGAAAATCTAATGGGATTTCCCTGCAAATAGCCCATATCACCCCCATTCACCCCGAAACTCACAGATCAACCCTCAATGGGTCCCTAACAATTGTCTATGGACTCTAAAACCTTAAAACAATGCATCAAAAGGGGGATCGGGACTTAAAACTCAAACCGTCTATTTCGAGGGGTGAAACACCGAAGCTTTGGGTGCAGAACGACGCCTGGGACGTGCTGATTCTCAATCTGGCGACGATCGGTGCAAAAACGGCACATGGCGGCACCTCCTTGCCTTGGTTCGTCTGTCGGTCGAAGGGAGAGGAAGGGGAATAGGGGGATCGGCCTCCTCCTGCGTGCGCACAAGGGGGAAAAGAGGGGCGGGGGTATTTGTTTTAATTTTATTAAAACAAATATCCGCTTAACACCCCAGCCCGACTCGCCTCCGACCCGACACCCGGGGCCGACAAAGTTTATGTCGCGCTTAAGGTAAACATGACGTTTTGAACTCATCCGCGGTCTCAGAAATCCGATCTGAGACTCCACTCAGGAGTTATCCACGTTTCAGACGAAATTGAGCACGAGTGATAAAATATATTTAATATATTTAATATCACCGCGTCGAGGATCCTCAACCCTCGGATTTTTGCGCCGACTCAGCGCCTGGTTTTGGAAATATTCTTTGAAATATTTAAAGTGTGAACGGGCAGAACCTGAGTCGCTACACTCCAGTGGGTTGTTGTAAGGGGGAGGGGAGTGGGGGGGTATGAGAGAAGTAGAGAGGATTATGGTTGTATTGGCCAGGGGCTTGGGCGGGTGAGAGAGAGTCCTCTCCCTGTAAGTGTATCTTCTCCCACCTCATTTCCCTTTTTTCCCTATAATTCTTCCTGGAAGTAGTCTTAATATACTGAGGGAGCTCATGAGTTCGCTAATCCTCATCAAGGAGGAAACTACGAACGCATTCTGAGGACATCATGATGCCAGAGAGAGGTTCCAGGAGCAGTTGCACTGGGAGGCCGTGACTTGGAGCTTTAGACGCGTCTAGCAGGAGGCAGAGGTTGTGGGGCGTCTGGAGGAGCCCTGCAGAAGGGACGCAGAGTGTGGTAGGGGTTGCGCAATATGCTAGAGCGAGGGGCCTGGGCGTTCTTGCGGAAAAGCACATAGCAGCGGGCGCATCTGGAGAGTCACTGAATTTGTGTTGATCGTGCCTGGAGGGGGTTCACATCTGGTGTAGCGTTGCCAAGGAGGTCACCGCTTGGATCGGACCTCATAAAAGGATAACGCCATCAGGAACGACAACATGCTGGGCACAGACGCACTCGCCAGGAGAGCCACAAGGGTGGTGGGGCGCACTTGGGAGGCGCGGCAAGGGCACGCTCAGGGTGGGAAGCGGCTGGGGTTGGGGCGCGGAGGATAGCGGCGGGGCTTGGAGGAAGACGGTCAGGCACGACGGGGCCCGACTAGGATGAAGGGAGGCGGCGTTAGGAGGCAAGTGGCGTCGGGGTGCAGCGGAGGGAGGGAAAAAAAATTAGGGCGGAGGGTTTCCTTTGATACCAAGTAGATAGGTACTCACTCTACCTCAAAAAGAGGTGGAGACCTTTATTTATAGATAAAGGAAAATAAATATATGTAAAAAGAAAACATTGTGGGACTCTAAAATAAACTTAAACGGGTCCAACATACATGTTACAATAGATTATTTAATACATTTTTAGGAAATGAAAACAACAAATGTTTTTCAAAACCGAACTTTTCTTTCGGCTTTGTAAAATATTTCCTATTTTCATTTTCCAAATATTTATTCAAAAATGTTTTGAAAATTAGATGATAAACAAAAGAAATGTATAGGTGGTATTTATTCAAGCATTTTCATTTTGTGAAAACCTGAATACAAAATCTTTCTGTTTTTAAAAAATCAAAGACTGGGTTTGGTTTTGAAAAAAGTTCTTTGTTCAAAAATGTTTTAGAAAAGCTACTGGGTTTTGTAATTAGAAAATATTTTTTAGGAAATGTAAATGAAAATGAGAGATTTTTAAAAAAAAAAGTTTGTTTATTATTGGAAAATAAAAACACATTTTCTAATACATATTTGCAAAATGAACAGGAAATATTTTAAAAAATCAAAACAGTGCCTACCTTTTCCATTTTCATTTAATAAAATATATCCCTTCCACAATCCAATACATTTTTAGGAAAAACATAAAATGTTTCCAAAACCTAACACAATTAAATCCCAATAATTTATTCGTTCTCATTGTCATCCTTTTATTTGATTTTGGTATGCACATGCTTGGCCTGTTTGGCAGGAGTTGGATGGGAATCCGGATCTTTACTGTTATGCTGAACTTCCTCATTGTTGTTGATCCTCTACTGTTTTACTGTTGCGTTTGGATTAAACAGCACACATCAGGGAAGAAGTTTCAGGAGATCCTTGAAGAAGCACTTGTTCGCCCCCTCGGCATCGATGGTGAGCTCTACATTGGAATTCCTCCAGGTAAGACCCTAACCCGTCTCTCAACTCTTCTCACAATTTCTTTAATTCAGGTAGAATTATTTCATTATTGTGCTTGCCATCCAGGCGTTGAGCCCCGGCTTGCAGCTCTCACGGTGGACATGGCAGATCTGATGAAGCTACAGAACATGAATATTAACCGCCCTGAGCTGCCGTCCACCTTCCAGCTCGACACCATTTCCCAGATGGTGACCGTCCTCCCGGCTCTGTTCAACTCATTGAATGTTCGTCGTGCCATCATACCCGCAGCCAATGGCCACTGCTCGGCCCGGGCACTGGCACGCTACTACGCGTCATTAGCTGATGGGGGCATCATCCCACCACCTCATTCTTCCTCTTCCAAACCAGCGCTCGGCAGCCACCCGCACATTCCCAAGTTCAGTACACATGACCCGTCCAAGAAGCCCGGGCCCGGGCCCAAATCATATGGGCCAGAGCTCAATTATGGCAAGGATTCTGCAAGCCGGGACCATTACATTAGGGTTCCGGACATGGACGGTGGCAGCAATGGCAGGAGTGTTGTGGGAAGGATTTTGAACAGCCCCAGGATTTGTGATGCGTTTGTGGGGGTGGGAGATTATGGACACCTGACACTCCCGGATGGGAAGTTCGGGCTCGGGTTCAGCAGGTACTGCTTGGAGGATGGGTCGGTGATTGGGTTTGGGCACTCGGGGATGGGAGGCTCTACGGGGTATTGTGATGCCGGGCACCAGCTTGCGGTCGCGGTGACTGTGAATAAGATGTCACGCGGGGCGGTGACCGGAAGGATCATTCGGTTCATTTGCACAGAGCTGAATCTGCCGACGCCGGAGGGTTTTGTTGCATCGGAAGAGCAGGTTGGTTCAGAGAAACCTCTGATACATTGAGGAAGACAGAGGTATGGAAATTTAATTTAGAAGTCTGTAGATTCAAAGTTGATACCCAATAGGCAATATGTTGAAGGATGAGAAGCTGCCATTCTTTATGGTGTTTACATGTCCACACTTTCTGTTTTCACCACTTCCTAAACAAAACGAAATATTGCATTCTTTGCATTGTTGGATTTCTTACGATGTTCAAGACATTTTGAAGATCATAATACAATTGAACCTTTTCGTTTTTGTGTCCAAGCTCCAGCAATAGTCTTTTAATTCAAGTTGTATCTTTGCGTGTATTTTATGTTGCTATATACTCTGCTTCTATTATGGATAAATGCATAATTGATTGCAGTTCTAAAATCCAACGTACTACTCCATTTGCAAGCGTAAATTGTCCATGGTGAATTTTCTCTTATCCAAATAGCTTGTAAAATATGAATTGCTATAGCTCGTGATAATGAATTTGATCATTCTCTCTGTCGTATCCCCCCATCCTCCAGAGCCTTTGATGGCCTAGTATGGAATAGACCCCCTCTTATGGTGGGATGATGCCCCCATTCGTCGAGACTCTCCCATCTACTTTTTGAGGTGCAGACTTCATAGCCTTTCACATACCTAGCGAGAGGTGCAGGCCTGTGGTGCCGCACCAATCGGAACGAGGGGTGTGGACCACTGGTCGCGCCAAGTGAGGGAGTTGTACTTGGAGCCGGCTAGAGCGCCGGCCCTAGGCATTGTCCCTTAGTGCTTGAAAATCCTCCAATTTTTCTCTCCCTAGGTTCTTGCCATAACATAATACAATATTTGAGGTATTCTGGATATGTTTTAGAATCCTTTTTTTAGTATCCTAATGCTTCAAACTTAGAATACATCATGTATTGGTTGCTCTTCACTATTGACGTATATTATAGACGTTTTTGTCATCTTTGTTTTGTTGTTATGACTCATCTTCAAAGATAACCTTAGATTAACACAACTGTGAGTATATTATAGACATTTTTCTCTGTTTTGTTGTCTCAATTGTTAGGCAGCCGCATAAAAGGTGGCTATAATCCTTCAACGGGGGTGGGCTGCCCACCCTCACCAATCCCCTACCTACCATGCTGCATTGCTTATAAAAGGGTACTGCAACCCCCCCTCCCCTCCAAGATAGGTACTGCTGATAGAAGGTAGATATAGGTACTGCTGATAGAAGGTAGATATCAGAAGCATTAATAAAATTTCTGTTCTTTTCTACTCACCTTTCTCCGTTCTCAGAGGAAGATATGTTCTAATTTTAAACCTTCTTCTCACCGCCTGATTGGACGGTTCTAATTATTTTTTCTTTTCATCTTAAACCTTATTTTTCACCGTCTGGTTGGACGGTTCTAATTATTTATATAATATTATTTATTTGCCGTTGGATTGGACGATTTATGGGGTTTATTTAATTATCGCCATAAAGTTTGAGTTGTCACTTGTTCGGATAGTTTTAATTTATTTATTTTGCACCGCCTGATTGGACGTTCTAATTAATAAATCAGTACATGCAAGAAAGTTTTAAACGAGAAATGTGATATGTTGATTTATTTATTTTAAACCCTCATGTGAAAGATTTATTAACCGATTAAGGTGATATATATAATAATAATATTTTCCTGGTTTTAATGTTTTTGATATCGTTTTATTTATTGTATCCCAAATGTAAATTATTGTTGAATTCTTATTTTGAATAATAATAAAGTTTTTCTCACTCATAGTTATCATCATGTCAAATCTCATGAAACTGGAATTCACCGCTCTTGATATTATTGAAAATAATTACATGTCGTATGTTGAAATGCATCTCAAATTGATGAATTTCATGGAAACAATTAAAGAAAATAATTCACAAACCCTTCAAAATAAAGCAAAGGTGATAATCTTGCTAAAATGAAATCTCGATGAGGGTTTGAAATGTGAATACCTCGCAGAAAGAGATCTATGTAAACTCTGAAAGAGTTTGAAAGAGAGGTATGATTATCAAAAGGAGGTTGTTCTTCTAGCGATCCGTGATGAATGACATGTTTTACGCCTTGGGTCAGTGATTACAATTCTGTCATGTATAGAATTGTATCATATATAAAGTACTATGGTTTTGGGATTACATATGTCGATATGCTTGAAAAGATGTAAGACATTTCATGCATTTCAAATCACCCTACAACATCAATATCGCTTGTAAGGGTATATAAAATATTATCATCTCATATCATCATTACTTGTAGTGGAGAAGAACAGTGAGCTTTTGATTAAAAATCACTAGTCTTGTCCTACTGGTTTAGCAGTAGCATTTCTTAAAACAAATGCTATATTTTATGAAAATAATCACGAAAGAAGTTGGGGACGTGATTCTCGTGGTGGACGTGGTTTTGACGATAGGCGCGATCGAGCAGGTGGTTGTAACAATGAGCCTGCTCGAAATGAATATCAGAATCAAAGAAATATCAGCTCAAGCACTCCGAGGAATCCTGAAGATTCCTGCTACATGTGTGGTTCTAAGAGACATTAGTTTGGAGTTTGCTGAACCCCAGAGCATCTTTGTAAGCTCTATAAATCTCTTGAAGCAAAGAAAAATGAGTCACACTTTACCGAGATATTCTATAAAGGGAAATAAATGGAGGCGAATTTCACTGAGAATCAAAAGTCATCAAATGATGATTTCACTTACCTCGAAGCGAATGATTTTACTTCTGAATTTGATGAGATGATAGCTGGAAGTAATTCATAAAAATTACAGTAATTATGATATATGATGTTGTTTTGTTCTGTATGCTTTATATTTTGGATGTTGTATTGTTTGAATTTCACAAGGTGTTTCTCACAATATTATTGTCTTTACTTTGAAGCATTAAAATAGATTGCTTAAACGAGATAGATATTTGAATACCAGATAGTAGAACAACGCACACAATTCTTAAGAATAAAAAATATATTTTTCTGATCTTAAACCAACAAGACCAATTGTGAATACCATATCAGGTCCTGCAGATCTGATAGAATGGATTGGTAAAGCGAGTTTTTCTTTACCTAATGGGGCATAATTTTTTTTATAAAAGATGTGTTGTTTTCCCCAAAATCTAAAAGTAACTTGTTAAGTTTCAATGATATATATCAGTATGGGTATGATAATCAAACTATATCTGAGAGAAATGAAAAGTACATGTGCATTACCATTAATAAATCCGGTAAGAGTCATGTACTAAAAAAACTACCAAAATTATCATCTGGATTGCATTATACATATATAAATTCAACTCAAACACTTATGGTAGTAAAGAATGGACCATAGATTGTGAATTTGTGACATGACTGATTAAGTCATCCTGGTTCAGAAATGATGTGAAAAATAATTGAAAGTTCTCATGGACATTCAATAAAGGTCCAGAAGATCTCTCCACTAAGAAAAATTCAATGCGAAACTTTGTTCGCTTGGAAAGCTGATTGTGAGACCATCTCTATCTAAAATTAAGACTGAAATGTCAACCTTTCTTGAACGAATTCAAGGGGATATGTGTGGATCAATTCATCCATAGTGTGTGCCATTTAAATATTTTATGGTATTAATTGATGCATCTAGCAGATGGGCACACATGTGTCTTCTCTCAACATGTAATGTAGCATTTGCACGATTTCTTAATAATGAGAGAAAAATGATTTAGCTAAATCACTGATAAAATGCCTCCAACTTATTGCTAGATCATTAATAACAAGAGCAAAGTTGCCGAGTTCTGTATGGGGTTATGCAATATTGCATGCTTCACCATTAATTCACATCAGACCAAGTGCATATCATAAGCACTCTCCACTCCAATTGGCTTTTGGCCAAGAGCCTGACATCTCCCACTTAAGAGTCTTTGGTTGTGCAGTATATATACCAATTTCTCCCCCGCAATGTACAATGATGGGACCTCAAAGGAAGTTGAGAAATTATGTAGGATATGAATCCTCATCCATCATCTGATATCTTGAACCACAAACCTGTGATGTATTTTCAGCACGTTTTTTCGATTGCCACTTCAATAGAGGAGTATTCTCAGCAATAGAGGAAGTAAAGAAACAAATGGAGGAGATTTCCTGAAATGTGCAAACGTTATATTTTCTCGATCATCCCAGCCGACAATGTGAGATGGAAGTGAAAAAGATTTTACATTTTCAAGAACTCACAAATCAATTGCCCGGTGCATTTACTGATTCAAAGGGCGTGACTAAATCACACATACCAGCTGTAAATGCACTGGCTAGAATTGATGTCCTGAAAACACAATTACATAATAATGTTAATAGAAATCTCAAAAGCATGCCTGAAGTGTGGAAGACTAATTGGATCTAATGATGGAAATCATCAAAAAAGAAAAGGAATTAGTATAATTGAAAACCTCATTATGGAGGTGTGTGTTCCAGAAGAAACACATAATTTAAGTATTGTTAACACTACTGGAAAAGGGACCTTTCCCAACAGTTGTGTACCAACGGTTCAATGAACCGTTGGCATATCTTGTTTTTCCCAACGGTTTATAGAAACCGTTGGGAAAAACCCCTCAATGCATAGTTTTCCCAACGGTTTCATACAACCGTTGGGAAAGATAGGTTTTTCCCAACGGTTCCTAAGAACCGTTGGGAAAAGTGGTGAAAAATCTTGTTTTCCCAACGGTTCTATGGAACCGTTGGGAAATGTTGGTCATTCCCAACGGTTTTTAATAACCGTTGGGAAAAAAAAGCCCCAAATACCAAATCGAGCCAGCGGCCTCCCCACATTCCAGAAGCATTCAGTTCATGTCCTCCTGGAGCGATTCCTTGCAGAAGGACCTCCCAATCCCCACATCTTCCATCAGATCAGCACCTACCAGGTTAGACTCCTATATTTTATCAACGATATAGTTCCAGCTCTTATAAATCATATACTTCTATTCTTGATTTCGTTATTCCCAATTATTAGGGTTTTTGTAAAAATTTATGATTGTTTCATGGTGGTCATGTGCACCACTATAGGTACATTGATTCACTAATTTATTTTGGTATTTCCATAAAATTCGAATACAATTTATTAATGAATCAATGTTGAGTGTTAACATGACATTCATGTTCTTTATTTAAAGTGTAAACAAATACTTATATAGAATTTCCTTGTAAAACCTGATGGTTTAACTCTAGTTAAATGGAATCATAATTTTGTATGTTATTAATATTTAGTAATTGGTGAGGTGAATCATATATGTATATGAAAAATGGATCAAGATCATTTAGTATTGGATAGAATTATTCCCTAGTAATGTGAGACCCTTATGTTGTGGGGTGAGTATGGAGTAGTGAGATATATTGCTTGTTACTTACCTTTTTTCAATTCTATGAGGTAATGATGGCATGCACTCATTTTTTGAGATCTGTCAATGTTTTTATGGTTTTGATAGTGATCCATGATGTGTATCCTAGTATGTATAAATATGATTCTTTTGTAGATTTAAAACTAATTAAAATTTATTAACATGAGGTTAAATACAATTACGAGGCAATGAGAACTTGAGGTAAGGGTTTCTCATCTCACGTTGGTTTCTAAGAGACATTTCATATTCAACACAAGTTTATTTCATGCAATGTATATACAAAAACTTTGATATAACATATCATGAATCAATTTATATTTATTTTATTTAAATTTTCATTTGAATTTATTTCTTTCATGGGGGTTATGATTCAAAAGTTACAAAATAGTTAAGGGTGTTGTAAGGGCCCAAATCCATACAACATGTTTATTATGTATTTTATGTGTTGGAGGTTCCAAGGGAGGATTATAGGAGGAATAAGGGAAGTTAAGTTGAAATTTCAGCTTTAGAGTAGGATTTTAGCATGGTGAGTTATGTTATTCCATAGAGTCTAGTCGGGAGAATAGGTTGTGGTGTGGATTAAAAGATGTGGCGTACAGGCTTAAAAGGAGAGTCTTTTGTGGTTATTCCAATTATTTAAACACAAAGGAGTGGGGATAGGATGTCAAGTAAAATATGGGGAGGTAAGTTTTAGTGGTTCTACCTTTTTCAGTGTCATTACATCATAGAGTTGAGATGTGGTTTAGCCTCATGCATTAGCTATTAGGATTATACAGCATAGTGATTCCTTTGGGTCATATTCCTTATCCTAATTTAAAGGATCTTCAACATAGACCATGCCATGTTTCTTGGATACAAAATTGACCATGAGTGATATAGTGTAAACTCTTCCATTATTCCATAGTTTTTTTCATGTTTCTCCCTCCTTGCCTCATGGTGTAGGGTGTTATGTTGTGGTCTTCTAATTTCTAGTTTTCCTAAAAATTTCTGAACCCTCTTTGAACTTTTCATCCTCAAAAAAATCCTGAAACCTAGGAATCTAGTAGAGTTTTTTTTAAGGAATTTGAATCCCCTTTGATAGGATTCAACACTCTTATTCTAGAGATAGATCTATGATGATCTGAGGTAATTTTTAACTCTTTCTCTTGTGGTTTCTTATATGTTTGGTTCTATTTTCTTTTGTGCAATATTTTAATGTTATTTTGGTTCAAATTATTCATTATTAGGGGAATTATTTTGATGTTTAAATATGTTTTCATGGTATGGTGTCCATAGGGACCATCGGTTCCTTGTGGGAGATGTGATCAAGGAACTGTGCTTGTTATTCCATTCTTGTTCAAATAAAATTGAAAGACTTGATGTAAGGTATTCATTAATTCTACCATATTAAAGTTCATTTTCGAAGTTATTAAGATTTATCCCATTGGGTAATGGTGGAATTAAATTTAATTAATATTAAACCATAAACAAATAAAGAGTTGGTTTTGGGTTGTAGAGATTTCATGTGCTTATTATGTGTTAACAGTTTACCTCATAATTTGCTAGATAGTGTGCTATATTTTTTTATTTTATGGTTTATCATTTTTTTATATTTGTAAACTAGATAAGTAGTGTAAATATAGTAATTATTTATGACTAAATAATAAATAATCATGTTTAATTCTTAGCGTTATTCGTTATATTTGATGGAAATCAAAGTGATACTTGAATCAAGTTTAAATTATAATTATTTATAGTTAATTACATAGGTTTCCTATGGTTATGACCTATGATAAATTAATTGGTTAATTCATGATGGTAAATAATTATTTATTGAATAAATTTTTTTTCAGTTTAGTGAGCCCATTTTCTTATGAAGACTAAATTCCTTGGTTATAAAGCTAAATTCCCTATTAAATATTTTTTGTCATATTCCTTACTTGTGTGATTACTCTTGTTGGGGAGGCTTGTTGTGTTATGTGTTCCTAAGATGTATGATGGTTTACAAAGAAATGGGTGGGTATTTTAGGGTTTTTGGTAGTGTTTGGAGTCTGTGATGGTAGGATGGATTGTGATATACATAGTGGTGTCGGGGATAGAACCAGGACTAGTGGAGAAGGTTGAAACTAGGATTTTCCAATATTTTTTGTGCTAAGAGTTGTGATTCTTTCTTATTAATGAATCTTATTTAATGTTCTGATAGTTGAGTTTCTTGTTTCTTCACTTCTTATCCCCACTAAATAACATATCTGGTTGTGCATGGTTATGCATGTTTTATAGTAGCTTAGGGTGAGACCTAGAGTACCTGGAATTATGGAATGGTAATGCTAAATAATTTAACCCATGGGGTTGGATGCTTAACAGACTTTTGTAATAAAGATAAATATTGAGGAATCATGGAAGAGGTTGGATTATGCCTAGAGGGCATGGATTTAAGTCAATAATTATGAAAAATGAAATGTTATTTTAAATAATTAAAGTCAAAATCATCTTGAAATGGTTGTTTTCTTATAGGTTATCTAGTACCTGCCTCTAAATGGTTGTTTTCTTATAAATAAGGTTTCATGGTGGTCATGTGCACCACTATAGGTACATTGATTCACTAATTTATTTTGGTATTTCCATAAAATTCGAATACAATTTATTAATGAATCAATGTTGAGTGTTAACATGACATTCATGTTCTTTATTTAAAGTGTAAAAAAATACTTATATAGAATTTCCTTGTAAAACCTGATGGTTTAACTCTAGTTAAATGGAATCATAATTTTGTATGTTATTAATATTTAGTAATTGGTGAGGTGAATCATATATGTATATGAAAAATGGATCAAGATCATTTAGTATTGGATAGAATTATTCCCTAGTAATGTGAGACCCTTATGTTGTGGGGTGAGTATGGAGTAGTGAGATATATTGCTTGTTACTTACCTTTTTTCAATTCTATGAGGTAATGATGGCATGCACTCATTTTTTGAGATCTGTCAATGTTTTTATGGTTTTGATAGTGATCCATGATGTGTATCCTAGTATGTAAGATCCTCACTACTGGAAACTGGAGTTTTCCCAACACTTACATACCAACGGTTTAGTATAACCGTTGGTATTTGAGAGGTTTTGCCAACGGTTCTTGGAGCCGTTGGGGATCAAGTGGGCAAGTCTGGTCAAGCTCTAACGGCTAGTTTGACTTTGCTTACCGGCTGACCGGTGCTTGCCCACCGGCTGGCCGGTGCCTTGGAAGGTGGAGAGAGCTTCTGCCCAGGAGCCACCGGCTGGCCGGTGGGAAGGCCACCGACTGGCCGGTGGTGAGACAGTAGGTCTCACTATTCCAAAGAGTTCCACCGGCTGGCCGGTGAGGAGGCCACCGGCTGGCCGGTGGTCTGGACAGAAGACATCCCATTCTGTCTGGGCCCACCGGTTGGCCGGTGGCCAGACACCGCCTGACCGGTGGCACCTGGCAGAGGGCAAGCCCTTCTGCCTTGTCCACCGGCTGGCCGATGGGCTGGATCCGGCTGGCCGGTGCCCTTACCGGCTGGCCGGTGGTCCTACACCGGCTGG
The DNA here is from genome assembly GCA_963277665.1 of Viscum album. Classification (NCBI taxonomy): domain Eukaryota; kingdom Viridiplantae; phylum Streptophyta; class Magnoliopsida; order Santalales; family Viscaceae; genus Viscum; species Viscum album. Next base: position 912,423,272 of record OY728126.1, read on the forward strand.
CCGGTGGACTTGAAAAAAGTCCACTTTTCCTTTTTTTTGCCACTTCTTGCTCCTGAAATCATGCCTATTAACAAGAACACTTGAAACAACATTAGATCACTATGAGAGTGATTGTGATCATTAAAATCCAAGAGAGTGGGGTACAACATTCCCTACTCTTCCTTCAAAAGTGATTGACCATGTGTTTTTAGGCAAGATGCGATGTGATTGTCCATGTGTCTTCAGGTGAGATGTACTATGATTTCCCTAGTGTTTTTCGATGAGGTGTGATGTGATAAGGCTATAATAAGATGTGGCATGTGGTTGGGGTCATGTAGGGTAGGAGGATGGCACAAGGTTGATGTTATTCATGTTCATGATACCCTACTAATATGGTTATGGGATGAGTCATGCTGTTATGTGATATAACACATTAAGTTCTTGTTGGTTTTACATTTTTTCAATAACACATTTGTATGTTTTTTTGACATGTGTAGTTGATACCTTGATTATTTTCTTCCTTTATCGTTTACTTAAATGTATATTCTATTATAGTTACTGCCTATTGAATTGTTTATGACAAAATGACTTATATAAATTCTTTTTACAGAATGGACAGAAGTTGGATGTATGAAACCGATCGGATCTCAGATGATTTTCAAAACAATTTGGAGAGCTTTATAGATTTTGCATTTGACAATGCTTCAGATAGTGGTCGCATACACTGCCCATGTTCCAATTGTGTTGGTAGACCTTGGTTGAGCCGTGAAGAAGTCAGCTACCACATAACCAAAAATGGGTTTCAAGCAAACTACTTTCTGTGGTATCACAATGGGGAGAAAACGAAATCTCAAATTGGTGATGATCGAAATGAAAAGACTGGAATGGAGAATTTGTTAGATGATCGGTTTCCGTTTATTCGTCATCATGAAAAAGAAAGGATTTCGACTCAAGAAGACTTCGATATGAGGACAGCTGATGCATCTAGTGAAAATGATGATATTGATAGGGTGAAAAAATTGAATGATGCTGCCACGACTCCAGTATATCGGCAATGCGATAAAATGAAAAAGCTGGAATTTTTAATCCGATTATTTCATGGGAAAACTATGTATGGGATTTCTAATACAGCAATCGATTACATTCTTACCCTCTTGAAGGATTTACTTCCAGATGATGCAGATATTCCCTCAAACCACTATATGGCATGGAAGTTAGTTGAGGAACTTGGATTTTCAAGAAACAAAATTCATGCTTGCCCGAAAGATTGCAGTTTATTCTGGGAGGAAACCGCTGAACGAAATGATTGTATAAAATGTGGCACATCCCGCTGGAAGTCAAAATCTGATGGAACACCATCCCGCGTTCCACAGAAAGTAATGTGGCACTTTCCATTGATTCCCAGACTCCAGAATCTTTTTATGTCTGATGACATATCAATAAAAATGAGATGGCATGATACCGAGAGAAAGAAGACTGATGATGAGTTGGTTCATCCTGCAGATGGATTTGCATGGAAGAGATTTGATGCTCGACATCCTGATTTTGCAGCTGACGTGCGTAATGTGAGGCTGGGTCTTTCATGCGACGGTTTTAATCCGTTTGGGCAGATGCTTACTTCGCACAGCACATGGCCAGTTTTTATACACATTTATAATCTTCCCCCATGGTTGTGTATGAAAAAACCTTTCACTTTCATGAGTATACTCATATCTGGTCCTTCTGATCCTGGCATTGATATTGATGTATACATGCAACCTTTAATAAAAGAGTTGAAGCTTCTTTGGGATGTGGGTGTGCGCACATACGATGCATGTTCGAAAGACATATTTCAGATGCGCGCTGCGCTTATGTGGACAATCAATGATTTTCCGGCTTATGCAATGATGTCTGGATGGAGCACGAAGGGGAAACTGTCATGTCCAGTTTGTATGAAGAATACACGATCCAGAAGACTGAAACATCGTTGTAGTTTCAGTTTTATGGGACATCGACGATTTTTGCCAAAGGATCATCCATATAGAATGAATCGTCGAAGATTTGATAATACTATAGAGACCGATGATCCACCTCAGCGTATGTCTGGAACTGATGTGCTTAATGAATTGAAAGATTTCAGTTTTTCGTTCGGGAAGGGTCAAATGAAATCTGGAAAGAGAAAGAATGTTTCCACAGAAACCTGTTACAATTGGAGGAAGAGGAGTATCTTTTTTGATTTGCCTTATTGGTCAACCAATTTGCTACGTCATTGCTTAGACGTAATGCATATTGAAAAGAATATATGTGAAATGTTGCTTTCAGTTCTTCTAAATGTCAAGGGGAAGACAAAAGATGATTTACGATCTCGACGTGACTTGGTGGATTGGGGCATCAGACCAGAATTGCATCCTGTGCGTATCAGTGAAAATAAATGGCAACTTCCATGTGCTTCTTATGTGATGACACCTACTGAAAAAAAACAATTTTTGGAAGTATTAGAGACTATTAGAGTTCCTGATGGCTATTCAAGCAACATATCTAAACGGGTCAACAGAAGAGAGTTGAAGCTAAAATCTTTGAAGACTCATGATTATCACGTTCTACTGCATGAGTTGCTTCCAATAGCAATCCGTCATCTTTTGTCCAATAATGTAAGGGTGGGTGTTATTCGGTTGTGCCATTTGTTTAGAGATCTTTGTGCTAAGAAGTTGTCGAAGTCTTTCTTGCAAAAAATGTTGACAGATGCCCCATTAATTTTGTGTGAGTTGGAGAAAATATTTCCCCCATCATTTTTCACATGCATGCTGCATCTGACTGTCCATATTCCAACTGAAATACTTCTCGGAGGACCTGTTTCTTTTCGTTGGATGTATCCAACTGAAAGAAATATGTTCACATTAAAGTCTTATGTTCGAAACAAGAATCATCCCGAAGGTTCTATCGTGAACGGTTACTTAGCTCAAGAATGTATGGATTTCTGTTCAATGTATTTGTCTGATCTTACTACAAGAATGAGCAGACCAATGAGAAATGAAGAAGAACAATATGAGCAAATTGAACCCAGTTTTCCATCACTTCCTCAAACAGGAGGAATTCCTGGATCATATACATTGAAGACATTAAGCAATGAAGAGCGGGAGATGGCACATCGCACAGTTTTGTTCAACTGTGATTTGTTCGATGACTATATCAGGTAACAAAATTGAATATGTATATCTTACATATATATCTGTTAAACTATTCATATTTTTTTATCTACAGGGAACATAAAACAATGATAAATAGGAAGCATCGTTCTTTATCTTTGAGAAGGAGAGAGACTTTGCATAGCAAAGAGTTTTCTGCTTGGTTAAAATTGAAGGTAAAAATATTACTGTTTAAATTAATTATTTCAATATTTACTTAAGTTTAGCTGTCATTTATATTGCAGGTATTGAGTTTGTCTGCTGACTCTGTCTCTGAGGAAATAAGAGCTTTGGCTTTTGGTCCTAATACCGTGGTTCGTGACTGTAAATCAATTGTTATCAATGGGTACAGATTTATTGTCACTGAACGAGCCAAAAACATGAGAACACAACATGATGGTATTATGGTTACTGCCACAACAGATTGTTATGCCAGCGCATCAGATAGTAGACCGCGACTTGAAAATGTGGGTTATTATGGAGTCGTTGAGAAAATAATAATATTGGATTATTACTCTCATGGACGAGTCACAATGATGAAATGCCATTGGTTTGATTCGATGACGAGACATGGCACATTTATTGATGATTGTGGATTTCGAGTAATTAATATGACCCGCACTCTTGCAACCGAAGAACCATATGTGTTGGCATCAATGGCTAAACAAGTTTTTTATGTCAAAGATCAACTTCAACCTGAATTTGGTGTCGTAGTTGAAGTAATTCCAAGACATATTTTTGATGATGCTGATGATGGAATTGACACTGTCCCTATTGCCATTGGAACCAATCCATTTATTTCTTTTGATGACTCCAATAGCTCAATTGTCAGAGTTGATTGTGAACCTGAAGTTGTGGTTGGAAATATATAGAATCATTCATCCATGTTCTCAATTCTTTTGGTTTACCTCGAGTTGGGTTGTTAAGGTTGGTAATATTCATATTTATTTAGTATTGATCACAAATATGTTTTAGCTGACTTGACCGTTATGTGAATTTTCAATGTTTATTGGTTGCTGTTTTATTTGAATTGCATTTTCTAATTTGGAATTGAACTGTATTCAAACCAAATCAAACAATATTTCAAACTTGGTGAACATTACAACTTGTATGTTTTATTAAATTCATTCAAGCTCTTCTAAAACAATTGATAGCTAAATTACCAATGAATCCCCTCATTCCCTCATATATTTAGTTTTTTGGTTTACACATTAATTTTCTTTTTCTAATTAATTACATATTTGTTTTCCAATGCAGGAAATGAAGCCAATTGAAGAGAGACGAAGAAAAAAAATGGCGGAGAACAATCGTCGGATGGAGGAGCTGGGCATTCCACCATTAGTGCCTACAGTGAGTACTTTATTTCAAATATATATATATATATTTACAGAATATATAATGTCATGTGATTAATTTTTTTTGTAAACTTTTTTGTAGGATCCACCATTACGTCGACAGTTATTCGACGAGGAGCCTAGTACTGGTCCGAGTACTCAGGCCGGTGGTACGAGGAGGGTTCGTACCAGAGGTGGACATAGAGCTGCGCGTGCCCGACTAGACCCTGCCCCTCCCACTGACATTTCAGCCTTCCCACATTCTGATCCCGGTGTGTCGTTAGGGACACACGGGATATTTAGACCTCCCATGTTTTCGCTACCTTCTGCATCTTCTGCCCCATCATTTTCACATCCCATGATGATTCCCACTCCCCAGTCAGCATCAGGTCATACAGTTGTTCCATCTTCTTTTCCTTCTACTTCTGTCTCTCCGAGCTTTTATATTCCATCGTCTTCGACTCCCGTTCCACCAGAGGGTGTTCCATCAGGTTCTGTGGATCCGGCGCCACTCATTGATCAGACTAGCACAGGTATATTTATAAAACCCTATCAAATTTTTATAGTAATATTTATTTTCATTATAACATGTTTTGATAAAATATTTGTTTTTCTTTCATGACAGATACATCTACTGAAAGGAGGCGGGGGCGGGGCCGTACACGCATGCGTTCGGTGTGGAACCGTCGCACACAGGTTATGGTGGAATATAATGAAGACAATCAGATGGTTGAGAAAACAGGGCAGCAATGTCGGAGTTTTATGGCGACGCTTGCCAAATACTCCGACATCATTCCCGTCAGCCCGCTGTCGTGGAGACATTTGCCACATGAGGTCAAAGATAGAGCTTGGGCAGAGATATGGGTAAAAAAATCTGTTGTATTTAATGCCATGAATTTTTTTTGTATTTATATAAATTAATATTTTCATTTCAGCTTCGATTTAATTTTCCTGATGGTGAGGGTGCACGAATGGAACGTCTAAAGGATTTAGGCGAGCTTTGGAGAGCCTACAAGCATGAGCTGTATATTGGCTGGCGTGCTAGAGTTGGCACTGAGTTAGAGGCGGTACCAGTCGTGGATGATTGTCCTATAGAGCAGTATCGTCAGATGATTACTCATTGGACGAGTACCCAGTTTAAGGTATGAATTACATTTGAGGTATTTAAATAATAACTTTCAAGTTTTGCATTAATATTATCCTTTGCATTATCGAATTTTATTTAGGAATCATCTGGTAAAAATAAAAAAAACATTGATGCAAAAAAATACCTCCATACACTAGGACGCACGACGATGCCGGATCATGAGAGGCAGCAGGTATGACAATTGTTTATAAGTTTTCTTTACGACTTACATTTACTTTTTTTTCCTCAATTATTTAATTATTTGCTGAAGTCTTTATATAAATTTTGTTTTCAATGTCATTGTAGAGGAAAGTACAAAATATTGAAGGACGTGTGCCTCGAGCAAAACTGTTTTGCTCGAGTAGACGAAAAAAGGATGGACGTGCTGTCAACGAAGCGACTCAGCAGCAGATTGTAAGTTTTAATCTGTTGATTTTATATTTTAATATCTATTTCGTAACTTAACAATATATTTATATTTGTAACAGGATGCTTTAGAGGCCCTCGATGCCCAAGAAGCAGACAATTTTGGGCCATCTGATCACTTACATCAGGTGTTGGGAGATGATCATTCTGGCAGAGTACGCTGCCGACCTAGGATAGCCCCGACGAGGTATTGGCCTGCCTCAGGTACGAGTTGTAGTGCCACCGAGCTGCAGCAAGTTAGGGCACAGGCAGAACAGGCTGAGAAAAGGGCCACAGAGACGGCAGAACAGTCTGCAAGGGCAAACAGTGCATTTATGAAATTTATTGAAGTTCTACGTCCAACACTTCCAGCAGAGGCCAGCCCAGCGATTGATGAATACATGTCGTCGATACATTCTATATATGGTGCACCAGGTGGCAGTTCCAGTGGTGGTCAGGCCGATGTCGAGCTTGAAGATGATGATGGCGAGCAGTCTGATTCGGAAGAGGATGGAGATGAGGAGGGCGAGGAGGAGGGCGAAGGCGAGGAGGAAGGCGTTGAGGAGGGTGATGACGATGAGGAGGACGATGACGAGGGCGATGATGATGATGATGATGGAGATGGTGATGCTGATGTGGGACATATTGATCCGTTACATTTTTGACTTGACATGTGATGTTTAATCTATTCTAGTTGTTGGTTTTATCTAGACTCGTAGTATAGTATTGGAGTTGAATTATTTTAATCAGTCGCCCGTATTTGTCGTCTGATTTCAGGCCATTCCGACATCGTTCGGCCCGTTTGGACCCCCCTCACGCGCGTTTACGAAGCGCGCGCATCACTTAAAACACGAATATTGAGCCGTACCGCGCAAACCGCACGTCCGATTGAGGTGCCGTCTGCGCGTACACGTCACGAATAATAATTAAAATGTTCCACGGTGGAGCCAGAGAAATCCCTTGCTTCTGTCTGGTGCACCGGCCAGCCGGTGGATCAGCACCGGCCAGCCGGTGTGCTCAGTCAAACTGACCAGGCTTGCCCACTTGATCCCCAACGGCTCCGAAAACCCTCCAACGGCTATTTTGAAGTATTTGGGAGCATTTCTCCTATAAATAGACATCCATGGATGCCGGGAACACTACCGATCATATACCGAAGCATACCAAAGCTATTTTAATCATTTGAGGCTCCTACGACAATTCTCAAAGGCAACTTGAGATCCAATTGCCATCCTTGAAGCTTGGGCTGCCTCTACATCAACTACACTCACCTCTTGGCGCTCAAGGCTTCCTCTAGTTTGTTCTAAATTATTTACTTCAATTGTTTAGTTCTTAATTGGGTTTGTATTAAAACAAACCACCCTTTTTCTTCTTTCAATTTGGGTTTCTTGCTACAACCATAATAAAAAAGCAAGCTGTAAGAAGGTGATCTAGCCTACCTTAAAACGGCTAGTGGGTTTCTTGCTATAACCATTAAAAAGCAAGCGGTCGTATAAATCTCCTAACGGTTGAGTTGGGAGCGGAGACGTAGGCTTGAGTTTAAAGCCGAACTCCGTTATCAATTGTGTCTTGCCATTTTACTTTCTGCTGCATTTAAATTTGTTTTAAATTGTTAATTAATTTTAAAAAGGCAATTCACCCCCCCTCTTGCCATCACCTCCGACCCAACATCCATCAGTCATATGTGACATGTACGAGCCCACTCGGGCTCAATCCGAGTCGCGGTGTGGCCGGGATCAGTCTAAGTGGCTCTCTTTTGTTTAAAATGGACATCATTTTAAGTACATACGGAAAACCGACCAAACGCATTCGGTTTCCATTGAAACTTTAGGAGAACGATTCATGGGTCATATGTGAGGTGTACGAATCATCCCCGCCACAATCCGAGGCGCGGTGTGGTCAACACTGCTCTAACTGTGTCTGTTTTGTTTAAAATGGGTAGGATTATAAGTGAAAAGAACTGGCATACGCAAAACCGACCAAACGCATTCGGTTTCCATTGAAACTTTAGGAGAACGATCCATGGGTCATATGTGACGTGTACCAATCATCCCCGTCTCAATCCGAGACGCGGTGTGGCCGACACCGCTATAACTATGTCTCTTCTGTTTAAAATGGGCATGATTATAAGTGAAAAAGAACAACTGGCATACGCAAAACCGACCAAACGCATTCCGAATCTTTTGATCATTTATCACAACAATCCATGGGTCATATGTGACCTGTACGAGGCAACCCGGGTTCAATCCGAGTCGCGGTGTGGCCGAGATCAGTCTAAGTGGCTCTCTTTTGTTTAAAATGGACACCATTTTAAGTACATACGGAAAACCGACCAAACGCATTCGGTTTCCATTGAAACTTTAGGAGAACGATCCATGAGTCATATGTGACGTGTACGAATCATCCCCGCCTCAATCCGAGCCGCGGTGTGGCCGACACCGCTCTAACTGTGTCTGTTTTGTTTAAAATGGACAGGATTATAAGTGAAAAGAACAACTGGCATACGCAAAACCGACCAAACGCATTCAGAATCTTTTGATAATTTATCACAACGATCCATGGGTCATATGTGACGTGTACGAGCCAACCCGGGTCAATCCGAGTCGCGGTGTGACCGGGATCAGTCTAAATGGCTCTCTTTTGTTTAAAATGTACACCATTTTAAGTACATACGGAAAACCGACCAAACGCATTCGGTTTCCATTGTAACTTTAGGAGAACGATCCATGGGTCCTATGTGACGTGTACGAATCATCCCGCCTCAATCCGACATGCGGTGCGGCTGACACCACTCAAAGTGTCCGTCTTTTGTTTCAAAAGGACGTCATTTTAAGTGAAAAACATCAACTGACATACGGAAGACCGACCAAACGCATTCGGATTCTATCGATACTTTAGCACAACGATCCATGGGTCATATGTGACGTGTACAAGTCAACCCCGTCTTAATCTGAGATGTGGTGTGGCCGACACCGCTCTAACTATGTCTCTTTTGTTTAAAATGGACATGATTATAAATGAAAAGAACAACTGGCATACGCAAAACCGACCAAACGCATTCGGAATCTTTTTATAATTTATCACAATGATCCATGGGTCATATGTGACATGTACGAGCCAACCCGGGATGAATCTGAGTCGCGGTGTGGTCGGGATGAGTCTAAGTGTCACTCTTTTGTTTAAAATGGACAACATTTTAGGTACATACGGAAAACCGACCAAACGCATTCGGTTTCCATTTAAACTTTAGGAGAACGATCCATGAGTCATATGTGACGTGTACGAATCAACCCCGCCTCAATTGGAGACGCGGTGTGGTCGGCACCACTCATAGTGTCCGTCTTTTGTTTCAAAAGGACGCCATTTTAAGTGAAAAACATCAACTGGCATACGGAAAACCGACCAAACGCATTAGGATTTTGTCGATACTTTAGCACAACGATCCATGAGTCAAATGTGACGTGTACGAGTTAACCCCGCCTCAATCTGAGGTGCGGTGTGGCCGGTATCACTTCAGGTGTATGTATTTTGTTTAAAATGGACATCATTTGAGGTAAAAATATATGGTATAGAAAAAACCGATCATATTATGAATTGAATTTCAGATTCCACGTATAATTGTCATCTAAATTTTAAATTGAATTCTATATGAATTATGTATGTTTATTAATTGTAATTTAATTATGGATTTGTATAGTTTCAGGATCCATTATATGTTAAATGTGTATGAATTTGTTCGTAATTGAATATGTATGTTTTATTTTATTACTGGTACAATAGTTGGATCGAAAATGAGGTGAAAATGAGGTGAAAATGAGGTGAAAATGAGGGTGGTGATAGACAGGGGACAGGGGCTGTGCAAATTGCAGGGTGCTGCAATTTGCAGCATAGGGTATGCCAACGGTTTCAAACCGTTGGCATATAAGTTTTAGCATGTCTTTTCCCAACGGTTCTAAACCGTTGGGAAAGACTTCACCAATTCCCAACGGTTTAAAACCGTTGGGAAACTGTTCCACATGGTATATCCCAACGGTTTGGAACCGTTGGGATTTGGTTTTCCCAACGGTTTTGGGAGAACCGTTGGGAAAAACTATCCCAACGGTTCACCCAAACCGTTGGGGTAGGGTAACTTCTATGGGCCTATTGCAACGGTTGCAAGTAAACCGTTGGGAAAACCTTTCCCAACGGCTTACTTCCCAACGGTTATGAGAACCGTTGGGAAAACCTTTCCCAACGGTTCTGAACCGTTGGGAAATAGTTTATTTCCAGTAGTGTAAAGAAACAAATGATGGAAATCATAAAGATAATTCACATGATATAGAAAACCTTAAAGGTTTTGAAAATAATGAAATCTCTCTTAATTATTCCATTATAGGTGATATATGGAATCGAAGTAATGTAGAAAAAATTGTTGAAATATTTTCATATTCTATGTCACATGATATAGAAAATGAAGACCCTGATCCAAGGTCTGTTATGGAATGTCAAAAAACGACCCGATTAGAATAAATAAAAAGACACGATACAAGTTGAATTAAATTCACTTAATAGGGGAAGAATTTTTTGACATATCATGAACACATCCGAAGTTGTGATGCCTATTAGATATAAATGGGGTTTTGTACGTAAGCATAATGAGAAAAACAAGATTGTAAGATACAAATCTCTTCTTGTCGCATAAGGTTTTTCTCAGAGGCCCAAAATTGATTATGAGGAGACATATTATCTTGTAATGGATGCTATTACTTTTCAATATCTAATCATCCTTGTAGTAGCTTGGAAAGCTAATATGCGTTTTATGGATGTTGTTATAGCTCATTTATATGGGTCACTTGATAGTAGTATATATATATATGGGAATCCCCGAAGGATTCAAAATACATGAAGTATTAAAATAAAAACCCAAAGACCTATATTCAATTAAATTATAGAAATCCATGTATGGATTAAAGCAATCTGGGTGTATGTGGTATAATTTTTTCAGAGAATATTTGTTAAATAAAGGGTATGTAAATAACCTCATATGCCCTTGTGTTTTTATTAAGCAAACAACTTTTGGATATGCAATCATTGTTGTTTATGTTGATGATTTAAATATCACCGGAACTCCAGAGGAGATCAATGAAGCAATAAGAAACTTAAAGGATGAATTTGAAATGAAAGGCCTAAGAGAAACCAAGTATTTTCTTGGATTACAAATTGAACATATGTCAAGTGGTATATTTTTGCATCAGTCAAATCACATTGAAAAGGTCTTAAAACACTTTAATATAAATAAAGAGAACCCTTTAAGTACTTTAATGGTTGTTTGATCTTTAAATACTGAGAAAGATCAATTTAGAACTTGTGAAGAAAATGAGGAGTTGTTTGGTCTAAAAGTACCATTCCTCAATATTATTAGAGCACTAATATATCTTGCTAATTGTACTTGTCCGATATATCTTTTTCTACTAATTTATGAAGGAAATTAGGACGCAACGGAAGTGTGAAAAATGTGAAATTTAAAATTTTTGGTTTGGATTCATGTTAAAAACACAGAATCTACTTAACCCCTTACCCGGATTTCTAAAAGGGTAGCATGTAATTCAATTTAAGCATGAAAAATAAAATCAAACGAAATCTTAAACAATAACTCATTCGTTTGAAGTCGCTGGTTTGATTCGCTCACCATCGATGTGTCGTGGCTGTAAGACGCCAAACTAGACATCCTCTAGATCATCCACACATGCTCCATAATTACAGGATCATCGATCTCCATTTCCCATGTGCTAGCACGGGAAATCGAAGAGCTTTATGACATCCATTCGATCGCCTAATGAACACAGACTCGGTCGAGAAGGCGGGATCGATCCGACCTTGTTCTTCCTTTATAATCTCTATCTAAGAACTTGAGAGGAGATAAGAGGAGAACTTATCTCACTAAATTCGTGAAAATGGTGTATCTTACTATTCAAGAGGCTAAAATGATCTTTTATACTTAGGTTATACTTTCCAAAATTGCACTTTGGTTAATGGAAAGTAATAAGCTTCATTTTAGACCTTTGTGCACATGTATGACTTAATAAACTTGTCATAAATGTCATAAATATTTAATCACTCACTTTTAACACTATAAAATGTTACATGATAAAATATGAACCATTAACTTGGCCCATAAACTCTCTAAACAATTTAATGAACCTTGAACATCCAATGTCCGTTCGAAAAATTATATTTTTCTCGTATTCACATTAATGATCGAACAACTTGTGAATACCTTGAGAAATAAATTCAATCCTCATTATTATAAACTTGAATAATATAACTAAATTATTTTTAATTGTGATATGTTATACTCGGACGTTCACTGACCCCCACACGTGAGACACACTTCGTCCTAAACTCATATTCGTTATAATAGGCAAAACTTGTGGATACAGTTAGTGTGTGACCCTGTAGGTCCTTATCTCAATAACAGTGAGTCAAACCCATAGACCAAGAGTGGAGTCTGGAAATCCATCATGACCCCTAAGGAGATAAAGAATGTCATAATTATGACTTCCTCTTGCGAACACTTACTGTGTAATATAATCTCTTTGTCTCGTGATATCTCATAAAGCAGGATGCATACTTGTGTCATCATCCTGTTGTTGCTTTATATATTTCGTGACCTTACTGGCTGGACTTACATTCTTTTACTATAATCATGGATTTATGAAGGTACTACCATCCTGGTCAACCTGAGCCCATGAGATATCTCTTCCTCATCTCAGAAGAGATAAATTTTATCTTAATCATTCAACCAGTGTCATACCACCAATAACACACCCAACACAAACTATCTCGTTGTGATTTCATTATCCTGGTTTTCACCTTGCATCAAAGTACACGATCAAATGAAACACACTAATAATGATCTCAAGTTCGAAGACCAGTATGCATGTTTGTAGATAGGAACAACCAATGAAATCTGAAACATGTGGTGTTCCTATTGGTGAGTCTTTCTTCATGATATCACTACTAGAGATCACCAAGTGTGAACTTTATGAGAAGAAGTCTCAATGATTTTGAGCCCCCAACACTTGATAGTCAGAAATCATATGTGTCATGTCAGTATGATGTATCTATACTATAGGACATATATATTTAATATTGTTGCATGGTATCTCGAGATTCTCATTATAGATGGGAACTGCTATAACATTTGTATACGACACATAATCTAAGGACATTACCATGTAAATAGTGGATGCAGAAATATCAACACTATTATGGTAAGAATAAACACTTGTATGTATCAAATTGTATACATGTAATGATAATCAAAAGTATTGTTCAATTTGGGTCTAGGGAACCCACTATTACAATAATTTATTAGAAATACTTAGTTCAAACTCTACACGAAGACACTAGAATGGAATTAAACATATTTTTAGTTATTTTTGCGGCACTATTGATTTGAGTTTAGAAAAGACCATGTCTGGTTTTACAGATGCTGATTATTTATCTGATCCAAATAATGCATGATCACAAATCGGTTATGTATTCACAGTTTGAGGTACTAGCATATCTTAGATATCACAAAAGCATACACTCATTGTAACATCTTCAAATCATACAAAAGTAATAGCACTACATGAAGCATGTCAAGAATGTGTTTGGTTACGGTTTATGAATCAACACATTCGAGCAGCAAGTGGATTACCTATGGATTGTAGCCCAACAATATTATTTGAAGATAATACTTTGTGCATCACACAATTAAAGAAAAACTTCATCAATAATGATCAAACAAAACACATACTATCGAAACTTTTATCCTTTACACAAGAGTTAATGGAGAATAGAGATATCAACATGTAATATGTTTGATCCCGTGAAAATGTTGCAAATTTATTTACAAATCCACTACCAATAATTATTTTTAGAAAGATTGTACATGATATAGGGATGCATATATTGAAAATTTTGTGATGTAATGTAACTTTCAGGAGGAGTCTACGTGATTGTACTCTTTTCCTTATTCTGATTTTATACCACTTGGTTTTTCCAGAAAAAGGTTTTTAATGAGACAGTATCAAAATGCATATGACATTGATAGGGGTGTGCATCCCAAGGGGGTGTGAGGCAACCGTTGAAAAAGCGGCTGCAATCCTTCAATTGGGGTGGACTGCCCACCACCACCAATCCCCTACCTATCATGCTACACTGCCTATAAAAGGGCAATATAGCCCCCCCTGGATAGGTACTACTGGTAGAAGAGAGATACCAGAAGCATTAATGAAATTCCCATTCATCTTTTCTTCTCACCTTTCTTTGCTATTCTAATTTTACTCTTTTCAAGTTTTGTTTTCACAATATCAATAAATTTGCATGTGAAGAATTTTTTTTTCATTCTTGAGTCCATATAAAATTTCCTGGTCAACTATGCCTTTAATTCCATGAATGATTTTTATGAGGTTTTCAAGCGATATATCATCCACATACAATATAAGAATGATTTGATATTCATTACCTGGTCCTTTAAAATACACTAGGATGGGGGAGTTTCTCAACCAATAGTGATAGGGAATGATTGATATATAAGGAGCAATGGCTGTTGAGTTGAGTATCCTGTAAGGTGTTGTACTAATAAGAAAGAATTGATGAAATTTAGCAAAAACAATAGGACAACGGGCTGCGTGCTGTGTGTGAGAGGGGGGACATGAGTGAAAAGAAAGGCCAATGCTATAAAAAGTGAAGAAAAGGCCTCATGAGTCAATATAGAAGTAAGAGAATTCAACTCAACCAAGAATAAAGACTGATATGTTAGTACTTGCGGCTACATGGGGACTCATTGAAACTTACACTTTTTCAAAGGGGACAAGGAGGGTATAGATGGACATATAGTGAGAAGCACAAAATCATGTTTTTATATGTTATATTTCTAGAGAGGGGAAGTCTTTAGTAATTAGAAAGACCCGCAACATGTCCATTAGCAGATCGAGAATGATTTAAATTATTTTTATTATATTCAAATTTTTGATATTTGTATCAAATATTTGTTTGTACCAACATCATTGTACCTACAAGAGATTGTACAGTGATTTTTTAATCTTCAAATCAATATTTCTTTATCATTTTTCATAAAATATTCTTGTTGAAACATATAAATCTCTTATTCGTGATCTCTATAAATAAAATCATTTTTCACATATAATCACATCACTACAACTATACAAATTTTTATTATTTGAACCACCAGAAAAAATGTTTCATTAAAATCAATATCTTCATGTTGAGTATATCATTTAACCATCCTCTTAGATGATATCATTTCACTCAGTAGATATCCTCATTCGTTATCACATTTTAGTAGAGAAATAAATTTAATTCCCTCCAAATTGCCCACCAAAATTTATGATAAGTAATCTAATTCTCTAGTGTATCGATTCACACACTGTTGTCTCATAATTTCTTACATCACTTATGATTTATCTTCTTTCCCTAGTAAAATATGGTTTCATATAAATTCTTCCCAATGAGTTATTTTTATATATAATATAATATTATATATAAATTATTATTTAAATTTTGATGGGAATTAATACTTGTAGTTGATGTTAATGAAAGATTCTGACTATTTTTCTGAATGTGTTTACAATTGTATGAGTCCTTTAGTTAAAATATATATATTAAATTAAAAATTAACATTATTAATTAAATATCATATATTTATTTAATATAAAAATTCCATATAATTTGTAATAGCTTTATCCAAATAAGCATTAAATATCATTTAATCAAATAATTTAACTATTGAACATTTAATTGAATTGAAACTTGATTTAATTATATTAAAATTTTTTTTTGAAAAATATATTCTTATTTTCATAGATTAATATGCATACCTTATATACTTTTATATTATTGGTATTAAATATGAAACTCATTCATAATTATGAAATACTCCTATAATAAAAAAGTTTGGAATAGTCAAACCATCCATGTGCCAGCATGATAATCTTCACATGTAAAAGATATAAAGTGTGAGCATAGATCATGGATGATGTCAATGTTGTATGAACAATCTAATGTTTACTCAATTATATGAGCATATTGAAGAAATATATTAACACATATCATGTATTTATTTAAACATGACCATACACTTTTAGTCTCGATCAATCAATATCACAACGTCATTAATTTTCATAGAAGTATACATTATGTATCTTAAGTAGTTATCTCATGATTAACTTTAGGACACAAACCAACATTGACCATACTATAAAAAATCCAAAAAAAATCAATACTCGAACACAAATCCCTAAACAAAGGATAATCCCTAGGGTCTACAATACATAAATTAAACATACTATGAGACAAAAGTATGAAAAGATCATGTGTCAAGAACTAGCTCCTGCTTTATGGTTCACTAGATCTATTACGATAGTTGACTCCAATATATGCTTCATCAATATGCAAGGTCACAATTACATCACCACGTGAGTATCCTTGTAGGGGTGAGTAAAACTATATAGTTTAGTTGACCCATGTACTAGATCACACCTAGTCAAATATCACATGCATGTCATAAATCATGTGAGTCAATACATCAAGTAATGATATTAACACACTAATATGGTTCATCCACTTAGGTCTTCCTAGTCTAGCCCAAGTATCTATCCATAAACAATATCTACTTATATAAAAAATACAATAAATCCAATATTTATACACACTAGAAAATGACTCAAACACGATCATCTTATCCAAAGGAAGGTTGTTTATATTTGTGCATCCTCATAGTTTTTAACCGTATCATAAACTAGTTAATTCAGTAAAGTACTTATAGTTGTTAACTCTATTTACAGTACAAAAAATATGTCTTAGTAGTAGTTTATTAGCGGATATTCTAATAACTGTTGTTAAACAAATCATATTAAATATAATTTATATTATATCAGCAGTTATGTTAAACCACCACTATATTTTTTATTTTTAAATTTAGCGGTGGTTATCTAAATATTCTAACCCCTCCCCCAACCTGATCCACCCTCCCCCTGATCCCTCGGCCCCTCCCCCTCCCCCCAATGGATGGAGACCCCCTCCCTCTCCCCAACGGAGGATAACTAATCCTCCCCCTCTCCTCGACAACCTTCCTCAACAGTGACCAACCCCGATCCCCCCTCTCCCCGATGACCTTCTCCCCAACGACGACTAACCTCAATTCCCCCCATCCCCGACATCCTTCTCTCTGATGGTGATCGCCCCTCACCCCTCCCTCACCTTCGATCCCCATGACCTCAACCTCCCCTGCACCCCGACGTCGACCCTGCAGCGCCCCACTGCTTCTCGACAGCGATCCCCAATGGTGTCCCCTCTTCCCCTTTTCCTATATCCTTTTAGATCTGTTTCGTTGAAGGTATATGATGCATGTTGGATTCTTCTAAAGGTTTTAATTAAATTATATAATGATTTATGTAATCGAGTTTTTTTGGATTCTTTGAATTGTAAATATGTTTCTGGATTTGAATAATCTTGATTTTTTACTATCATTAGAGAGTGATAATCAATTTCAGAAAATATACACTGAAATGTGGACCCAGATTAACCCTTGATTGTCAATCTAGTTTTCCACTATATTAATTAATAGTGTAATTTGTTTGAGTACTGGAAGTTATTTTGAATCTATATTTACGAGTTTCATTTTTGTTTGCATGAAACCTTTCTTGAATTCCTTGAAATACACAATTTATCACTGTCTCACTACTTTGAAATTTTAAGTGTGAAAATTTTGGCATGGTTTAAAATATATGTTCTAAAATATTTATAATGTCCAGTTATCATGTTGTACATTTTTATAAATCCTTTGATTTTTATTTTACCATATATTAAATTCCAAGTGTGTATAAATAACAAAACATGTTTTTCTTGAATATTTTATTTGTAATTAACTTTTTAAATACCCACAATTCATGTTAAAATTTTACTATTTTCATATTCTGGTGTTTTAATGTGTTATAAGTATATAATTAAAATTTGTATTATTTTTTTTGTTTTAATCATAAAAACATATATTTTGGAATTTTAATGTCAATATTAAATATAGTTTTAGTTAGATTTTTTATGATAAATACATTTCTTTCATATTTGGAAAGGTTGAAGTAATTTTATAGTGTGGTTTTAAATGAATTTCCATTTATCATGAATATATTTTATATTTGATGAATGTAAGAATTTTAAAGCTAGAATAAAAGAGAATAAGTCACGAGATATCACAGTGCCGAGTTCTTGTTTTGAGATACAAAAAATCTTGATTTGCATAATTATCAAAGTAATAGCAAGAAATAGAGACAATCATGTTTCTTTAATATAAAATAAAAAATGATAATATAAAAAACATAAAAGTTAGAGATCTTTTAATAGAATAATTATGTTCACGTATTATTATGGACTAATAATAGTATTCTTGACATCACAGTAACCTGTCTCCTCGACTCAGTGAACTTATTCCACAAAATTTGATCGTATTATTATGAGGGGTAATATTTATTCATTTTTTTTTATGTTTTTAACATTGTGTTGAATCATTTTTTATGTTGAATTTGTGTTATATCGAATCAAGACCCTACCCTGGTCGATGATGAAGTTGGGTGATGTTTAATTTTGATTTTACTTGTTTGATTAAACATTTATATCTTTATATCTAAATGTAAAGGGAGAAGAGTGAAAATACAATACCTATGGATAAAAGATAGATTAATTTACCTCAAAAACACACCACGATATGCCAAGGTTTTGGAATAATTTTTAGATTATACAATTGCAAACCGATCAGTGGATGGTAGAATAAAATGTTTGTGTCCTGATTGTAAATTCATGCGATGGTTGAATAGAAACGAAGTATATGATCATTTGATATTGAAATAGTTTTATTCTCAATATGTATGTTGGACTTGGAATGATGGATAAAATGTTATGGAAAGTCAAAACAATGAAAATCCTATCAACGAAACACAAAGTGACCCGCCAGAAGAGAATTCAGTTCGAAATTTGATTAATGATGCATTTGGCTTTGCAAGATACAATGTCTAAGATTTTAACAGATCAATAGAACCTTCAATTGATCCTAATAAGGTTACTATTACTCATAACTCCAATGACTAAAAAATGAGTTTTATGAATTAGTTGAAGACAGAGAACAAGAACTGTAGGGAGGGTGTGACAAGAATCCAAAGTTGTCTTTTCTGCTTAAGTTGTATCATATCAAGTGTCTCAGTGGAATTAATAAAAAATAAATTTCCATTATTTTAGATTTTATTTATGATGCATTTAGTTAAAGTAATATCTATTCATTATTCTATGAGATGAAGATAATCATCGAAAAAATTGGACTTGATTATAGAAAGACACATGCATGCCCTAATGATTATATGATTTACTGGGGATAAGTTTCTGATAAAGAATAATGAATAAGATTTCATACAAGAGATGGAATTCAATGAAAAAAATGAGTGTATAAATCAATGCAATAGTAGGAAGAAATAGAATAAGAAAACTCTTGAAAAGGTATTGCATTAATTTCCTATGAAACCATGCTTGTAAATATTATTCATGTCATCTAAGACTACATACGACATGAAGTGGCATACTCAGGATAACAATGATGGATTTATGAGACATCCAAAAGATTTAAAATCATAGAAGATAGTTGATTCATTATATCCATTTTTTTCTTCGGATCCTAGGAATGTATGTTTAAGATTGGCTTTTGATGGTTTTAACCCTTTTGGTACTTTAAGTAATAATTATAGAAATTTTATAGTTATTTTGATCTCTTATAATCTACCTCCATGGATTTGTTTGAAGAATACTTATTTCATTATTTTGATTATTATTCTTAGAAGGAAAATGTTTGTAAATGACATTGGGGTATACCTTCAACCTCTAATCAAAGAATTGCTAGAATTGTGGGATGATGCTATGGAAACATATGATGATTCAATAAAAAAATATTAAAAATGTATGCTGCTTTAATGTGGATAATTAGTTACTTTCCTGGAATAGGAAATTTATCCAATTGGAACACTCATACTGGTTTGGACGGTCTGGTTTGTAATTTTGATTTTTGAACCTCAATGATTACCTCATAGTAGAAAATGGTGTTTTATGTTTCACCATCAATTTCTTGATGCTTTTAATAAATTAAGGTATAACAAGACACAATTCAATGGATATATTGAATTGAGAAATCCACCAAATGTGTTATTTGATTCAGAAATCTAGATACAATTAATGAATGTTAATGGAAAATTTAGAAAATGTAATAAGTTTAAAGAAGGGGGGAAAGGGTATGAGGTACAATATCTGAATCATCTAAAACAAAAAATGGAAGAAAATGATTATATTTTTCAAACTTCCTTACTGGGATTTTAACTTGATACGTCACAATATTGAATTAATGCATATCAAGAAGAACATATATAAAAATGTAATTTTTACATTGATTAATGAGAAGGGTAAATCTAAGGATCACCTTAATGCTCGAAAGGATTTGGAGTCGATGAATATAAAGAATGGTTTGTGGGAAAATGAGAATGGAAAGTATCCATTGACTATTTTTACAATGAAAAATCATGAGAAAGACGTATTTCTTCAAACATTAGAGAATTTAAAAGTGCCAGATGGATATTCAAGTAACATATCAAGGTGTGTAGACTTAAAACATCAAAATATACATGGATTTAAAATTCATGACTCACATATTCTGATTGAGAAGTTTTTATTGTTGGCATTGTGTAATACGTTACCTGAAAAAGTAACTGCAGTTTCTAGTTGAGTTTTATACCCTTTTTAGAGAGATTTATGGAAAAAATCTAAATCCAACCAAGCTTAATAAACTACATGAAATAATTGTTTTGATTTTTTTTCATTTGGAGATGTTATTTCCCCATTAATTCTTCACAGTCATGATTCATTTGATTGTTCATTTAGTTGAAGAAGCTAAAATTGGTGGACTACCACACTATTTATGGATGTATCCAATTGAGAGGTATGTTGATATTATTTTTATTTTTATTGGTTAATTCAATTTTATCAAATCATTACGTAATTTTTTTAAAATTGTTTCTTTTTTTTTTCATCAGGTATTTAGGTCATTTGAAATCATATATAAGGAATAAATATTAACTAGAAGGCTCTATTACTGAAGGTTACATAGCTTAAGAGTGCTTGAACTTCTATTCTAGGTATTTGGATGGGATTGAGACTAGATTCAATCACATTGGGCATGTTGATGAAATCTCCACTAATTCTCGTTCTGAAAACCATTCATCAGTATTTCCAACTATTAAATGACCAATTGGAAAGGGTTAAATTTTACACTAATTGAATTGTATTTTCTACAAGAACATATATTTTTTCTACTCAATAGTCTTATTACAGATCCATTTATTGAATTATTTTGATTACATGAAAAGAGGCGACTAATGGGTCAAGCTCGAAAGGAGTTGGAATTAACAAAAGATGATAATAAAGAGATTTTTGAATGGTTCACCCATCATGTAAGTATATAATCATATTCATATTATTGAATTGTAG
Organism: Viscum album; assembly: GCA_963277665.1. NCBI lineage: Eukaryota > Viridiplantae > Streptophyta > Magnoliopsida > Santalales > Viscaceae > Viscum > Viscum album. Next base: position 912,444,844 of record OY728126.1, read on the forward strand.
TTATTTTTTCTATGTTAAAATTAACACCTTGTATTTTCTTTTCTAGATAATGAATGTTGATAATCGAGATGAAATATCAAATGATTTTAAAGTTTTTGGCTTGAGGCTCTCTAGGGAAGGCTAAGAGATTTGATGCCTACAATATTCACATCTTAAAGTTTCATACAATTTATCATTAAGAAGACTTGAAAACTCAAAATAGTGGTGTATTTACACTTGTAGAGGTGGGATACTTTGGAAAGATGAATGATTTAATTGAATTAAACTATCATGGTCATTTTTCAGTTGTCTTATTCAAATGCAAGTGGGTTGACCAAATTATCTTCACACTTCAAATTTATTATGTTTTAAAGGTTATTTATAGCATAGGGAATACCATAGGTCATATCTCAAGGAGCGTTGATGGGTTTAGAGTGTGTATTTTTAATAAAAAGTACTAAAAGAGGGGGTGGTTTTGAAAATAATTTTAAGAAAATAACTTAATTTAAAGAGTTTAATAGTTGAAAAAACAAGTGGATTTTGAAAAATATGAGATAAAGTGGTCATTGTGATTTCACTACACACATTTCAAGTTCATTGTTCTTAGATATTCATTTAGGTTTGGAGTAATTCTTTGGTTGAAATTAATTGGAATCCCGATTAATTCCTAATCTTTTATATCAATGCTTGAAGAACCAAACCTTGACATAAAAATCATATTTCCAAGGTCCATAAATTATTAATGGAATAAGGGATTAAAAATAATATTTAAATCTCAAGAAAGTGGGTAAGAAAAGGATTCTTGTGTTGTCCAATCGGAGAAACACAAGTTACACACTCAAAACCTCACACTGATCGGTTATAAATTAAGATCATATCAATCAGATGAATCAAAACAAACATTCAAATATGAAATAATGTAAGATAAATGGAATTAAATGTTTTAAAACACAAATTAATCCAAACCAATAGCTAATATATGCATCGAAACTCCCTTGACATGTGTGTAGCTCCCTCACAACAAACTCCCACCATTTAGACTAACATCAAGGGGAGGAAGCTCAGGTGGATCTTCTTCTTCATCCTTGATCCCCCTATGAGGATAGAGGCCTACAGAACTTCTAGGATGAGTATAGGAATCCTATGTAACTTCAAAATGATATCAATTCACTCCTTGGTCCAACTTACAAATGGGGTGCCCAAGGTTCGATTTTATAGGCAAAGTGGAAGGTAGTTTTGAGCTTCCATATTTATATAAACCACTTGGACCATGGTTTTGAGTGTCCATATGGTATTATATTAATTTTTAAAAAACTATAATTTTGTTTCCCCACCTATTTAATATCTCCACCAAAAATTTGGATTCATTTGGAAATCTAAATCTTGAGATATGGATGAAATACAAAACACAACATTTGACATTGTGTAGATTCGGTGTCTTGGATAGATCAGTTCTGTTAGGACCCTTAATTGATGAATTGGGATTGGGTGTATTCAGAATAGTTGTATCCCAGCTAATTTTGGATCTGACTAAAAAATTTAAGTCTAATTGGATGAACTGATTAGTAGAGGTGTGTGGTTCTATCCACGTATGATATTGGATTCCTATGCAATTTGGCCCATTTTTCTTCAACTTTGTCTAGGCCCTCCAAATCACCTCCACCTACAATGAAATCATACAAACAAGTAAAATTTGACTTTTTAATAGTGATTAAAACAAAATAATTTAATCAAACATGAAGTAAAATTTGTTATTTATTTTATATTTATGATACAAAATCAGTTTATCACAGTGGTATAAGGGTATAAATTAATAGTGAATTGCTAAGCGATCACACCCCCACACCTAAACATTTTCACTCCTGGGAAAATTCACATTTCCAAAAATTATGAATGGAAATATTTACAACTTCATGAAGATTTAACAGTTAATGAACATTTAATTCTTGATAGCAATGCGATTAAAGAAAAAATCACACTAAGGAGTTATTCTCAGTGATCATAGAAAAATAGGTCTCATAAATTGCATCAAAATGAAATTCAAGGAGATGAATGATACTAATTTGATAAAATAATTAAAAAGTAAAAAATTTCACTAACTCTCCACATTTTGGCGTGACAACCATTTCATGATATTCTTTCCCTTTCTATCCAGTAAATATAGGTTATTTTTAAAAAATTCTTCTTAAATGATTATGTCCATCAAACCTACCCTACATCATTTGTAATAAAATTTAAAGACCCACTCACTTAACCATTCCTAGAGGTCAAACCTTAATCTACTGACCTAGATATTCCCATATATTGTACATTTCATAACTCCCCTCTTTTATTATTATTTTTTTATTTTTTTGAAAAGTTTCACTTGGAACAAATTTCACACTCATATCTCAAACCTTGTTTGATATCCTCACAACACTAATTGTAATAGTTATAATAAGATCAAAGATTAAAGAAGAGTGGTTTTTGAACTTTCCAATACACAACCTAATTTTTTGACTTTTTTAGGGTGTACAATAGTAGGATAACTGGTACACACACATAAGTCAATCTGATACAGTAATGAAAAAGATCGGATATGGAACGAACATATGGAAAAATAATTTGGAAAGCTGATAAATATTAACCTAACTTATATTTACCTTATATTGAATAAGAAAAAGATTCACACTTCATGGTTGGGTGAAAATATTTTTGGAGATATTAAGTGACACAATTTTCCCATAAACTACTCGCACAAAGGGTACCATTCTTCTCAAAGGTTTCAAAATGATAAAACCATTTATATCATCAAAAAATAACAATTATTAAAAAAAAGTCACACCTCAATGTTAAATTCATTCTAAAACACACATTTTATCATTGATTTTTTTAAATGTTAAAAAAACCTGAAATAAAGAAATTACTCATGAATTTTGAATAAATTCTATGATTAAGTGGGCATAAAAAATGAACATTACAATAAAGAAGTGAGGGGGGAAACAAGGGGGGATGTAATAATACCATTCAGAAAGAAAAAAAGAGAAAAAAAAGAAAGATGATGAAAATTCCTAACTAAATAAGTAATATACCTAGGAAAGAGGGTGGGAAGGTAAAAAAACTATTCAACAAGCTAAAAAGAGAAAATAAATAAAGATGATGAAAATTCATAACTAACTTGAGAATGTACCCATCCCCCACACCTAGATTATGTAGTTTACTCACTATAATGAAAGAGAATGTGGGAAGGAAGGATAAAACCTGGTGGATGTCATTCGTAGGTTGCTTCTTGAACTTGGAGTTCCTCCATCGAGGACTCTGAGAGGTCTTCATGAAAGTGATTCAACCGCCGCCCATTGACAGTGAAAGTTTGTTTTGGTTCTTCATTTTTAACCTAAACAACACCAAATGGATATACATTAGTAATATTTTATGGGTCAAACCACCAGGAATGAAGATTACCTGGATACAAATTCATCCTTTCATTACCTTCTACCCAATGTGGAATTGATGATGAAGGATGAGAAAGATGTGGGAAGCCTTGGTTCACTCCTTATAAATTCAGGAGTTCTCATATGAATCTCTATTCATTTACTCAAAGTTATAAATCTACAATTTCTTTTTATCACCTACACTAGAAATATTAGAATTGAATTTTTTAATAGACTAGTAATCTTGTTGCTCTATCTCAATAGGAAGGTGAAAAATCTTTCCAAAAACAATCCAATAAGGTGACATCCCAATGGGAGTATTAAAGGAAGTATGGTAAGACCATAATAAATCATCGAGTCAAAGACTCCAATATTTTCTATTGGGTTGAATGGTTTTTTCCAGAATTTGTTTTACCTCTCTATTCAACACCTCAACTTGATCATTGATTTATGAGTGATATGTAATAGACACTCGATGCCCAACCCCATACCAGCACAAAAGTGATTGCATTGTTTGGTTGCAGAAATGAGAACCTTGGTCATTGATGATGAACCTAGGTAATCCAAACCTATTGAAAATTTGTGTTCTCAATAATTCCACAACTATCTTGGAGTCATTTGTCCACGTGGCTTGTGCCTCTACCCATTTTGACACGCAATAAAATTCCAGAATAATGTACAAGTTTCCAACAAAATTGGGAAATGGACCTATACATCGAAAATTTCATGGAAGAGTAAGGGTTGTTGTGAAATTTCATTTATTTTAGAGACATTCACTATTCTTTGATAGTGAGGAAAATCTTTACAGAAATCATGGGAATCCCAAAATAATGTTTTCCAAAAAAGACTAGAATCAAGGACCTTGCGAGCAGTCCATTGGGGACCAAAGTGTCCCTCATAAGAAAGAGTGTGCAAGAACCCGATGACAAACTGAAAATAACTATCGAGAACACAAAACCTAAGTACTTGATCACTACACATGCGCTAAAGGTAGGGGCATCCCAAATGTACCAACATGACTCATGTTTTAGATTATTGGATTGTTTTTTTGTAAAATCAATAGGGTTTCAGGATGCAACCAAATAATTTACAATTTCATCATACCAAGAAATATCATCTTGCACGTGGTACAATTTCTCATCAAGAAACATGTCATTTATGGGAATATAGGGGGATGATTCAATGTCTAAGGATGAGAGGATCCTACTGATATTGTCAGCTACCACATTCTATGATCTATTTTTATCCCTAATTTCTAGATTAAATTTGTGAAGTAGGATCATCCAACGAATGAGATGTGGTTTGGATTTTAGTTTCTTAAGAAGATACCAGAGGGCTATATGATCTGAGAACACAATGAATTTGGACCATAAAAGGTATTACCTAAATTTATCTAAGGAAAACACAATGAAAATGAATTCTTCTTAAATTATGGTGTAGTTTTATTGGGTAGGGACCAGTGTGTGTGAGACATAGGCTATGACATGTGGATCTTGATCGACCCTTTGTGATAAGATTGCCCCAATTGCATAGTTAGAGGCATCACACACGATCTCAAATGGTAAATCCCACCAAAGTGGTTGGATTATCGGGGGTGACATGAGATCCATTTTAATTTATTAAAATATTCCTCACACCTTTTATCAAAAACAATTTTTTTGGAGTAAGTGAGATAGGGGGAGTGAAATCTTACTAAATTAATGAATGAAACAATGATAAAATCCAACATGAACTAGGAAAGACCGCACACCCCACACATTTTTTAGGAATGTTAGTGAAGAAATGACATACACTTTTGATTTTTCCACTTGGATACTATCCCCAGAAATGATGTGTCCAAGAAATATACCTTTTCACACCATGAAATGGTATTTATCATAATTTAATATGAGATTTTTTAAATACAGGGACTTAGGAAAAAACCTAGACTACTCAAACATTAATAAAAATAGGAACCATATATAATGAAATCATCTATGGAAACTTCCAGGAAATAATCTAGGTAATCTGAAAAAATACCAACCATGTATAATTGGAAAGTATCAGGAGCATTTCATAGACCAAATGGCATCCTCCTATAGGAAAATGTTCCAAAGGGGAAAGTGAATGTCATATTTTCCCAATCCTTGGGGGAAATTTGGATATGAAAGTATCCAGAATACCCATCAAGGAAAAAGTAGCGAGACTTCCCCACTAGCCTCTCTAGCATCTGGTCTATAAAAAAAATAGGAAATAGTCCTTCCTAGTGTATTGGTTTAGTCTGTGAAAGTCTATATAGACATGCCAACTATTCTTCACATAAGTTAGAACCAATTCATTGTGTTCATTTTTAATTATAGTAAGACCAGTTTTCATGGAAACTACCTAAACTGGAATGACCCATTGGCTATCAGAGATAAGTTAAATAATTATAACAGCCAATAATTTTGCTACCTCCTTTTTAACAATATTTAGGAGGCTTGGGTTCAGTCGGCGTTGTGTTTTCCTCACTGGTTTAGCCTCATCATTTAACAATATATTATGTGTAAAAATTTATGGGCTAATACTAGGAATATCAGCAAGTGTGCATCCCAATTCTTGTTTATACTCCCTCAAAAGGCTAAGTAGTCATAATTGATTCTTTGGAGGGAGAGAACTAGCAATTATGATAGACAAATTTTTTCCATTATCAAGATATGAATATTTCAAATTTTTAGGTAGTGGTTTAAGTTCCAATTCAGGGGGATTTTGGATTGATGAGAATGAGTGTGAAATTGAGAGGGCACTAATATTATCTAAATTCTTGATAGTAACATCTTTAGATGAGGAATGAGATTTTACAAGCTTAGCAATGTCATCAATGATCATGAGATCTTTAGTGCTCAAGAAATTATCAATTAATAAACATGCATGGAATTTTTCTAGACCACTACATCATTCAATGCATAACTCATTACCTAACATGTCTATCAAGGATGAAAACTCAGAAAGGGGATTAGGGGAAATAAAAGTTTCTTTTTTAGGGGAAGTGAGTACATAAATAGAATTAAATGAAAGTGAGGAGTATTATTCTGAGGGGTGTGTCATGGAATCAAGGATGTTGAAGTGTAACATGTCACTACCAAACTCCATAGATAATGTACCATTGTGAACATTAATTATGGTTTTGATGGTTTTCAAGAAATACTCCCCAATATAATTGGGGCTTGTCCATTCATCCTATCATCTTCCATTTTAAGCACATAAAAATTAATAGGAAAAATTAAAATTTTAACCCTCACAAGAACATCCTCTAACACACCAGTAGGGTGTGTTGTACTCCAGTTTTCTTGTTGAAAAAAAATTCCAGTGGGCTTAAGTTCCCCAACCTGTAATGAGAAGAAAATAGAGAGGAATCACATTTATATAGGCACCCAAATCAAGCATAGAATTAGAAAATAAATAATCCCCAATGGTGAATGGAATATAGAATGTTACTAATCATTGAATTTGGTAGGAAGTTATCAACACTGAGATGTTCCTTCCCAATCTCACCTTTTCATCACCTCAAATTCACCTTTATTGTGTACACATATCCTTGAGAAACTTTGCGGATCATAGATTTTTCTTCACGACATCGATCAAGGGGATGTTAACCTGAACTTTTTTGAAAGTTTTCAATATTTTTTTTATCAATTTCAATTTCTTTTTTATTTACACTAGTTTCATAATGAGGAAAATGAGTATTTTAGACTTTCTGAAACATACCACCAAGGCCTCGGCCAAAACCATATCTAAAAATGGGTAAGGCCTCAGCCAAGTCCATATCTACTTGTCTCATGAGACCTACTGATGCATCGAGGGGATATAGTGGGCACCACCCATCACATAATAAGTCCAATGCATTCCTCATATGAATGGGGATAAACATAAAAAATATATACATCGATATTAAAAATAATATATGAAACATAAATAACTTTCCTAGAACATTAAGCATAAACACTAACCATTCAGAGTAAAATGGGGAACGATTTTAAGATACCACATACATAGTCAAACTAATCATAAAACATTAAACTAAATATAGTAGATGATATCATAAATATTAATCCTAATAATACATAATAATCAATATGATTATTGAAATAGATGAAATACTCTTATAAAATCATCGATTAATTCTTGAGATAAATACTCTTTTACTTTGAAAAGAAGAGTTATTTTGGAAAAATATTTATATAAAACTAGAAGTGAAGTAAGATGGTATTTTCATAATAAAATAAGTTATTTTATAAAAATAATGTTTTATAAAAACAGATTATAGATTTCCCTTGAAAATAGGTAAGAATTTGAGAAATTCCCTTGAATCAGGATTGTATTTCAGAAATAATTTTTGAAAGATCATTTTATAACATATAAATCCCCATAAATGAAGGTATGATACTGGTTGGAACACATAAATAGAACATTCACACATAAATCATGGGGAGTAAATATGAATGAATAATAATTTTAATTTAAGTATGTAGATAATAAAAGTAACCCGAATGAAAATGGAGGTTTGGGTGGAAAAACCTTACCTTAAGTCCGAAGGTGTTCCTCACTTGATCATAAAGACCTGAATATAAAAATTTAGGTTCATAAATTAAGGATTAAAGAAACTCCTATACATTTAATTGATTTATTATAACCTTATTAGGTTCATTCATGGACTTTTTATGGGTTAAGAGATTCAATTTCATTGTTTGGGAGAATGTTCTTCCTTGATTTTTATGATCAGTTCACTTATATTCATGTATGAAAAAACATTTAGAATGAGAATGGTTGTACAGAATATAATTTGTATGTTATTAGTGAAAAAATAATATTATGTTTCTATAAAACTCATTTAGTTATTAAGAGTTAATATGAATCATCATATAAAGCTTTAGTGACAATTGCTTGGGTTAATTGGTGGTTTTTTATCACAATGAACTCATTTTGATTTATTAATTAATATCATGTGTACAAAAGGATTATAGAATAAGTTATAATACATATATTATAATCTTTATCAACCATAAAAATGATTTCATGACCATAATTGAAGATTATAATATAAATTGAAAACCCATCGTCCTTGAATGTGATTACCACATCTCGGATGGTGTTTTCATTTTTAGTATAAAAGAAGGAGAAATGAGAGATGATGAAGAAGTATTAATTTATAATAACAAAATTATAGTAAATTTAAGGTACTAGATTCATCACAACATTTGTATGAAAGTAGGTGAGGAAATAAAATGAAAATAAAGGAACTTGAAATAAAAGAAATGAAAAGAGGAATTTACCTCTTGAAGTAATCTTCCTCAAGAGCCTCTTTAGGGTAGAGGTTTTGGTAATTTTATGAGACCAAGGGTTGATGGAAATGGGGTAGGATCTTGGGAGGATATTTGAGTAGAATTTAGACAAGGCACAAGGCTTGAGATGAGTGAAGAGAAGAGGGAGTGAGGGGGGTTTATAGTGGAGGAGAGGAGGGTTTTCCCATTATTTTACTCATTATTTTATTATTTTTCAAAAATAAACCAATAGTAATTATTCTTGAGTCCAAGAATATTAATATGTTCAGGTGATTTAAAACCTAGTGGTATTACATCATCCTTAAATCACTTATGACCTAATAAATCATGTATTTAGCATTTATCGTAAATTATTGTATTTTACCATACACCCAAAATTCAAGTATTTTATAAAATTCCAAAAAATTAACCCTAACCATTTTTCAATGTGTAGAATTCAAATATAAACTCAAATTTTTGAAAATAATTTTATAAATATTTTTAATTTAGTTTATAAATAAAATCATTATTTATTCGAAAAAAACAACATTAAAACTATAACTCATTTTATAACACCTTGAAATATTAATCAAGGTCCCATAAAATTATCTTATAACCATAAGACAATAAAATAACAATTTATTATTACATTTTATGAAAATAAATTTCTATTTTAAATTATTAAATTAATCCTAAAATAATGATTAAAATATTTTTGACATAAAAAAAACCAATACTTATACTATGTTCATTTTTTCACTTTTAAGATGTATAAATTGTATTTATATATTCATGGGTGAATTTTATATTTTTTTGGATGATTTAATATTCATTACTATTCATAAGGGTATGTTACTATTCATAAGGGTATGTTACTAGTCATCAAAAATTAAGTTTGTCTTATTAGACTCTAAATATCTTACTGAACACAACCGTATATGTTAGTTTTTCAAAATTAAAATAAAAAAGGTGGAAAAATTATGTTTACTGACTAGGTTATAACAAAGTTGTGTTTTGTAGAGACTTAGGGTTTCATGCATTCAATATTAAATTTATTTTCAAAATCTTGGGGTGTTACACCTTATATTTTTCTTTAGGAGATGAATAATTCAATAAGATTTATACATGTAAATCAGCCTGTGAAATTTAGGATACTCTAGCTATTTCTTATGAAGGAACCACTAATGTTAAAGAGATGAGACTTAACACATATACTATTAAATATGAAAACTTTAAGATGAATCCTAATTAACCTATTTTTGACATGTATCTCTGGTTTAATGAAATTTTAAATACTATGATATCTCTAGGAAAGGAAGTTACTACTAAGGAACAAATCATGTGAACTCTCATATGTCTACCAAATAGATGGAGGGGAACTTCAGTGTTAATAAGAGAATCATGTGATATCAGTAATTTTCCAATTAAGGAGTTGATGACAACGCTGATGATGTGTGAGGAATAATTAAAGGTCAACAAAGAAGAAGAGGATGAACCAAAGCGAAAGTCAGTGGCTTTCAAAACCACTACTTCCAAAAATAAAGAAAAATAAAGGGTCCAAAATCATTATGACAGTACAAGTAATGAAGATTCACTATTTGAAAGTGATGAAGAAATGGATCAAATAGCTATAAGGTTTAAAACACTCTATAGAAAGAAGAAGTTTTTTTAGGAAGCCTAGCTACAAAGGAAAATATGACAATAAGGGAAACTGGAAAAAGGACTTGAAGAAAAATAAAAATTCAAATGGGATAGTTTTTTATGAATGTAAGAGAAGAGAACATGTAAAATCCAACTGTCCTAAGTTAAATGATAATAATAAATATGAGGATAAAGATAAAAGGTATAAGAAATCAATGAAGACCAACTAGAGTTCTTCATAGGATAACTCAAGTGAGTCAGAATACTCACATGGTGAAAAGGCCAATAAATCCAACATGTGTTTTATAAAAAACACATCTAAGGTAACACTAAAATCTCCTACACATAATTATTACTATTCTAGAGATGAATCTGATTATGAGAATACGTCTAATGAATAATTTTTTGAATACTGCAATATTCTTGAAGATACATTCAATGAGTTAAAATATAAATATAATATTTTAAAGAAACAACATGCTATTACCTCTATTCTTAAATATGAACTTACTATGGAAAAAGAGAAAAATGCTTAATTTCTTAAAGGGAATAATAAACTTAAACTATCTAATGAGAAATTGAAAAAGGGCATAGAAAAGTGTGACAATGGAAATAATACTCTTACACAAATTCTTGGTAAAAAAGTTAAACAAAAATACACTACTGGTATAGGATACCAACTAGGGAAAAGGAATCTTGTCAAAAACTATTTTTTGTCAAAATCTGTAAAACCGATTTTCATGACCAGAATTGAAAAATCTGCTGCAAGTTTCAACAGTGGAAAATAATTTACTATCTCTAGTATTTCTAAACCAAATAGAGTTTATTTTTCCAATAATTCATAAACTTTCTATAGGAAACCCATGAAAAAAATGTGGGTTCCCAAAGATTTTATTACTAATATTACTGAACCCAAGGAAGTCGGGGTACCAAAGTCCTTTCTTGGTTAAATTAATTTTGTAGGTAAGCTTCTTGAAGTGATCCTGTAAGATACTATGGTACTTGGACAATGTATGTTCAAGAAACATGATAGGGGACTACTTAAGTTTCAAAAATATCGTCAAGATTGGTGGTGGCAATGTCACTTTTGGTGATAATGAAAAAGGAAAAATAATTGGCCTTGGCTAGATTGGTAACTCTAATTCAGTTTTAATTTCCAAAGTATTTTTTGTTGATGGATTAAATTATAATCTTCTTTTCATATCACAATTATGTGATGATTGATTTTGTGTTAAATTTTAAAATGATGCATGCAATGTTTTTAATTCTAAAAATGATTTAGTTTTTACTGCTTTTTGAAATGAAAATGTTTATGTTGTTAATTTGGATTCCTTAATTTATCAAAATGTTTCTTGTTTGAGTGCTTTTAAAAAGGTGTCTTGTATCTGGAATAGGAGACTAGGACATTGTAATATGCATTCACTTAGAAATATTACTATTAAAGTACTAGTCAAGGATCTACCCAAACTAGAATTTACAAATGACAAAGTCTGTAATCCTTGTCAAAAAGGTAAACAACACAAAATATCTTTCAAACCAAAGAAATAAGTCTCAATATCTCAACCTCTTGATTTGGTTTGCATGGATTTTTTGGACCATCTAGAGTTTCAAGTCTTATTGGGAAGCACTATGTTTATGTTCTTGTAGATGACTTTTCTAGATATACTTGGACCTTTTTCTTAGCTCACAAAAGTGAAGCTTATTATCATTTCATCAAGTATGCTAAAACACTCGAGAATACAAGTGGTCTTAGAATTAAATCCTTAATAAGTGACTATGGTCACGAGTTTGAAAATCAAGAGTTTGAATATTTTTGCTCAAAAAATGGCTATAGTCATAAATTATCTACTCCTAGAACAACCCATCAGAATGGAGTTGTAGAAAGAAGAAATAAAACCTTACAATAAATAGCTCAGACTATTCTTAATGAATATTATTTACCAATTTACTTTTATCCTGAAGGTATCAATAAATTTTGTTATACAGTTAATAGAGTCTTGATTATACCTATCCTTAAGAAAACCTCTTATGGGTTGTGGAACAATAGGAAACCCAAAGTTAATTACTTTTGGTTGAAAAATCTATATTATTAACACTAAGGATAAACTTGATAAATTTTCATCTAAAAGTGATGAAGGAATATTTCTAGTATAATCAATATCTAGAAAATTATATAGAGTCTTTAATAAAAGTACTAACTGTGTGGAAGAATCTATACAAGTCAAATTTGATGAAACAGATCCACATGAACCCAAGACCTCCCTAGAAAACATTGAGGATGATCTATCCAATTAGAACATAAATTAAAAATCTTCTGATCCTGGTGTTAAGAAACCTGTTAAATCATTCAATTATAGAAATTCTCCTGACACTAGTCACGATGAACCCAAACCTATTGAAGAAGCTGATATTATCAGCCCTTATTTTTTTATACCTATCATAACTCTAAGAACCATCCTTTAGATGTTGTAGTTGGAGACTTAGATAAAGGAACTCAAAATAGAGATTATCTTAGAAAACAGGTTGAACATCAAGACTTTTTGTCACATCTTGAAGCTAAGAACATCAATGATGAAATCAATGATGAATTTTGGGTAATGGATATGTAAGAAGAACTGGATAAATTTGAAAGGAATAAGGTTTGGAAACTAGTGGATAGACCTAAAGACGCCTTGACTATGGGCACTAAGTGGGTGTTTAGAAATAAAGTAGATGAAGCCGGTACTATTTTAAGAAATAAATCTAGATTGGTTCTATAAGGATATAGTCAAGAAGAAGGAATTAAACATGAATAAACTTCTGCACCAGTTGCAAGACTTGAATCCATTAGAATCCTGCTAGCACATGAAGAACATATAAATTTCAAGATATATCAAATAGATGTCAAGAGTGAATTCCTAAATGTGTATATATTTGAGTATGTTTTTGTTGAAAAACCCTATTATTTTAAAAGCCCTCATTTTCCAAATCATGTTTTTAAATTAACAAAGGCTTTATATGGTTTAAAATAGGCTCCAATAGCTTAGTATGATATAATAAGTACTTTTTTTTATTTCTAAAGGTTTTGAAAAACTTATCGGTGATCCTACTCTTTTTATAAAAAGAATATCTAAATATGTTTTAGTTGATCAATTCTATATTGTTGATATTATTTTTGGATCTTCAAAAAATTCTTTATTTGTTTCTTTTTCATAAATAATGCAAAATAAATTTGAAATGAGTTTAATGGGTAAACTCAAATATTTTCTTGGATTTCAAAATTTTCAAAATAAATAAGGTATTGTTTTAAATTAGAGTAAATATACTAAATATATTCTTTTTTTTGGTTTGGATAGCATTAAAAGTAGCGATACTTCTATGATTACCACCTATAAATTGGATCTTGATGAAAATGAGAAATCCTTTGATCAAACCAATTACAGAGGTATGATTATAATTCTTCTCTAATTGATTGATAGAAGAACTGATATTATGTTTAGTGTGTGTATGTGTGCTCGTTTCAAGAAAATCATAAAGAGTTACATATTCCTACTGTTATTTTTTTTTAAATACCTCAAACATACTACCAACTTAGGATTATTCTATCCTAGAGGACAATCATTTGACTTAGTTACTCTGATGCTGATTTTGGTGGTTACAAGTTAGATAGAAAAATAACCTTTGGAACATGTTACTATTTGGGAAAGTCACTAGTATCAGGGTGTAGTTAAAATTAAAATTATGTTTCATTATCTACTATTAAATCTGAATACATAGATGTTGGTAGTTTTTGTGCTCAGATTTTGTGGATGAAACACACTTTTTTAGTTTATGGATATCAATTTAGACATGTCACTATAAACTACAATAAAATAAGTGTTATTAACATCTCTAAGAATACAGTTTCTCACTCAAGAAAAAAATATATTGATGTAAGACATCACTTATTGAGAGATCTATTGGGAAAAAATCCCTCACTGTATCATTGAAGCATTTTTGAGGTGATTATGTTTGTTGAAAAAGCAGACCTCTATGTTGTGTTTGTTGACAAAGCAGACCACGATGCATAAATTTGTTGACAAAGGGGGTTTAAATAGTGAGTTGTCGAGTTAAAGGGATGTTGTTAACAATCCATGATTGATTGAAGAACCTCGACAAAGGAATGGACGATCTGGAGGTAGTACAAAAAGAGAAGATACAAGGTGGATCCATTTTCAAGTGTTTTCCAAATTTTTGGGCCTCAAAATCGACAAATGGAGAAAATTGTTTTTGGAAAAGGGAATTGGGCGCCAGTGTCTTGGAAGCTTGGAAACCTACGCGCCATATGTTTTTCAAGATAAAAACATCAAAATATATAAAAGGAAAGATGGGCGCCCAAGTTTTAGTTTGGGCGCGCAAGTAGTTAGGGCGACAGAGACTCGGGCGGATAGACTTGCGTGCTGAGAGGATACTTGCGCACCAGTGCTCAGGGTACCCAAAATTCCTATAAATAGAGGAATACCCCTCCTCATTTTGGATTGATTTCAACACTTAAATAAAATTAGAGCTCCAGTCGTGCAGGTGGTTCGGTCGCGCAAGTGGTGGTTTGGTCGCACAAGTATAAAGATACTCAAAAGTTGCGCACCGGTTGATAGTTGTGCACCAATATTGATTTGGGTGTAAAAGGGTGTGAGTCTCCCAAGTTCAAAGTTGAATAAGGGGGTGTTTAACAAGTTGTTTGGTGACACCTGCACACCAAGATTGAAGAAGCACACCTGGTATTAGAGAAGTGCACGAGACACAGAGAAGTGTGCCAGTCATTCAAGGGTTGCGTGAAAGTTGAAAGATTGCCCAGTGCATCCGTGGTAAAGTTGTATTCATCAGTGGATGAAAGTGTAACTTTAACAAAGCATCTACATATAGAGGAATATACACTCATTTGTGATAATTAAGAGACCCACAAGTCTTTAAATTGTGAGTGGATCTTCTAAATAAGTAGTGAGCATACTTCAGTTGAGAGAGAAGTGAGCTTTCATATTGTGAGTGGTTGTAAACCAGGAGGAACAGTGAGTCCTCTTCTAACTTATAAATAACAGTGCGCTTATAGTGGAATTGGTACATCGACACACTGCCGGTGTATGATCATTGGACATAGCCCAATGAGGGTGAACCAAGTAAAAATTGATGTGTCCTATGTATGCTTTAAGGTTTATTCATACTTTGCAATGGGAAGGAGAGAGAAGAGAGTTTTCTCTAATAGAAAAACAAGATCAAAAGGGGAAGTTATTTTAATCTGTCATACCCTGATTCACCCCCCTCTTAAGGTATCTAGCCTAGTGGACCTAACAATTGGTATCAAAGGAAGGTTGATATCTATTTCTCTCTCAAATGGAGGTCATAAATCATAAAGGGATTCTGATCTTTGATGGGAACAATTTTCAGCTATGGAAGAGTCTGATGCAACACAACTTTTGATTTTTGTGAATGGATGTGTTTACAACCTCAATGCATTGTATCACATCTGATATTAATAGTGGTTCATTATTAGAAGCTGAGAAAAGATAATTGGATGCTGACGCAAAGAGAATCAATGATTTAGGGGGAGCCCTATCCAATGCTATATATACCAAGGTGATGTCATGAAAAACATCACAAGATATGTGAGAAAAGATGTTAAACATATATTAAGATGATACAAAGGTCAGAGAATAGAAACTACAAGTGTTATGGAACAAGTATGAAGATCTGAGAATGAACCCGAATGAATATATTGATGCATTCTTTGATAGGGTAAATGTTGTAGTGGAGGACATGCGAGGTCTTAGAGAAGTTGTTGAAGCCATAAAAATTGTGAAACGCATCTTGAGGAAACTTCCACCTCAGTTCAATAGAAAAGTTTTAGTTTTGGAATATAAAGACATGAAAGAGCTGACATTGGATAACCTACACAACACCCTTGTTGCATATGAAATAAGAAATGATTATAATGATGTTGTGGAAAAGGGTAAATCCAAAGAGGTGGAATTCAAGGCCATGAATAAGCTCTCCATTGATGATTCTCAGGAAGAAGAAGAGACATATGAGGTGATTTCATTCCTATCCTCAAACCTCCAAAGAGGAAAATGAAAGTTTATAGGGAAGCTTCCACTTGCTTGTTTTCGATGTGGAAATGTTGGACATCTTGCAGCAAGGTGGCCGAAAAAGTTTCAAGAGAATGATGATGTCGATGAAGTTGATTTTCCAAAGAAGAAGTATTCATCCTATGTGAAAGGCAAGAAAAAGTTCAAAAGAAATTTATTTAAGAAGAAGAATCTCATTTCAAAAGAATGTGACAACTGAGATGAGTTTGAGGTTGAGGTGGTTGGAGAGATAGAGAACTGCAAAGATCATGGAGAAAATGCTATAGTGGCAGTTGTCAGGAGTACTCAGAAAAAAGGAAGAAACTAACATTGATGAAGAAGAAGAAGAATTTGAAGTAAGAGTTGATATGAAAGCTGAGTTAGAAGCATCTCTTGAGGAGATAGATGTTTGGAGAGCCAAAAAAAAGAAATTCAAAAAAGTAGTTCGTGATGTCAAACTCTATATGTAGAAGTAGGAAGAAGAGAAGTCTGAGTTGATGGAATAAATTGAGCAACTCAAGTCATCAACACCAGAGTACTCAGAATTGGTCAGTAAGTATAAAATCAAGATTGAAAAACAGAAAAGAGAGATTAATGGCTTGAATAACACAAGGAAAGATCAAATCAAGTGTATTGAATAACTTGAAGGAGAAGTTGTCGGTTTGTGGAAAAAGGTTAAGGATCAAGACAAACTCTTGACTCCTACTGGGACATCAGGAAAGAAGATAACTCAGAAAACCGATAAGCTGAAAGTGTATAATAGCAGTTTAGTAGAAAGAAAGCATCAATTATGTTCAGATGCTAAGGATGATGGATGGATTGATCAAAAAAAATATGAAAATTGAAGTCAGGCCGTAAGCACCCATTTCGAGATTGAAGGTTGATTTGGGCACAAAGAAGAATTAAAATATTCAAAGATCCCAAGGGGAAACTTGTAGTGCAGAAGTGACATGAAGGAATGCACCTTATGTCAGGTGTTATTATTGTGGAAAGATGGGACATTCACAGTATGTGTGTTCCATATCCAAGAGATATCGAAGGGCACAACAACAGAGCTGGCATCCAAACAGAGAACGGTTCTCTAGAAAATATTTTGAAGGACATTGTTTTTGGTGTGGAGGATTTGGTTACATGGCTAGATACTGCACTTCGACCATACAGAGGAATGTGCCAAAGAAGAATCAAAATGTTCACAAGAAGCAAATCAATTAACCAATAGGTGAGTTGTAAATGCAAAATAGATTTGTAGCTTTGCAAGATGAATCTGGACCATCATACTCTATGAAAGATAAGAAGTCTCAATCTATACTGAGTGTGAAGGCAAAAATATGGACCAATAAAAAAAGGATGAGAAAGCAGTTGTGGCATAAATTTCCTTTAAAGCATCAAATTGCTCTAGTGTGTGGATCCTTGACAGTGGTTGCACATATCACATGACAGGTAATAAGAATCTTGTTATAGGAATAAAATATGACAAAGAAGGAGTTGTCGAGTTTAAAAATGATGAAGGCCTGAAGATTATTAGCTCAGGAAAGGCCAAGTTTGGGGGCAAAGAGATGAGATGTGGTGATGTCTTAGTAGTATAAGGCCGTAGTCACAACTTTCTCAGCATCAGTCAGCTATGTGACTTAGGAAATTCGATAAGGTTTACTAAGAAGATGTGTATCGTCAAAGGAAGAGATGGGGAAGTAGTTCTATAGGGAAAAAGGAAAAAGGGGAATCTCTACCTGGTAAGTAGAGAAGAAGATATGTGCTTTCTATCTAGAGAAGAATAAAACAAGTTGCGGCATAAATGACTTGGTCATCTATGCCAACCATCCTTGGAATATCTGGTAATATGTGATTTAGAAAGATACCTCCCTAAGATATCATGTGATCATACTCACACGTGCGATGCATTCCAACAAGGTAATCTCATCAGAAATATGTATAAGGAAAAGGAAAAGAAGTCAACAAGAGTGCTCTAATTGGTGCATGCTGATGTTTTTGGTCCTATCACACCAAGAGAAATTGTATGGAAGAGGTACTATGTTCTTTTCATTGATGAATATAGCAGAATGGAATGTGTATTTGTTGTTTCCCATAAGTCTGATGTGTTTAGCTGCTTAAAATAGTACCGAAGGGAGTGCAAAAGGATGATTGGACAGAAAATTATGAAGTTTCGTATTGATAATGGTACGGAATTCACAAACAGTCAGGTTGAAAACTATCTCAAGAAACATGGGATAATACATCAACTTTCCTCAGTGAGAACTCCCCAACAGAATGGAGTGGTTGAAAGGAGAAATTGGATCATCAACAACATGGACAAAATGATGCTCATAGAAAAAGACCTACTAAACAAATTTTGGAAGGAATCAGTTTTGACATCGGTCTACATTTCTAGCAGGGCTCTGTTGTGACTGAAGGATGGAAAGACTCCGTACGAGATGTGGTATGGAAAGAATCCAACAGTGAAATACTTTCAAATATTTTGAAGTAAGTGCTTTATCCTCAACAAGAAAAAACATAGGAAATATGATTCATGGGGAGATGGGGAGATATTACTTGGCTACTCAGGAAAAATAAAGCATACAAATGTTTTAAGAAAAGGCTGGGAAAAGTAGTTGAGAGAAATGATGTCACTGTAGTGGAAAATGAGGAGATCATTCAACAGTGCAGTGAACAGTTTCCTGATGAAAGTGATGAGGAGGAAAGAAATGCAGGGAGAGCAGAAGTGGCTGATGTTAATTTAGAGTAAGATACTGATGATTAGCATGAGTAAGTAAAATATGTATCTGTACAAAATCCAAGGAGTCGAGCAGAAATTGACAGGAAGAATATCATTGGTTATCAGTTAGCTCCAGTTCATACAAGAATAATTAAATTATTGTAGCAGACATCTTTCTTATCTCAGGTTGAGTCGAAATGCTTCACTGATGCAGCTGAAGATGAAAATTGGCTTCAGGCATTGAATGAAGATCTTGATCATATTGAGAAAAATCAAATGTGGGAGATTGTTTTGAGGCTAGCAGATAAGAATGTCATCAAGTCTAAATGGTTCTATCACAATAAGATGAATTAATATGGCACAGTGATTCGGAACAAAGCATGACTAGTGTGAAAATGATACTCCCAGATAGAGGGAATATATGTTGATGAGACATTTTCACCGATTGAGAGACTAGAGACAATCAGATTATTCCTAGCCATTGCAGTGTAATGGAAGTTCAAAGTTTTCCAGATGGACATCAAATCTACATTCTTAAATGTGGTTCTAGATTAAGAAGTGTATATCGAGTATCCAAATGGTTTTCTCATTCATAAGGATGAGAACAAGGTTTACAGACTGAAGAAGGAATTGTATGGGCTGGAACAAGCACCAAGATCATGGTACTCAAGGCTTGATCAGCACTTGAAGAAGCTTGGTTTTCAGCATGGGGGAGTTGATTACAATCTCTATTTCAATAATAACAGTAATCAAAGTATGATGGTCCTGGTCTATGTCAAAGACATAATATTTGGTGGATCATATGAAGCTCAGTGCAGACAGTTTTTCAAATTCATGAAAAGTGAGTTTGAAATGTTAATGATTAGAGAGATAATGTTTTTCCTTGGTCTATAAGTGACACAAGGAAGAAATGGAACATTAATTTCTCAATCTAAATATTCCAAGGATTTTTTAGAAGATTTGGAATGGAAAATTCCAAGGTAGTGAAGACTCTGGTTGCTACCCGGATGAAACTGTCCAAAGATGAGGATGAGAAGGTAGTTAATATCACATAATACAGGAAAATCATTGGAAGTTTTCTATACTTGACTGCGACCAGGCCTGAAATTGTTTTCACCACATGCCAAGAAGCGAGATATCAGTGTAATGCTAAGGAAATCCACATGCTTGCAGTGAAAAGAATACTTTGATATATCAAGGTCATGGTGGGTTTCAGATTGATATATAGTCACAAATCTCAGTCATAATTATTAGGACATACTGATGCAGATTGGGCTGGTTTAACGGATGATAGGAAATCAACATCAGGAGGTTCTTTCTATCTTGGTGTTTTGTGTATTCATGGATAAGAAAGAAGCAAGATTTCATTTCATTGAGAATTGCATAAGATGAGTATATTACGACCACTCAAGCATGAACACAATTATTATGGATGAAGCAGCATCTTGATGACATGGGCGTTGAAGTGAAGTCTCCGATCAGAATCTAATGCGATAACTCAAGTGCTATAAATCTTTGCAAAAATCCTGTCCATCAGTCAAGGACAAAACACATTGAGATAATATATCATTTTATCAAGGAGAAGGTTGAGCAGGGAATTGTGAAGTTGGAGTATGTGCCTACAAAGCTATAGGTTGTAGGCATTTTGACAAAGGCCTTACCCAAGGAAGCTTTTGAGAGGCATCGAATGGTTCTAGTAGTTCAGTTGAGTCCCCGCACTTGAAAAAGTATGGTTGTGGGAACCCCCCTCTCCCCGAGGTATGGTGTGTTTTTATCTAATGAGATAATATGCGTTCTTTCCAATGTTGCAGATAGCAAAAGAATTGACCTTTGGGTTCGTTGACAAAGGGAAAAAATAGTGACGTCTAAAGTGGGAGAAACTGTGGCTAAGGAAGGAAGAAAATGTTTTAGTCAAAGACATGAGGATAAGATGATAGGTGGAGCAGCGAGATAGGGGGAGAGCAATGAGATAAGGGGAGAGTTTTTTAAATCTAACAATGATAGAAGTGATCAATAAAAGATTATATATCATGACAGCTGAGGATCATTATAAAAGTATAAGAGTGGTGTTGGAATGGTGTTATAAGGTTTCCAACTATCACAAATGGGTATCAGTGTGGTATCAACAATTGGTATTAGTTTAGCAGTTGGTATCAGTTTGGTATCAACAATTGGTGTCATAAATGAAGTGATTCATTGATGATATTTTCATTTACTCTTATTTCTCACAGAGAGCATTGCTTATGTGGGCTTAGAGTACGTGCTAAGTGAATCCTTGAACGCTATAAGAATTGAAAGAGGAAAATGGTGGTAGTAGTTGGAAGGAACTTTAATGAGGTATAAAGGTGTAGAGAATCCTTATGAAAAGAGTTGTCAACAAACCCAAAGGGGGATATTGTTGGGAAAAAATCCCTCACTATTCATTGAATCATTTTTGAGGTGACTGTGTTTGTTGACAAAGCGGACCTCCATGTTGTGTTTGTTGACAAAGCAGACCATGATGCATAAATTCATTGACAAAGGGGGTTTACATAGTGAGTTTTTGAGTTCAAGGGATGTTGTTAACAATCCATGATTGATTGAAGAACTAGGAAAAAGTAATGGATGATCTAGAGGTGGTACAAAAAGAGAAGATACAAGGTGGTGTTGTTTTCAAGTGTTTGCCAAATTTTTGGGCCTCAAAATCGACAAATGGAGAAAAGTGTTTTTGTCAAAGGGAATTGCACACTGGTGTCTTGGAAGATTGGAAACCTGTGCACCATAAGTTTTTCAAGATCAGAACATGAAAATATGGAAAATGAAAGATGGGATCCCAAGTTTTGGTTTGGGCGCACAAGTGGTTAGGGCGACAGAGACTCGGGCGACTGGACTTGTGCGCAGAGAGGAGACTTGCGCACCAACGCTCAGGGTACCCAAAATGCCTATAAATAGAGGGATACCCATCCCTATTTTAGATTGAGTTCAATACTTAGAGAAAATTAGAGCTCTAGTCGCGCAGGTGGTTCGGTCGCGCAAGTGGTGGTTTGGTCACGCAAGTATAAAGATACTCAGAAGCTGTGCGCCAGTTGATAGTTGCACGAAAATATTGATTTGGGTGTAAAAGAGTGTGAGTCTCTCAAGTTCAGAGTTTAAGAAGGGTGTGTTGTTTGAGTAGTTTGGTGACACTTGTGCGCCAATCTTGAAGAAGCATGCCAGATATTAGAGAAGTGTGCTAGACATAGAGAAGTGCGCCAGTCATTCAAGGGTTGCACAAAAGTTGAAAGATTTCCCAGTGCATCCATGGTAAAGTTGTATTCATCATTAGATAAAAGTGGAAATTCAACAGAGCATCTACATATAGAGGAATATGAATTCATTTGTGATAATGAAGGGACCTACAAGTCTTTAAACTGTGAGTGGATCTTCTGAATAAGTATTGATCATACTTCAGTTGAGAGAGTAGTAAGATTTTATATTGTGAGTGGTTATAAACTAGGAGGGACAGTGAGTCCTCTTTGAAATTTTAAATATTAGTGCACTTATAGTGGAATTGGTACATCAGCACACTGCCAGTGTATGCTCCTTGGACGTAGCCTAGTGAGGGTGAACCAAGTAAAAATTGTTGTGTCCTGCACATTGTTTAAGGTTTATTCATACTCTGCAATGGGAAGGATAGAGAAGAGTGTTTTGTTTAATAGCAAAAAAATATCAAAAGGGGCAGTTGTTTTAATTTTTCATACCCTGATTCACTCCCCCCCTCTCAGGGTATCTAGCCTAGTGGACCTAACAATTGGTATCATAGGAAAGTTGATATCAGTTTCTATATCAAATGGAGGTCATCAATCATAAAGGGATTCCAATATTCGATGGGAACACTTTTCAGCTATGGAAGAGTCAGATGCAACACAACTTCTAATCTTTGGGAATGGATGTGTTTACAATAGCAATGCACGGTATCACAACTAATATTAATAGTGGTGCATTATCAGAAGTTGAGTGAAGAGAATTGGATGCTGACATAAAGGGAATCAATGCTTTAGGGGGAGCCCTATCCAATACTATATATACCAAGGAAATGTCATGAAAAAATCACATGCTATGTGGGAAAAGCTATTGAACATATATGAATAAGATACAAAGGTCAGAGAAGCGAAGCTACAAGTGTTTTGGAACAAGTATGAAGATATGAGAATGAACCCGAATGAATCTTTTGATGCATTATTTGACAGGGTAAATGTTGTAGTGGAGGACATGTGAGGTCTTGGAGAATTTGTTGAAGACATAAAAATTGTGAAGCGCATCTTGAAGAAACTTCCACCTCAGTTCAATACAAAAGTTTCATTTTTGGAAGATAAAGACCTGAAAGAGCTGACATTGGATAACCTCCACAACACCCTTGTTTCATATGAAATAAGAAATGATGATAACGATGTTGTGGAAAAGGGTAAATTCAAAGAGCTGGCATTCAATTCCATGAATAATCTCACCATTGAAGATTCTCAGGAAGAAGAAGAGATAGATGAGGTGATGTCATTCCTCTCCTCAAACCTTAAAATAGGAAAAGGAAAGTTTAAAGGGAAACTTTCACTTGCTTGTTTTCGATGTAGAAAAGTTGGACATCTTATGGAAAGGTGCCTGAAAAATTTCCAAGAGGATGATGATGTTGATGAAGTTGATTTTCCCAAGAAGAAGTCTTCATCCTATATAAAAGGCAAGAAAAAGTTCAAAAGAAATTTCTTTAATAATAAGAATCTACTTTCAAAATAATGTGACCGCTCAGATGAGTCTGAGGCTGCGGAGGTTTAAGAGATAGAGAATTTCAAAGATCATGAAGAAAATGCTATGGTGGTAGTTGTTGGGAGTACTCAGAAAAAAGGAAGAAACTGAAATTAATGAAGAAGAAGAAGTTGAAGGAAGAGTTGATATGCAAGCTAAGTTAGAAGAAGATCTTGAGGAGATAGATGTTTGTAGAGCCAAAAAAAAATAAATCCAACAAAGTAGTTTGTAATGCCAAACTCTATATGTAGTAGTAGGAAGAAGAGAAGTCGGAGTTGATGGAAGAAATTGAGAAACTCAAGTCATCAACACCAGAGGACTCAGAATCGGTCAGTAAGTATCAAAATCAAGATTTAAGAATAGAAAAGGGATATCAATGGCTTGAATAACACAAGAAAAGATCAAATCAAGCTTATTAAAGAACTTGAAGGAGAAGTTGTCAGTTTGTGGAAAAAGGTTAAGGATCAAGAAAAACTCTTGTCTCCTGCTGGGACATCAGGAAAGAAGATCACTCAGAAAATCGAGAAGCTGAAAGTGGATAATAGTGGTTCCATAGGAAAAAAGCATTAATTATGTTCAGATGCTAAGGCCTATGGGGGGATTGATTGAAAACAAAAATCTATGAAAATTGAAGTCAAACTGCAAGCACCCATTATGAGATTGAAGGTTGATTTGGGCACAAAGAAGAATCAGAATATTTTGAGATCCCAAGGAGAAACTCACAGTGAATAATTGACATGAAGGAATGAACCTTATGTCAGGTGTTATTGTTGTGGAAAGATGAGACATTCATAGTATGTGTGTTCCATAGCTAAGATACGTCGAAGGGCACAAGAACAGAGGTGGAAGCCAAACAGAGAATGGTTCTCCAGAACATATTTCGAAGGGCACTGTTTTTGGTGCGGAGGATTTGGACACATGGAAAGGTACTGCACTTCGAACATACAGAGGAATGTTCCAAAGCAGAATCAAAATGTTCGCAAGTAGCAGATCAATGAACCAATAGGTGAGTTGAAAATGCAAAATAGATTTTCATCTTTTCAATATGAAGTCGGTCCATAATACTTTGAGAAAGATCAGAAGTCACAATCCATGTCGAGTGTGAAGGAACAAATATAGACCAAGAAGAAAAATGGTGAGAAGGTAGTGGTGGAAAAAATTGCCCTTAAAGCATCAGATCGCTCTGGTGTGAGGATCTTTGACAGTGGTTGCACATCTCACATGACAGGTAATAATAATCTTATTACAGGTGTAAAATATGACAAAGAAAGAGTTTTCAAGTTTGGAAATGATGAAGGCCTAAAGATTATTGGCTCAAGAAAGGCCAAGTTTGGGGGCCAAGAGATGAGGCATGCTGATGTCTTAGTAGTATAAGGCCTCGGTCACAACTTTCTCAGCTTCAGTCAGCTATGTGACTCAGGACATTCTATAAGGTTTACTAAGAACATGTGTATCTTCAAAGGAAGAGACATGGTGGTAGTTCTATAGGGAAAATGACAAAGGTTAATCTCTACCTGGTAAGTGGAGAAGAAGATATGTGCTTTCTGTCCAGAGAAGAAGAAAACAAGTTGTGGCATAAATGACTTGGTAATCTATACCAACCATCCCTAGAAGATCTGATAAAGTGTGATACAGTAAGAGACCTTCCTAAGCTATCATGTGATCATAATCACATGTGCGATGAATGCCAAAAAGGTAATCTCATCAGAAAGACGTATAAGGTAAAGTAAAAGAAGTCAACAAGAGTGCTCGAATTGGTGCATGCTGATGTTTGTGGGCCTATCACACCAAGAGAAATTATATGAAAGAGGTAATATGTTATTTTCATTGATGAATATAACAGAATGACATGGGTATTTGTTATGTCCCATAAGTACGATGTGTTTTGCTGCTTAAAATAGTACCGAAGGGAGTGCGAAAGGATGCTTGGAAAGAAAATTCTGAAGTTTCGTACTGATAATGGTACGAAATTCACAAACAGTTAGGTGGAAGACTATCTCAAGAAACATGGGATAAGGAATCAAGTTTCCTCAGTGAGAACTCCCCAACATAATGGAGTGGTTGAAAGGAGAAATTGGATCATCAACAAAATGGCCAAAATGATGCTCATAGAAAAAGATCTATCATAGAAATTTTGGAAGGAAGCAGTTTTGACATCGGTCTACATTTCTAATAGGGCTCTATTTTTTCTGAAGGAAGGAAAGACTCCGTATGAGATGTGGGATGGAAGTAAGCCAACAGTGAAATACTTTTGAATATTTGTAATTAAGTGCTTTATCCTTAACAAGAAAAAACATAGGAAATATGAGTCATGAGGAGACGAGGAGATATTCCTTGGATACTCAGGAAAAAGAAAAGAATACAAATGCTTTAACAATATGCTGGGAAAAGTAGTTGAGAGCAATGATGTCACTGTAGTGGAAAATGAGGAGATCATTCAACAACACAGTGAACAATTTCCTAATGAAAGTGATAAGGAGGAAAGCAACGCAGGGGTAGTAGAAGTGGCTGGTGTTGATTTAGAAGAAGATACTGATGTTGAGCATGATGAAGTAAAATCTATATCTATACAAAAGCCAAGGAGTCGAGCTGAAATTGACAGTAAGAATATCATTGGTTATTAGTCATCTCCAATTCAGACAAGAAGAATGAAATCACTGCAGCAGACATCTTTCCTATCTCAGGTTGAGTTGAAATTCTTTGTTGGTGCAGCTGAAGATGAAAACTAGCTTCAGGCAATGAATGAATAACTTGATCAGATTGAGAAAAATCAAACATGGGAGATTGTTTCGAGGCCAGTATATAAGAATGTCATCGGGACTAAATGGGTCTATCGTAATAATATAAATTAAGATGGCACAGTGATTCGGAACAAAGCATGGATAGTGTGTAAAGAATACTCCCAGATAGAGGGAATAGATGTTGATGAGACATTTTCACCAGTTGTGAGACTAGAGACAATCAGATTATTCCTAGCCATTGCAGTGCAACGGAAGTTCAATGTTTTCCAGATGAGTGTCAAATCTACATTCTTAAATGGGGTTCTGGAGGAAGAAGTGTATATCGAGAAGCCAGATTGTTTTCTCATTCATGAGGATGAGAACAAGGTTTGTATACTGAATAAGGCGTTGTATGAGATCAAACAAGCACCAAGAGCATGGTACTCAAGGCTTGATCAGTACTTTAAGAATCTTGGTTTCCAGCGTGGGGGAGTTGATCGGGCAACTGGAATTGCATGCTGAGAGGAGACTTGCACACCAGTGCTCAGGGTACCCAAAATACCTATAAATAGAGGTCTACCCCTCCTCATTTTGGATTAAGTTCAACACTTAGAGAAAATTAGAGCTCCAGTCATGCAGGTGGTTTTGTCGCGCAAGTGGTGGTTTGGTCACCCAAGTAAAAAGATACTCCCAAGTTGTGCGCTAATTGATAGTTCCATGCTAATATTGATTTGGCCGTAAACGAGTGTGAGTCTCCCAAGTTCAGAGTTGAAGAAGGGGGTGTCACACAAGTAGTTTAGTGACACTTGCATGCCAAGATTGAAGAAGTGCGCCAGGTATTAGAGAATCATTCCAGACATAGAGAAGCGCACCAGTCAATCTAGAGTTTTGTGAAAGTTGAAAGATTTCCCAGTGCATCCATGGTAAAGTTGTATTCATCAGTGGATGAAAGTATAACTTCAACAGAACATATACATACAGAGAAAGATTCATTCATTTGTGATAATGAAGGGACCTACAAGTCTTTAAACTGTGAGTGGATCTTCTGATGAAGTAGTGAGCATAATTCAGTTGAGAGAGTAGTGAGCTTTCATATTGTGAGTGGTTTTAAACCTGGAGGGACAGTGGGTCCTCTTCGAACTTGTAAATAGCAGTGCGCTTATAGTGGAATTGGTACATCGGCACACTATTAGTGTATGCTCCTTGGATGTAGCCCAGTGTGGGTGAACCAAGTAAAAATTTATGTGTCATGTGCTTGCTTTAAGGTTTATTCATACTCTTCAATGGGAAGGAGAGAGAAGAGAGTTTTGTCTAATAGAAAAACAAGATCAAAAGGGGCAGTTGTTTTAATCTTTCATACCCTGATTCACCCCCCCTCTCAGGGTATCTAGCTTAGTGGACCTAACGAGATCATTATCAAAAAGGTGATATTACTTTAAAATTCATTAGCATAGAGCATCAACTTGCTGTTATTTTTACTAAGATAATAAATTCTAAAAGAGTGAGATACATCATACATAAATTGGTAATGATCAACCTTTAGTGACTGTTTACTATCTCATAGCTTACTATCTCACAATTTACTGTCTCATCATTTTCTATCTTAATAATTGTTGTCTCACTGATCAAAGTCACACCATTATGATTCCACCATGACTGCACATTCTAGTATCACTGTTATGACTCAGCTTTCCATTTTTAGTAATTTTTTCTCACATCGCTATTTTAATTATGTCATTTCACTTTTATATTATATTTTTTAATTTTCAACTTTTGAAATCCCTAAATGATAAAAACCCATCACTCCACTTCTCTCCTCACTCCTACTCTCTACTCCCAAAACTGAAACCATTCTCTATCGTAATCCTTGATCTCCTTCAAAACCTCTCTGCATTTTGGAAATTCCAAGGATGAAGCATCCATCATCCTCGACTCTAGAGAAACTGAAGTCATCAATTAAAGTGATACAAGCTATGATCACAAAGCCTAAGGAACCACTTAACCCTGGTCTTGCAGATTGTGTAGTCGTTCTAGAAAAGGAAGTGTGTGAAAAATGGATTCTCTCGAGTAAGTTTCTTATTCTCAGAGTTTTGGAAGAACATGGATGGTTAGAATGGTTTAAAAAAGATAAGTGACCCATATACCCTAAACTAGTTTTTGAGTTCTATCAGTATGTCTAGTTTATGTTCAATTAAAAGGATGACTTTGTGTTTAGGAGTTGGGTAAATGGAAAAAGATGTTTTTTTATTCAAGGTTGTGGTATGTTTGTTTAGGAGTACCTTGTGAAGGTATCTTTGGGAATCATCAAATAAAACCCCCACCTACAAGTGATATATTTATCCTAGAAGAGACTTTGGGTGACTTGACTAGAGATGGAAAAAGGAGAAGGCCTATAGTTGCTAAAGTAGATGGAAAGACTATATTGTTGTTCAAATTTATTCAATACTTGATATGTACAAGGAAAGGTGACTTTTCTATTATGAAATATCAAGATATATTCTTGTTTCATCTCTTGAAGAATGGTCACAAGATAAATCTATACAAGTACCTTTTCCTTCACATGTGTGATATGATCAATAGAACTTCAATGCCAACCTCCTTATTCTATTCTGGATTCATTTTTGCAATGATTCAAGCTAAGGGTTTAGTAGGGAAGGATGGAGAAGTTGTTGAGGATTATGAGTTTTTTCTATTTAAGGATATATGTAGGTGAATGAAAATTAGTTGGAATCCATGGAAGAGGTTATGGGTTGAAGATAATGAAATGTTGTATGAGTATTTCAGTCCTATTGATCACCCTTCATGACCTAAGGATATCACTGATCCTAGTTTGGAACCAGATGAGTTTGTGGAATATTCATATAAAGGAATAGAATTTGATGTTTCTAGAGATAAATCTAGAGTTTTTTTATGAAAGTAGTGATCTAGATATTTCCAAAATGACTGGAGAACCTCCTCATGTATCTTTTAAACCATCTAAGGTTATTCCATCTAGAGATTATCTTCTCTCTAAAGGTGGTGAAGGTGAAAGTGAAGAAAATACAACCAAGGATAAATATGCTGATAAAGGTAAAGAAACTATGGAAGCACATGTTGATAATGAACAATAGATATAAGAAGAATCTGTAGAAATAGAAGTAATTTTATCTACTGAAATAAGGACGAAACAAGATTTTCAGTCAGAAGTTGATGTGCCTAAGACTGAGAAGTAACAACAGATAATATAAGATGTGGAAAGAGTTCACATGATGGAGTCACTTAATTCTCCAAGCGAAACATCTGTCGATGGTGAGAAAAACACCAGTTTGGAAAGGATTGAAGTTACAAATCATGTGGATTCAAGTTCAGTGGATGACTGGTACATGTTTCCCATATACTTTGATATTGATGATTCTCATAAGTCCTTGGTTAGAGAAATGGACCTTTCAACTGAGTTTCAACTCAAACCAATCATAGCTAAAGAAGTGATATCTGCTAAGGATCCATAATCTGTCTTTGTTCTTATACCTGCTCAAGAAACCCCCAATTTTGTAATCCATGATGATCTGAAAGTTTTTTGAGAAAATATCTTATCCAGATTTGGAAAGATTATGAATTTATAGCCTGATCCTGTGACTAATCATAGTGAAAGATATGGTAGAATTATTCTATATAAGTTAATTTGTAAAACTCAAACCAAAATGATTCATGATATTCAGGAATCTTGGATTTAAAATAAACAGTTTAATGGTGAAGTGAAATCCTTAAGATCTTTGGTTAAGGAGATGAGGAAAGATTTGAAAGTTGATCCTACTCCAGTTTATGTTTCTAGTCTAAGTAAGGATGATGTTGACATGCTATTAGGCAAGGTTTCATCTTAGATTCAACCTAATTTGATTTCGGTGGTTGAATAAGTGGTCAAGAACAAAACCAAAGTAGAAAATGAAATGCATGGACTTATGTCTACAATCAATCGACTAATAGATGTGTATAAAGAATCTTTAGAAACTATTGTTAAAAGTATTAATGCTCTCTCCTCAGCTACTTCATATCTATCTTCTTCTGATCAAGCATCTCAACCTTTGGATAGTGACTTGATCAAATCAGTAATTAGAGAAGAGATTCATACTTTGGTTGGTGGTCCAAGTCAGGAAAGCCTTTGTAATATTGAAAAGTAAAACGAGAATGTGCATGATATGGTCAGAATTTAATCCAAGACTGCTACTGATGCTCAAGAAGAGATTTCAAAGAAGGTGGATTACTATTTCACAAAGATTTATACCAAGTACCAGCTGACAAGTCATTTCAAATATCTAGTGGATAATTTGAAGCTACCTCCAGTGACTCAAGATTTTAAAGAGAAAGTTTTTGGAAAATAAGGATGATGTTGAGAAGGTTATGGAGTATGGTGGTAAAATCATCAAGGATTTCATCAACCTGTTGAATATTCATTTTCATGTTCAAATAAAATCCATAGTTTCCCCTACAGCTACTCTGTTCAGACCTGGCCTTCTTTCTTCTACCACTCCTTCTTCCTCTACCTCCTTTGCTTTAGTTACCATGACCCCTACTTAGGCTCTAAGACATATTAGACCTATCATAACTGAGTAAAACTTACCTAGTTCATCTATATTGAGCCTTTCCCCTTCTATTATTTAATTATTTCCTTTATCTTCTAGCTATATGCCAACCACCTCTACTACTTCTACACATGATACTCCTCCTCCTGCTATCTTTGAAAAGGATAAAGGGAAGGTTGTAAAATATGAAGAGAAGTGAAGGATGATTTTTGATAGGTCTATGATGTATTTTATTTTTGTGATATTACTGTACTCTGTTAGTATATTCAATCAAATGTACTATCTCATTTATTTAATTGTTGATTTTATTTAGTGCTTGTTCTTCCTTTTCTTACTTTATTTTTGATAATTTTAAAAGGGGAGAAGAATTGTCATTTATACTATTTTTACATATATGCTCTAATAATATAATGAACTACCTTGATTTTATATAATCTATTTGATATTTTAAGAAAACTATTAATTCCTTTCTGAAGTGTATGGATTGTGAATTCCATGATTTGTGATACCCAAAAAGGGGGAGATTGTAGGACTCCTCTTGTTTTATTGATCAAAAATCATATTTAAATCTTATAATTCATGTTTAATAATTTTCTATAGTGTTTCGTTATGCTCTTGTTTAATCTTAATCCATTCTGTGAGTATTACTTCTTAAGAAAGATTTTAGATATTTGGTAAAATATGAGTCACTGTTAAGGTTAACTCACAGTCACCGTTGCTGTGACCAAATGGTCTCACCGTTTAGTTAGAAAATAGATAAAGTATGATTCACTGTTAGAGTTACACCATTATATCATGATACCGGTTCTAGAAATAGAAAAGTACCAGACTCCGTTGTATCATGATACCAGTTCCAAAACTCAGAAAGGACCAAACACTGTTTCAATGACACCGTTTATAGTGACATCATTTCTCATAAAGGACCTGACACTGTTACCACAACATCTTTGCATCACTTAACCGATTCAAAATTTTCGAAAAGTATGAGACACCAGTCTGGAGGAACTTCTTAGAGTAAAGGATGAGTCACCGCTGATTATGGAACCACTCCTAACTCACCATTCCAATGACAACATTCTTATGTCACCACTGACTGTGACATCATTCCATACTTAGCCATTTTTTCCTTATTTAAATTAAATTAAAAATTATCTAAAATGGTCATATTTGAGCTATTTAATGATACTTATATTATTAATTATATTTTATAGACATGTCAGTAGATAGTGAGGTGTTGAAATCATGATTCTTGTCAACTAAAACACAAAAACACAAGGATTAATATATTATGGCGCATGAGCTAAAGGAGATGAGAGAGCGACACACACCAGACCACACAGAAGAGCCATGATAATCCATATTTCTTGTTGTCATCTAAAGAATAACTCATTTTAAACCAACCTAAAAACATCATTACAATAGAAACAACTCAAATAAGAAGAAGTTCTACGAAGAACATCTCATTGAATTAGAAACCAGAACACAGAACTCAAAAAACTCTATTTTTTAGTCTATTTCTAGAAGATAACCCAACATTAAAATCTGCTACATTCAAAGAGTTTAGATATACATAGAACAACACTCAGATCATTTCTAATCTCTTCTTATTATATTTTTCTCTATTGTGTTTTGTTTTATAATTCCTTTGAGTAGTGTGTGTATCTATATTAAAAACACACATTGTATCTTTTTTTAAACTGGAGGATACAAGATATCCTCACACTACTACTCTCTTACACCATTTTACTCCCACGTATAACTGTGGAAGAGGTATCTATGTGACCTAGTTATATTTTTCCCATGTAAAACTATGGTAGAGGTCTAGTTAGACCTGGAAATATTTGCATGCTATTGTAAACCCCTATCAAAGGTGTGGATCAAGTTTAATAATATAAAATTCTTGGTGACAGGTGATCACCAAGTGGAAAGGACTAAGTCTCTTCTTGAGACTGAACCTCCTATTTTTTTCTACTATGTTTGAGTTTTGTTTTCCTATCTATATTTTTTTATTCAAACTAGAAAACATTACTTTTCTTTTATAGTTAATCTTAGATAGTGTTTGTTCTAGAATTTGTTTTAGTAGACTGATTTCAAAAGTTAAAGTAACTTCACAAATTGATTTAACTGAGAATTAATCAATCTTTGATGAATCTTTCAAGCTCGAAAATATTTTACAAATTTGCTACTTTGGTTAGCTAGCCTATTTGATTTTAAATTAAGGGACTTTCAAATAAATATTTTTTAATAGAAATTTTGAATAAGATCTCAATTCATCCCCCTCTTGAGTGTCCTACTCCAACCAACATACACCATATGGATAAAAGGTATATGTTTTATTCAATAATTTTTCTAATAAATCAATATATGTAATCTAAGTAAATACCCTTCGATAAAAGGAATGAAATATAGAGTTTTTTATAAAGGAAATAAATTGGAAGGAGAACCATGTTTATACGCTGTATATTATTAGGAAAGTAAAAAATCAGTAATAAATTTACATGATTTTAATCCCCTAAAATGATATAAGATAATTTAGAGGTATTTTTTTCAAAAAAATACAAATAAATAAAACCCTTTTTATAAAAAATAGTAGAATTAGAAAAAACCATAAAATATTTTTTAGAAAATGTTTCTAACATTGTCATAAAAGAAGAAATTATGGGTCACTTTCAAAAGACTTTTTTTGAAAATGTGATATAAAAACTTTTTAAAACATTTAATTTTAAAAAGAATCCTCAATAATGGATACTTGAAAAAATATATAAATATTATCCTAAGGAAATATGGATTGTAAAATAAATCAAATGACCATGGAATGAAAATCAATTTAATATTTTAAAATACCTTTGTTAAAACCTATATCATAAAAAGGATAACTAAACTTCTTTTCAAAAAGAGGAAAAGGAGAACATGAATGCCACATGAGATAACACATAATTGAGTTTCTACATATAAAGGAAACCATTGGTAAGAAAATAAAATATGGACAATGAGGGGAACCTATCATTAAAGATGATGAAATTTATTCTCAACAATGATATACTTGTTGAGAAAAAAGTTCATCAAGGTAAAATAATTGTATTAAAAAGTAATTTTCCCCAAATAGGATGATAATTTACCATGGAATAAATTTTTTGGATGGAAGAAACTAATATTGGAAGAAATAAGTTTAAGAAGAAATATTTTAACTCAATGAAGGGTGTAGAGTTAACAAAAACCCTTAAGGTAACAATAACATAAGAAATAAAATAACGTAAGAGGGTTAACATGAAATTACCATTAAAATATTAATTATACTTTAATTAAATAAGGTGGTGACACTATGTAAAATAAATTTTGGTGTGAAATATCAAACACGCCTCATGGAATTGAAAATAGATAAAAATAACCCTTTCCCTGTATTATTGCATACTAGATCGATTTTCTAACCTTAAATTTAATGAAAATAACCATCACAATAAATTATCAAAAAACATTATTCAAATTTATTACCTTTTATACACTTCATATATAATCATATATTATAAATATATTATTCAATTATAGTTTATTTTCATAATTGGGTGTTAGACTTTTGATTATTTGTTTCATACAAGTACCAAAATGATGGTGATAATTCTTACATATTGGTTCAAATTTCATCATTATATTATTCAAGATATAATAATAAATTTTTTCAATGATTCTTTAAGCCTTGTTTTTATTAGATGAAATACATGGATACAATTTTGTGAAAATGGAAATTGTGATAAACTATTTTAGCATGTTTAACAATCGAAATGTGATATATCAATAAATATGTTAAATATTAATATATATTTTAAAAAATAATTAAAAAATAATAAATAAATCATTACTATATAATATTATCATTATATAATATTCCTTAATCATTCATTTTATATCTATTATAACATCATTCACGTATGTGGTAAAATCGGCCCAAATGGAATTGCGTTATAATATTTAATGAGTAAGTAATTGTTTTTATTTTATGATAATATAAATTTTATAGAATATTAAACATGTAATAAATATAATATATATTTATTAAATTCATTCTTGTAACCATTCATAAAGTTTAGTGATGAAAAATTAAATTCGTTGTTTGTTGAGGTGGTAGTCCGCACGTATGTACAATTATCATTTCTATTTCTCAATTAATGGGATGGAATGAAGTTATATGATAAAGTATCATTTAAGAATAATTATTTTTAAATAGTAAACATATTAATTCATAAATTCTATTTTTTTACTATCCACTAGAGGTGGTGATGAAAAATGAACCCCATCGCTTCGTGGAGGCGGTAGTCTGCACTTACAAACGATCGATGTTGTTTTGTTTTTCTTAGTGGATGGAAATGATTGAATAATGGTTTATATATTAATATAATAACATTTTATCATATTAATAATACTCATTTCATTATATTAAGGTGTATATAAAATTTATTAAGAGAAATTTTCAGAAGAAAATACTAAGGAGTAAGAAATACTCACATTGAGAACTTGAGATTTATCTTGGAAATATCCTTAAAAATAGAGGCCTTAGGATAACTAATTAAGACAAAAGGTTTATAAACATGGGAGTGGATTCTAGGATAATTAAAATTTCAAATTGTAAATAGAAAATTTGAAGGAATATGTTTATCATGAAGTGGTGAAAGTGTTCCCCTTTTACAAATGAAGAGAATGTTAATTTTGGAAGAACCCATTAAATTTCAATAATGGTATGTCACCATTCAAGGGTAAAAGGCTCCTAAAGTTTAAAATAATAGATTTTGGAAGGTTTTTCTAAGAAAAATCTTAACCACATATTAAATTTAATGTTTTTTAAATGTTTTATCTCTTTTAGACTTAGTAAAACTCTTTTTACCCTTTTTTACTTTTACAATGGTAACTAATGTTTCAAGCCTCAATAATTAATTTTAATGACCAAAATTAAAATTATAAATTTTTTATAATTTTAAAATTATGATTTAAAATATTAAAATAATTTTATAAAATAAAATCTCTAAGTTTTATAAAATCTATTTTGATAATTAACTTACATGATGCGTAAAAATAGTTTTTTTGCAATAGTGTGTTTTTAGGATTAAAATTATGTGTAAGTTAAAATTATTAGTGTTATTAATTTACATGAAATAAATTGGTTTATTATAAAACAAATAATTTTTTTGTCTTTAAAATCAAGTCAAAACTGAATTTCACCATAAATTTGTTTAATTAAAATAATAGATCAGAAACAGTTTTAAAATTGGAACAGAATGTTACTTATGTTATAAAAAATTAAAAATAGATTTTATAGGATAATAATAATATTTAAAATGAATAATTTTACCCCATAAATACATATTTAATTAATTAAATTTTTTAATATATTTCTAAGTCTCTCATATATAATGATAAAGTCATAAAATTTACAATTTTGGTAAAAACTATATTTTTATCTATTCACATAAAAATAAATTATCTCATAAAATATAAAAAATTCATCTTGAGAAAATTTTTAAATGATGAATTAAAAAATTAAGTTCATTTTTTCAAATTCTAATTCAAAATTTGGTAATTTAATTTTTAAATAAAAATATAAAATATAATGAAAATTGATTTCATAAGAAAATATATTTTAGAATTATTATCTATTCTTATTCATATTCTCATTTCCTATTAATTACTAATAAAATTGGTGTTAATATATCATTAATATTAATAATATATTTTATTAATAATATATTTTATTAATAATATATTTATTATCTTAAAATAAAGCGCATAAAATCTAATTTTAGAAAAAATAAAATTTTAGCATAGAATGATATTATTCGTTATTTAGCTATGCTAATTGAATTTTATTAGTGAATTAGTATTAAAAGTGTCCTTTTTTTATTTCTAAATATATTTTATAATGTGGTTACCTCTATTTATACCTTCAAATTAAATGGCTACTTTATGATAGTTATATAATGTTCTGCAGTTCATTTTAGAGTAGTGATGCATGTGAAGTAAGCTATTAAAAATATTTGATTTCAAAGGAAAATATAATCTAAAATATCAAGGTGTATCATTATCCATTACTCATATAAAGTTTCCCATTAGTTGGCCCTTGAAAGGTCTTGGCACTTTTCCATCATAAGAAATCTCCAGCGAGCTTTTTTTATATTATAAATAATGAAACTTTTATATATCACTAATATTTTGAAAGCCCTTTTTAATTTGAATATAATGGATTTTGATGAGAAGAAACCAAATCAAGTAAACTTGAAAATCCATTAGGCTTCACTTCCATCAACTTTGGATTCATTTTTGAATCATCAAAGTCTATGATGGTTGGCCTTGTTTTAATGTAATGATCCATCTATTAAGAATAAATTTTTACATTATATAAACAACTAATAAATATTGAAAAAAGAGCCTATACCCAAGTGTTAAAGGCTCCTGATTGGCATCCAAAAGACATTAGATCGATTATGGGTAGGGGAAAAATTCCCGAGTACTGTAGCAAGGCCTGTAGCAGTGCTATAGCAGTGACTAAACTATAGCAGAGACGACACTATAGCGGGGGAGGTATTGTAGTGTAATTATAGTGGTGAAAATATTATAGCAGCCCAGGTACTATAGTAGTACTATTCATCAGAGGTCCCTTTGGGCCAAAAAATGGGCTTTCGTGCCCTTGTGTATTTGGGCTACGTAATGGGTCTCCCTCTACCCAGACAAAAAAGGGGGTTTTTTTTTCTTTAATAATAAAATGAGGCTTTAGAAAAAACCTTTATAAAAACTAATAAAGCTTGAGTTACACAATATATATTGAATATGGACATATATATCTTTAGAATATGTTATTTTAGAGATTTTAGAGATGGGATTCGACCCAAACATCCATATAACATCTAGTTTTCTAATTTTAACTCTCTCAAATTGTAACACCCTGACTCCAGTAACATAGAGTTGATGTTTAATTTATTTCATTGGTAAAATATATAAGATATATCAACATTTAGGATCAATAAGTTTATTAGTATTAAATAACTAGATACATATATTATTCTCATATTAAATTGAAAATATAAAATATATAGCATAAGAAATCTTCCTGCATCCTTGATATCATTCATAATATCCTTACTTATAACCCAAAGAAAGGAAAAAAAAGGGTGAGCTCAGATGCTCAGTAAGGGTTATGTAAAATATAATATATCATGAGTATATAAGTAATAATCAATATTTAAATTTAAATAACTAAAAACACATGTCATTTAATCAATAACTTGAGCAAAAAATGCATCCATGTATAATATCAATATAGTAATCTCATGGATAATAATAAACTAATTCTCAATGAATGAAATGAATAATTTTGGACATCATGTTCTCAAACATCTTGATATCTCTACCATTAAATCCTTGTACAAAGACATCTTAAACTATGGGTATTTATACACCAAAAACACATTTATTTTGTCCAACTGATTTGTCTCATGATACTTGTCGATGCATTAAATGGATATATAATTTTGGTCCCTAACTTCCACTACATGTCCAATGAATTCCTCATATATTTAATTTAATTCATAACAATATAACTTATCAAAAAATATAAATATTGAGTAAAGAAAATAGAATATCAATATTTCCCAATCTAATCAAATAAATTTCAAAGTAAAACACCATGTATAGAATTGTTATATGATTTAATAAATAATTATATCCATGATATAATGAATATGGATATTTGAGATAAATTTAATGTCCTATTGATCACAAGAAAGTGAATGTTTTCAGAGAAATTTAATGACCACAAAATTAATAAGATATAAGAGATGACCATCGATTCATTATAAATATATATTTTGTAATAAAATAATATCCTTTAGAGAAATAAAGAAAATGGAAGAAAAATATTAGAATAAAATTTAATTGAAGAGTTTTATTCATAAAAATATAGAAAAATTATAGAAGAAACTAAGAGTGTAAAACAATTATGGTGGTAAGAAAATCTCTTAACGCTATATACGTTAAAAAAAATTCCTTTTGACTTTTTATAAAGAAAGTCAGAAATGAATTTTTTAGAAAGAATTAGAAATATTCTATTAAAAACTTTTAAAATTAAAGGATAACATAAAATTTCCATAAATAAATCATTTTATCAAATAAAAGTAATTTTGTTAAACAATTTTGAAAAATATAGATGTGGAAGAAAAATATTCTCGATCAAAAAGAGAAATAAGATCAGATTTTATTTTAAAAATTTATCTTGAAAATGAAACTTGAATTGAATCATTAATCATCATGAATAAATATATATTAATTTTAAATACTCCAAATGGTTATTATATACACCGCATAAAGTAAATAGGTGCGTAATACCAAACATGTCTCAATGGAGTGTAAATTGAGATGAAATCCATTACCTTATGCTCGACTTGCCTCGTAAGTTATTTTAACCTATTGTATAATAAATTTATATTTATTATAATTACATATAAAATGAATATAATTATATATAATATCATATATTATCCATTTATAACATTTTATTACCCATTAGTTAACAATATTTTCTTATTATCCTTATTTTGGGTGTTAATTACTTCATTTTTTTATGTATATTTTGATTTGGTAGCTCTAGTCCTTGTACTTTAATTATTCTTACATCATATCTATAATTTTAATAATGATATAAATATCATATATATTCATTAAATCTATCCTTATTACTAT
The DNA here is from genome assembly GCA_963277665.1 of Viscum album. NCBI lineage: Eukaryota > Viridiplantae > Streptophyta > Magnoliopsida > Santalales > Viscaceae > Viscum > Viscum album. Next base: position 912,484,695 of record OY728126.1, read on the forward strand.
CTATGTAAAGAATAAATGAAAAACGAATCGCATCGCTTCATGGATCTGGTGGTCTACACATATGCATGAGCGACATTATCTTTTTCCAAAGAGTTGGTAGGTAAGAAGGTAGATATGATATTATAATTCTAGAAATATTATTATTTAATAAATATCATATATATATATATATATATATTCATTTTTTCCATCTTTATTAAAATCCAAGTAAAGTGGTGATGAAAACGAATTACACCGTTACGTGGGAACGGTAAACCGTTTGTACACATGAGTGATATTTTCATTTTTTATAGGATGGAAAAAAGATAGAATATTATTTTCCCATAATCATAATAAAATATAATTATATTTTTAATATTTTTTTTATTATTTTAGGATTGTTACAACATGTTAATAGAAAGTATAATAAAAAATAAACTTGAAAGATTCGGTAAAAACGATTACCTCTTTCTCGGTATACTTCCTTTAGATATCTTCTTAAAGGACCTTGGGTTGGTATTTTGGAAGGAAAATAAACTCTATAACTTGGATAAAAATGTTTAGAAGGTAATTTTATATAGTTTTCCAATATATATTTCTCAAAGTGGTGTAAATAAAAGAGATAATTATTTTCCTTTTATATGTGAGGGGAGGGGTATTCCTAGAATTTATTAAAGTATTAAATTAATATAAAGTATTTTTTATGTCTAAATGGATAAAAATTGATATAATTGGAATAAAATATGATTATTAGTCTACATAATCTAATTCAATAAAATTTTGACATGGTTTGGTTGTTTTTTTACCCTTATATTTTGTTTTAACCCTATCTTAACCCTTTTGACAATTAACATAATATTAAAGTATTCTACCTTTAAGGGTTAATCATGTTAACCTAAAAGGAAAAAGACCCATAAATGCACCATGGTTGATGTTTAAAACCATATCCCATTAATTTTTATAAAGATAACATTTTTTTGGAATTTTTAAATCATTTAATAAAATATTATTTATTATAAAATATCATTAATGTAATTTTTGACACTATTCATTTAATTTGACTTTAAATACATCAATATAAAGAGATAATTGGAATATAATAATTTAAAACATCAATAAAATGTCATATGTATCTATAAAATACATGTAACATAATAATTCATCCAAATTTTATTACTTTTAATATTTTTAATATCATTTATTTTATTTTTCTATTAATTTAATAAATATTGCATTGGCGTTGGGTAAGAATTTAATCTAATTATTAAATCACTAAAAATTTAAAATAAATTACCATGAAAAAAATCATTCCAATTTTAAATAACCTTCTATAACTTAAAATAAGTTATATTTATACCTATAAAAAATAATATAGATACTAAAATCAAGAAAGTGATATTTTTAGCTTTATATTTTACTTAAATATTATAAAGTTCAAAATCAAAGAAATATGGAATAATGTTTCCATATTTTTAAATTTTTAATGGAAATGGACAAAATCCATTCATAAAATAGGATAAATTCAAGTTTTAGATAAATTTTATGTCCTTATCCCAATGTTTTAACCATGTTTTATCCATTTTACCTTAACCGATGTAACACATATTTATTAAGTTTTCTATTCATAATGACCAAAAATAAAAGGGAACTATCTTAAAAATTAGGAACTCTTAATTACATATTATGAATCCATTTTTCATGATTTAAATTCTACTAGTGAAAAAAATAATTTTAATATAAATGCATAAAACGCAATGAAAACCAGTTTTTAGATAAATGAATTTTTAAGCATAAAAATTAACTTATATCAAAATCTTGAATTTTTTTTATTCAAATTAAATTATTATAAATAAAATGGAATATATTTTATTTTAATACCAAATCCAAAATATAATGGTACTTTTAAATTAATTTATTTAATGAAAAGAAATTACAATATTTGAAAAATCAGTATTTTTTATTATTCACTGAAAAATAAATTATTTCAAAAAATCAAACAAAAATCATCCTAAATTAATTTTTATATGATAATTTCAATAATGAAATTAATTTAAGAAAAATAAAGTTTTAAAATTTTAAAATTTATGTTTTAATCATATTTCTGAATAAAACTATGTGTATTATGTTGTTATTTCTTTTAAAAAGAGAGTCTTACTATAATTGAAACTCAGGCGTTACATAGATTAATTGAGATCAAAAAATGTATCAATATATTTCCAATAATTATCATCTTAAATATGTTCCCAATTATGTTCCTACAATTTTAAAAGGACTTTTGAGACTGGTTTCACAACTCCACCTAGAGCACATAAGGATATCATTACACTAATTGATTTGTCCGATTTTGAGTTAGGTGTCATTCTCCATTTATAGTGGTGTTACTAAGTTGCACAATTTGATACTAGTTATCTATCTATTTATTTTACTTATATTGTCAAGAGACATCATTCCACCAAAATTTATGAAACCACTAGATAGCTTTTCAATTCTTCTAATTCAAATAATATATTACAATTACCGATTTTTTTAACTAGATGATGTTATCTACCAATAAAATTACTAAATTATTTTCAATTAGGTAAATTTCATGATTTTTATGGGATTTCATAAAAAACCCAAGCATTGGAAACTAACATTGACTCACACACTGGTCACTTCTAATATCAATGAGAAATTTAAACAAAAAACTATAGATCATATTATGGACACTTATTAAGTGATCTAATTGTTATTTTTAGAGGGTATATAATTATTTCTAAGTATTAAATGTTTTAATTAATTTTATAGTCATATATTGAACTTCTATTCATTGCCTCAGGAAAACAGAGTTACTTGAAAATCATATTTGAGTTTAACTTGATCGATGATGATATGGTAAGATTGTTACATTCCTTTTCATATGTTAAGTAAAATATTCATAGAAAGGACCCAAACACTAAAATTATTTCCCCTAAAGATAAATTTAAATTCAATTCATATTTTACCATTAAAATAAGAGGTTAAATATATAATCATGGAAAATTTTATGGTTTTATTAATCCAATTTTCATTATTTCTAGTGATGATAATAAGGATATTGGAATGATGATTCTTTTAATTGTGTTTTATCTTTTAAATTTTTCTATTTTTTATTAATGATATGAAAAATTTCATTGAATATGTTTAAAAGAACATGTGGTATTCCATTATTCCTTGATGATGTGTATCATGAAGGCTCAAAAGGTGTTACTTCATCTGCAGTTGGTTATGAGGTGTGTGGATAAACTGGGGCTTATATGTTTAAGGCACTATATTGATGCCTAATTTATATTTTAGTGGTCCCACTAACCTATTTATGAACCTAATCTCATTCTCATACCACGGTTGGAAATGTGAGTTCAAATTTCAATTTCAAAGAAATAAAAAGGTGGACTAAGGATATGATTGCTTGATATTATTTAGAAATAAACAAGAACCCATACTAGATATGCTCATTAACCTTGTACAAAATTGATGAAATATTATCTTTGATAAATATTTAATTTTTGTTGTTTACTTAAATAATTATTTTTTATAAGTGTTATAAACCAAAATATATACACTAAAAAATTTAACATTACAGTGTTTGATAGTCTAAAATGTAAAGAGTGATAGTATAAGAAGAAGTGTTGGATCCTTTAAATATTGTTTCATAGAGGCTATATGTATAATAGAGTTCTATATTTATCTTTTTATGATAGTCTTAAATGTTTTATTATAAATAAAACCTCTAAGGTCATGTTAATTTTATGGATTATATAATGTTAAGGTATGTTAGGACATTTCTTTCCTACAACTTCCCCTTGAAACTTGAAAACACTTTTCTCCTCTACAACATTTATAGTATATGTGTGTATGATTTTTTATTTTGTTTTATATATTTGGGTATATTATTATTTATAGAGAAGGATAAAGTATAAATTCTAGGAATTCCTCATTCTTGAAACTTTCACTCCAAACATGATTGTGCCTTTCTCCTAGCCAACCTTTTTATTCAATATGTTTATTATTTCTATCTATTTTAAAAGGGAAAAATTAATCTTATTAGACTCTTCTTAACCTATTTTTTTTCATGAATCACATATTGATATTAATGGTATATATAGTTTTGTTAATTTACTATTGATTTGTCATGTTTTTTAATATCTTCTTTTTTTATTCTTTTTATTTTCTATTTATTTTTTATATTTTTTTAAGTATATATTTGTGGAGAACTATATTATGAATGGATTATCTTCTGTAAAGGTGGAACAATCATGGGTATTGGAAAATCATGGGATGATTTTGGAATAACATGGGTGGATGTTGGATTATTTCAGGTAGTAGATCGAGTGGTTAACTTTAGAGAGTGGTGAGGTATTAAGATGTTCAAGAGGCTATAATAAGACATTATCCTTAGTTTAAATCCAAAGATAAACCTAATTTACTGGAAAATTTCTTTTTTTGTTGACATTTAGGCATTGAAAATTCTCTTTAATAGTGGTGTCAGGTGATTTTATTTTGTGTATGTACTTTAATGGATTTAACTATTTTGTTTTAGTTTTATGAAAATTAAAAAAAGTTATATAATTATTTTTTTATAAATATTTTAGCATGTTTTTTTCAAATTAGGTGACTTAATTTTGATGAATTACATGTAAATTAATTTTATAAAAATAATGTAATAATTATAATGAGTATACTATATATAATTAAATTAATTAATATAATATAATTCTTTCATATAAATATTGTTAAACAAACATACAATTTTTCCTTAAAAAAGGTTTAGAGATAAATTTAATTATTAGAATTGGTTATAATACTATATTAATTAATATTTTTTGAAATATTATCAATGAAAATATAATTTTTTTATAATACTAAAACTAATAGAAAAATTAATTACAAAATATTTTGACTAATAGATATATTATATGTTGGTACTATTATAATGAAAAAAATCTATTTTGTATATCATAGTAACATTTAGAAATAGAGTTTGTAAAAAAAATTTAATAACAGGTACATATATATTGGTAAATATATTTAACAATAGAAAATTTTCTTTTAACAACAGATATTCCCTTGTTGGAAAAAATAATTATTTTTAGTGTTTAAATTTTATTTTTGCAATGAATTTTCTATATAAATTTATTTTTAATTGGTTTTTTATTTTTCTTAAATTAAAGATGTATTGAAACATAAAATCTATCCAGTTTATTTTTAAGTTGATTATGTGACACTGAATAGGTTAACTTTTCCACTGACTGTAGAATAAATAGGTGGCTTGGATTTGTGACAAACAAGACTCATCATTTCACTATATAATTCGGCACTAAAATTAGTCTCTTAATTTATTTATGACCCCATAGAATTAGAATTTATATAAATAAAAGATAAAAATAAGCTCTTAATAAAATTATATAATTTTTAAATTGATGATAATTAAGTGGGATAATTATTTAATCATAGAAAATGATATTTTTATAATGTGTGCAGTAATTTCCTTACAACATTAGCATCCCAAAAAAATTTATCTAATTAAGCTTCATCATCATTTTTAAAATACATTATTTTAGTGTCATTGATTATCTATTAATTTTTAGTTTTGATAGAAAAATAGTAAGAATAATATATATAAGAAACCTTCCAAGATAGACTACCTAAACATTATTGAAATAAATTTATTTTAGTGAACTAGGCTCATGTTTCCTATAGATTGACCCCAATCACTATTATTATAGTAGTTAGTAGGATAAAATATTTTCAATTGGGAGTATTGTGACAACACATACCAAAATTTTTGGATAATTCTCAAAACTCATCATTCTCTATTCTACCAAGAAGCAAAAATATGTATATAGATCTTAAAGTGAACTTATGGTAAGACAATATAAAGAGGGAAATTGAAAATTGTATATCTCGATGATTGGTCTACGAGTAAGTAAAGTTCCAACATTAGAATTTTAAGGGTATGATATAACCAATACCTATAGCCACATATAAATGGGAGAACATCACCATGAATTTTATCATATGTCTTATCAATACCTCTAAATAAAATAATTTTATATGGCTTATGGTGGATTAACCTAAAAGTTATCATGATTCATTATCATTCAAGAGGATTTCCCACTCGATTAACTTGTTATGATATACATAAAGGAAGTTTTATGATTGTATAGAGTACCAATTTAAATTGTATCTAATTGGGATCCAAGGTTTACATCAATGTTTTAGAGAAGTCTATAATAAGAGTTAAATAAAAAGATAACATTTAGCATGACCTATCATCCTCAAACTGATGGTCAATCTAAAATTTCATACTTTGTAAGATATTATGAGATCTTGATCAATGGATTTAAATGGAGTATGGGATAAACATATTTCTTTGGTATATTTCTCAATATAATAATAGTTTCCACTCAAGCATTCAAATAGAACCATAAGAGACTTTGTAAGAGAAATGATGAAAAACTATGACATGCTATGATGTATTTAGAGAGAGTAATTTATTAAAACTGGTCTTACTCAAGAAATGATAGCGAAGGTTTAAACCATTAATGACATATTAAAGTTGTGAAAAGTCAATAGAAGAGATATATGAATAATATTCAACAATATTTGGAGTTTGAGGTTAGTGAAAATGTATTACTTATCATATCACTAAGGAAGAGGGTTATGTGATTTGGGGAGAAGGTAAAGTCAAACCTAAGGTACATAGAAACCTTTAAGATTTGTGATCATCAGGGGATTGTAACTTATCACCTAACACATATACTAAACATCTTATAAGTGTATTATTTGATCCATATATCCCTTTTAAATAAGTACATATCAAATCTATAACATGTTCTGAACTCTAAGTTTGTGAAATTGGGATATGATATCTCTTATTAGGAATAATTTTTGTTAATTATAGATTATAAAGATAAAGTAATATGGAATAAAACCACACATTTAGTCAAATTTCTAAAGATAAATCATACGTTTGAGTAAGAATCATGGGAAACTGAAGAAGTAATGAGACAAAAGTAACCTCATCTATGTTCATTAGAGTAATAAAATTTTTAAGGTATGATTTTTAAGGGGGGAGAATGTAATTCCCTAAATTTTTATTAAATTATTTTTAAATAAAACTCACATGCTTTATATCTTGTCTTACATGCACTATAGTAATTTGTACCTATACCAATGGAATTATACCAGTGTTTTGGGAAAACCAATGGATAGGTCCTCTATTTGAACAATTTTAACTATATATTAGAATATATTGGTAAACAATTGAATATAGCAAGGGATTTAAAAAACCCTTGTTATAGTCTTATGTATATACCACCTCAAGAAATCCCCTTTCCCTATGTGAAATTAGTTCCCCATATGGACAGGTTTTCATCCTCTAGTATTTACTTTAGATCATTTAAATTCTAATTAAATTCAACATTTTTATAATGATTTTATATTGAATCATTAGGGTATTTTTCTTATGTTCACATTTTCTCTTATTTTATCCCACTATTTTTTCATTTTCAAGATTTATATTGAAAATTTCATAAACTAATAATATAATTTTAATGTTTATATATGATTTTTTAAAAGAAAATGTCAAAGTCATAGTACCCGATTTGAGTGGGATGTTTATGTTAATATATTGCACTGTTCATTAAGTGGACATGGCTCAGACCAAGTTAGTTGAACATATAATTCCTCATTAATTTTAGAAGAAATAAATTGGACCAAAAAATCAAAATCAAAATCATTAATTTTTATCTAAATTTATACATCTATATTTGTAAATTATCACTTCACTATGGTCAATTTTCAAGGCCACTCATGTGTTTTTCTTCAAATTGATGTAATAATTTATGAATTGATTTTTTCCTTGTCCAAAAATTTCACATGAGTATGAAACATTCTTCTTATTCTCTTATGATTTTTATATCAAGTAATCTAATTATTCTTAAAGTTGAGAAATCAAGAAATACATTTCATGGTGGATCGTTTTTTAGATAGATGATAAAGAATGTATATTTTTCATAGATAATATTATATTGGAAAACTCACCAAGTAAATAGTTTTATTTCATAGAGGAAAATAATTATGAAATAACCTTGAGGTATGAATAACTTGATGAAAAAATAATACAAATTATATTTAATTTAAATTAAGTAATCCCTCTTCAGGTGGTTATAAATAAATAAATTTTAATAGTGATTAAGAATGATAAAAATATATGAATACCTAATAGAAACATCATGTAATGTTTGATATGTGTTTATTATCAAAGTGTTAGTGGTAAATGAGAATCTATCACCTTCCCTTTACATTAATTAATAATATAATTTTATAGTAAAAATGGTGAATATTATTTCTTTCATAGATTATGGTTTCACCTAAAGATCAAGGTAAGAGTACATACAAATGGCCTTTACTTATTTCACATAGTGTGATATATAAAGAATATGTACTTTATGAAAACAATTTAAAATGGTAGTTTTTAATATTAAATGAAAAATTTAATCTCCACCTAAGTTATTTTTTTACAATTTAAACATTTTTAATGATGTTTATATGATTAATTTGTATATTATAAATAAAATTTGAATGTGTTTAATATTTATGAGACTCAATAGTAAGTTTTAATGAATGTTATAACATGAAAATGTTTGACTATACAATCTATAATACTTTATAATCACTTCAACTTTGAGATTTTTTATACATAAATTAGTTAGGGAAATATAATAGGATCTTGATTCAAATAATTATACAGTGACTAATAAAAAACTACCAAATTAAACTATTATAGTAGTTCTTCTCCATTTTATATAGTGATTTCCTTACACCATGTAGAGAATGTGAGATATTTAGGATTTGATCTAATATTTTATAATTAGGTGGGTTACATGAGAATAGAAGGGATATATTTTTGTGATAAATTATTTTCATCAATCATAGGGGACATAAATGTGATAATGAATTTTTAAGAATAAAATTTCAAATTTTAATTACATTTTTTAAAACCACTCAATAAATAACAACTTCTATTTATTAAAAATAATGAATAAAATTTATATGGTATAAAATATTTATATCACTATATATGAGATTATTTAGTTTTATGTGTTTCATTGATTTTTTTAGTTTTTAGAATTATTATAAATGCCATAATGTAATTTCATAGTTAAAATAAAAAATCCAAAATACAAGATAGCGTTTAATCATAATACTCCTTCAAAATAAATATTACTCTAAGAATTAATCAAAAATATGTTTTGGAAAAAATCTATAATTATAAAATGTGTTTAAATATTAAATAAATAATATTATGAACTTGGATATATCATGTGGTTTATGCAGTGAGATTTTTGTATTATTTTATTCATATAGAATGACATAGATAAGTTATATAATATGACATAGATCTTCCTCTCTAAAATCATGAATTTTTTAATTATAATTTATCATATTGATATAAAGAAAAAAATTGTAACCAAATGGATATAAGTTGGATGTATTATATTAAACGAATCAAAACCGAGTTTCAAATGAAGTTGGATTGTTTTTTAGATTTTTCATTTAACAATGATTTTTAAAGTGGTATTATACACTAAACTTATTATAATTATGTTGTAAGACCATGGTTAAGTCATAAATATGTTAGATACCATATAAAAAATTTAGTTTTCAAACAAACTATTATTCCTGGCATCATAATAGAGAGAAAATTAAATCTCAATATATTCATTATTGAAATGAAAGGAGTAGAATAGAGAATTTTGTATTTAATAGATCTATGATTATTCATCATCATGACAAAGAAAGTATTAAAATTTAAATAAGATGATGATATGAGTACACATGATGTTACTAATGTAAATGATAATGTTGAGAGGGTGAAAAAATTGATGGATGATTCCAAGACTCATGTATATCACAAATGTGGTGAAATGAAAAAGATAAAATTTTAATATGACTATATCATGGGAAACCCATGTATTGGATTTTTAATACTTCCATTGATTATATTATTACCTTTTGAAGGAATTACTTCCCGATGATACAAATATTCCCTCAAATAATTATATGACATGAAAGTTAATTTTAAAATTTTATTTTCTATAAATAAAATCCATGATTTCCCAAAATATTATAGATTATTGTTTTAGGAAACTGTGGGACTAAATAATTTTAAAAAATGTTCTACATCTCAATGGAATATAAATATAGATGAAACATCATCTTGTATGCCACAAAAATTAATATGGAATTTCCATTGATTCTTAAGATTTGAAATATTTTCAAATCTGATGAAATCTCATCAAATACGTGATGTAATGGTGTTGAGTGAATTAAGGATAATTATGAGTTGGTTTATCCAATAGATGGATTATCATATAAGATATTTTATGCACGGTATCTTAATTTTGAATCTTAGGTGCATAATGTCATGTTGGGTCCATCATGTGACAATTTTAATCTATTTGTATATATGCTTACTTTAAGTAACACATGGACAATTTTTTTTCACATTTATAACTTTTCTCCATGGATTTGTATGAAAAAACCATTCACTTTGTTGAAAATACTCATATATAGACCTTATGATCTTATAAATGACATATATTTGTACATGTAATCTTTAAAAAAGAGTGGAATCATATTTGGAATGTGGGTGTGTGCACATACAATGTTTCTTTAAAAGTCATGTTATAGATTTTTGATGCGCTGATGTAGACAATAAATTATTTTCCTACATATTAAATGATGTTTGGATTGAGAAAAAAGGTAAAAATATACTATCCTGTTTTTATAAAGAATAAACGATCCATAAGACTTAGATATTGTATTTATTACAGTTTCATGGGGAATTGATGATTATTGCAGATGAATCATCCATATAGTAATAATTATTAAAGGTTTTGAAATATCATTGAGACCAAAAACCCACCTCAATGTATTATTAGAGTTTATGTGCTAAATTAATTACAAGATTTAAATTTCTCATTCAGAAAAATCCAAATGAAATCTATAAAGAGGAAGAATTATTTCATTTAATACAATTACAATTCGAGAAAGAAAAGTATATTCTTTGATTTTCCTTATTGTTCAACCAATATATTATGTCATTATTTAGATGTAAATCACATTAATAAATATTTAAGTAATATTTTTATTTCAATTCTTATAAATGTAAAAGGGAATACCAAAGATAATTTATGCTCTTGGTGTGACATGGTAGATTGGGGTATCAGACCAGAACTGCATCCTATGTGTATCAATGAAAATACGTGAAAATATCCATATACTTTTTATGTGATGAAAAATTCAAAGAAAAATCAATTTATGGAAGTATTAGAGTCTGTTAGGGTTCTTTATGGCTATTTAAATAATATAAAAAACAATTTAATATAAGATATTTGAAACTGAAATCACTAAAAACTCATGATCATCACATCCTTCTTCATAAATTAATTCCAATATCAATATATAATTTATGATTCTATAATTTAAGGTTTAAAGTGATTTTATTATTCCATTTTTATTTAGATATTTATGATATAAATGTGCCCAATTATTTTTTGAAAAATATTTTGGAAGAAACACTGTTAATTTTGTGCATGTTACACAAAATTTTCCCTCTATCTTTTTTTACTCTCATACTATATCTATATATCCATATTATAACTGAAATAATTATTGGGGGACCCAATTATTTTTATTAGATGTATCCAACTAAAATAAATATATATATAATAAATTATTATATCTAGAATATAAATCATACTAAAGGTCCCATTATGAATGGTTAATTGGATCAAGAATGTATGAATTTTTTTTCAATGTATTTGGTTGATGTGAGCATCAGACATAACCGACCAATGAAAAATAAATATGAGTTATATGAGAAAACTGAACCTAGTTTTCTATCACTTCCATAAATAGGTTGAATTCATGAATCATATACATTGGTTATATATATCCTTGAAGAGAGGAATTTGGAACATTACACAATCTTGTTTAACTATGATTTTTTCAATGACTACATCAAGTATAAAATTTAAACATGTATATGTTTTCTCATACTAAATTGATTCATATATATCTAAAATTTTATTATCCTTTTTATAAAGGGAATATAAAGAAATTATAAGTATAAATAATTATTTGTTACCTTTGAGAAGGAGATATGATTTTCATAGAAAAGTGTTTCTTACTTGGTTGAAATAGATGGTATGAGTGTTATTTTAATAAAATAAAATAAATAAATATTAATTTAGTTTAAATAATAATATATATTTTAGGTATTGATTTTACCTATTGACTCTATCTCTTAAGAAATAAGAGTGTTGAATTTCTCCCTAATTTTATGGATCATGAATGCAAATCACTGGTGATCAATGGGTAAAAATTTGTTACAAGTGATTGAGAAGTGAACATTAGAATGTAAAATGATGAAGTTATGTTATCTAAAAAAACATATTCTAATATATTATATAGTATAGATAAATATGAAAATTCATCTTATTATGAAGTGATTGAGAAAATATTAATATTGGATTATTACTCCCATGGTTGATCTACTATGATGAAATGAAAGGTGTTTGATTCAATGACATGACAAGGAACATTTATTGATGACTATGGATTTATAATTATTGAAAAAAAATTATTGTTGGCTACTGATGATCCATATATTTCTCTATCAATGGAGAAATATGCGTTTTAACTAAAAAACATCCAAGATCTGAATTCAGTGTCCTTATTGAAGTGATCCTAAAACATATTTTTGATTATGGTGGGAATGAAATTGACACCATCATTACTCAATTAGTCTTGATCAAATTAATAAGTATGATGAATAAAATAGTATAATTTTCATATTTGATTGTGAACATGAAGTAGTATTGGGTAATATATAAAAGTAACCATATGTGTTCTCATTTAATTTATTTTATCTCTAGATGGGTCTTTTAGGTTGGTATTATTCAAAATTATTTATTTCGGTTTCATTTTTTATACACTAAAATGATTTAAAAAAAGTTTATATATAAACTGTTAAATCATTTTACATGTAAAGTAAATACATTTTACACGTAATTTTTTTAAAAAAATCTACATGTAAACAAATTGAAATGGTGATATAGGGTTTTATGTTACATTAATTTAATTAGAGTTTTTTATTTTTATAGTTTATAAAAATCAAACAAAGTAACAATGATTTAATTAAGTGTCATTTTATTGTAAAATTGAATGTATGAAATGTTTTTAATTCTTTTGGGTGCATGTGTTTTACTGATAATGTTTTGTTTTTTATATCAAAGTTGTTTAGTGAGTCTAAATTGCTATAATTAACCCTTTAGAGAGTGGACATGGGTAAAATGGATTGGGTATAGTGAAACCATTCCATGTTCCATAGAAAGGGTAGGGTTATCCTCTTATGTTGGTTGGTCCTAGTGTGAGTTTTTTTACCTATTAGTACTCAGGTGACCATGTGTCTTGGTATATGGGAATGAGTGATAAATACCTTTGAATTAGTTTTATTTGGTTTCAGTTTGGAAGGGTAGGTTTGGTTTTATATGTTTTGGTTTAATTAAATTGTAATTTCATATATTTCATTTTAATCAATCCAACCTAAGTTTAATGGAATCAATCTCAAAAAAAGTGGTCTTTTATTTGATTTAGCTTAGAAAATAGTCATAAAATAGAAACAATCCTAAAATTGTTTTAAACTTCAAAAAAATGGTACTAAAACAGTCCTAAAACAAAAGCAATCAATCCTAAAATAATCTAAAACTAAATGTTTGAATTTTTTTGTATAGTTTTCAGTTTGGAAGGGTAAGTTTTAAATTTTTTCAATAAAATTACACCTTATGTTTATCACTTTGAATCTCATTTTATCCACTTCCCACTTCAATATTTTCTCTGGATAACTAGTTTCTGAAGCATTTTACATCATTTTTATTGGTATGGTTTATGATTTTAGCCTTAATATAGTCCTCTGTGAACTTTGTTTTTTGAAATTTTAAAGACTCTAATATACTCTATATTTTTATCATTTTTTATATCAATTTCCCATTATCTGCATCAATTTAAAATTCTTTTTATGTGGTAAGTGGGCATCTAAGAATAAATTTCACTTTTTGATATCATTCGAAGACTCTTTCTATCAATTATAATTTTATTCTATCTATTTTTTCATGATGAAATTTAAGTTTTCTAATAAGTAATCCCATGAATAGAAGGCTAGAAATTCCCATTTATTCCATAATTTATATCCTGAATGAATTCCTCTTACTCCCTCAAAGATATTTTAAAATTAATCCTCTAAATAGGTTACAAGTTCCCTTGAAATCCATATATTCTATCTATATTGAATTTGTTTTAACCCCTCAATTACATGTTAATATAATCCCTTTACCTTCAACATATAATTCGATGAATTTATCATTCCTTAAGGGTTTAATTTGAGAACTTATAATTTTAAAAAACCTTATTTGAAAAAAATAACCTAACCCAAAATGAACCAAATGACCCAACCCAAATGATTAAATGACCAAATAACCAAACCCAAAATGAAAAAAATAACCTAACCCAAAAGAAACCAAATAACCTAACCCAAAATTAATCAATGACCTAATTAAAAAATTATCAAATTACCAAATGACCTAACCCAAAATGAGCCAAATAACCTAGCCCAAAATGAACTATATTACCTAACCTAAAATGAAAAAATGACTTAACTAAAATGACGAAAATAACCTAACCCAAAAATGAAATAACACAAAAATAATCCAAATGACCTAACCTAAAATAAACAAAATGAACTAACTCAAAAACAACATAACCTAGAAATGAACCGAATAGCCTTACCCAAAATAAACCAAATAACTTAATCCAAAATAAACCAAATGAATTAACTCAAAAATTACTTAAACCAAAAATGATGGAAATGAACTTACCCAAATGATCAAAATTTACCCAACCTAAAATGAACCAAATGATCTAACTGAATGAAAAAATTACCAAATAATCCAAAATTCCTACCCAAAAAATAAACCAAATGGAATAACTCAAAAATGGCTACATGACCTAACCCAAAATGAATCAATGACCTAACCCAAAATAAACCAAATGACATAAACTAAAAATAAACCAACTTACCTAATCCAAAAATGATTTAACTTAAAAATAAACCAAATGACCTAACCCAAATGAACCAAAATGACCTAACCCAAAATGAACTAAATTACCAAACCCAAAATGAATCAAATGACCTAATTCAAAAACAACTTAACCAAAAAATAAACTAAATAACCTAAAACAAATAAAAAAATGGACTAACAAAAAATGAACCAATTGATATAATCGATTGACCAAATGAAAAAAATGAAAAATACCAAATAATCCAAAATACTTATCCCAAAAATAAACAAAATTACATAAATAAATATGAACACATGACCTAACCCAAAATAAATAAAATGAAATAACCCAAACGAACCAAATGGTCCAATCAAATGAAAAAATGACCAATAAATAAAATCATCTAAAACTCCAATAAAAAACTAAACCATCCTAAACATAACTAACCCAAGCCAAACTACACTCAAAGATAAATCAAATAGAAATAAATCATCTTGAAATAATCTAAATTGAATCAACCTTACCCAAACTCTATTAGACCCAACCGAACATACAATAAGAAAACCATATCATAACCATGTATAAAATGTTAATTAGTATGTATTTGTTATGTTATTTTGTTAGTATTAAATTTATAATTAAATGTATATTTATTTTATAATGTAGTAAATAAAAAATATTTAAAATATTTGAAGGTAGCAGATTTCTGAAAATGACCACCACATGAAATAGATGGTAATTCCCCCTCTAGTGCATATTGTGAGTATAATATTTAATATATATATATATATATATCAATTAAAAACATATAATTTCACTTCATTAATTATTTTTAAATTTTAATTAGGTTCCACCATCCAAGAGACAACTTGTCTCTAGACATACTATTAACAGTGGTAAAAAATTTACTAGTTTTTAGGGAGAAGGTACTAGAGCTACATGAAATACTCATCATGATAAATCACTCATAAAAACTTCACTAGATATACCATCTACCACAATTTAATATCCCAAAATACATTTAGAGGAATCATGAATATTCTGACTACCTATGTTGTCAACGCATTTTTTGTCTGATCATCCTTCTTATCTGTTGATGGATCCCACCCCCAATCCTTTCTATCATTTTCCACAGACTTCTATACCACAACCTAAATTTCCCACTTCTCTATTCTATCCAAGATTTTATTAATGTTACCCTTTAACTTTTTTTACAGTACATTTTGATCATCCTAATCATACGTTGGACCCCCTGTAACTATAAAAGTTACCAATCATTTATATCCTAAGAATCCATTAGAGTCAATCGATAATCTTGGATCAGGTATATGTATACAAACCTATTAAGTTTTCTAACGATAAATTATTTTTATTATAACATGATTATTTTTATTCTTAAAAATATGGATCTACAACTATTAGGGGGTGTTGGTGTACTCACATTCATGTGGTGTGGAACCGCTACTACACATGTGATGGTTGAGTATAATGAATACAATTAAATTATTGATAACACTAGGATTGAATATATGATTTTTATGGTAACACTTTAAAAATATTGTGACATCATTCTTATGAAACTAGTTTCTTAGAGATACCTTGAAAATGAAATAAAGTATACCACATGGGCTTAGATATGGGTAAGAAAATTAATTATATTAAGATTTATATTATTATTTTATTTATAAAAATTAATATTTTGGTAGCATATTCACTTTAATTTTCAAGATGGTGCAGTTGTGAGGGTTTCATGACTGGTGGAATTAAGTGATCTATTGAGATCATATAAGAATGAGCTATATAATGACTCGGCTGGTAGAGTTGGAACAAATTTAATGGGAATACCAACCCTCGTTGAGTGTCTAGTGACACAGTACCAAGAGATGATTTCTTATTAGATGAGTGATGAGTTTAAGGTATTATTAAAATTTAATTCTTTTTTATTGAAACTAATTATGATTTTAATTAAAAATCCATTTTTTATTATTAAAATTTCCTTTTTAGGAATCTTCATAAAGAAATAAAAAAAGTATTTTGAAAAGTATATCAACACGTTGGGGTGAAGACACTTCTAGATCATGATAGAAAACACATATTTTTTATACAAAAGTGAGTTTAATTAGGTAGAAACACATATGAACCAAACAAAATCAAACCTACCACACCTGAAATGTATCAAAATGAATATGAACCAATCCAAATCAAACCTACCACACCTAGCACGAATTAACATGAATAAAACCAAATTTAATTGAATGAAATCAAATAAAGTCAAAATAAACTAAAAATTATTTAAAGATTACAAATAAACTATAAATAGTATAAAGTATGTAAAATTCTTGTGAAATTATTATAAATAGATTAAAAATAGTTTAAAAGCTACATGTAAATAATTTTTAAAGTTATTTTATTCTTTTAAATGATTTTATTATAAAAATTTTTAAAAATATTTACAAGAAGTTTAAAAACTATTCTAAAGAAAAAATTTAATTAGTTTTTAATCTATTTGTAAATGTTTTTGAAGTTGTTTACACAAAAATAATATTAAACAGTTTAAAATTTTCTTACAATTTTACCAAGTATTTACTTGTGCAACTCACTATTTAGTTTAAAAAATTATAAACTCTTTCCAGAAAACTCATTGTTTATTAGTTATATGAAATTTTTCCCATCTAATCGTGTATGTGAACAGTGAATGTACACCCTTCCCATGTATTTTCTAGCTACCCTTACATGATTCCAAAAACACCTGATTTGTACCCAATTTTCACCTTTTTACCCCAAAATTTTGAATTCAATATCCAAACATTAATATATATATATATATGATGATTTAAATTGTAGAAACCCAAAATGAGTGATATTTTAACAATTTACCACCGAAAACCTCAACATCTCTTATAATTCCAATCAAACCTGGAAAAATAAATACTTAAAACCACAATTCTCAACACTAGACTATCAAATAACATCCCATACATCAATTCAAGATAAAATAAAAATGGGTTAACATTAAATTACCTTAATTCAATCTATATGACCATAAAACTAGTCATCAATAAAATAAGTTACTTCCCATTTCTATTTATACAATAAACATATAATAAAAGGGATATAATCTAAAAATACCACTAAAACCAAAGAAATCCTATATAATTCCTTAAAAGGAAACCATATATAATAGTTTCAACCCAAATAAATCATTTACAACTCCATATCAGACATAAGAACCAAAATCAATATTATCCTTCCACTTAACATAAGGTTCCCAAATTTTATATTCCATCCAAATGATACCTAACAAATAAATCGCTCATAAAATCAAGAAAAAACAATACAATCACAACTAAAATAAACCATAGGTAAAAAATCATTTAATTAAAAACATCCCAATAGAGAACTATAATAACCATGGTTTCAGGCACACAAATATAAATATCTAACATAATACATATTAATTGAACCAAACAAGTCATAATAGATTATATGAAATAAGTTTTAAAATAAAAAACACGTGAAAACCTTTATTTTAAATCAAAATAATGTTTTTTAAATCATATAATAAATTAAAATTATAAATTTAAGAAATGAACCCATTTTAAATTAAAAACCAAATATGCCAAATATTAGATAAAAACATTTTATTTATCCAAAATAGGTCCCAAAAACCATCATGATCTTTTTTATGAAAACTGAGTGTTGCTATTACATTTTACATGTTTTTATACAAATAAAACATCTAAAATAACCCCTAAATACAAATAATGATTTTAACCAATATATATAACATCAACCAACCACATTTAAGAAAATTTTCAAAGTAAATGAAAAAAAATCATATCAATTAAAACAGTTAAACTTAAAATAATAAACTAAAAATTCATAATAATAATTAATGTGTATTAAATTTCAAAATAAATCAGTATTTATCAATTTAAAATCATCCAAGTTATTAATTAAAAAAATTACTAAACTTTAAAAACATTTATTGATACTAGTTCAACTTATTTCAAAATAATTGCTTCATTAAGCAACCTTACTATCCTTATACACCTTACTTTGATTAAATTAAATCAAAAACTCATTTTAAAACACTTATAACCTAAAACCTATCCTATTTTATCACCCAATACCAAAAATATTAAACTAATTACAAGAAGTTTTTACAATTAAATTTAATAATCAATATAATATTGTTGAATAATGTCTTCATGCATTCAACGTCATTTAAAGTGAGTAGTATTGAATATTTAAGGGAATGGGCCTTGAGAAAAAATCTACAAAAAATAATAAAAATGAGAGTGATATAAATGAATTGATTTAAGAAATTCTTGTAAGTTTCATTTAGCTTCTTTAAAATTTTAATATATATATTGTAACTAAATATCTCATTTATATTATCAACAATGTGTTTTAGAGGCCCTTGATGAGTAAGGGGTGAAAATTTTGGGCCAAGAAATCATTTTCAGCATGTATTAGGTGATGAGAACAATGGGAGAGTCCATTTTTTACTTGGGAATAGTATAATATTCACTATAAAATTTCCCACTTTAGGTTCCATTAATAGATCTGGAAAAACTGATTTGCAAGAGTCTTATGTAGTGGAAGAAGATGCCCATATAGAGGCATTAGAGGATAAAAAAATTTCTTTGTAAGAGCGTGAAAGAATTAAAAAGTCCAATTAGAAGTTTCAAAAGATATGAAAAATTTATTTCCATCACTTACACTAGGTACTTTTATGGTTTTTGATACATGCATTTTGATGATGTTCTCCTTATATGATGCTCCCGACAATAGTGATGGTGCTCCTAGTGGTGGGTGGAGTGATGAACTGGTAGTGATAGTGATGAAGATATAGGAGGTGATGATGATAATAAGGATTCTCATGATGATAGTGATAATAGTGATGACCATGATTTTAGTGGTGGTTATAAGGGGGATATTGATCCCATATATTTCTGAATTGATATCTATGACACAACCATGTAGACGGTGTTTGATGGATGAAACTAATTTCATATATTTTTTATGATTTGTTTTTGAAAGTATCAACTGATTAAATTTTAAATATATAATATATGTGTATTTTTTGAATGTGTATTATGACATATTAAATATATGTTTAATTTGTGGGTTTTTATATATTCTTTGTAGGTTTTGGTAAGGCATAGGTTGGTAGGCATGTGCTTCTTGGCGGAGGGGGCTATACCAGTGGTTCTCAAGAACCATCAACACCCCCATAAATTTTAACCCCTCTATACCAATAGTTATTTAAGAATAATTGTTATAACCATTTCATGATGGTATACCAGCCAATGGTTGGAAGAACTGTTGGTATAAGATATACCAACGGTTCCCAAAACTATACCAATGGTTCAAAACTGTTGGTATAACTTTTATTTCTAGTATTGATGTAACACTAGACTATTATGAACAAATACTTATTCAATTAAGGTATAATATTATGATGGAATAAAAATTATAAGTTATAAAAATGAAACAAAAATAGGAAAATTACAAAACAAATAAAACAAAAATTAAATAAAAATATAATAAGATTAAACAAATTGGAATCATGACCACACATGAGGATCACACCATTGATGATAACTATAAAAGGAATAAAATAGGATAGAAATATGATAAATATCTTGAGAATAGAAATGGTAGAATGAGATTAATTATTTTAATGAAATTAATATATAATAATGAAATATGATCGTGGAGTATATATGGTTGTTAGGAATATATGGTCATTGAGAATATATAGTCATTGGGCATATACAGTCATTGGATAATAGCATGATTAATGAGCTAAATTTTATCTAGAGTTAAAATAATAATTGAAACTCAATTAAAGTAATTATAATATGTAACAATTATAATACAGTAACTGATATAATTGGTATAAAATCACATTATGAAATTTATATTAAAAGGAATTATTTATGGAATTGAGTAGTATAAGTATCCCTTATAAAGTTATTTTTTCTGAGCTTGTGAAGAAGGTAACATGTCATGAACCAAACCAGGACACTCCTAACCCAAGAACCTAAGTTGCTTCATGGAAAGGCTCAAAGTTCATTCCCAATCCCCATAGGTTAGAAACTAGTGTATGGATATCAATAATATACCTTGAAAACAATTTTCCCAATAATTATATCAAATATGTCTTAATAGAGAACCTAACATGACCTCACCATGATTTAGAGTTTCATTCACTCAAATAAAAATAATGAAATAATAACTTGTCAACATACCAAAAATATAAATACAATTTCAAAAAATAATATAAACCACATGAAACATTATAAAACATCACCCATAACATAACCAAAACGAGGGGTCAAAAAATACGCATATATAAAAAGATATGGGATAGGAATTATAAGTAGTGATATAAGAGTATAAATATAAAAAACCAAATAAAAAATGAATAAAAATAAATCTACCCATATTCATGTGACATGAGGGTTGAGTCCCACCACGCCACCACCACAAACCCATGCTCTACTAACAAGAGTGCCTACTACCTCCAAGCTATTCCTTTCCTTTACCTATATCTATCAAAACAAGGTCAATATACACTCATTGGGTGTATGTAGGGTGTGATCACAACTAACACAGTAGGATCCCACCAAGTGTTTCATGAGTTACTTTTTTAGATAAATCCAATAATTCTAGTTTAGAAATAAAGCATATGAAAACACTATTTTAAGATTTTAAATTCATGTCGCATGTATATCACTTTAAATGATTTTAAATGTGAAATAAAAATTCATGTAAATAAAAAATCAAAATCAAGTACCATGGGGAATCCCTAAGGAATATAAGGTCTATGCACCGTATGATCCCCATATTATCTTTATGACCAAACCAATCATATCTAGCCCAATTAATGAGCTGATAAAGAGAACTATATTAAGTCCTAGTGGTAAATCAAATCATATCATAGTCTCATTTAGTTATTATAGAATAAATCCATTACTGGGTAGGGTGTGAAATGCCTAGATGTACTTGTCCTAGTATTACCACCGAAGTACCTAAGTTTTCATGTGTTATCCCCCTATAAAAGAATCACAATTTCATCTTCCAAACCAATTCCATTAAAATGGAAGTTTTATGAAACACATAACATAAAAACCTATTTTCCATATAGAAAACATGGTTTTTAAACAAATTTGTTTCCAATAATTACAGGGAACAATTATAGACAAGAATACCACATATATCAATTTTTCAAAGATTATAAAACTTGCTTCAAAAAATTTTAAACAACCTTTTTTAAAGTGACTAAGTAATCAAGGTTCACTAAAAAAGGTAAATCCTGAAACCACATTCCTTTTCCAATGAATCCACTAGTGAACAAGGTGAATCCACTTAATAAATCAGAGAAGATACAAGGTATAAAGACTCTTTGTTTACCTTTTAAGACTTTTAAATATATTAATAAATATTTTCAGAGCTACTCATTGATACGTCATGTGATTTTGAGGATTGATGATCCCAGAATTAATTTTATAAAAATATTCAATTTATTTTATATCACGTGTGCATCATATTTAATAATTAATTTAATGCCTCCTAAATGGAGTCTCAGATCAAAAATTTGAGACCACACTTGAATCCAAAGCATGGGGTTTACCCTAGGTGCCACCCAAAGTTGGCCATCATCAGTCGTTCAGATGAGGAATCCATTAATGGGTACGTTAAGTGAATTAATTAGTTCATTTAATGTCTAAATCTATTTTTACTCTATAAATATGTTGTTATAATGAATCATCAGGGTTATCTGTATAACCCTGTAATCTTTGAAAGTAGGATACACCATTCTTCATTAGTGGATTGAGATTAGATGACAAATGAGAACTAGATTGTGGTGGATTGACTGACAGCGAACATAATGGATCTTCCCTATCACTTAAAAATGTGTTCTTTAATAAATAATGATATAATATTAAGGTAGGAATCATCTATTGTGGTTTCCCCCCTCTTCATTAATTTTTTTAAGAATGAATTTGATCTTTTTATATTTTTTTGAAAATCTCAAACACTTCTCATGAGCCCCTTTGTCAAATTAAATTTTTTATTTGACATATCTTCTCATTATACCATGTTTCTCATCCAATATTACCAAATTTCAAATTATTGGTCAATAAATCTTGTAAAAATATTTGTATCACCCATATTATGGTGCATTTTTTGCAAGGTTCTTATCATTCTTAATTGTTGGAATATGGGGCCATGGTTTGACTTTTATAGGTGGGTTCGACTGTGATCAAACCCTCAGATTCATGGAATATTTGTGCACAATGAATAGATTGGAAATTTAAGGATGGGCCGAAATGGATTGTGGGATATGAGTGATGAATCACATGGATCCCGGATCTAAGATCAAGTGGCAGTGACAAGAGGTTCATGAGTTGTGTTTGGGCTTCATACAGATCAACAAAATTTGATTTCCTACCACAAGAGGGATGGAATCGATGCCTGGAGTCCTTTTCCTTCGATATTAGGTAGTTAATATGTGTGATTTTTAGTAGAGAATCTAGATCTGGAAAATGCATGAAGAAATGGGTATTTCTATGAAAATAACGACTACACGGAGTGTAGTCTGATAAACACAGACCATGGAGCTTCACCCAGTTGCAGCGGTTATGTTTTTGGGAAATATAAGGATCACATGTCATATGAATGAGCAGCATGCCATGTGACACTCCCCAGGTAGACAGACTGTGTTCCAGCCGCACATGCCTAGGACCTCATTTTAGAGGACACACTGTGTATGCTAGTAGTACATGAGCATGTATCAGTACATATGCATGGCCAAGTACACAGCCAAGTATAATGCCATGGCTCAACAGACACAGTAATGACTAATAGCACACTAATAGGCCTCGGGTGGATGATATATACCATGTAGTACCCTTACACACTAAGTAGTACTACATGGTTAGTAAGTTGTGTGATGGTGAGGACACAACTAGGAAGTGGAGTAGGTCCACCAGTTGTGTGGACCCCTTACATAGTATGTACTTCTTGAGAATCTTCTAACTCTGAAATATCCTTCATTTTTATGGGGATATTGTCTCATGGGTAGCTTTTCATGAGTGTTTTTCTATGTATAATGTGATGGTGGACTTCATAGTGGATTTTTATATATGATGTGAGATATTCTGAGCATGATGATTCTTTAGGTGGTGATCAACGACAAAAGTGATAAGTCATGATCATTATAGAGATTTTAGGGTTGAAAATTTCCCTATCATAAAAGGGTGAGGGTTTCCTATAAACCTCTATCTACTGAGTGGTATCCCCCTGACAAAATAGGTTATGTATCCTCTATTTACTTAGTTGCACCCCCTAATGGACTAGTGTACGCATCCTCTATCTACTGAGTGGTACCCCCTGAAGGACTGAGGCATAGGTCATATATCTACTGAGTGGTACACCCTGATGGACTAAGGCATGGGTTCTTTATCTAATGAGTGGTACCCCCAGATGGAATAGGGTGTGGGACCTCTATTTACTGATTGGTACCCCCTAAAAGACTAGGGAATGAGTCTTATACCTACTAAGTGGTAACCCCTTGATGAACAATGGAACATATCCTATACCTACTGAGTGATACCCCCTAATGAACTAGGGTGTGGGTCCTCTACTTGGAGATTTCCGACCCTCAACTATGTGGAATAGTGGCGAAGTGTGATTCCTCTACATGGTTACTTATTCATATATACATATGAGATGTTGGGAATCATTGATGTAACTTTTATAAACATTTTAAGACTCTCCCTTCTATGTTTTCCTATGAGATAGAGATCCACTTTCTCTCTCATATAAGTTTATTTTATGATCATGTATATATATTTGTTTTTGGGTTTCATTTCCCTCTTTCTTTAGGTTGATCTGATTAATTCAATCATGTATCTTATTTTTTCCCCTACAGTTTTTGGGATGTCTTACTAGATATGTATATACTCACCCATATATGGGAATTTCCCGCACGTGTCATGTCCTATATAGATTACAAATAGGTTAGCGATGATTTTAATGGAGCATAGGGATACCCAAGCGAATTTAATTATGTATGGTTATCAGGACTTGGAGATCTGAAGTTGGGATCTCTTAGTATTTCTTTTCTTATTTTTTCAGGTTGGGAAATCTATTCTGGTTGGGTGTGTATTTTTTCCCTTACTTTTCATATTTCATTGTCACACTCTTTTGTATCCACTAGAGGTTGTTACATGCATGGTTTTTACTCAATATGAAGTTTTATTTTATTATTATTCATCTTCACTTATACATGTATATGGTTGGGTTCGTGTATATAGGTACCTAAGGAAAAGGTCTCCTATTTTAGTTATTCATTTTGAACATTTCACCAGCCCCTAGATTATGGAGGAAGGATTGGGGTTGTTGCAACTCAACCTTCCACCAGCCAGTCAATCCCTGGTGGGTCAGGTAGTGATAGATTGGTATCAGATGGGGTTCAAACCCAGGATGGTTTTTGGAGTTTTTTACCTTATGAGGTTTGGTTGGGAACTTAGGTAAACAATGTCAAAGGGTATCGAGTGTGGATTTTAGGATAGGGAAACCAGTGTTGGTGTGGTGGTCGATATATCCATTCACCATGATTGTAGATACCTACTTATAAACTTGGAATACTGAGAAATTGGTTATAAAGAACATTGGTACATGTATCATATAGTATTGATTCCTTAAACTATCATTACTAGGTCATCTCCCCATATACATATGCTAATCTGACCATGGTATGTCTTGATTAAATTTACAGGATGCCTCCATGAAGACAACCATCCAGGTTATTAATTTAGGATCCTGATGATGATCTAATGAGTAATGATGACTTAATTTAGGGGTTATCTCATGAGATATTTCCTCTAGGCAAATAGTTAGCATAGCCCCTACCTATCGAGCATCTAATTATACCAATAGAACAAAATAAGGATGCAACGCAGGCTTATTTCACTTAATGAGTTCCATAACTAGAGGCCATCGGTGTTTTATGGTGAGCTAGAACCCTAGGTAGTAGAGGATTGGATTGAGTTGGTGATCTAAGTTTTTAGGCTTGTGAAAACCCTGAATTATCAGATGGTTGCACTGGAATCCAACATTTTTCGTGGAGAATTTGGGTGCTGGTGGATTCTAGTCATATAGACACATGATGAGTCTGCATTCTCATAGTCCAACTTCTAGTAATTATTTCACGAGGCATAATACCCATCATGCTTCTAATTAGTTATGATTTTGGAGTTGTTGGAGTTGTAGTAGGGAGGGTTGACGGTTGTTGAGTATACTACAAGGTTTACTGACCTTAAGCGGTATTCCATCAACATGATTCAAGATAGTTACTTATGGGAATAGAAGCTTGATCAGGGTCTCCAGAGAGATATTTTGTCTAGTATGGTACCCCTATGAATTTCCACATCTGCTGGAGTGTTAAAATAAGCATTGATAATAGAGAGGTTCCTATTTGAGAGATGATATAAAGTTGGAGCTGGTAGTGGGCGTCATGGGTCCGATTATCTATATCAAATATATGACACTAGTTGGTAGCATCATAATTTAGGAGGCCTCCTCATGAACAGACTAAGGCACATAATCACATGGAATAAGAACCACATGGAGAACTAGGGTATCTCAGAGAGAAGAAAAGTTATGCATGTGACAGGTGAGGTCACATGGAACATGATTTCCCAACCTGATGTGCTAAGGTGGGAAGGCAAGCATCATATAGAACACCTGGTAGAAATAATGGTGTGATCATGGATCTCCCAGGTAAGGTCAGGGTATCCCCTAGGGAGGCGGGTTGGTAGAGGATAAGGAAAGGCTCCTAGATGAGGAGATGCTGGTGGAGGGAAACACTATAGTCTACTTCCACCATCACCCCCAAAAGGTCTATTTAGGGATTATAAAGCTAGCAGTTAAGGTTGTAGGTAGCTGAAAGCTATGAAGGCTTATGACCTAGCAACTCATGAAATGATTATAGGTGCAATCAATTTTTATTATACACTTACTTCAGTAATTGTAGACATAGGTGTGATTCATTCCTTCATCTCCTTACTCCTTGTGAGAGAGATATGGCTCCCAGTAGATAATTTAGACCAATCAATTTTACTTGAGGTTTTAACAAGGAATGCTTATTCAATATCGTTTATCTTCCGGTAGTGCGAGCTATCACTTGGTGGAGAGAGTTTACCATGGGAATTCTTGGTTATCACAATGAGACCATATGGCATCATCTTGGGTATGGATTGGTTGTCCATAGTCCAAGACTAGATTGAATTTCACCACATATGATTCAAATGACTTAAAATAGATGGGAAGAGATTATCCTTTATGGGTAAGAGATATCTCATGGCAGAGTGAGTGGGTCTTGCGAAAAATAAGATAAAAACCATCACCCATTAGTTCATGAGTTTATCCCTTGGCCCATTGGTCTCTTCAAAAATATGGATTCCTTACTTCATGTAAGATTATATGGAATTCTTCCCTAAGGATTATTTGGGACTACCTATGAGTTGGGATATAGAGTTTTTCATCAACCTACACCCTGGGACTGCTATGATATCTTCTTTTTCATATCAAATGGCCCCTACTAAGCTCTGGGATATGAGGGTGTAGTTAGAGGACCTTTTATAGAAGGTTTTTGTCAGAACCAGTGTGTCCCTCTGACCATCTCTGGTTTTATTCGTGAAAAATGTGGACCAAATATTGTGAATTTTTCTTGATTATAATCACCTGAACTAGGTCATGATAAAGAACAAGTACCTCTTGATGAGGATTAATAACCTTTTTGATCTGTTGTGAGGCATGAGATGGTTCTCAAATATCAATATCAGGTTTGGATACAACCAGTTGGGAGTTCAAAAGGTTTACATTCTAAATCTATCATTCCAATTCCACTATAGACACTATGAGTTCCCGGTGATGCCTTTGATGTGATGAATTCTCCTACTATTTTTATGGATCTGATGAACCAAATCTTCCAATCATACTTGGACCGATTTTTTTTTGTCTTCATTGATGACATATTCATCTATTCTACACCAAGGAGGAGCATGAAGATCACTTGAAGATGGTATTAGACATTTTTTTGGGAGAACTAGCTTTATTATAAGCTCTCAAAGTGCCAATTCTGGATCCATGAGGTTCGATTTTTTGGGCATGTCATTTTTTAGAATGAATTAGTTGTGGACCTAATGAAGATTAATGTAGTGATTTCACTACTACAAAACCCGTGTTTAACAGTGCTGGTATTTATTAGCATTAGAAAAAACACTGATAAATGGCATATTTATCAGCACTAAGGAAATTTTGGATAAATTTAACCTTTTATAAGTTCTTTTTTTGTAGCATTGATAAAGGGAACCTTTATCAACACTTTATTTTTAACACTGATAAAGGGTATCCTTTATTTTTAGCACTGATATAGGGTACCTTTTATTAATGCTTTATTTTTAGAATTGATAAATATTTCTTTCATCAGAACTTTTTGAGCACTAATAAAGGTGTGAATAAATAAAATGAAATAATTATATAAATAAAAAATAAAAATTTAGTTTATTAAAAAAATCTTACACATTTTGTTAATTAAATAATTATTGATAAAAATGAATAAATTTATTATACATTATTAAATATTAAACATTTTATTAATTAGATAATTATAATAATTAATGTTATTAAATTGTATATATTAAATATATAGATATGTATTGATGTATATAAATATGATTTATATATTAAAAAATATTTATGTGCTTTACATTAAATAGTCTTATATTTATTGAATAATGGTTTATAATTAAAATTTAATATGAATTAAAAATATTGACTGATTGTATAATACTTGACGTATTACAAGAGTTCGGGGAGGGGGATTACAAAGAAACAAAGAAACTATTTCACCTAAAAGTACTCAGGGAGACTTAATCATGTGACCTCCCATGAGACCCCTCAAAGAAGTAACCACTAGGCTATACCCTTGGGGGAACATAGTACTCAACATATAATTGAATGTCATTTTATTTTTTAATTTAACATATATAGATCAGATTTATGTTATATTGATTTCACATATACGTAATTAATGCATTCTTATATATAATGTACACACATAATACTTATCAATTTTTTCAATAATGTCAATGTGTACTTACTCATAATTTATTCAATTTCACTCAATTTTAACATATATGCATGCACTTAAAATTAGATATTCATTAATAATATTAAAAATATATTTGTAAAAAACTATTTATAAATAAAAATATTTATAAATGTACATTTACTATATTTATACAATTATATATATATAATTATAAATAAATAACTAATTTTTAAAAAGTATTTATATAATTATAAATAAATAATTATATATATTTAAATAATTATTAAATTTATAATAAATTTACTTAAATAATGAATATATTTACTATATTTATATATATTTATTAAATATATATATATATTTATAATTATCTAAATATATATAATGATATAAATATTATTTATTAAAAATATTTTGATAATTATAGATAAATAATTATAAATTTATAATAAATATATTTTAAAAATAATATATTTACTATATTTATATTTATATATATTTATTACGTATATATAAATATTTAAAATTTTTTATTTATAATTATAATTATAAAACCTTTATAAGTACTATAATTTTTGCACTGATAAAGATTGATTTTTTCAACACTTTTTAGTACTGATAAAGACCCACCTTTATCAGCGCTGATAAAAGTGTCCTGATGTAATTAAAAAACCATAACCATCTGAAAACCTAGCATGATATCAAAAGCTATCTGTGGAAGCCACCTACTGTTGATGCTCCTCCTTAGTGAATTGAACCTCGAATCACACCACTCGACTACCTCTCAAACATCTCGTCTGACATCCAGTGTTTGATTAAAGTTAGGGT
Organism: Viscum album; assembly: GCA_963277665.1. NCBI lineage: Eukaryota > Viridiplantae > Streptophyta > Magnoliopsida > Santalales > Viscaceae > Viscum > Viscum album. Next base: position 912,514,786 of record OY728126.1, read on the forward strand.
TTCCATAGAGGGTTTTGGATTTTCTTCACCCTAGCAAGGTAGGCCTTCCGATTTTCTTTGTGTATTTTTGTTTTGATTTTTAATTTCTTCTTCGATGATGTCAATATTTGTGGTCTGGTGATTGTATAATAGCGAGGTAGGCCATCTGATTTTCTTAGTTTTCAATTTTGATTCAACTCTTGATCGCTCATGGAGATTTTATTATTTTTGGGATCGATTGTGACATATGGAGTCATATGGAGTTTAGTTGGTTGTTTTATTTTGTTTAAATTTCCCAAATTGATCTCCCAAATTCATCATACATATTTTTCATTATTTATTTTACCAATGGTATTCCATACATGTGAAATTTTAGAAATTGAAACTAGGGATTTTGTGTGTGAGGGAGTTGAAGGTAGGTTTAGGGATTTCTTTTATATTATACTGATTCATAAATTCTTTAGTCTACTTATCTAGGTTGGCGTGGGAATCCAATTTATGGATTCATCATGACAATTTTTATTTAAATTTTCTTTATACTAGTTTTATTTATTTTTTGGGCCAAATCATTTCTACTATGTTGTTTTTCATTCCCTAGTGCCTGTTTCCATCACAAGGGGGATTGAGAATGTCCCTTGGACACTATCATAGACCATATCAGGTGTTCGATATATGGGTGTCTTGGGGGTTTATTTTGGAAACTATATCTATTATTAAATGTGTTGAACCTTTTCTAAATAATCCAACTTCCTGTGTCTCTACACTTTTAAAAAAATTCTATTTTATTTTTATTCCTCTTTAGATTAATTCAACATTATTTATAAATCCTTTTAATAATAATATATAAAATATTATACCTTGATGTTATGTACTATTTTACAACTACATTATAATTTTTCATCATCATCCTACTCCTCCTCTCTCAATAATTTATAAAAAAATATCCTTTTGAGATTACCCCTTTCTAGTTATATCACTTTTTTGAGACCTATATACCACTATAAGACATTATAATTTCTTGCTCTAAAATGTATATTTTCAAAAATTTATCCCCCTTTTGAGTATTTATTTAACTAATAATAAGTGGATTTCCAAGGATTCATTTTGATACCTAGCTATATGACATGTAGAAAAATAGCGTGTTAAAACTTTTTACTATCAAGAAAGTTGTCATGTAATGAATCTCTCACACTCCATGATGTAGATTGATATTCCATCCACAAAATTTGAAAATTTTATTCAATTTTAAATGGGTATCAACATGGGTTTTCAATATTTATTTTTAAATCTATAATACAATTCCCTCATATATGTGGATTGGTAAAAAAATATCTCATGAATTCCATGAGTCGCCTATAAACTAAGGAAAATGTAAAATCACTAATAATCAACATTTAAACATTGGTCATTGTTAATTTAGAAAATTATTATCATTGCTCATCTCTTGGACCTCAAAATATTATGTCATCCACACTGATAAACACTTTCAATCTATCTATAAAATTATTTTTATGTAACTATTATGATCAATTCCTCATTTTTCAAATAAAAATTTCTTTAATAATTCATCTAACCTTCAATACCAAGCTCTTTATTCTTATTTCAATTCATACATCACCTTTTTCAATTTACAAACATTATTCTCATATTAAAGAACAAGGAAACTATCTGTTTGTTTGATGTAAACTTCTTATTCGTGTAATACCTTAGTAAATGCTAGTTTTACATCTATTTGGAGTACCTTAAATTTCCTTGGGGTGGGTCGGTGTTGTGATATGACATCCCAAGAGTCTTGAGATTTTTTAGAATATTGATATACCATTAATTTTAAATGTAATAATTCCTTAGGTTGTTACATCACCTGTTCCAATACAGTTTTATATCTTCTAGTTGATTGAATGAGAGTTTACTATTCTTGTTTATCATATTGGAGTTTATTAATATTCCTTAATTTCATATATTATATTTTCATTTGTTTAGGGGATTTAAGAAAGATTTTATGTGGATTAATTCTTTTCTTAAATTCAGTTACCCATTTTCTTCAACATAATGAAATTCTTTGAAACAATCAAATTTTGAGTTTCCCTTATTATAATTGTTTATAACTTTCAATTTTAATAATGAATATATTATGTTTATTTATTTATATATTGTATAAAATCAATCTTTTATGAACCCAATTGGATGGATATGAACCAAAAATGGATTCATTCTAATCATTTGACAAACGAATATGAAGGAGTTAAAGAGTTGATCGAGTTTTCAATAGAGCATGTATACTACCCTTATAAAATCCTCTATCCATGTTTACATTATTATTATTCAGGAAAAATTAGTCATAAAGAGTTGTAAGAACATTTTATTTGTCTCAGAATAGATCAAAACTATAAATTTTTTACTAAACATGGGGAAAAACTGAATGCTGACATCGATTGGGATGATACTTGAAGCGGCCGGAGGTCGTAATGACCCTAAAAATTACATTTAATACTCCTACACTAGCACATTGGTGTGGGGTAGATCCATAGATAAGGCAGATGCGAGCTCTAAGGTTTTTTACAACCCCCACTGTTGTCAGCAGTGGGGAAACATTTACTTAATTTTCAACTTTTTATATCTTTTTATTATTTTATTTATGATGAAATGAAAACAATGACAATGATTTTAAAATCTACCTTTTTCCTAAATAGAATATGAAACATCTGAAAGAAAAGATAAATAAATAGTGTCAAAAGTGGAACGAAAGTGCTGAGTGTTGATCAAAAAGATTTCTCAAGAGATTCGAAACCCACTGGTTTAACAGTATGTTCTTCATTTTATTGAATTCTCACCTTTAAATGATCGGTTAAAACTCCCTCGCCAAAATATTTAACACACTACATTGAAGTTTATAAAGTTCTCCACTTCGAAAAACTCCAATTAGCAAATTGATTAAAACATTAACCTCAGAAAACTATCTCACCGAATTTTTCTGAAGTGTCTAAATTATATCGTTGATGAGCTGTATCCATGATCGTTCTCACCAAAAGATCAAGGATTGGGAAATTGAAGCACGCGAAGGTGAAAATTAAATTAAAGGATTGAGAACCAGATTCAGTCTCGCTGAAAGAATCTAATTCTTAGTGAAGGAAATTTAAATGAAGGAAAAAGAAAAGTTTACCAGTAGAATTTAAAACTCCCGAACATGAAAAGTTAACCTATGATCGTATTCACTTTAATACCAGAAATAAAAATTTAAAACTTAAAATAGAGATAGAAAGATTTTACCTTAAAGATGAAACTCATGAATCACTGCTAGCTCCTGCAAATCCAAACCGCTCTTCGCGTCTCCAGAGAGTAACTCTCCAAGTATCTGCACTCGAAAGAAGTGCTCGAAAAATTAGAATGAGCATCCCCAAAAAATTCTGCTACTTGCTCCGCTTTAAACCCCATTTTCATCTGATACTTGTCACCACACACCTCCACCGACTTCAAAAATCCCTCAGTTGTGCACCACACACGTGCGCTTATTTCGCGACTGGCAGGTCGCGCTAGAAATTCCCTCGTAACTAACTCCCGGTGAGTTAGTTACATGTACCTGGACGTGTACTTGACCTTGGTATGAACCTGCACATGATATGAAATAAAGCAGTTAAAACACAGACAAAATTAAACTAAAGTTAATTGATAAATATTTAAATTAATAATTATTATTTAATTTTATATAATATTATTATAAATTTATCAAACGCTATTGATTTAATTAAATTAATAAATATAAATACGAAATACTAATTTTTTTAGTTTATCAGATTAAACTAAATAATTAAAATTTAATATCATAAGTATATAAGTAATTAGAAAATTAATAACTTAGAATGTATTAATAATTTTATTATTACCATTTAATAAATTAAGTTGCTAGATTAATTTATTAATTAGTTAATTTTAATTAAGTAATTAGAACTAAAACTTAAGTTTTAACTACATTTAAAATAAGTAAATTTTATAGTTTATTTATAATTATTATTAAAAATATAAACATATCATTAATAATTTATTAATTTATTATTAACATTTATTAATTAAGTTTTTTATTTTAATTAATGATTTATCTTTTTATTAGTATTATAATTATTTAAATCTATAACTTTTATAAATTATTTTAAATTTATTTGACTTAGTAAAGTAAACTTTAACTTGAACTTTTATTATTTTTTTCCTTTACTCTTTCAACTTTACTTTAATTATAATTTTATTATTTATTTTTTAATCTTTTTGTTTTGATTTATTATTTTTTTATATTATGTTTTATCTCCTCCAGGTTCGGCACAAGCAGGGGGTCTTCTTCCTCGCTCCCTTCTTCGTGCCTGCTGCCACCCACTCTTCTGCTCAAGCGACTACCATGGATCCTATGGTCTCTCCAGATGCAAGGCGGCGCGATGGCTGGGTCTCACATCCTCTTCTCATGATGACACATGGGCCTACAAACTCCCAGCACTGCAATTTTGAAACCAGCCTCTGCTTGAGAGACAATGGTAGCACAAAACGATTTCCATCGAATAACGGCAAGGCTACATCTGGTGCAACTCAGCCTTCTCAACACTAATGCAATGTCACTCTCAGCTTGGTTCCGGTTCCAGTTCTCCAGGAAGGAGAAGGGCCAGATCCGTCTCTTCTTCGTTGAAGTAGCCAATGTCGGTGGGTGCAGTGGGTTCAGCACATCCATGATAGACTTTCGGCTCCAGCATTGGTTTTGCGGGTCAGGATTACTGCACTCCTCGACAAGGTCCCTCCTTCGCAGCAGCGTGGCCTCAGCTAGACTCAGAAAATGGGATCGGTTCTTCAAGATGCAACGCAAAAATGATGAGCTCATCCTGAAACTCCTCTCTTAAACAATGTACTAGATCTGATGACACAACAGAAAGATCCTATGGGTTTGGCGCACAACAAATGTAAATGGTAGGGGTTGCGATGAAGGTGGAGGACGAAAGTTGTGATGAGGTGATAGAAAGGAAGTCATGGAGAGGTGTCGAGTTGATACAATTTTACATGCAGATGAAGGGCACCATGAAGGGGAGGAGTGAAGCTGAACGTGGTGTTACGGTGAGACCATTGGAATAGAAACAGTGCCACTATTAACGGTGGGATAGTAGAAGAGGTCACGGTGCGAACCCGGTAAGTGCAGTGGCAGTGACTGTGTGAGAAAAGTAGTGACACAGTAAAAGGGAATATGGTGAGTCCGTGAAGAGTTTCACGGTGAGACAGTAAAGGGGTTGACGGTAGCACTGGTTTGAATCCAGTGCGTGGTGAAAGGGATTCAGGGTGAGTCTGTGAGCAACACCCAGAAGAGACACGGTGAGACCGTGATGAAACCGGTGTGCGGAGACACCGTGACTCAGATGAAACTGTGAACCTGCAAAAATAAAAAATTAAATATATAAAATTAAAACTTAAATAAAATATAAACAAAGTATTTAATAAAAAACTAAATCTGAATTAAAACAATTGAAAACTTAAATAAGATGTAAACTTTAATAAATTAATAAAACCAATAAAACTTAAGTTAATTTATTAATAACTACAATAAGTAAATTTTAAATTTCTACAAAATTAAAACAAAAATTATAAAGCAACTAACTTATTAAAGATTGAAGTAAAATTAAACAATTATATAACAAAGTAAAATTATTTAAATTAGTTACTTTAATAGATTTAATTAATTTAAAGTAGACAATTTATTATTATATTATTAAACAAATAGGATTAAAAGAGACTTAGAAATAAAACAATCTTATAATCTTACATTATAATTAATGAATAGTTAAAAGATGACTTAAAACATTAAGTTACTTAAAATTAATTAAAAATTAAAACATGCAATATTAAATTAAGACTACATTAATTATGTACAGAAGCAAACTAAGTTAATTATTTAATGTTAAATTATTAACTATGCATACAAAACAACAATCTTAATAAATATTTATTAGTCTATAAAATTAAATTAGGAAATAAATTAATTATTTTAAGGCTTAAAATACACAATTAATTATAAAAATTGATAAATTAATAAATTTAGTGATAAAATTACATAAATGTCATTATTTATTAAAAAGTGTTAAAATAAGTAATTAAATTGATAAAAATTAATTAAAAAGATGTGGAAAAACATGTGTTTTAAAAGCCACATCAAATTCCCCCACACTTAATCATTGTTTGTCACCAAACAATCTCATGCTTTATTATATTTGAAAATAGAAAGATGTTTATAATTAAAATCAAAATGTCACATGTCCATAACTCAAAATAGAGGACTTCAAAAACATGTCAATTGGCTTTCAGAAACTAAGTTGCTCATATGAACCTTTCCTAGAACAAATTCTCACTAGTAGTCTTGAACACTATGAATCAACAAACAATGAATATGTCATGCCTCATATGTGGTACTACTTAGTGACTAACTTCATTCCAGACTTAAGTCCAAGGTCCGAGGGTGACAAAAGGTAAAATTTATGTGGAATTAAGAACATAACCAGAGGAACCTTGTACTTTGACTCATCTCCTAGGTTTCAAAGAATAAATAATTTTTTTGTGAATCACCTTATTGATACAACTTGAATGATTTCTTTATAATTCAATTGAACCCTTCTTCATTTGGCGTTCATCATTTCCCTCACCTTAATGATCTCATTTTTGACCCTAGACACTTTATTAATTTTTTCCAAGCCATGTTTCATTGTGCTAATCACTGTGCAATATGCACTTATTCAAGATGAACAGAGGGCTAAGAGCTAACAGAAATGAACCCAGCATCTATGGTCTCAGAGACTCACCATGGGATCCCAGATGCCCAAAATAATCCAGTTTCAAAATATTTCCATGAAAAACATTTAAATTGGATCATTAAGGTAATTATTTTTTATAATTAAAAGAATAATGAGGCCCCTAGAATCAGAATCAAACTACCAGTTTCAAGGGTTATGACCTTATCTCCATAAACATGTAACCCATATCACTATTAGAAGTAGTTTCTAAACCAAATTTCCATCAAATCACTAAGCAAGATCACTCATCAATCATCCAAAATCATTAATTTCAGACTCAAATCAGCCATTAACTACCAACAAGGAACTTATCCTAAGCCAAGATCCAATTGAGAAAAGTGTAAAGACTAAAATTATGAAATAATTTTGAAAAAATTTATCCATTTTATCCATTTTTTACAAATAGTTTGAAATGAGGCGGGAACTGATGGGATTTCATTAAATCATAGTTTAGAACAGTCAAGAATTGACCCCCTCCCCCACACTTAAAACCCAAATTTGTCCCCAAAGTTGACTTCTAAATATGGAGAAGAACAATAAATCAATTAAGGTTCAAAACAGATTTACAATTAAGTAGATTTATGACATGTATAAAGGGTCTCTTTAAAGTTCAAAAATTATTGTTTGCCACAAAGGTTAATTTACAGCAGGTTCATATCCAAGAATATGCATTAACCTTTAATGTCTAGTGAAACCGATTTTCAATTCAGCTCAATAAATATCATGTACTTTGTGGGTGCACAATTAATTGGGTGTAAGAAATCTGATTTTTTTTTGGTTCAAAAGAATGTTCAATATAATAATGAAATGAATTCTAACACCCCTTAGAAAAATGATTTTAATGAAAAACACACTAACTAGAAAGCATGTACCCCCCCACACTTATTTTCAAGTAGTGGAAAATATTTTAATAACAATGCAATCCAGTTTCTAGAAGTGAAGTACATACAGATTTTTTATTCAATTTAGTGACATGCAACAAAAGTTTTTTTTATATATGCAATTGATGGATCATATTTTCAGAAAATATGTAGTAGAATTATCAATACAAGTAGAATTTTCCAAGTAATCAAAACATGCAGTGTAATTTTTTTTATAAAGCATTAAGGAGAAAAAAAATGAAACAAACAATAACTGTAAGATACTTCCCTCACTAAGTTTTCCATTACTACTTCAGCATGGGAATTACACTCCTTAAATGACACAACATCATCATCCTAGAAACAAAGAGCATGAGATCCAGGAATAAATATCTAGCAGGGACAGAGCATATATAAGACAACAAAGCAGCACTTTATTCATAGTAAAACAAGAACAAAAACAAAATTAAACACAAATAAAAGAAAATGGGTTGACTCCAATGAAGCACTGAATTTAAAGTCTTAAGTAAGACTTTATTTAATTACAATTTTTTTATTGAAAAAAAAAGAAAAACCATGGGTTGCCTCCCATGTAGTGCTAGGTTTAAAGTCCCCAGCCAGACTCACCACACAACTAACCATAGTCACTAGGTGGATGTGGTTTCCTTAATAGGAACCACCACATATGTTTAGACCAAATGCTTGTAACATAAAGATGAAATTTGTGGGCACCAAAACTTAGCACAACAAAAACTGAATTTGCATAACCTAAAATAACCCCTAAGTAGCACCCTTTAACAACTGTGAGCATAATGCTGAACACTTCTAGTTTTGTTTCAAAATTTTAAATATTTGAATTCACATAAAGGGAAAAAATAAAATTAGGTGCTTCAAAATTTGTGGAATTATTCTCATGGATATCTCTATCAGCTTTATCATTATCGGATTCACATTCAAGGGTGCAAATGGGTAAATTATGATTAACAGGTTCAAGAGGGAATTCAATAGAGTGCAGGACATAATTATAGACATTGATATGCAAGTGAGATTCCCCCTTTGAACTAATATCAGTATCATGAAAAGACTCAGCACCCTTCACAGTTGAGGATGGAAGTGACAGAAAAGTAAGAGAATTTATTTTATCACTAACAGGTTCAACTCTAACAATGTTATAAATCTCTTTCAAAAGATCCTCATATGTTAACTCACACTGAACATCTACTTCTTCTATAAAATCAATTCTTCCTAGATCAAATGTGTGCTCAACCTCTCTTTCAAGTTCAAGTTCAAAAGGCTCACTTCCTAAAACCATGTCATTTGAGTGTTACAATTCAATTTTAGGAGAAGAATTGAACAATTCAGTTTCAATAAATTCACTTTCTAGAATGTTCAAGTTAAGAAAATTCACCTCAATTTGGCTAACACTATTTTTAATTTCATTGCACAAAGTTTCAGAAGAGTTATTACAATGATAATAGGGAAATAAAAACTCATCAGTTAATCTTTCTTCAAATATCATTCCCTCATCCTCATCATCCAACAAAATTTCAGAAATTATTGGGTTTACAGGTTAAAAACATGGAAGAGAAGTTTTTAATTGAGGTTCAAATATTTCAGATTCTTTAACTTCCAGTTTAATGTTCTCATACAAACTATACCCAATATTTTGTTCATATTAAATGTTCACAAATTCAGAAAAGTTGGGTGAAGAGTTTTTAACATTCAATTTTTCAGTTTCAAGCATATCTTCAACCCGAGTGACTTCATTCTCAAAATTTCTAAATTGGTGATTTTTCTCAAAAGAAGGAATGATATAAAGAACTGGGCAATCATTTTCAATCTATTTTAGTTCATCATCAGAATTGTCCAACTCAACAAGATTAAAGTTATTTTTGGGATTTTTACTGTTGTGTTATTTATTTAATGAGTTGGTTATTTCCATATTTAGTTCAAGAGAATCGGATTTTTCAAAGTGAATGGTTTCTTATCCAGTTTCATAGTCACTTTCCTATTCCACATGATTTTCAAATCTTTTAAACACATTTTCTTTTTCATTAAATTCTTCAAATTCTTCTTGTTCTTTAACCCTTTTTTGTAATTCCAAGAGCATGTTTTCTAATTTTTTCAGTCTTTGATCTCACTCTTGAGAATATCTAAGTTGTACTTCATGGGTTTTAGTTAACCAATTGTTCCAATTATTCTCCCTAGCATCCAGTTTGCTTTCTATTAATTCTAGTTTATCTAGGAATTCAGGATTAGATTTAAAAATTTTATTTTCTTCAATATAAACATCCTATTGTGGCTGGTTATAGACACACTGCCAGGCAGTGTGTCCACAATCTCTATAAAAGACATAGTAAGGTCCCAGTTGATTCCAGTTTTGATTAACATCCATTATTAAATAAAAACCAAATGAGATTAAATACACAATAGTTCGCAACGAAGAAGATTTTAATGGAAAAATAAAGCAGTAAATTCCAGTTTACTGTTTTTTTAAAGCATATTTTTTATATGATTTTATATTTTATATTTTTAATTTTGTTTAATTATTTTTTTCAAACCCTAGACTCTCAGTGTGTGCCTTCCCTGGCAACGACACCAAATTTTGAAGCGGCCGGAGGTCGTCACAACCCTCAAAATTATATTTAATACTCCTATACTAGCAGAGTGGTATAGGGTCGATCCATAGAGAAGGCAGATGAGTGCTCTACGGTTTTTTACAACCCCCACTATTGTCAAAAGTGGGGAAACATTTACTTAATTTTCAACTTTTTATATCTTTTTATTATTTTATTTATGATGAAATGAAAGAAACGACACTGATTTTAAAAACTACCTTTTTCCTAAACAGAATATGAAACAGCTGAAATAAAAGCTAAATAAATAGTGTCAAAAGTGGAACGGGAGTGCTGAGTGTTGATCAAAAAGATTTCTCAAGAGATTTGAAACCCACTGGTTTAACAGTATGTTCTTCATTTTATTGGATTATCACCTTTAAATGATCGGTTAAAACTCCCTCTCCAAAAGATCTAACACACTGCATTGAAGTTTATAATGTTCGCCACTTCAAAAAACTCTAATTAGCAAATTGATTAAAACATTAACATCAGAAAAATATCTCGCTGAAAGTTTCTAAAGTGTCTAAATTATATCATTGATGAGCTTTATCCATGATCGATCTTGCTGAAAGATCAAGGATTGGGAAATTGAAACACGTGAAGGTGAAAATTAAATTAAAGGATTGAGAACCAGATTCAGTCTCGCCGAAAGAATCTAATTCTTAGTGAAGGGAATTTAAATGAAGGAAAAAGAAAAGTTTACCAGTACAATTCAAAACTCCCGAACAAGAAAAGTTAACCTATGATCGTATTCACTTTAATAGCAGCAATACAAATTTAAACAATAAAACAGAGGAAGAAAGATTTTCCCTTAAAGATGAAACTCATGAATCGTTGCTGGCTCCTGCAACTCCAAACTGCTCTTCGCGTCTCCCGAGAGTAACTCTCCAAGTATCCGCACTCGAAATAAGTGATTGAAAAATTAGAATGAGCATCCCCCAAAAATTCTGCTGCTTGCTCTGCTTTAAACCCCATTGTCATCTGCTACTTGTCACCATACACCTCCACCGACTTCAAAAATCCCTCAGTTATGCACCACACACGTGCGTTTCTTTCACGACTGGCACGTCGCGCTATAAATTCCCTTGTAACTAACTCCCTGTGAATTAGTTACATGTACTTGGACGTGTACTTGACCTTGGTATGAACCTGCACATGATATGAAATAAAGCAGTTAAAACTCAGACAAAAGTAAACTAAAGTTAATTAATAAATATTTAAATTAATAACTATTATTTACTTTTATATAATATTATTATAAATTTATCAAACGCTATTGATTTAATTAAATTAATAAATATAAATACTAAATATTAATTTTTTTGGTTCATCAGATTAAACTAAATAATTAAAATTTAATATCATAAGTATATAAGTAATTATAAAATTAATAAATTAGAATGTATTAATAATTTTATTATTACCATTTAATAAATTAATTTGCTAGATTAATTTATTAATTAGTTAATTTTAATTAAGTAATTAGAACTAAAAATTAAGTTTTAACTATATTTAAAATAAGTAAATTTTATAGTTTATTTATAATTATTATTAAAAATATAATCATACCATTAATAATGTACTAATTTATTATTAACATTTATTAATTAAGCTTTGTATTTTAATTAATGATTTATATTTTTATTAGTATTATAATTATTTAAATCTATAACTTTTATAAATTATTTTAAATTTATTTGACTTAGTAAAGTAAACTTTAACTTTAACTTTTATTATTTTTTCCCCTTTACTATTTTAACTTTACTTTAATTATACTTTTATTATTTAATTTTTAATCTTTTTGTTTTGATTTATTATTTTTTTATATTAGGTTTTATCTCCTCCAGGTTCGGCATAAGCAGGGGGTCTTCTTCCTCGCTCCCTTCTCCGCGCCTGCTGCCACCCACTCTTCTGCTCAAGCGACTACCGCAGCTCCTATGGTCTCTCCAGATGCAAGGCGGTGCGATGGATGAGTCTCACATCCTCTACTCATGATGGAACATGGGCCTACAAACTCCCAGCACTGCAATTTCAAAACCAGCCTCTGCTTGAGAGATGACGGTAGCACAAAACGATTTCCATCGAACAGCGGCAAGGCTTCATCTGGTGTAGCTCATCCTTCTCCACACCAATGCGATGTCACTCTCAGCTCGGTTCCGGTTCCAGTTATCCAGGAAGGAGAAGTGCCAGATCCGTCTCTTCTTCGTTGAAGTAGCCAATGGCGGCGGGTGCAGTGGGTTCAGCACCTCCATGACAGACTTCTGACTCCAGCACTAGTTTTGCGGGTCAGGAGTGCTGCACTCCTCGACAAGGTCCCTCCTTCACAGCAGCGTGGCCTCAGCTAGACTCAAAAAATGGAACCAGTTCTTCAAGATGTAGTGCAACAATGATGAGCTCATCCTGAAACTCCTCTCTTAAACAGTGTACTAGATCCGATGACACAAAAAAAAGATCTTATGGGTTCAGCGTACAATAAATGGAAATGGCAGGGGTTGTGATGAAGGTGGAGGATGAAAGTTGTGATGAGGCGATAGAAACGAAGTCATGGAGAGGTGTCAAGTTGATACAGTGTTTCATGCAGATGAAGGGAACCGTGAAGGGTAGGAGTGAAGAAGAACATGGTGTTACGGTGAGACTTTTGGAATAGAAACGATGCCACCATTAACGGTGGGATAGTAGAAGAGGTCACGGTGCGAACCCGGTAGGTGCAGTGGCGGTGACTGTGTGGGAAAAGCGGTGACACAGTAAAAGGGAATACAGTGAGTCAGTGAAGAGTTTCATGGTGAGACAGTAAAGAGGTTGACGGTAGCACAGGTTTGAATCTAGTGCGTGGTTAAAGGGAGTCAGGGTGAGTCTATGAACAACACCCGATAGAGACACGGTGAGACCGTGATGAAACTGGTGTGCGGAGACACCGTGACTCGAATGAAACCGTGAACCTGCAAAAATAAAAAATTAAATATATAAAATTAAAACTTAAATAAAATATAAACAAATTATTTAATAAAAAACTAAATCTGAATTAAAACAATTGAAAACTTAAATAAGATGTAAACTTTAATAAATTAATAAAACCAATAAAACTTAAGTTAATTTATTAATAACTACAATAAGTAAATTTTAAATTTCTACAAAATTAAAACAAAAATTATAAAGAAACTAACTTATTAAAGATTGAAGAAAAATTAAACAATTATCTAACAAAGTAAAATTATTTAAATTAGTTACTTTAATAGATTTAATTAATTTAAAGTAGACAATTTATTATTATATTATTAAACAAATAGGATTAAAAGAGACTTAGAAATAAAACAAGCTTATAATCTTACATTATAATTAATGAATAGTTAAAAGATGACTTAAAACATTAAGTTACTTAAAATTAATTAAAAATTAAAACATGCAATATTAAATTAAGACTACATTAATTATATGCTGAAGAAAACTAAGTTAATTATGTAATGTTAAATTATTAACTATACAGACAAAAAAACAATCTAAATAAATAGTTACTAGTCTATAAAATTATAGTAAGAAATAAATTAATTATTTTAAGGCTTAAAATACACGATTAATTATAAAAATTGATAAATTAATAAATTTAGTGATAAAATTACATAAATGTCATTATTTATTAAAAAGTGTTAAAATAAGTAATTAAATTGATAAAAATTAATTAAAAAGATGTGGAAAAACATGTGTTTTAAAAGCCACATCAATACTATAGTTTATGAATCATTTGATATGAATACCATTGTAAAAGATGATGAAGATCGCATGGAAGAAATGACAATGGAAATTGAATATGACCTTCATGATTGTCCAAATTTGTTTGATGATTTAAATAGCTATTCTAAGAAACCATTGTATACCGATTATACTAAATAAATAACATTGTCAGCTGTATTGGTGTTATATAATTTGAAAGATGGCAGCGAATGGAGTGACACTAGCTTTACAAAACTACTTGGTCTTCTGAAAGATATGTTACCAGAAGAAAATAAACTACCATGCTAATCATGTGATTCTAAAAGAAAGTTACGTTCAATGGGAATGATCTCTAAAAAAATTCATGATTTTCTAAATGATTGCATATTGTTTTGCAAGGACCATGAATCAATCATAAAATGACCTAAGTGTGGCTCAGATCAATACAAAAAAAGTGAATCAAGTCCTTCAAAATAGGTATGGTACTTTTCTATCATTCCATGATTTAGAAGACTATATGGATGTTAGTAAACCGCGAGACAATTAATATGGAATGCAGATATAATAATTAAAGATGGGAACCTACGTCATCCAGCCGATTCTCCTTATTAGAAGAAAATTGATTATGAGTTTCCTAAATTTGGAGAGGAGATGAGAAACATTCTTCTTGCATTATCTATAGATGGAATAAATCCTTTTGGTGTATATAGTATTACTCACAGTTCATGGCCCGTTATGTTGGTAAATTATAACTTGCTGCCATGGCTATGCATGAAGTGAAAATATATTATGTTATCTCTACTTATATCTAAACCAAAGAAACCCGGTAATGATATTGATGTCTATTAGTATCCACTGATCGGAGATCTGAAATTGATGTGGGATACATGTATTACAATGTATGATACTCATATAAGTGAAGAATTCACATTGAGGTCCATGTTGTATGGAATGATAAATGACTTCCCCGCTTATGGAAATTTATCAGGCTATAGCATTAAAAAAATGTTGGGGTGCCCCATTTGTGAAAAACACACAAACTCAGTTTAGTTGAAGCATTCATCGAAGACTATGTTTTTAGGAAATTGTAAATATTTACCTCGATGACATAAATATTGATCCTGGATGACAAAATTTTATGGGAATATCGAATAAGGTAAAACACTATCTCCAGCAACGGGCGATTAACTATACAAAAAATTAAAAAATATTGAAACTATTTTCAGTAAACCATTTTAAAAAAACCTTACAAAATCAAGTTAAAAGAAGAGATAAATTTTCTTTTAATTACCATATTGGAATGGATTGTATTTTAGATATTTTCTTGATGTCATGCATATAGAAAAAAATGTATTTGATATTTTTATTGGAACATTACTAAATATTCCGGAAAAAATTAAAGATGGAATCAAGGTTAGGTTGGATGTGATTGAAATAGGGATAAAAGAAGAGTTGGCACTAGTTAAGGGTAAAAGGCAGAATTTTCTTCCTCGAGTAGCTTACACTCTATTCAAGCAGGAAAAATTCCAATTTTTCCTTTTCCTTACAAGCATAAAAGTTCCATAGGGGTATTCATAAAATATCAAGAATGTCTTTCCAATGACTAATTTGAACTTACAAGGACTAAAATCACACGAATATCATGTTTTGATGAAAGATTTAATGCATGTTATCTTTTGTTGCAATCTACCTCAAAATTTATGACATAAATTAACTAGACTTTGCTTCTCTTTCAAATCCATATACAATAAACTTATAAACCCGAAGAAGTTTCCCATCATGAATAAGGAGATTGCAGTCATATTATGTGAATTAGAGATGTTCTTCCCACCATAATTATTTGATATAATGGTCCACCAGATAGTTTAATTGGCCAGAGAGGTTCAACTATGTGGTCCTATCCATTACATATAAATGTACCCCCATTGATTGGTGTGTGAAGATTTTGAATGTTTATGTCAAGAATCAAAGTCGGCTAAAAGGTTGTATTACAGAATGATATATTGTTGAAGAAGCTATTAAATTCTGTACCAATTACCTATCAGATGTTGAAATCATCAATCTCCCAAAGTCTTATCATAGTGAATGCCTTATGGGTGAAGGTATTCCCAGAAGATATGTTGTTACAATTAACTTGACAGAGTGGGGGCAAGCACATATTTACATATTACATAATAGTGAATATGTTGATCCATACATTGAATCCCACAAAGAAATTATTAGATATTTAAATACATCAAGGGCTAAAGCATGGATATCAAATACACATAGTCAAAAGTTTATAGGATGGTTCAGCGATCAAATTTATAATTAGTTATATGAAAATATGAATTCAACTATCGAACGACTTTAATGGCTAGCTAGAGGACCAAATGAAAATGTTATTTCTTACACTAGTTTATTAATTAATGTTTATATATTCTATACAAAAGAACACGATGACTTTAGTACGATGAAAAACATTGGTGTTACACTTGTGGATGAAGTGATTCACATATCTGGTTCCAAGGATAGAAATCTAATTTATAAAAATATATCATATTTTTGCATTATAAAATAGATATACAAGTTGGATTATACAAAATTTCAAGTACCAATTTTCCATTGAAAATGGGTTGAAAATATCAATAGAGTGAAAGTTGATGAAATGGGATTTGTGAAGGTTAATTTCAGTATGGAAGGGGGATATAAGATCCATTCATAATAGAATCACAAGTAGTGAAATTATTTTATGTCTCTAATCCAACAAACAATATATGGCCGATTCTCCTACTGAAAACTAAAACAAATGTTGATTAATATGAAAATTCAATCGATAATTACCCTTTCATTAGGACATCATAATCAGTTCATGTCAGTCCCAATGTAGATAATGTCTTGTATGTTAAAGGGGGTCATAAATAGGGGATTTGGATTATCAATATAGGAACCAAATCCTTCAACCCTTTAAAAAAAGAGGGTTCAATGAGAAGGTAAAAGTGTTTTTTAATATATTATGTTTTACCTCAGAATATTATATGTTATCTACTACATTAACATAATCTAAATTAAATGTTTGACTACTCATACAAATAATGTCTTCTACATATTATGGAAGAACAAACTATAATGAAATAAACCCTTTGGAAAGATGTAAAGGTAATGTTATGATATACTTTCTCTATTTTACCAAAAAAATTATACAATGAAACGTTGATTTAATTTTCATCCTTCCTTACATAGTTCATTTATTTTAGAATATTTTTTTCCATGTGTCATGCCTTTGTAGGAATATAAATGACGTTGTCTCTTCTCAATCACGGAGGTAATCATGATGTTTTCATAGTAAAATCATTATCCATAGAATTAATCTGTTGTTTCATATTTATGTTTAGTTTATTTACTCACATAATAAATGTTTTATTATATAGGTTGATTCTTTTGTTCAAGTTGGGGTGATTTTTCTAACTTTTATTCTTCTTATCCCTTAAAAACTTTTTACCCCTGCAGTGGTGAATTTATCACTTTCTTTTAAGTTACCTCCACTGCCTTTGCGGGAAGAGAAATGACGCTGCCTCTGCTCAATTATAGAGGTAATCTTAATGTTTTCACAGTAAAATAATTTTCCATAGAATTAATGTATTATTTCATATTTATTTTTAATTTATTTATTTTATTATTACTCATTAATAAATGTTTTCTTATATAGGTGGATTCTTTTTTTCAAGTTGGGGTGCTCTGTCCAACTTTCATGCTTCTTCTCCCTTAAAACATTTTCACCCCTATAGTGGTGCATTTATCACTTTCTTTCAAGTTTCCTCCACTATATTTGAAGGAATAGAAACGACACTACCTCTGCTCAATTACAGAGGCAATCTTGCTGTTTTCATAGTAAAATCATTTTCTATACAGTTAATATATTTTTTCATATTTATGTTTAATTTTTTTATTACTCACATAATAAATGTTTTCTTATACAGGTGGATTATTTTTTTCTATTTGGGGTGATATTTCAAACTTTAATGCTTCTTTTCCTTTAAAACCTTTTCACACCTACAGTGGTGCATTTATCACTTTCATTCAAGTTACCTCCATTGCCTTTGTAGGAAGATAAATGATGCTACCTATGCTCAATTACAGAGGTAATATTGATGTTTGTATAGTAAAATCATTGTCCATAGAATTAATATATTATTTTATATTTATTTTTAATTTATTTCTTTTTAGTATGACTCACATAATAATTGTTTTCTTATACAATTGGATTCTTTTTTTCAAGTCAAATTGGTTTTTTAGAATCTAATCATGAAGTGTTGGTAGTTTGACAAATAAAGTCAATGGAAATCAAGATAACATTGACAGTTAGGATTGTTTTTGGAACATTAGGACATGTATGAATTAGTTACACATCAATCTGACACATGATGTGATCGGTATGACTCCAAGTACTTCTTTCTATTTTAAATTGACATTAATTTTAGTAAAAAATAAAACTGACTCAATGTGTCTGTTATGAGTTTAAAATCAATGTTTGACTTTAAAAAGTATCACTCATTAAAATTTGAGAAAATGCACTTGGATTTTCTTGATAATTTAGGGAATTTATTAATAAATCATTTGTGACATTTTGGAATTGGTCTCAAGGAAAATTGATACACGATGTGATATGTATGATTCAAAGTGTGTGTTTCAAGTTTAAAATGACATTTTAGAAAAAAAGATAAGTGACATACTCAAAACCGATAAAACACATTCATATTGTTTTTATAATTTAGGAAAAAATCCATAGGTGATTTAGAATGTGTAGGAATTAGCTTCACCTCAATATGATGTATGGTGTGACCGATATGACTCAAAGTGCATCTTTATTTAAAATTGACATCAATTTTAGTAAAAAAACAAAACAACAAACTCAAAACTGAAAAAATACATTTATATTATTTTGATACTTTAGGAAAATGATCTATATGTGATTTGAGACATGAATGAATCAAATGCACCTTAATCTGATGCACGGTGTGTCCGATATGACTACAACTACTTGTTTTTATTTAAAATTGACATCAATTTTAGTAAAAAGGGAAATTGACCAACTCAAAACTAATAAAACGCATTCAAATTGTTTAAATACTTTAGAAAAATGATCTATAAGTCATTTTTGATGTGTAGGAATCATCTGTACCTCAATATGATGCATGATTTGACCAGTATGGCTCTAAGTGCATCTTTTTATTTAAAATTGACATCAATTTTAGTAAAATTAACTCTTTCTATTAATTAATTTATTTATATTATTACAAATATAAGATTTTTTTTCTTATACAGGTGAATTATTTTTATCAATTAGGTGTGTTTTGTTCGGAAATAGCATTTGTCGGGTCAGGATTAAAGGGAACATTAATGTTTTTGAATGTATGTAATAATTTTTATTTATGTAATTGTATGAACCAATGTTTGAAATGTCTATAATATAATGTTTTTTCTTGTGTTTGTATTTTAAATTTCATTTCATTTAAATCCTTTATTGGGACTTGTTTTTGTTGATATCTGGTGTGTTTGGTGTTGTGGTGTGCTGTTAGAGCACACTACAGTGGTTCTGCAGTGTGCTGTTAAAGCACACTACAATATGACTCTTTATCAGTGCTTTTAAAAGTAATGATAAAAACCACATTTATCAGTAGTTATAAAATTGATGATAAAGGTATGCTTTATCATCAATTCTATAAGCACTAATAAAATTCTATTTTATCAGCACTCATTAAAGCACTGATAAATGACCCTTTATCAGCACTTATAAAAGCACTGATAAATGGTTTCTTTAGTGGCACTAAATTAATGACCTGATAAATGTCCCATTTATTAGTGATTTTTAGCACCGATAAAGGACCCCTTTATCAGTTATTTTTTAGAACAGATAAAAGACCAAGGATTTTAACCTCACTCGTGTAGTCTGTGCTTTTATAGTGCTGATTGTTGGGTACGGGACTGCACAGCGGAAGCCAATGGGCCGGGATTTTTAAAATTTTTCTGCATCATCGGAGTGACATAATCCTGTCGACTCCGGTGATCTCGTCCCAGCTTGGTCCGAGGATCTCGCAAGGTTCATAAGGAGCACAAAATAAAATTGAACGTTTACCTTGTTCAGAATTGACGTGTAGGACACCGACGATCATTGCTTGAAGACTCCGACGTCGAAGCCCTCTAGATCGTCCACACACGCCTTGCGAATCTGCATGCGCGCCGTTCGTCAAGATCCGGGTGCTAGCGCGAATCTACGACGCACACTTCAGCGCAGCGATGATCACCGCAAGGGAGGATGCTTCGATCCGGGATGGATAAGCTTGAAGATCCTCCTTGCTTGAGAGACTCTCTCTCTAAATTCCAGGAGGAGAGAGATGCTCTCAAATTTGACACATGAATAGTTATGGTGGGAGAGCATCTCTCTCACTTATATAGGGAGTATTAAAACACGCAGTGTAGGTTCCCGACCCCCGTGTATTAGGCATCCACTATATAAGTGATGTAAATAATTATTTATGGAAAATAAAATTATGCCATAAGTAATATTTACAATTTATCACTTACTTGTAATATATAAATATATTACGTGATAAATCTGAGTCTTTGACTCGACTCATTCCTCCTGCTAATATTAAACGAACCTAGGATATTTAAATCCAGTCGAATAATATTAATACGTGTATTTACCATACAACTTGTAAATACATGTTATAAATAAATTCAACCAATTATTCTAATTCGAATAATTAAATGAACTTATTTATTCTTTGGTGATCCATAGAACTTGGATAGTACTCGGACCCTTTGGCGGGGCCCACCAAGTTCTAAATTCCTACTCACAGAATAGGGCAGATTTTTAAGGCGCTATCGTGTGTGACCCTCTAGGCCCTTATCTCAACAACAGTGAATAATATCACCGACCTAGAGCGGGGTCTAGCAACCCATTGAGGCCCCTATAGAGATAAGACAAAGTCGAAGCAACGACTGCCTTCCTATGAACATGGTCAGTGTAATATAATCTCTTTGTCAAAGATATCTCAATAAAGAAGAATGCATACTAGTGTCATCATTCTTTATTTGCTTTATTTTGTTTGTTGATTTGTCCGGACGGTCTTACCTTCGACTACCATGGCCATGGATTTAATGAAGGTGCAACCATCCTAATCAACCAGGCCCGAGATATCTCTTCCTAAACTTGGAAGCGACAAATCCTTTCTTGATCATTCAATCAATGCCATGCCATTAATGACGTACCCAATACAAACTACCTCGCCACGACTTTGTCGCCATGGTTTTCGCCTTATATCAAAAGTACGTAATTAAATGACATTCATTGATAATGATCTCAAGTCAAGAGACCATTACACATGCCCATAGATAGGAACGACCAATGACACCAAAAACATGTGGTGTTCCTATTAAGCGGGTCTGTCCTCATGATCTCGTTAGCTAGAGATCATCAAGTGCGAACTTCATGAGATGAAGTCTCAATGCTTATGAGCCCCCAACACCTGATGGTCACACATCATCTGTGTCCTTTCAGAATGATGTAACTGTACCATAGGACGTTACTTTAAGACTACTGTCATGGCATCTCAGGGTTCTCATTATAGCCTGGGAACTGCTATAACCATTTAATGCGACAGGTAATCTAAGGACATTTCCATTGATGAAGTGGATGCAGAAGTATCTACACTATCATGGCAAGATAAACACATGTATAAAACCATACTGAATACATGTAACAGTAATCAAGGTACAAGACAAGTTGGGTCTAGAGCACCCACTTTCAACACTCCCACTTGAACTAGAGCCAACTGCTAACAGGTTTCAATCCGCTATCTCTCACATGTGAATCATGCTTCTGCTGAGAAATGGCTTTAGTTAGGGGGTCTGCCACGTTGTCCTCTGTGGCTACTCTGCTAACTGTCACTTCACCTCTCTGAGTAAAATCCCTCAAGAGATGGAACTTCTGAAGAATATGATTTGTCCTCTGGTGAGACCTGGGCTCCTTGGCAAGCACCACTGCAGCAGTATTGTCACAATATACTGGAATAGGGTCTGCACTGCTAGGTATAACACCAATGTCTGAGATAAAGCTACGTATCCAGACTGCTTCCTTTGCAGCATCAGAAGCTGCAATATATTCGGACTCTGCTGTAGAATCTGCAACCACAGCTTGCTTTGAGCTTCTCCAGCTCACTGCACCACCATTCAGGCAAAATATGTAGCCTGACTGCGATTTCATATCATCACGATCTGTCTGGAAACTAGCATCAGTGTATCCCCTCACAACTAGTTCCTCATCTCCTCCATACACCAGGAACATATCCTTAGTACGCCTCAAGTACTTAAGGATAGTTTTAACAGCTGACCAGTGCAGCTCTCCTGGATTAGCTTGATATCCACCCACCATGCTTAAAGCAAAGGCAACATCAAACCTAGTATATAGCATGGCATACATGATAGAACCCACTGCTGAAGCATAAGGGACTCTACTCATTCTGTCAATCTCCTCCTGTGTTTGAGGACACATTTTCTTGGAGAGATTAATACCATGTGACATAGGTAACAATCCTCTCTTGGATTGTTCCATATTGTACCTTTTGAGTACCTTGTCAATATATGTACTTTGACTTAGGCCAAGCATCCTTTGAGATCTATCTCGATAGATCTTGATCCCTAGAATGTAGGCCGCTTCACCTAAGTCTTTCATGGAGAATCATTCATTTAACCAAGTCTTAACTGACTGTAAGACTTGCACCTCGTTTCCCATGATTAATATGTCATCAACATATAAAACTAGGAAAACAATAGCATTCCCTTCAACCTTTTTATAGACACAAGGCTCGCTTTCATTTTTGACAAAACCAAAATCTCTTATGGCCTCATCAAAACGTACATTCCATGATCTTGATGCCTGCTTCAATCCATAAATGGATCTCTGCAACTTGCATACTTTATTGACATTCTTTGACTTTACAAACCCTTCGGGTTGAGTCATATAGACGTCTTCAACCAACTTCCCATTTAAAAAAGCAGTTTTGACATCCATTTGCCAAATTTCATAATCATGAAAGGCTGCTATTGCAAGCAATATTCTGATGGATTTAAGCATTGCCACTGGTGAGAAGGTTTCATCATAGTCAATGCCTTGACGTTGTCTGAAACTCTTTGCAACCAGTCTTGCTTTAAAGGTATTAACCTCACCATCCATGTCCAGTTTTTTCTTGAATACCCATTTACAACCAATGGGCTTCACATCAGCTGGAGGGTCTACCAAAATCCAAACTTGATTTTGATACATGGAATCCATCTCAGAATTCATGGCTTCTTGCCATGTAGCAGCTTCTTTTCCTTCTACTGCTTCCTTGTAGGTCAGAGGTTCATCATCCTCAAGGATTATTGTGTCACCTGACTCGGTGACAAGAAAACCATAACGTTCCGGTTCTCTAACCTCTCGCGTAGACCTACGCAGTATCTGTGTCTCAGGAACAATTTCTTCTTCCACTTGTTCTTGTTGAGATTGTTCCTCTACCAACTCTTGTGAATCTGGAGCATTGACTTCATCGAAGTCAATCTTTCTCCCACTATTTCCAGTAGAAATGTGATCCCTTTCAAGAAATGTGGCATATCTTGCCACAATGACTTTTCTATCTAAAGGGTTATATAGGTTGTATCCTCTAGTTTCCTTAGGATAACCTACAAAGATGCACTTAGTGCTTCTGGATGCTAATTTGTCACTTGGTAAAGTCTTGACAAATGCCTCGCACCCCCACACTCGCATGTGTGTCAGATTGGGTTTCTTTCCAAACCATAACTGATATGGAATCCCATCTGTGGCTTTAGTTGGTACTCGGTTAATGGTATATGCTGCTGTCTGTAAGGCGTATCCCCAAAAGGATAATGGAAGAGTTGTATGACTCATCATTGATCTGACCATGTCAAGCAAGGTCCTATTCCTCCTTTCACTAACACCATTCCATTGTGGTGTATAAGGAGGAGTGAGTTGAGATACTATTCCAGACTCCTTCAAATGATCAATGAAAGCTTGGTTAAGATATTCTCCGCCTCGGTCTGAGCGAAGTGCTTTTATCTTCTTACCAAGTTGGTTTTCTACTTCACTTTGATATTCCTTAAAGAAACGAAAGGAATCTGACTTATGCCGCATCAAGTAGATATAGCCATACCTACTATAATCATCGGTGAAAGTGATGAAGTATAAAAAACCACCCCTTGCCTCTACTGGAAATGGACCACATACATCGATATGTATTAATTCCAGTACTGCTTTTGCTCTTTCTCCCTTTCCTGAGAAAGGTGCTTTGGTCATCTTTCCTTGTAAACAATCTTGATATACATCTAAGGGTTCTAACTGTACCGAGTCTAGATACCCTTCTTGATGTAATTTTTGTAATCGCTTCTCGTTTACATGACCAAGCCTAAAGTGCCATAGGCGGGTGTTATTTGAGTCATGTTGGTTATTTTTGTCATCGATGGCCATTACTGAGTTTTCTAGTTATAGTATATATAAACCATTGTTAAGATGTGCCATACCATAACATATGTTATCCCTATAAAAGAGACAAATTTTATTTCCAAACTTGAAATAAAAACCCATAGTGTCTAAACATGACACAGAGATAATGTTTCTAGTAACAGACGGTACATAATAGCAATAGTTTAAAACAAGAACCAAACCGGTTGGTAAAGTCAAGTGATAGTCTCCCACTGCCAAGGCCGCCAGACTTGCACCATTTGAAGCTCGGAGATCCACTTGACCTTTTGAAATATTCTTGAACCTACTTGGTTCCTGTATATGAATACAAATGTGTGAGCCACATGCCGTATCCAATACCCAACTTGTAGATAAAGATAGATTGCATTCAATGACAAAAATACCTGAAGCAGAAGCGTCAGCTTGCTTCTTCTTCCCTGCTTTGCAATTCTTCTTCCAGTGGCCTTTCTTGCCACATCCAAAGCAGACAGCTTCCTGCTCATTACTTTGCCTCTGAATCTTTGTCTTCTTGGCAGGACGATGCATTGGTGTCTTTGGCCTTGACTTGGCCTTAGACCCCTTTGCCTTGCCCTTGTTTTTCTTGTTCACCAGAAGGACAGATGTATTGGTGTTTTTCATGTCCTTATCAGCTTTGCGAACTAAATCCAAAAGATCCAGGAGCGACTTTGTCATATCATTCATATTATAATTGACAATGAAAGTCGAGAAGCTTGACGGTAAAGAGGCAAGAATGAGATCCACTGCTAGTTCTTGGTTCAGTTTGAACCCAAGGGCTTCAAGCCTCTCAATATACCCAATCATCTTGAGTACGTGAGGACCGGCTTGGTGCCCTTCTTCTAGCCTGCACTTATAAAGTGCACTTGAGATCTCATACCTTTCTTGCCTAGCCCTCTCCTCATACAATTCTTGGAGGTGTGAAAGCATCTTGTAGGCATCCTCTTCCTCATGCATTTTTTTCAATTGGCTGGACATGGATGACAACATGATGCATTGTACATCAAGTGCATCATCTAAATGCTTTTTCCACTTATCTTTTTCCGTCTTTCTTGATCCCTGAGGAGGCTCAGCAGGAATTGGGGATTCCAGCACATATAACTTCCTTTCTTGGCGTAGTACTATGCGCAAGCGCCTGTACCACTCCTGGAAGTTATTGCCGGTCAGGATATTTTCTTTATCCAGGATCGATCGCAGTGATAAAGCATTTGTGGTGTTGGTGATTGCCATTTTGAATCCACATCAGATAAACATTTATCAGTTAGTACTTTGTCTTGATTACCTTTTGACATTTTATGATTAACAAATTATTATATCATTTAATGTCTCCCACTATTTTAACGAACCTTAATGGCCCTCACCATTAGATTCGGAATACTCTATCGCTTGAGCATTCTAGTGGAAAGGATCCTCGAAACCTCCCTCGTAGTCTACAAGCTAGGGCTACGACACTACTTGGAGGGTTTCAAGGTAGGCGCTATGCTGGCCAACCACCTGTTCTTGTGGTTCCTTATGTAGTTGAGCAAAGTCCCAGCTTTTGGAATCTATACTTAATTCCCTCAACCTCTTGCCTCTAAAGTGATAATAAGTTAGCTAAGGCTAAACCTTGATTACTCACTTTAGTTAAGTCGACCTATTCCTCACATGGAAACGCCCCGGTAGTAAGAGGCACTCTCAACTGAGGCTGATGAGCACCCAAACAGCCGGTTTTGTTTAGATATGAGAAATGGAAGGCATTATGACTTAATATATCTTTGAGGGATTTTTAAATTATTAATTGACGAATATAATCCCTTTTCTATTTATTATGTTCAAACTAGGTTGTATCGCTCACAACTGAACATTCAAAAGAGTATTTATTCGTCATAACTTTATGCATTTTCTCTTGTTTACTATCCTATGTGATCATGCAATAATCATGCAGTCGCATAAAAATAATAAACTATGCATAAAGTAAATCAAGCATTCCGACTGGTCTTGAGCATTCTATAATGATTGATTATTAACTGATCAATCATCACCTAGGGGCACACGTACCTGAGTCAATACAAGACTCGTGTCGCTGCTGGCCCCAGTGCAAAGCCCAACTCATGTCTGGACTACCGCCTCATCTTGGCGGGGTCTGCCTCTCGGATCGTCACGAATAATTACAAATATACTCGCACGCAGGCGAGGGGGTCTGGGGTACAAAATACATATAGTGCAATGGACGCGCAGGCCCTTATACATATTTGAATTAAAAGACGATTCACAGACCGTCATTTATCTAATTAAATATTACAATCATCGCACACATTGAATAAATAATTAAATAAATACATACATGCCAAACATACACAGGTCGGTCAAAAGCTCAAGACCAGTCGGGGTAAAAGCGCAATAAAATTAAACTGCAATAAATTTAAATTATGCGAGGGTGTTTTAATAAATTATATGAATTTGATTAAATTCAAATAATTTATTTTTATCGGTACCATTTGTTTAATTTAATTTTAATTCTAAAATTAAATTAAATTAAACCATTAATTTAATTCTAAACTTAAATTAAATTAATATTCTTGGATTAAAATAAAATATAAACCCCTAAATTAATTTCAATTAATTTAATTTAAAGAAAAACTAAATTAATTAAAATTAATTCAGTGCCTGGTTACCTCTCGCCGGAGAAAAGTCCGGCGGGACTGCGTACCGCCGCGGGATGTCGTCCTGAACCGCGGCGTGACCGCGGCGTGACCGCGGCGTGACCGCGGCGTGACCGCGGCGTGACCGCGGCGTGACCGCGGCGTGACCGCGGCGTGACCGCGGCGTGACCACTTCCCGCAACGGCTGCATCTCCCGGCAGCCCGCAACTCCGGCGAGCCGACGAGGGGTCGGCCAGTGTGAGGCAGTCCGGCAGGAGGTGACGCCGGAGCAGGGAAGTCCGACAGGGGGTGAGGCCGGAGTGGCCGGCGGCTGCCGGCAGGGGCCGGTCCGGCGAAGGAAAGGCCAGCGCGGTGGGGCTCCGGCGCGAGGCCGGTCCGGTGAGGAGCCGCGACCGGCGCGGAGGAGGAGGGCCGGTCCGGCGAGGAGCTCCGGCGCGAGGCCGGTCCGGTGAGGAGCCGCGACCGGCGCGGAGGAGGAGGGCTGGTCCGGCGAGGCGGGCCGCGAGCTGCGTCCGGAGAAGGCGGTCCGGGGAGGAGGTTGTGGCCGGCGAAGGCGGTTCGGGGAGGAGGCCGCGGCCGGCGGCCGCGGTCCGGGAGGAGGCCGCGGCCGGCAACCCTAGGGTTTGCCGGCCTTAGGCGGCGCGAGGGAGAAGACCCGTAAGGGTCTTCTTCCCTTTTTTTTTGCCACAAAAGTCCAGCCGCCCCACCCCCTTTTTTTATTATTTAATAAATGAGAAGACCCCATTTTGGGGTCTTTGATTCTCTCCCCCTTTTTTTTTGAACAAAAAGAAGAAGACCCATAAGTCTTGGTCTTCTTCTTTTAAAATATAATAAAATTTATTACAAATATAATGAAATATTTATTATAAACTATTTTATTATATTTTATAATAATAAAATAAAATTATTTGATGTTAATTCTCAACACCAAACAAGCATGAACACGGGCGTCGATCCGATTAAAACTTTCAAATGATCGTATCTTGATCATTTGAAATCGAAACGACGCACAGTCAAATCCGAATGAACCGTCTTAACACCCCGCAATTAAATTTAATGCAATTTAATATTTTTTTTTTGACTCAGAAAAAACCTTAACCTCACTCTGATACCACTGTTGGGTACGGGACTGCGCAGCGGAAGCCAATGGGCTGGGATTTTTAAAATTTTTCTGCATCATCGGAGTGACATAATCCTGTCGACTCCGGTGATCTCGTCCCAGCTTGGTCCGAGGATCTCGCAAGGTTCATAAGGAGCACAAAATAAAATTGAACGTTTACCTTGTTCAGAATTGACGTGTAGGACACCGGCGATCGTTGCTCGAAGACTCCGACGTTGAAGCCCTCTAGATCGTCCACACACGCCTTGCGAATCTGTACGCGCGCCGTTCGTCAAGATCCGGGTGCTAGCGCGAATCTACGACGCACACTTCAGCGAAGCGATGATCACCGCAAGGGAGGATGCTTCGATCCGGGATGGATAAGCTTGAAGATCCTCCTTGCTTGAGAGACTCTCTCTCTAAATTCCAGGAGGAGAGAGATGCTCTCAAATTTGACACATGAATAGTTATGGTGGGAGAGCATCTCTCTCACTTATATAGGGATTATTAAAACACGCGGTGTAGGTTCCCGACCCCCGTGTATTAGGCGTCCGCTATATAAGTGATGTAAATAATTATTTATGGAAAATAAAATTATGCCATAAGTAATATTTACAATTTATCACTTACTTGTAATATATAAATATATTACGTGATAAATCTGAGTCTTTGACTCGACTCATTCCTCCTGCTAATATTAAACGAACCTAGGATATTTAAATCCAGTCGAATAATATTAATACGTGTATTTACCATACAACTTGTAAATACATGTTATAAATAAATTCAACCAATTATTCTAACTCGAATAATTAAATTAACTTATTTATTCTTTGGTGATCCATAGAACTTGGATAGTACTCGGACCCTTTGGTGGGGCCCACCAAGTTCTAAATTCCTACTCACAGAATAGGGCAGATTTTTAAGGCGCTATCGTGTGTGACCCTCTAGGCCCTTATCTCAACAGCAGTGAATAATATCACCGACTTAGAGCGGGGTCTAGCAACCCATCGAGGCCCCTATAGAGATAAGACAAAGTCGAAGCAACAGCTGCCTTCCTATGAACATGGTCAGTGCAATATAATCTCTTTGTCAACGATATCTCAATAAAGAAGAGTGCATACTAGTGTCATCATTCTTTATTTGCTTTATTTTGTTTGTTGATTTGTCCGGACGGTCTTACCTTCGACTACCATGGCCATGAATTTAATGAAGGTGCAACCATCCTAATCAACCAGGCCCGAGATATCTCTTCCTAAACTTGGAAGCGACAAATCCTTTCTCGATCATTCAATCAATTCCATGCCATTAATGACGTACCCAATACAAACTACCTCGCCATGAATTTGTCGCCATGGTTTTCTCCTTATATCAAAAGTACGTAATTAAATGACATTCATTGATAATGATCTCAAGTCAAGATACCATTACACATGCCCATAGATAGGAACGACCAATGACACCAAAAACATGTGGTGTTCCTATTAAGCGGGTCTGTCCTCATGATCTCGTTATCTAGAGATCATCAAGTGCGAACTTCATGAGATGAAGTCTCAATGCTTATGAGCCCCCAGCACCTGATGGTCACACATCATCTGTGTCCTTTCAGAATGATGTAACTGGACCATAGGACGTTACTTTAAGACTACTGTCATGGCATCTCAGGGTTCTCATTATAGCCTGGGAACTACTATAACCATTTAATGCGACAGGTAATCTAAGGACATTGCCATTGATGAAGTGGATGCAGAAGTATCTACACTATCATGGCAAGATAAACACATGTATAAAACCATACTGAATACATGTAACAGTAATCAAGGTACAAGACAAGTTGGGTCTAGAGCACCCACTTTCAACACTGATAAATGCTATTTCTAGAGCTGTTAAAGGCTAGTTTTGTAGTAGTGTTTCTTGGGATCCACCCAAGAGCATGATAGTGGTGAAGAGGTTTCTTGGCTTAGTGGGGTACTATAGGAGGTTTATGAAGAATTATTTAGGATTTCATCCCCTTTGATCATCCTGATGTAGAAAGGGTATCTGTTTACCTAGACTGAGTAGTTCCATAGATCCTTTAAAGATTTTAGGATAAGGTAGATGAGTGATCCTATTTTGAGACTATCAGATGAGGGCATGGAGTACATAGTGTATTTTTATGCCTTTGGAGTTGGTCTTGGTTGCGTGTTGATGTAGAGGCAGGCAGTGATCATATATGGTTCGAGGAATTTGAGTCACCGTGAGAAGAACAATGTTATTCATGACATAGAGTTGGCAGCGATAGTCTTAACTATGAGGATGTGGAGGGACTATATTCTAGGATATAACTTTATTTTTTACTCAAACCATCATAGTTTCAAGTATGTATTCATGTAAAGTGGCCAGAACCTGACACATAAGTGATGGTTGGAGTTCCTATGAGACTATGACTTTGAGATATTCTGTACTCCTGATAAGGGAAACATGGTGGTAGATTCCCTTAGTAGGAAGTCTCATTCTCCCCTAGTGGAGGAGGTGTTTGAGTATTTTTCTTCCTTACAGCTGGCACTGGTAGAGGAGAGGGGTAAAAATTATCTTTAGTTGATGGTGTTGACTTCTTTAATCCTCTATAATGTGAGGGAGGATTATTTGGGAAACATTGATTGTGATGTCCCCTGTGACCATATATCTTCAGGAGATTCACCGGATGGATTCTATAAAGTATGGAATCATGTTATCCCTTTCTAGGGATAGATTGTGGTTTCATTCACGATGCTTGAGGAGGTAATGAGGTAGTTTCACACTTCTCCTTTATATTTTCATTACGATGTAGAGAAAATGTGTAAGGGCCTTTTAGATGTAGTTTTTGTGGGATTTCATGGGGAAGAGCATCATAAAATTCATATCTTGGTATCTCACATGTCATTAGGTGAAGGATGATAACTAGGTTCTGGTAGGTTTTTTGTAGCCTATTAAGATCCCTGTGTGGAAATGGGATGACATATCCATGGAATTTGTTCCAAGGATTCCACTAATAGTGAGAGGACACAATTCAATATGGGTGATAGTTGACCAACTTACCAAGTCGGCACACTTCCTTGCTATCAGGGATTATGGTTTTATGGAGAGTTTGGAGAAGTTTTACATGCATGATATCATACGCCTTCATGGGGTTTCCTCGATGATTGTCTCCGACCATGATGCCTGGTTCATGTCATAGTTGTGGAGAGGTCTATATTAGGAATTTAGGAACCAATTATGGATGAGTACATCTTTTCACCCCTATAAGGATGGGAATATTGAGCGCAATATCCAGGTTCTGGAGGATATGTTGAGGGCATTCATGTTAGACTTATTTCAGAGTTATAAGGATCACTTACCTTTGGTATAGTTTTTTTAAATAATAGCTATCACTATACTATCAGCATAGAACCTTTCAAAGCCCTGTATGGGATAACCTATAGGCCACCCATATACTGTACTGAGATCAGTGAGGCATCTATTGTTGGGCCATATATGGTGTAGAAGATGATGGATAAGGTCCAGGTGATCTATGAGTGGATGAGGGCATCCCAGAGTAGGTAGAAATATTATGTTGATCAACATCATATTCCATTTGAGTTCGATTAGGGAGACTATATTTTATTGAGTATCCCTACAATGATGATTTCAAAGATTCATATAAGGAGGAAATATATCCCTGAGGTTTATCAAGTCATTCGAGATCATGTAGAGGGCAGTGAGGTTTCTTACCACCTCGCCTTACCCCCACATTTGGAGTGGGTGAATGATGTCTTCCATGTATCACATATGAGGAGATATATTCATGATATTATGCACATTATGTATTGGGATAAGCTAGAAATCGAGGATAGATCCACATTCCCTGAGTACCCGGTGGCAATTGAGGATTGGTAGGAAGGGATCTTGCATAGACAGACCATTCCCTTGATTCAGGTGTTGTGGTAGTATGAGATCATGAAGGAGATCTCCTCGGAGCAGGAGAGAAAGATGTGAGCTCAGTATCCCAACCTTTTTTTCTTATTTTGTGATTTTGGGGGATGAAAATATAAAATAAGAGAATAATATAGAGACTTTATTTTTTCCTTATAAGAATTTGAAATATATTAAGGAATGTTTTTGTAGCCAAGCACTAAGACAGTGCAAGATTCCAAGACCCAGTGATCCCAGAATTAAAATTTTAAATATATTAAATATTTTTTATATCACATGTGCACTATATTTTATAATTAAAATAATATCTCATAAATGGGTCTTTGATCGAATATTTGAGACCATAGTTGAATCCGAAGAGTGGGGTTTATCCTAGGAATGACCTAAAATTAGTCTGTGTCAGACATTCAGATGAGGCAGTTTTTTGGGTATACGTTAAGTGAATTAATTTATAAATTTATTTAATTCATTAATTTAATGACCAAAACAATTTTTAATCTATAAATATGTTGTTATGGAGAATATCTAAAGTTATCTGTATAACCCTAAGTTCATTGAGAGGAAGATTCACCATTCTTCGTTGGCGGATTAAGATCAAACAATGACCAGTGACTGGATTGAGGTGGATTGGTAGACATAAACTTTAGTGGGTATTCTCCATCACTAGAGAACACATTATTCACCAAAAAATGATACAATCTCAATTTAGGACTCTTTAATTGTGATTTACACCCTATTGATTAAATTGTTTAAGCATGAATTGATTTGGTTATCATTTTTGGAAATTGAACACCCTTCATATGAGCCCCTTTGTCAAATTAAATTTTTTATTCAATATCTTTTCTCATTATGTCATGTTTATCACCTTTGATTCCCCAATTTTAAATATTTGGCTAAAAAACATTTCCAATGCCGTTTATCAACCTTTTTATTGTGCTTTTCTACCATTTTTCTTCATGTTATTTTTTGTTGGCTTACAAGGTCATGATTCGACTTTGACAAGAAAGTTTGAGTGTGATCAAACCCCCAGAATTCATGGATGATTTGAGTGAGATGAATGGATTGATGATTTGAGGATCTATTGGGATGTATTAAAGGATTCAGATGATGAATCCTATGGATCCAGGATCCTAGACCAAGAAAAAACAATGGGAGATGCACAAGGTGTGTGCAGGCTTTGTGTGGATCAACATAATTCAATTTATGGCCACTGTAGGGTTTGAATCAAAGAATGGAGGCCTTCCCCTTCTATCTTAGGAATTCAATAGGAATAATTTGTGGTAGAGAATCTTGATCTAGAAAACACGTGAAGAAACATGAGTCTCTATGAAAAACGTAACTACATTGTGTGTAGTCTGATGAACATATGTCATATAGCCTTATCTAGTTGCGACAATTAGTGTTTTGGGAAAGATAAGGATCACATGTTGTGTGACTATCCTTGGATATATAAGCCATGTGATAGCTAAAAATGCCTATAACCTTGTGTGTGAGTACAGTCTGTGTACTAAATGAGTACACGGGCATGTTCCAGTGCTTGGGAACAACCAGGTATAAGGCCAAGTACATGATCCCATCTTGATAAACACAACCACAGTCAAGAGAAAACGGGTTGGCCCTAAGTGTCCTATACATGTCATGTAGTACCCTTACATTTTGTGTAGTAATACATGGATATAAATCTGTGTGATGGTGAGGACATGTCAAGGAAGAGGAGTGGGGCCACATGTCGTGTGGACCCCTTACACATTGTGTACTTCTTATGAACCTTCTACCTATCATATCTCCCTTTTTAACTCATATTTTAGCCTGTGAGTTTCCTATCCTGGGTATTTTTCTACATAGAATGAAATGGTATCCTTTATAGTATATTTTTAGATAAAATGAGAGATTTTTCAAGTATAACTCATCTTTATGTGGTGCTTGATGACGGTAGTGATCGAGCATGATAATCAAAGAGAGGTCGGGGTTAGAAATACCTCTATCATACCAGGGAAAGAGTCCCATATACACCTTTATATATTTACTGCTACCCCCATGAAGGAATATGTAGTGGGTCTGCTATCAATTGAGTGTTACCCCCTAACAGATTAGGGTTCAAGTTCTCAATCTACTGATCAGTACCCCCTAATGGACTAGGGCACGATTCCTCTATCTATTGTGTGGTACCCCATGACAGACTAGGGAATGAGTCCTCTATCTATCTATTGGTACCCCTAGAATACTAGGGTGTGGTTTCTCTATATACTGAGTGTTGAACTCTTTATGGAATAGGGCACGAGTCCTTTACCTACTGAGTGGTAATCCCCTAATGAGTTAGGATGTAGATCCTCTACCTACTAAGTGGTACCCCCGTGACACACTAGGGATTGGGTTCTATACATAGATATTGTTCCCCCTAAACTATGTGGAATAGTGTTGAGGTGTGGGTACCACACATGGTTACTTATTTGGATAGACACACGAGATGTTAGGCATCGTTGATGGACCTTTTGGAAATGTTGATAGACTCATCATCCTGTGTTGGGTTGTAATATGTAGTTCTCATTTCTCTCTCATTTGGGTTTATTTTATGAGAATATATATATCTTTTTTTCATATTACTTTGGGTTGAGATGATTACTTATATCATGGATCTTATTTCTCCTTGCATTAGTTTTCAGGGAATCATAATGGGTATGTATATACCCGCCCCTACATGGGATTTTTTCACACATGTCATGTATTATGTAGAATATGGAAATGTCAACATTGATTTTAAAGGATCATAGGGATACCCTGGTGCATTTAACCGCATATTGTGGTCAGGGATTAGTTATTTGGAGCCAGGATATATTATTATTTCTTTTCTGGTTTTTTTAGTTTGGGGAATTTGTTCTAGTTGGGGGTGTATTTTCCTCTTAATTTTTATATTAAATGGTTACAAACTTGCGTATTACCTATAGGTTATAACATTCATGGTTTATAATCTATATGTTAACGTATTTTATTATTATTCCTCTTCAATTATGTATGAATATGGTTGAGTACGTGCATATAGATACTTAAAGTAAAGACTTCATATTGTATTTATGCCTTTTGATGCTTGTCCCCATCCCCTAGCCTATAGAGGATGGCTTGGGGTAGTTTTAAATCATCATTCCAACTACTAGGTAAGACCATATGGGTCAGTTCATGACACTTAGAAGCCTAAAATAATCCCATAAGTCAAAACCCACATCATTTAAACCTGGGTAAAACAAACCCTGAGTCTCCATGGCTGTAGGTAATGATGAAACCCATGAGAATAAGGAGACAAGAACCAAGAATGATTGTAGAAATAACTTAATCTATATTTTCTTAAATAACCTAGGTAGAAAATATTATTGAAATCAGGTAAAAGCGGAGGAGGATAGGTGATCGATGTAAGAGGGTCCTAGGGAGTTGATTGGGAGAAAAAGAGGGTATAAAGGGGTTAAAATGCATAATGGATAATGAGAATTTTTTATTTTTAATGAATCTGGGTAGTATAGGAATCGTCATGACCTACCTTACCATGGCATGACCCACATCTCAGGACCCTCTCCCCCTTACCTAGTTTGAGTCATGGTGTGACCAATATTTATCATGGTGTGACTCAAATCCTAGAGAAATAACCC
Source organism: Viscum album (assembly GCA_963277665.1). NCBI lineage: Eukaryota > Viridiplantae > Streptophyta > Magnoliopsida > Santalales > Viscaceae > Viscum > Viscum album. The sequence continues at coordinate 912,550,579 of OY728126.1, forward strand.
CTCTACCTTAGTTGGGTCATAGCACGACCTCCCTTGGTTGCGGTGCAACCCAACTACCCAAAAAAATCACTCTTCTTAGGTTTGGTCTCGGTATGAACTATTATGCTACATTTTAACAATATATAATATCTTATATATCAAATTTACCCACTCACATGTAAAATATTGGACTCTTTTCATTTTTACACCCCAAAACATCTATCGACACAACCTCTCTTGGTCATGGTGTGGCTCACCACAAGTTTAGGACTACATTTCTCCAAAGATCCATCATGACATAACCTCCCTTGGTCACAAAATGACACACTACAGTCTAAAAATATAGTTCGTTTCAAATGATAAAAACTCTAAAAAGAGAAACTCAATGAAAATGAAAAAAATTAAATAAACATAAAAATTTCATACTTGAAAATTACACTGTGGGTGTGAGAATTCTCCCCACCACATCACTTCTAGCCCCCAGAAAGATAGCTCAAATATGGATGGACAAGAAAGAGGTTAAAAAAATTCTCCTTCAAAAAATATTTCCACTCCCACATTTCATTATAATCAATCTTTTGTTGTTATAAAACCCAAACTAGAGGAAAATACTTCCCATGAAACACCTTATCTCATGAGTCAACTATCCAAATTATTTTTTTAATCACCAAGTCATCAAGCACCAGCTTTAGATATTCACAATTCAACTCACGGAAGGGATCTAAATTATTCTTCTTAAATTAATAAATGTGGAATAAATCATGAATCAATATCAACTAAGGAGGTAACTCCAATCATTACGCAACTTTATCAATCATCTCAGTGTATTTAAAGGGTTCCATGTACCTTGAAGTAAGCTCACCCTACTCCATGAATTGTCGGTGACCTAGATAAGGTGATACCTTTAGGAACACCTATCACTAATAAAATATTCCATGTTATGAAACTAACAATAAATATAATATTTATGGTTACTCGAAGATATCACCAATCATTACTGGATAGTATAAATCTTAGTCATTGTCTCCTATGAAATTCTTGGTCCTACCAGAGAAGTATCACCCACATCTATCTAATAAAGGGTGTATCAACATAGAAAATTGTACAAATATTCATATGTAGCCATCTTAATCAAATATTGGTGACTGTTATTATAAAATAACTTCACTGGTTCTAGGTGGGTAAGCCTCCTAAGTCTAAAATAAAATAATGAAGTATATCATCCAAATTTTTGATTTCCTTCTCTATCTACTGATCCATTTATATATGTAAAATCATACTCAGCTTCACCTGGGATCCTATCACCTCTTGATGTTATTTACAAAATTGAGATGTGAACTAAGGTCTCCATAAAAAATGATTGCACATGGTATGTAACACCCCAGGTAAATAAAGAATATGACATTTTTATATTTATCCCTATTTGTGAAAAAATATTAATATTACTTTAAAGGGAACGCTATGCTCGATGGCGTACCCAATACGCGACAACGAGTTCCTTTGAAATCTTACGTTGCAATCTAATAATAAAATAATATTATTTTAAATGGTAGTTAACGCCTAGCCATTGTAATGGCAGGAAAGAATAGAACTAACTAAAAAATTATTATGTGTGTTTTTAAAATATTTTTACTTTTTACAATAAATGTTAGAGGATTAAAAATGCGAATGAATCCAATTTTAAGCGTAAACATTCTAATATTCTTTAAAAGGTCGATTAACCACCTTTTGATGGAAAACCTCTTTTAAATCCACTTTTTGAAAATTTTATGTGTTATATTATGACAAAATAAAATTCTTCTTTATAATCGGGACATCAAAATTTACTTTGTGTAAATTTTTGGTATTTTTCCGATAAAGTTCATTTTTTAGTGAATAGTGAAAAATGTTGTATTTTAATTCAAAACCTCCTTTTAATCTAATTTATTTATATGATTAGATTATATTTTGAATTGGTTTTAAAGTTAAATTAGAATATATTTTTACCGTTTAATCCAATTGTGGTCATTGGAATTAATTTCACTTTGAAATCAGACTTAAACTAGTGTCAATCTTTTGATACTTATTGTTTCATAAAAACATGCTATTTGCTATGTCAACAGGAATTAATTATTAAATTAATTAATGCAACTTATATGTTTTGAATTTTGTAAAATAGACTTCATTTTTGAATTCGGAATATCAAATATAGCTTAGGGTGAAGTTTTGGTATTTTTCTGAAAAACTTCTATTTTTGATGAATAGTAAAACCACTAAGTGGTACTTATAAAAACTGATTTTCCGTTTAAATGAAAATTTACCACCTCTGTGTTTTGAATTTCAAAAATCCAACATATATGGTTTTCATTAAGAAGTAAAATGTGGTTCAATGGAATTAATATAAATTTTTGGTGAATAGTAACTTTTAAGTTTTTAATCGCGATTAGAGGTAATTAGTGTAGTTTAGGGTAAAAATAATGTTTTAATAATATGAAATGACCTAGACACATGTCCTACCCTTATTTTATGTGTCATGGTCGACCAAGAAAATCCATGGGTCAACTTGGGGACCCCATGGAGCCACTTTTCTTTGAAAATGACATTAATACCTTTTTATTTAAAGTTAAAATTAAAATGTCACAAACATGTGTTGTTTTAATAAAAAAAAATTTAGATGGGGTTATACAAGTCATATTTTTGAATATAAATAGTAATTGGAAAGATAAAAATATTTCCTACATCATAGTATTTTTTTTATAATTTTTATACATTAAATAAATTAACTTATTTATGACATCATGATGATGCAGTGATTACCTCATTATTTAACGATTTAAATAAAATGAAAAGATAATGTAAAATATAAGACCTACACATGTCAAAAACCTATTGGATGGGTGGATTTCTAACCCTTATCACCTTATCCTAGAAATTTATCAATGTGGGACCTTTAAAATCCGAATCTCATTTGAAAATAATGTAACTTTTTTTTACTTTCCAAGAGTGCCCCTCCTCTCCTCTTATAAAAGGCCCCCACCTCTACCACCTTACACACACCTCTAAAGCCTTTCGCTCGACCAAAACCTGACAATTTAATCTCTCCAAATCCATATATTCATCATTGAAGCCTCACTTTGGGCATAATCCTTTTCAAGGAAGCCTTTGAGCTGAAATCAAAGAGAGTTACCCGATTTAAAGGTAGTGTCCTCTCTTGTGTTCTTGTGTTTTATTTTGATTCTCCAAACCTATAAACTCTTTTTATTCTTTTCTTTTGTAACAAAACCAGTATATTCAATATAATAGGATATTTTTATGTGAAGTATTATAGCTACACTTACACACACCTTCGTCTAATGGTTAAAGAACATACTGTTTCTGTGGATGGCGAATTTCTGCCTCATGAAACGATGATTGTTCAATATTCTCTTAACACCTTTCATGGTGGCCATTATGATGTAACTATATTTTATATATGATATATATGGTATTTATGTTTTCTATATGCTTCTGAATTTTATATTTAAAACATGCCTTTATGCTTTTCATGTTGTGCAAATGCGATAATTTCATACGAGGAAGTGTGGACTACCGCCCCCTCAAGTGATGTGACTCGTTCATGCAATACATGGAATGTATAAAGAATTAAATTAATGAACATATGTGACCTATATAACATATAATTTATACTGGAATTATAATATATATATCTCTCAATTATTTTTAATTACATTAATATGACAAAGAAATGAAAGTAGTGTTCATGCGTACGTACGGCCTACCGTCTCCATGAACGGTGCATTTCATTTCTTTTTATATAAAAATGTTATGGAGTAGTATAAAATGAATATGTACTGAATATATATGATATTTAAATCATTAATACTATTCTGGAGATGATTTACTTATAACTACATGGACAATCATTTTCAAACAAGTTCATTTTTGACTCATGTACCAAACATCGACAAAAACGTCTGATATGAACTCACATTATTAACCAATTATTATAACATTATAACATGTGATATTAACTGAATAATAATATTTAAAAGAGGTCCTTAAGCAATTATAAATTGACCAAAGTTTATTATTCAGGAATATAAAGAAACGAACAAGACAAGTCGGACTTGAGGTAAGGGATCCTACCCCTCTCTTTCTTTTTAAGTACACTCTTTTATGTCATTTATTTTAAGCTCATATTTCTTATGATTGGGATGTTATTTTATATTAATATTACTTTAAATATTATTTTAATATGATGAGATACCCTATTTTATCTCATAAATCCATTTTTTAAGTTTTAAGTGGCGCCGTTAGGCTGCCGAGTTTTCGTAGGGGATTTTTCATCTCACTTTTATTCCCGTGACATTTATGCTATGTTTTCCACTAGTTCCTTTGAGTGGTGTATGTATTGCCTATTATTATACACTTTGTGTAGTATAATTTCATTTATGGGTATTTACATCTTCATTTTATGACCCTTCTTCCATGGGGTGTACGTTTCGAAAGTTACCCAACTCGGTAAGGGGACCTTTCACCTTCCTATTTTTAAAAGACTTCTTTCGTTATGTCTTTTAATTCACATACTATTATGTTTGGATATGTTCTTATATGTCCTTATTTATGTAAATTTTATGTCCAAGTGATGAGATACCATTTTCTCTCTCATTAACTCATTTTCTGAATTTTAAAGTGACGTCGTTAGGCTGTCGGATTTCTGTAAGGGACTTCGTCTCAATCTCCTTTCATTGAGGAATATTTCATTTTATACACAAAATTATTTTATACGGTTTATAAACCCCTTTGAATTTTACTTATATACAAAAGGAATCTTTTTCTACAAAGCGTTTTACTAAATGACAAAAAGGAATGTTTCTTTTAACGTGCGCGGTGACAACGACCTTTTCCGCCGCCGCGAGTATTATTTGGTCTTTGGCTTCCTCAACAAGCCATAATGTTTTTAAAATGAAATAAATACCATATACTCTTTTATGTATTTTGGTATTGAAAATTGTTTTTATAATGTATTTGTTATGTCAATATATTTATGTGATATATTGTGATCAAAGTGTGGAAATTTTTTCTTTCCATTATATTTGTTTTATGTCTTATGATTTTATAATGGTACTTGGACATTTGAAGGGTGGTTACGTGATAAACCATATGAAGGATGGTGCTGTGAATACCAGGACGGGTGGTTACATTATATCCTCCAATGCATTGGTTATGGAAGTCAGCCGTATGGCTATTCTATTAAGTATGTGTGGAAGTCGACTGTATGGTTATTCCATTTAAGTATGTTTATGTCCCAAGTTACCTTTTTATGTTATGTGTTCTTTATATGGGTTTTATGGTAATCTTTTGGTTAAAAAAGGGTAAATAATGATCTTTTATTCATTGAAGAGTTTTTACTACTTCATAAAGGTTAAAATTATTACTTTGATAAAGTATACCTGGTTTACTTGTTGTTTTAAAAAACTAACAGTTTTTATTCTTTGTGTATCCCTTACTGAGATTTTTATGCTCACCCCAAGTTTTTTTTGAAATGTTTTTCACAGGACTTATTGTGGAATAGGGTCAAGGATGGGATCAAGGGAAAGTCATGCTATCTAAAACATGGAACTAAACATGTTTCTTTTTAAGAGTTTTTATTTTATGGAAACTTAGTAGAAGTGTCTACTTTGTAATCTTTTGAGATGTAATAGTTATGTCCAATTCTCTAAAACTCTAAACCATGAAAAGATCCTCAATGTGAATTATTCATTTAATTCAATATTAAGTAAGGTTTAAGGCTGGGTCCTTATAGTTGGTATCAAAGGTCGGTTTAGACAACTTTAGGGATTAGGAGTTTTTGTTAGACACATGGTTAGTACCTATATCTATTATTTCAGTTAAATCCTTATTTTATAACTTTTTTCAGGTCAAGTAAAGTCAGTTACTAATGGAAGGAGAAGGATCTCAAATGGTATTCCTATCTATTCCTGATGACATGCTTGCAATAATTATTGCAAAGTCATGTTCGGATGATTGTGAAACGTTTTCTAGCATACAACTCACTTGAAAGCAGTTGTTTGAGATATCAAACACCTCCACTATACCTCGTTATCATCGTGGATCATGGGTTGTATTTAGAAAAATACCATTTTCACAATATTCTCATATTTTCAAGAAAGGAAAATATTATCAAGGTATTTTCAAATATTTTACCTTATCATAGGAATTTGAAGCATATTATGATTTTAAAAATGGTGTTGAGGAAGGAGACCCTTGCGAAACCTACTTATATTTTCTTTTAAAATATAGTCTCTCAGAACATACTTATTGTATTTTAAAAGGATCAATAATATAATGTTTCAACTCAAATTCTGTCAGACTATTTTATAGAAATCATGTTTTATCAGATGTTTTGGAATTATATTTCATACATGATTATTTTCCAAAACTATTTTTCTGTGAACACCCATATGACCCATGTTGTACAAGGTGTATTTGGATGGAAGAAGCAAATGATTTTGAAGGATCTCTAAATCATTATTGTAATGCATGGGACGTCTACCTACGTGAACAAGATGACGATGAAACCGAGTGGACTCCATGATCAAGGTATGCTGTTATTCATTTTGGGAATCGTTTTATTTTATCTTATGGTGGGGAAATAAGACTTAAAGAATTAATATGTTGCGATCGTAATGAATTTGAATGAAAATGAGAGGTATAAGGAAACTATTGAGGTTAAAAGGTGTTAGGGTTATTTTTGGAGTTTTATAAAAAGGACAACACGCAGATCATGTGACAACCCGTCGCGTCGGACAAAGCTGCGGGAATCGAACCCACAACCAAAGTGCGACTGGTATTTATCGCCTACCACTTGACTACGTGAAGTCCCTGGTTAGTTTTAATAATTATTTTTAGTTAAATGATTTTATGAATTAAGATTAAGTTGATTTTGTGTTATCTATAGAAATTATTAAGCTATCATGGAGGATATGTTATTAGTATAATTACTTTTCAATATGAGACTTTAAGAGCAACTGATGTTATTTGGAGATAAGTGTTATTTTGTACCTTGGAGGACTATGTTATTAAATCCTTCAAATATTTGGGTTTCAATCTTAGTTTGGTTTACTTTGAAGAATTTTATGGAAAAATTGTTTATCGAATGGTCTTCGGTGAACTTTGGGTTTTGTTGGAAATTTTTTGGAGATTAAGAATAGATTTTATTTTTATAAACGGTTATCCTTTTCTGGATTATCTGATCTTGTACTAACCATTTTGGTTTTGGTTTTGGTTAAAGTCTAAAGACATGGGAAGTATATAGTTCTGTTTTGTATATTAGGTGATTCTCTAGAAGTTGATTATAGCTCTCTTAATGTAAACAAGTCATCCTAAATACACATCTTTTGGAGAAAATATGAGTTCTTGTAAGAAATCTAGTAAAAGTTGAAAGTCAACATGAAAAGTAAGTATGTTTCCTTATATTTTAGTTAAGCTCAAAAATAAACCCCTCAATGAAAAGTAACAAAAAAAATGTTGTCCATTAACTCTTCCTACTGGGGAATCCAATACCATTTAACCCATCACAAGTTTGTGATTTTCTTATGGTTAACTTTCTCCTAGACATGTTTACTATCACTCTCCATTAGAACATGACCCTATGTTTTCTCCTCCATGTCCATGTTTTCCTACATTGAATCCTAGTATGGGTTAACTCGGGTGACCTCTGTACTTCTCTTTATTTGTTTTAAAGTGATTGTTTTACCGACTCTTGTTCCGATGTGGGACTTTCAAGGATGTTTCTGAGCCCAATTATAAAATTGCGAGGAGGCAATTCCCAAAAGGGGGGAAGGATGTAACACCCCAGGTAAATAAAGAAAATGAAATTTTTATATTTATCCCTATTTGGGAAAAAAATATTAATATTAATTTAAAGGGAACGCTATGCTCGATGGCGTACCCAATACGCGACAACGAGTTCCTTTGAAATCTTACGTTGCACTCTAATAATAAAATAATATTATTTTAAATGGTAGTTAACGCCTAGCCATTGTAATGGAGGGAAAGAACGGAACTAACTAAAAAATGATTATGTATGTTTGTCAAATATTTTTACTTTTTACAATAAATGTTAGAGGATTAAAAATGTGAATGAATCCAATTTTAAGCGTAAACATTCTAATATTCTTTAAAAGGTCGATTAACCGCCTTTTGATGGCGAACCTCTTTTAAATCCACTTTTTAAAAATTTTATGTGTTATATTTGAAAAAATAAAATTCTTCTTTAGAATCGGGACATCAAAATTTACTTTGTGTAAATTTTTGGTATTTTTCCGATAAAGTTCATTTTTTAGTGAATAGTGAAAAATGTTGTATTTTAATTCAAAACCTCTTTTTAATCTAATTTATTTATATGATTAGATTATATTTTTAATTGGTTTTAAAGTTAAATTAGAATATATTTTTACCTTTTAATCCAATTGTGGTCATTGGAATTAATTTCACTTTAAAATCGGACTTAAACTAGTGTCAATCTTTTGATACTTATTGTTTCATAAAAACACGCTATTTTCTCTGTCAGTGGGAATTAATTATTAAATTAATTAATGAAACTTATATGTTTTTAATTTTTTAAAATAGAATTCATTTTTGAATTCGGAATATCAAATATATCTTAGGGTGAAGTTTTGGTATTTTTCTGAAAAACTTCAATTTTTGATGAATAGTGAAACCACTAAGTGGTACTTATAAAAACTAATTTTCCGTTTAAATGAAATTTTACCACCTCTGTGTTTTGAATTTCAAAAATCCGACATACATGGTTGTCATTAAAAAGTAAAATTTGGTTCAATGGAATTAAAATAATTTTTTGGCGAATAGTAACTTTTAAGTTTTTAATCGCGATTAGAGGTAATTAGTGTAGTTTAAGGTAAAAATAATGTTTTAATAATATGAAATGACCTAGACACATGTACTACCTTTATTTTATGTGTCATGGCCGACCAAGACAATCCATGGGTCAACTTGGGGACCCCATGGAGCCACTTTTCTTGGAAAATGACATTAATACCTTTTTATTTAAAGTTAAAATTAAAATGTCACAAACATGTGTTGTTTTAATAAAACAATTTTTAGATGGGGTTATACAAGTCATATTTTTGACTATAAATAGTAATTGTAAATCTAAAAATATTTCCTACATCATAGTATTTTTTTTATAATTTTTAGACATTAAATAAATTAACTTATTTATTACTTCATGATGATGCAACAATTACCTCATTATTTAACGATTTAAATAAAATGAAAAGATAATGTAAAATCTAAGACCTAAACATGTCAACAACCTATTGTATGGGTGTATTTCGAACCCTTATCACATTATCCTCGAAATATATCAATGTGGGACCTTTAAAATATAGCATCCCGCCTTTTTATCACATAAACATTCATTACATTTTACAAAACCGAGGATCTTTAAGGTTTAGTGTCTTGGAAACCAGGAACATAAAACATGAAAAGAACAAAAAAACTCTTCTTAAACACTTGAAAGGCTTCTCCTTAAGTTTATCCTAGGTTCATTACTACATCTCATAACCTGGGGACACACATCAAAAGGAAGGGTGAGCAGAAGGCCCAGCAAGGGAAACAAGTGAAACATTTTACATATGAACTTGAGATACATCAATAAAGTCATGAAAAGAACTTTAAGTCATGAAAATGAAATCATGAGGCATATCATAATAAAAATAAAACTTTTTCATAACTTGAAGATGTGGCTACAACATTTAATATTGACAATCGTTTCGTTTCACCAAGGTCCATCCCCAAGGTGTCGTTAAAAATTACCAAGGTTATTCACCAAGGCGTCGTTAAAATGGTCATCTCTAGAGATTAAGTCTTTACCCAATGCATTGGAGCGCTATCAGGGCGCACCCTTAAATTTTCCTTTATTATCATGTGAGCCACATATATCATCATCAAACATTTCTTAAATAACCCATATAGCATAAAATAAATGGGTTTCATTTCATAATCATAACGTTTTAAAAACTGCTTTAAAGACATGATCTTTACGTCACTTTAAAACCCACAGAAAAGGAAGGTGGGTCTCATGTATGTAAATCCCAGAATTTAAAATAGACATTTTGGTATATATGTGAATACCCCTTTAGAAGAAAGATCTTTGAGTATTCACTTAATAATATAAAAGAACTTTAGAAAAAAAGAGAGACATTTTGAGACGGAAATTCTGCAGCATAACGGCTATGTTACGACGTTTTAGAAGACATTAAAAAGAGAGGGAAATGGGTCAAACATTCATAAATGACCCATAAAACAGTATATGTACAGAATAAGAATGATACATGATCATGTTAATGAAATTTCAAGGACATACCATTTGAAATGAAAAACATGGAAGGAAGACAAAAATTAGATTTCTCTTATGAAAGTTTGGCAGCCTAACGGCGTTACTTAAACTTCAACAAAAATGATTTGAAAAGATCAAATAGGGTCTCTAATCATGTGAACATAAGAGTTCAGTATGATAGATATAGAGATAATTCCCCAACATAATTAAAAAGGAACTTGAAAGACTTGACATGATAGTAGAACTTTGAAAAGAATGAGAAGGGTGAAAGAATCCCCTAAAAAATTTCGGCAGCCTAACGGCGACACTTAAAACTTAAAAATACTGAATTAAAGAGATCAAATGGGGTCTCTCATCATATGAACATAAGAGTACAATATGATAGATATAGAGATCATACCCCAACATAACAAAAAGGAACTTGAAAGAATTGACATGAAAGTAGAACTTCAAAATGAGAAGGGTGAAGAACCACTTAAAAATTCGGCAGCCTAACGGCGCCGATTAAAACATCAAAATACTGAATTGAAGAGATCAAATGGGGTCTCTCATCATATGAACATAAGAGTCCAGTATGATATATATAGAGATAATACCCCAATATAACAAAAAGGAACTTGAAATAATTGACATGAAAGTAGAACTTCAAAACGAGAAGGGTGAAGAACCACTTAAAAATTCGGCAGCCTAACGACGCCACTTAAAACATCAAAATACTGAATTGAAGAGATCAAATGGGGTCTCTCATCATATGAACATAAGAGTCCAGTATGATATATATAGAGATCATACCCCAATATAACAAAAAGGAACTTGAAATAATTGACATGAAAGTAGAACTTCAAAACGAGAAGGGTGAAGAACCACTTAAAAAATCGGCAGCCTAACGGCGCCACTTAAAACATTCTTAAAACGAATTGATGAGAGCAAGGGGGGGTCTCTCATCATATGAACATGAAATAGGCAGTAGGATGAATATAAAAGAACATCCTCCTACATAAGAACATGGAGTATAAAAGAAATGACATAAAAGATATTACTTTAAAAGAAAGAGAGGGGTCGGATCCCTTACCTTACAATGTAACTCTTAAACCTCAAAGGTTGGGACCTTGAGGGCTTGGGGGAACCTTGGGAGGACTCCTTGGGAGGTAATGAGACCAGAAATTCGTTGGGAATGAGTGGGGAGTCGAATGGATGAGAGGAGGTCTTGGTATTTATAGGGAAAGTGAGGGGACAAGGCATTAATGGCCAAAGGACACTTCACATGTGCTTTTCTCAAACCCATGTGCTCTCCCTTGGCATTTATCATGGAGTTAGGCCACATGGGCCCCACCAAAACAATAATTCATCACCCTTGGCCGGACAACCCTTAAAATAACTCATGACATCATCATGACACATCTATGATGTCATTAAACATACCGAAACCCTAAAACTGCATTTGTACTATTCACTGAAAATTCAACTTTCTCAGAAAGATCCCAAAATTTCACCATAATCAAATATCAACGTTCTGATTACAAATATGAACTCCATTTTATAAAAATAATTTTCTAAATATTTTTAATTAAATTTTTAAATAAAAACACTATTCACTGAAAATTCGTTTTTTTCAGAAAAAACCCCAAAAATTACCATAGCATAATATCGGTGCTCTGAGTTCAAAAATGAAATCTGTTTTATAAAAATAATTTTCTAAATATTTTTAATTAAATTTTTAATTAAAAAACACTATTCACCCGAAAAAACTAATACTGGAATAATAATTTATGAAACCATTATTTAACCATTTTATTGAATCACATTACTTAATCAAGGTGCCTAGATTATTTTAAAACTTTCTTTAAGTTAGATTACTAATCCATTTGGTCATATTACTAATCCTAATCATAAAATCACTATTCATAATTTACTATTCATCAAAAATCAAGTTGATCTTATTAGACTTCAAATTTCGTACTGAACATAATTGTAGAAGACCATTTTTTGAAAATCATTACACATTTTATGTTATTTAAGGTTTACATAAATATTTTTTTCAAAATATTCTTTTGAAAATTCATGAAAAATATGCGTACTATTTTCATCCGGTCATTTGGAAATTCATAAACTTCATCATAAGCAGAAATCCCAATTTTTATTTAAAACAAGGATTACACAAGGCAGTTACGGTCTCGTTACATAGCCCCTTATAATACCAGCATAGGACCTAAGAGTAAGGTGTGCTAGGGTGATAGAATCTTGGGGCGGCTCGGTCAACATTTCCCGAGTAGTAATTTCTATCAGTTTGAACTTCTCGCGAAGACGATTCCATTCTAGCTTCACATGATGAAGTTCGGCTTGGGTTTGGTCCAGAGCAAAGCCCAATGGTGCTACCTCCTTCCCAAGCTCTGTTAGATGGGCTTCGATCGGTCCAAGACTACTAGGTGAGGCCATCAAATCTTCTTTCTATAATAATCAACCAAGATTACTTATATATAGAGACAATAATCAAAACATTTTGTTCACAGCGGTCATATTGACCGATGGTTATATAACAGTCAAAACCCAATGGTCTCATTCTAATTATAATCATGTTTATCAAATAAAACATTTTTTGAGTATAAAAATAACACATAAAATTAGGAAACAATATTTATTTAAAAATTCGGGTCGTTACAAAAATCTGAAACTCATTTGAAAATAATGTAACTTTTTTTTGACTTTCCAAGAGTGCCCCTCCTCTCCTCTTATAAAAGGCCCCCACCTCTACCACCTTACACACACCTCTCAAGACTTTGGCTCGGTCAAACCCTGCCCATTTCATCTCTCCACATCCCTATATTAATCATTGAAGCCTCACTTTGGGCAAAATCCTTTCCAAGGAATCCTTTGAGCTCAAATCAAAGAGAGTTACCCGATTTAAAGGTAGTGTCCTCTCTTGTGTTCTTATGTTTTATTTTGCTTCTCCAACCCTATAAACTCTTTTTATTAATTTATTTTGTAACAAAACCAGTATCTTCAATATACTAGGATGTTGTTATGTGAAGGATTAGAGCTACACTTACACACACCTTCGTCTAATGGTTAAAGAACATACTGTTTCTGTGGATGGCAAATTTCTGCCTCACGAAACGATGATTGTTCAATGTTCTCTTAACACCTTTCATGGTGGCCATTATGATGTCACTATATTTTATATATGATATATATGGTATTTATTTTTTCTATATGCTTCTGAATTTTATATTTAAAGCATGCTTTTATGCTTTTCATGTTGTGAAAATGCGATAATTTCATACGAGGAAGTGTGGACTACCGCCCCCTCAAGTGATGTGACTCGTTCATGCAATACATGGAATGTATAAAGAATGAAATTAATGAACATATGTGACCTATATAACATATATATTATACTGTAATTATAATATATATATATCTCAATTATTTTTAATTACATCAATATGACAAAGAAATGAAAGTAGTGTTCATGCGTACGTACGGCCTACCGTCTCCATGAACGGTGCATTTCATTTCTTTTTATCTCCAAATATTATGGAGTAGTATAAAATGAATATGTACTGAATATATATGATATTTAAATAATTAATACTATTCTGGAGATGATTTACTTATAATTACATGGACAATCATTTTCAAACAAGTTCATTTTTGACTCATGTACCAAACATCGACAAAAACGTCTGATATGAACTCACATTATTAGCCAATTATTATAACATTATAACATGTGATATGAAATGAATAATAATCTTTAAAAGAGTTCCTTAAGCAATTATAAATTGACCAAAGTTTATTATTCAGGAATATAAAGAAATGAACAAGACAAGTCGGACTTGAGGTAAGGGATCATACCCATCTCTTTCTTTTTAAGTGCACTCTTTTATGTCATTTCTTTTAAGCTCATATTTATTATTATTGGGATGTTATTTTATATTAATATTACTGTAAATATTATGTTAATATGACGAGATACCCTATTTGATCTCATCAATCCATTTTTTAAGTTTTAAGTGGCGTCGTTAGGCTGCCGAGTTTTCGTAGGGGATTTTTCATCTCACTTTTATTCCCGTGAAATTTATGCTAAGTTTGCCACTAGTTCCTTTGAGTGGTGTATGTATTGCCCATTATTATACACTTTTTGTATTAAAATTTCATTTATGTGTATTTACATCTTCATTGTATGACCCTTCTTCCATGGGGTGTACGTTTCGAAAGTTACCAAACTCGGTAAGGGGACCTTTCACCCTCCTCTTTTTAAAATACTTATTTTGTTATGTCTTTTAATTCACATACTATTATATTTGGATATGTTATTCTATGTCCTTATTTATGTAAATTTTATTTCCAAGTGATGAGATACTATTTTCTCTCTCATCAACTCATTTTCTGAATTTTAAAGTGACGTTGTTAGGCTGTCGAATTTCTGTAAGGGACTTCGTCTCAATCTCCTTTCATTGAGGCATATTTCATTTTATACACAACATTATTTTATATGGTGTATAAACCCCTTTTAATTTTACTTTTATACAAAAGGAATCTTTTTCTACGAAGCGTTTTACTAAACGAAAAAAAGGAATGTTTCTTTTAACGTACACGGTGACAATGAAATTTTCCGCCGCCACGAGTATTATTTGTTCTTTGGATTCCTCAACAAGCCGTAATGTTTTTAAAATGAAATAAATACCATATACTCTTTTATGTAATTTGGTATTTAAAATGGAATTTATAATGGATTTGTTATGTCAATATATTTATGTGATATATTGTGATCAAAGTGTGGAAATGTTTTCTTTCCATTATATTTGTTTTATGTCTTATGATTTTATAATGGTACTTGGACATTTGACGGGTGGTTAAGTGATAAACCATATGATAGGTGGTGCCGTGAATACCAGGACGGGTGTTTATGTTATAACCTCCAATGCATTGGGTATGGAAGTCGGCCGTATGGCTATTCCATTAAGTATGTGTGGAAGTCGACCGTATGGTTATTCCATTTAAGTATGTTTATGTCCCAAGTTACCTTTTTATGTTATGTGTTCTTTGTATGGGCTTTATGGTAATCTTTTGGTTACAAAAGGGTAAGTAATGATCTTTTATTCATTGAAGAGTTTTTACTACTTTATAAAGGTTAAAATTATTACTTTGATAAAGTATACATGGTTTACTTGTTTTTTTGAAAAACTAACAGTTTTCATTCTTTGTGTATCCCTTACTGAGCTTTTTATGCTCACCCCAAGTTTTTTTTGAAATGTTTTTCACAGGAATTATTGTGGAATAGGGTCAAGGATGGGATCAAGGGAAAGTCATTCTATCTAAAACATGGAACTAAACATGTTTCTTTTTAAGAGTTTTTATTTTATGGAAACTTAGTATAAGTGTCTACTTTGTAATATTTTGAGATGTAATAGTTATGTCCTAATTCTCTAAAACTCTAAACCATGAAAATATCCTCAATGTAAATTATTCATTTAATTCAATATTAAGTATTGTTTAAGGTTGGGGCCTTATATGGTACCCTATGTAACTTCATGATCTCCTATACATATAATGTCCCAATCTCTCCACCTTAGTGTTATCTATGATCAAAATAAAATGAATTTATTTAGTCAATTAATCAATAAAAACATAGATATAATTCTTTCCCTAACAGTTATGAGGTAACCCAATGATAAAATCCATGTATATCTTGTACCATTTCTAGGTTGGTGTCATAAGAGGTTGAAGAAAGCTGGAAGGTTTGGTATTGTGGCATGGAATAAACCTATCATGTTACCACATTGGACATGCCTAAAATTACATTGTTATATCAATAAGGATGAACCAAAAGACTATCATCCAAATCACTTAGTTCCAAAAAAATCTTAAAATATCACCATGCCACCCTGCATGGTGTTATACTTCATGGAACTGACATGTGTTTTTTTCTCACCTTTACACTCACTAGTGTAGACATGCACTGGTGTTCACTTTAAACATCACCTATATAAGGGATATCTTTAGGCATGGCTAGATTCATCTACCACAACCATCTACTTAGATGAACCTATCCTATAGTGGGCAAAGTTTTTACTTATATAATCTCTTTTTATGGTATTACTGATAACATTATAGTGCACCAATATCATGTATCTTTATTCTTGTTTCACAATCTAATCAATTATCGCATAATGACTTACTTTGGTTTGAAAACCCTAATTAATATTGAGATACATCTTCATCCAAATATATATTATGACACATCCTACACATTTGATGGAAAAACCTAAGATGTTGGGTCATAGTTTCTGTATTGAAAAAAGATAGGCTATATTTCAATTTCCACTTTTATATATCTTCACTACTTCTTTACATTGATTCAGGACCTCCAACACCAAATCCCAAACTTTTTTGGACATAAAATGCAACATAATAACTTTAACACAACCTTTTCATATATCACCCTTGTGATTCTACAAATATGAATCCATAAAAATCCTCCAGGAACCACTTAATCCATATCTACTATGTATTTTCAATAACTCTCTTTGGGATATTTTCCACATATATTGGTAACAAATATCCTTAGTCCATCTCACACATTATTATAAATAATCAATATTATATTTTCAATAAATTAAACATGAACCCTTAGGGTTATAAAAATAATAATAAATAATATAAGTTGTATCCATAAAAAAATTATTAAGACATAGTAAACATTTATTAACCTTAAGAAAAAATAAAGAATAAAAGTAAAACAACCCATTATATTCCAATATTTCAGGCCTGGGTTCATGATCTACAACCCATGTACTTTTCCTAGTAAAAAACCTATAGTAAATCATGGGTCAAAAATGAAATCTTACATCCTAAAAAACACCTGTAATAATAAGTATTTATTCCAAAAGTATTATATAGACACCCCTTTGCACCTAACTCCTGAGTTCCAACAACCCTATCTATTGTCTACCTCAACTTCCCCAAGTATCATAAACCAAAACCAGGATCCGATGCCATTTCTTCACAAAATAACATGGGACAAATCTAACCTAATAACTTGAGTTATTCTTTTTCAATTCCTAATGGGCATTCTCGATCACCATGGGATGGAAACTAGTGTCGTGAAATCAAGAACATACCTTGGTAACATTTTTTATAATAATTATATCAAAGGGATCCTAATTGAGAACTGGATATGAACTTAATATAATTTTGAGAGTCATGAACTCGAATAAAAAAACAATAACATTTCAATATTCTAAAATAAAAAAAATATCAAGAAAAAAATAGAAACCACATGTTAAAATATAAAAATCACCCATAACATAACTAAAAATAGGGGTGAAGCATATGCATATACAAAGTAGAATGGTATGGTACACAAAAGTTGAAATATAATAGTATAAATTTATAAAAACAAAAGGAAATATTAAAAAGATAGCTACCCATATCTATGTGACATGAGGGATTAGTCCCACCATGTCACCACCACAAACCCATGATCTACTAACAAGTATACTCTCTGCCATTAAATGGAACCTTTCCTTTACCTATATCAATCAAAACAAGGTCCAAATAAACCCATTAGCTATAAATAGGGTTTTTATCATGTCTTTACTAGTAGGATACCACCAAGTGTTTCATGAATAACCTTTTTTAAATAAATCCAAGAATTTTAGTTTATAAATTAAGAATATGAAAATAATCTTTAACATTTTAAATAAAAGTTTTATTTAAATCACTATAAATTATTTTAAATAAAAAATAAAAAGGTATGTAAATAAACAATATAAATTAAGGATCATGGATAATCCCTAAGTTAGATAAGGTATGGGAACCTTAGGATCCTTGTATTATCTTATTGATCAAATGATAATATCTAGTCTCATTCGCAATCCACAAAGGATAAATATATCAAGTCCTTTTGTTAAATCATATCTATATTATGGTGTTATTTTGTTAGTGTGGCATATATCCAAGTCTATGTAGATAATGGCATGTATAGAGGCACATTTCCAAGTCTTCCCACCTAAGAAACTAGGTTTCCATGTTCTAACACCTTTAAAAGAATCAAAATTTCATCTTTGAAACCAATTTTCATTCAACAGGTCATTTTATTAAATTTATAACTTACATACCTCTTTTCCACATTTAAAACATTAATTTTATACCAATTTTCTACTAATAATAAGAGGGAACAATTCCAAACAATCATACCCCATATATTAGTTTTTATTGATCATATAACATTCTTTAAACAATTTTAAAAACCTTTTTTAATTGTGATAAAGCACTCATGTTTCATAAAAAAAAATTAAATCATGAAACCACCCACCTTTTCCAATAAACCCACTAATGAATAGGGTGAATCCAATTAATAAGATAGGTAAAATCCTTATAAACCAATAGGAATCCCTAACATTGAAACCCGCATCATTTAAACTTAGGAAAATAAATCCTAGGACTCCATGTCCATAGGGTGGGATAAAATCCATGAGATTAAGAAGAGGAGAATCAATATTGATAGGAAGAACCACTTACTCAATGTTTGCATATTGATTCTTGGTGGAAAATCAACTTGAAATCAAGTGTAAGTATAGGAGGAGAGGGGACCGATACGTGAGGGACCTATGGAGTTCAAATGAGGTTGAAAAGTGGAGATAAAGGGGTTGAAATTCTTAATATAAAATGATTTTTTTTAATTTTTAATGATTATGGGTAGAAAACGTCATGACACAACCTACACTATCGTAGTGTGACCCACCTATCATAAAAATATTCCTCACATCCTGAGTTAAGTTGTGGAATGATGTCCCATGATCATAGTGTGACCCAACTATGAGAAAAACATCCCCTTATCCTAGATTGGATCGTGATGTAACCTCCCTTGGTCACAGCATAACCCAATGTCCTAGAAAAAATTGGCACTCTTCCTGGGTTGGGTTTTCGTGTAACCTCCCTTATCCCAACATGACTTATTTCTTTGTATTTTGAAAACTATAACACTTTTTATATCACATATACCCAATAACATGTAAGATATTGGAATATTACATTTTATATACCCAAAAATAATAATAGAATGGCCTACTATAGGTTCAGGACTACTGTTTCTCTAAAGAGTCGCTACAACATGACATCCCTTTGTCACATCACAACACACTGTAGTCCATTCTAAATTATAGAAAACTCTAAAAAAAGAAATAAAATTAGGGAAAAGGAAAAAAATAAGTAAATGAAAAATTACATACCTAAAAATGAAACTATGTATGTGACATAACATCACTAGAGTTTTCCATTAACTATGTTCAAGATAAACTTCAACAAGTATGGATTGATTGAAGTCATCTTCATGAGAAGTTAAAGCATTTGGAAATCACTACTAGATCTATGGTAGTTAAATCACCACCTATGACTTGAACCATTATGTATCTCACCCTCAGGGGTTATGAAAAATTCACAAGGAGTTTTGTAAGTATAAGTTAAGAATATACTAACAAGTAATAATTATTATAACAAAAGATATTTAAAAAATATAAATTTTATTATTATTATTATTATAGGTATTTTTATACATTCTATGTTTTAAATAAATTTATTACTTTTAAATTGTTTTTACAATTAAATTTAATTATAAAATAAAAAAAAACATTTTAATACAAATGGATTGATAAAATTCAGTTAATAGTCAATAGATAAATAATTAATTTCACTTAAATTTAAAAAGTATTTTAAAAAAAAAAATATTTTTTTTGTGTTTATTATTTTTATCTTAATAAACTAAATTTTTCAGTGTTATTAAATGTTATTAATTTAATATAATAATATATTAATTATTATTAAAATGGCATGTAATAAGAAAAAATCATTTAATGTTTTAAAATATATCTTCTAAAAAATATCCTTTTACACATTATACATTTTTATTTTAAAAATAATTTTTATCAATTTTAAAGAATGAATTTATTAAAATAGACTCAATATTTGGAATTGGGGTGTCTAAATTAGTTAGGGTGTGAAATTTGGTATTTTTTGGTAAAAATAGTAAAGTACGTTAAAAAATGGTGAAACATAGTGAAATATAGTAAATATGACAACATATATATATGTAATCATGAAAAAATTCAACCATGTTATTGAAATTGGACTAATTTTTGAACTAATTATTATAATGGAGCATTAAGGGATGTAATTATTCATTTTGGGTGTAGGGGATCACTTGAGATAATGGAATTATAAAATATTGAATAATTAATTCCATGGAATTCCACTCACAACACTTATAAATACCCACCCCTTACTCCTATCACTAACCAAAACTACACTTTAGTGTCATTTTTAATCCCTACCCAAATTATCTCTCTAATAATCCTAAACCACATTTTATAACTCTTGGTTACAAGGATTTTCAAATCCTTTATTTTCAAGAGGGGTTTTTAAGAGAAGATTCAACTCTTTGACATAAGTTATATCTTCTCCTTAATATTTTTTATTTACCTTATTTATACTCATTTTCATAAAACTAATTTATAAATTTAATAAAATATAATTTTAATCACTATTATTCCATAATAGTTATGTTACAATTATACAATAATATATTCTTAGTCATTCATTTGTTATAACATGTTCTTGTTTGTGTCAGTTTTACCCCCTCTATGAACGATGAGATAACATTTCATTCATGAATGATAAATAAAACTAAAATATTTGTAATATGTGGTAATAATGATAAATTTAAAATGTTTTTATAATTTTGGGATGATAATACACATAAGTAAATTCATTAATAAAATCAATTTTTTTACCAATTAAATTTTCAAAAAAAGTGGAATTTATAACTATTCATGATAACTATCACCTAAACACCCATGAAACTATGAAGGGACGATATAAATATATAAAAACGTCTATATAATATTCATGACCATTCTATAGGTAATGAATATTAGATTTTTTACCCTAGAACCAACTTAATTTTTACTTTTGATTACATGTATATTCAAATACTAAAATGTTAATAAATATCTTATCACATGATTTATTGTTTTTCTATGTAGAATTAATTTGATAATGTTTTTAGAGTATTTATCACATTGAAATTTTATAGCAGTTCCTTACTATAATGATAAATTTTAAGTACTATGATAATATTATTAAACATACTTCCTATAGTATGGAAGACATTGTATGACAGGACACAGATATTTTTAGACTATCAAGTGTTAAATGCTCATAAGAGGATGAGTATTTGAGTTCCAAACTGATTATTTTCTAAGAGAAGAGGTTATGAGGAAAAACCCAATGAAATTAATTTCAAATGTCATATATTTCATTAGATATTTCTATCTATGAATGATGTATCAGTCCTTAAACATGATATTATTATCGATGTATATCATCAATCATTTACTTTAATGTATTGTCAAAAAACCATGATGAAATATGTCTATGATGAAGTAAGGTGAATTAGATATTTCATAAGTGATATAATATTAATTAATAAGTCAAAAAAATATATTTCCCCCTTCCTCGTTGAGAATATTATATCTTAGTCCCATTGATTGAAATAAAATTATCTGGTTAAGTCCATGACCATGGAGGTTTATCGACAGGTTCATCTTAGGAAGTCAACGAAATATATATCAATCATATAGGTTAATGACACAAGTATGAAACCTTTTTATGAGATATTGAGACAAATGGATTATATTACATAGTGAACATCTATATGAGGTTGTTTTCATTCCGACATTAACTTCTTTATCTATGGGTTTCTTAACATGTTACTGGATTCTAATCATGGACTTTAGGCTAGCCCACTTAATGACACATAGAAATATACCTAAAGGGTCACTCTCTAAGTATATTCAGACCCTCAGTTATATTAAATTTAAATTTAATGTTAAAATAAATATTAACCTAAAGACTAAAAAATAATTATTATTTTGGTTATGTTGGTCATATTAATCCAATCACCAGTTATTATAGTTTGGAATATATGTGAGTTGAATATTGAATAAATATTTTCTAATTAGTTATTGAATAGAATATTTATTTATTTATTTATTTAATAATTTAATGATATTTATTTATCAAATAAATATTTATTATTATTCATGGTTTGATAAATATTGAGGAAGATTTTCTGGATGATTCAAGGGCTTGGATGGAGATGGTATATTTTATTTAATATCATTTAAAGAAATATTAATTAATTAATTAATTTAATAAATGATATTTTATATTAATGATTTTATTCACATCATGGCATATAATAATAATATTATTATTAGACATGGGTTTTAGTAAGGATTAATTAATTAGTTAAGGGTATTTGTGAAATAACTTATTTATAACACTAATATATTACCCAAATTATATTATTTACATGATAAATAAATTTTTTGTGCACAACATTTCTCTTAAGTGAATTCTCTCAAGCCCAAAGATAAATCTCTTATGAACACTCTTAATAAAGAGAAGAGATATTCCTCCTCCTCCATCTCTAGACCTTAGTAACTAGAAAAAATTCTTCAAGACTGAAGGAATTCTTGTTGTGATCAATAATGAGTGACACAGGACAATTGGTACCTCTGTACTGGAACTCAGAGTTTCATCAGTGACATCCTGAGGTTTTTGGGACACCCATGGATATCATTAGACGGATTATACCTTAGATCCTTCATCTCAATGATGGTATGATAATAAGGTCAACAGTAATCATCAATGAATAAAAAAATACTATCAAAGATAATTCTTATCTATAAATTATATATAAATTATATGTGAGGCATTCTCTCCTAAAATATTTATGGGGATGAGTTTTTTCGATTATAAGGATTTAATCCAAATAAATTGAAAAAAAACATTATTAGGCACCGGCCTGACCACTTCCATTGTACCTTGTAACCTTTAAGTGGTATTATAGTAGTCACATGTTAATTTATAATTATTTATTATTTGTTGATTGATTTCCAAATTTATTTGTTATTTTTTCATTTCCAGTTGTTCATAATTAATCTAAAAGTCAAGATAATATGATTTTTTAGATTTAGTTGACCAAGAATAGGCCAAGAATAGATGAATAATTATTTAGGATACCATCCAAAGGTTTCAAATATCCATGTTGGATGATATAGATACATGGTGTGTGACCAAAAAGTACACACCATATACCCATAGTCAACCACACCAAGATGAGTTGTGAAAATCTTGGTACATCATGTGGGGGAATATAATGTGACATCAATACGTGTCCTGTATGGTCCACCAATTGATATTTGGTGTGATAGGGTTACATGTCATATAGATAGTGTGTGAGTTGTGTAATACCACATGGTTTGGCCCCATGGGCATCACATAAGTCATGTGGTCAAAGTATGCGATGTGTAATTAACATATTCCACAAATTGAGTACCATCTGAGTAATGTAGGATAAATTTGATTACACATCATGCATCTATCATGAACACCTTGTAACACATAAATATAATATGTGTGATGCATGTTGAGTCCCTATGCATGTTATGAGGGTGGCTATAGAAAGGAGTAGATGGCATGTGGCTAGTTGTACACACTATGTGACTCAAAATCACTCACACAGAGTAAACACCAAGATATGAATTTTGAGTGAATCAAATATCTAGAAAGAATATTAATTACAAAAAAACTAAACTACATGTCATGTAGTTGTACATACACACCATGTGATAGGGGTTTTCATAAGAAATAAATTTCAAGTGATTTTCAACGGGTCGTGTGGAATAAAATTCTTAAATTAATTATTTTTCATGTAATTATGGTATTACATGATGTGTATGGTTATCGTACACACCATGCACTTCATGGTAATTTCTAATGGTACATGATACCTATATTAATGGAATGACATTTGGCCATTTATATTATTCTAAAAATGTAGTTTGATCCCCAAAACAATTTGTTTTGTAATATCGCAACACACCATGTAGGCTTACATGTCGTGTAAGTACATAGTACACGACAAGAACAATATAGAGAATTTTCCACATACCATTCAAGTGAAACTACATACCATGAAAAGAAAAATGGTACATACCATATTGTATTCAGTACAAGTTGTGTATATTAAATTCTAATCCAAATTTAATTCTAATTATAAGGGTACACATTGTATTTTTAGTTAGTATACATAGTGTACAATTAATTTTTAAATAAAATTATTTTATTTTATTTATTTAAAATTACAGAGAAGATGATAAGATCATAGATAGTTTGGATTGATAAGTAAGATAAAATAATTAATTGATTAATCAAATAATTGATTTATTAATTTGGTAATTTTATTTTAATAAAGAATGGATTGAAATGAAAGATAAATTGTTTTAAATGCATAGTTGATGCATGAATGGATGATCATAAGATTGACCAAACTATGTATGTATTGAGTTTCCTATTAATTTAATTATTATTAAATTAAATATTCTAATATACATATCATCCCTTCATCCTTATTATGTATGGGCATATGTATCCATGTTTTATTTTATATAACCCCAAACTTTGGTCCCACACACCTATGTGTTAATAAGAATATGTAAATAAAAGATATATTGGGTATGAGAAGACAATTCCAAACTAATATAAGGTGAAACCAATCAATGAGATACATAGGTTTGAATGTGGAATGTCACAACTTGATCCCAGGATAACTCAAGGAGTTATTACCCTAGGTTTAAGAGTTGGTTTATCATCAGTTTGATAAATCATCTATTAGATATAATCTAATTATCATGAAACATATTTATTTTATTTTTTCCCATGCATGGTTAGCTATTAATTTATATTATGCATGTTTATTGGATGTTTAAATGTGATCACATAAAGTAAATTAATTAACAATCATGCAAGATAGAACATAATAAATAGATTATGTAAAGATAATTTTATCAATAAATATTTAATTAGTTATGTAAAATACATATGATAGTATAAATAATATAAAGGATAAAATAAAAAATATTTATTCATAAAGATAAAAAATACCTCAAGAAAATATTAAGTTAAACTATGCATTCCATTACCTGATTTAGAATTAAAACATATATCAAAGTGTTTTTTCCTCTTTAGGACACTTCCATTTATTGAGGGGTTCCAAAAAATATTTAGGTTGACTTAACAAAGTTAAAATAAATAGTAGTTTCACTTATAATACTTGGTTATTTTGGATGTAATTGTTGAGAAAATACAATTCCAAAATTTCAGGATTGGGGAGTCCACCCAATGTGTCAAAAAACTGCAAGTT
Organism: Viscum album; assembly: GCA_963277665.1. NCBI lineage: Eukaryota > Viridiplantae > Streptophyta > Magnoliopsida > Santalales > Viscaceae > Viscum > Viscum album. The sequence goes on from OY728126.1 coordinate 912,576,174, forward strand.
CTTACAGTTAGCAAGTTCACATATCTAAATACCTTTAAGTAATTTGATTCGGCCCAAATATGGTTTTTGTGAAGGAAAATATGTATATTTTCCATTATAATATCTATATAGAAGGATATTCTTGATACAATGGTGAGGGATATTGGATTTTGATAAAATAGTGGGGGGATAATAAATATAAATTTATTACATCACATTTTGGTAGTCAAGATAAGGTTCTAAAATTTTCTTTTAATTTATTGTAGAAAATAGTACATAATATAAAATTTACATTATCTATGTGATAAATAATGAAGAAAGAAAATATATTGACTAGTATGAACTTCTAAGAGTAGTATAGGCGCTTGTGTAGTGTACTATGCTAGGATTAGAAGTTTTATGTGTTGGAATCCCATATTCCAGATAAAGAACCTTATAAGGAGGCTATTAAGGAGGGTTATACTATATTATAGGAACATATAGACAATTCATTGGATTCCCAATGCCATATGCTATGATCCATGCCTAGTGAGCTCTAGAATATTCACAAGAACATGGATGCATATACCATGTTCTCTCAACTTCATGATTTTTATTAGGAGAAGGAAATATTAGAGAGGTGTGAGGTCTACAAGGAAATATTTACAAAATATATTAGAGAAATTTTACCATAAATACTTCATATTTCCATTATTATTGGTTATATTGAGAATTTTCATATTTTAGGTTTCGTACTACCCTAATAATTGTACACTAAATTCATATTTTCCTCACTAACTCATAGATTCTCTATTTTTATTGTTAATTTTTATATGAGTAATGTTGATAAGTATATATTGGATCTTCTTAATCTAATTTTATATACATATATGTACATAAGGAATGAAAAAACTTGTAACATATTGATATTTTATGAAATATTTTTGTCAAATAAATTTAATTTCTTCGACATCTTGTGTTATATGCAATGCCGAGTTTAAACAAACCATGATATACTATTAAATTATAGTTATCACCTATCCATTAGAATGTAAGGTATTAATAGTACTAACTAATTTATAAAAAAAATCATGGTTACATATGTCTAAATTAATTCTTTGGGTGTCAATTAATTAAAAATAAAAATAAAAAACATTTGAAAGTAAAAGAGATATTTTAATGAAAAAAAATTTGTGCAGACAATGTATTTTTATATTAATAAATTAAATTAATCAATATTTTTTAATTATTTTAATGATATATATATATATATATTATATTAAATAAAAAAATTAACATTTAGTTAATATTTTTTCTAGGCATGGGAAAAGAATAAACCGTGTTTTATGCTTAAAATTGTATTTTTCTAAAAGATAGTTTTTGTCGCATGAGGCACACTTATTTTAAAATTAATTTATGAAAAATATATAAATTGAATTTGATAAAATTTATTTCATGTTTATAATCAGGAAGTTCAAATTTGGTAAATAAAACCCTATTATTTTTTGTCAATATGAATAGTAACCATGGTAAAATGTATCACCTTAGTAAAGGGTAAATCAGGTTAATCTAGGTAAAAACTAACTAATAAGGCCATAATATTCCATAAAAATTATTATTGGATAAATTTAATTATAAAATTACCACCTTAATTTCAAAATTGAGTTGTTTAATGAACACTTTTCTATGAAAATGACTGATATAATATTTAAAGTAAAAAAATTTACAATGTGTCACTCTCTTAGTTTGAAATATATCTTATGTGTCCACATAGAGAAAAAATCAACTTACGATTGAATATAAGTATCTATTTTAAACTTAATTAAATTATTTTCATGATTAAAATTTATATATAATTTTTAGTAAATATATAATGACCTTAAATTCTTATGCAACACCGATGCAATATTTATCCAATTAATAAAAAAAATATAATAAATGATTTTCAAAATATTAAAAGTAATATAATTTGAGTAATTTAAGGTGTTAAATAAATTTTTTATATTAATATAAAATATTAGAATTATTTTATATAATTATATTCTAATTTTAACTTTGTATTTTTTCCTTTCAAGATAAATTAAATAAATAATGTCTAAATTAGAAATAATGATATTTTATGAAAATAATATTTTATGAAATTAATTAAAAATAATAAACGTATTAAAATAGAATAATTGAGATAATATATGATCTAAAATTACATAATTTTTTCATTTATTGGTCATTTGGAACCATTTAGTTAGATAATTACTTTAATATATTTTAATCTCTTAAGAAATTCTAAGGGTGCCCCTCCCCTCAATTATAAAAGTGAACCCCTCCTTTCTCTTATTCAAACCACTTTACCCCTATAGATTGAAAAAAATATACCAAGTTATCTTATAAACTTACCTATTAACATTATATAGGTTCTAGTCTTCCCAAAATACCAACCCTAGATCCCTTAAGAAGAGATCTAAAGGATTTATTTCAAAGAAGAGGCAATCACCTTAACCGATCACTTTCTTTTTTAATTATTATTTTAACTTCTATAAATATGTTATATTATTAATAAAATAATATCTTAAGTATCATAAATATACCTAAATGTTATTATGATTATGATACCACCTTTATTATATCTCTTTACATCAAATGGGAATTGAAAATATCGCTTATGCATACGTTTAGATATCTCAACATAGTGGTACAATTAATTTCTCATAACCATATTTTATGAATGAATATTATGATGGTTTTAATGATTTTATATGATAATTATGAAATAATTATACTTATAAATTTATAATATCATATCTACCTTCTTACTTTCAAAACTGTAGGAAAGCAATACCGTTGATCGTGCGTACTTGTGGACTACCACCTCCACAAAGCGGTGTAATTAATTTTTCATTTCTATTTTACTTTGATGGTAATAAGGATGTATTTAAGGAATATATATGATATATATGATATAATAATAATTCTTTAATGTTTGTTTTTTAATTTACCTTTCTTTCATTTCATCTGTCAATAAAATGAAAACAGTGTTCATGCGTACGCACGACCTACCATCTCCATGAATGGTGTAATTCATTATTCTATCTCTATATTTTATGAATGAATATATACATGTATATAATGAATATATAATATATTTATATAATGATTAAAATTATATATATTATGTAATCATGATCAAAATACAAGGACCAAAACCACCAAACCAAAATATACATGAAAAACGAAGCAGATATCACCAAGAAGAGTGATTTTAATAAAGAAGCGTTAACACATAGGTGATAATAGGTTATAAGTAAATAATATATCGTATGATATATATTATTATGGTTCTTTAGTATATTTATAATAATTATATATTTATTATACATAATTTTCCAATGCATACAATGGAAGTCGAACCAAAGGTAAGGGATTTCTAGTCTCACGTTTATTTATAGGAGACTTATGCCATATTCACCACACGTTTATTTTTTGTGATGTATATAATGACCCTTTTGAAATTTTATATCATGAATATCCTTTTTTATATCTAAAGTTTCATTTTATTTTATTCTTTAATAGGGATAATGATTAAAAAGTTACTAAAGTGGTAAGAGATTTTCATCTCACTTTTATTTCTGTGAGACATGTGAATTATACATCAATTATTACTTTTGTGTGGTGTATATACTTCCCATGAATGTATTTTATGATTATTAATATAAATTTTTTTATAATTTTCATATCTATAAAAGTATTTTTCTTTCACGGGACTTATGATTCAAATGTTACCAAAGTGGTAAGGGTTTTTTGTTATAGTCGCATTGTTTATCAGGATTGTTTATGATTAAGTTTCCGATAATAAAATATTTTGATATACCTATCAATAAACTTATGAATTTTCTTATAATATGGTTATTTTTTGAGAATACATGTTTTATTTTTATTTTTCTCTCCTTAAGTTCTTAATTAACTGAAAATATTTTTTTAAGGAAAAGCGATCTTATTTCTCTCTTCGTTCTAAACATTTTTTTTGTCCAAACCCATGTTTTATAAAAATGTTTTAAAGAATTTTTTTAAAATTATTATATTATTTTTAAAATTAATTTTTACCAATATTTTAATTTTTAAAAAATGGTTCAAATGTAATCTTCTTTTCATTTTCCGAATGAGGTACTTTTTGATTTGTTTTTACAAAAAAAGTAAAAGGAATGTTTTATTTTAACTTATACGACATGAACATATTTTCTTACCATAATGACCACTCAATGATTTTAATCTTACTTTACAAGTTTTTATGTTTATTTTTTAAAAAAATATCTATAATATTTTGGAAATTTTTAAATTTTAAAGAATTGATTTAAAAATGGAAAGGTTATTTTCCTAAAAAATGTTTTAATGATCTATTAATGGTATTTATATTCATTAAAGACAAAAAAACTTGATTTAAATTATTATTTAATGGAGATATCATCCAATGATGCCATCCTTACTCTTTATCTCTATGTTTTTTGTTTATGAAAATATTTTTTATGAAACCCATTCTTTTCCATGGGTTATGCTACGATGAAATGTTCATAAAACCCATTTCTTTTCATGGGATTTTATATGATGATTGTTTTATGATTATGTGAAACACGTATATATGATTTTCATTATGTGATGTGTGGGACCTATATCTCCATCCAATGAATTTGGTTGATATTAATATCTCATGAGATAAATAGGATTGGAATGGGGAGTAAACCTAGTTCAGTAAGAGACTTTATCTACTATTATAGTATTGGGAGTGAACCTTGAATACTATGATGGTTAGGGGAGTGACCCCATTCCACTAAGATAGTCTTGGAAATGAGACTTTACTACTAAGGAAATTATTTTCTATGCTTAATTGTATGCCACAAACTTATTTATTATGCCAATTTTATGCTCTTATGGCTCATGTTCTTTGATTACTTTATGATTCATGTATTATGAGATACAAAGATTTATGAAAAGACTCAATATTATGATCTATGATATACAAGGTATTATTTTAAAATTTTATCCCCATACCCTTATGTTCATGTTACTCTCAAGTGATCATTAATATATCCCTTATTTTCCCTTAATGATCATCTGAGCTCTCCCTTTCTTATGTTTCCTTTCCCAAGGTTATGAATAAAGGTATTAAGTATCATGTGAATAATAAGGGTTATAGTTATGAGTAACTTATTGGGAGAAAATTTAAATCTTTTATGAACCAATTTTGTTTGTGTCCAAGTTTCCAAAATCACTAAACCTATACGATTCTGGAATGGATCATTATGTTATGTGATGAGTATTCATATATTAAGATGAAATATCTATGTATGAAAAAGTATGGGTCTCTATAGTTGGTATAATAATAAGGTTTAGTTATCATTTAAAAATTAGGATGAGAAAATTTTAGTGATAACCCTAAAGATATGTCTAAGTATATGATAATATCCTAAAGCTTTAGTAATGATCACAGATAACCTAGGTTAAACCTAAGGTGTCATAGATTGAAAAGAAGGTTACATGATTTATACATCCTATAAATTTTTTTCATGACTATATGATTTTACACTATGATTATTATTTCTTACAATATGATTTTTGGTTTTATTCAATGGTTGTAAGCTGAAGAAATCATGTTATTGATGAATGTGATCGACAATGAAATGATTATACTCCTAAGAAATTGAATGTTATAGGAGTTTTAATGAAAAATCTCATTACATTTCTCAAACAATTTTCTTAAGATATGAATCACGCTAAGCTTTCAAATGATCACATGTGAGAATGATTTTATATTGAGTCTTTCATGAGGAAATGTCCACTTTATTTTAGTGGATCCATTGATCCATTAGTTGATGATAAATGGATCATTACCATTGAAAAGATATTTTTCATTTTCTAGTGTTCAGAATATGAGAATGTTATTTTGGTTGTTTATCATTTAGAAGGAAGAGTAGATCAATGGTGGGATCTTATCAAGAACACAAATTAATAAGAATAAATTAACTCTATAGAGTGGTATGAGTTTAAAATATTATTTCTCAATAAGTACTTTCCTCATATTATTCATAATAAAATAGAGAAGGAATTATTTAATCTGAAAAAGAAGTATGATCAATCCATTGATACCTATGAGTAAAATTTTACAAGACTTGGGAGGTATGATTCTAGTGTTATCATCCAACCTGAAATTAATGTTGATTGATTCTTTAGTGGCTTAAAACCAAGTCTTTTATTGGAGTTAGTCGTAAGGGACTTCCATAGCTATGTAGAAATTGTTCGATGTGCTATAAAAGTGGAAATAATGATTGGATTTACTCATCAATATCATGGTTTTGTCAAGAAAATAAAGATGGAATTCAAAGGGAATTATAAAATCCATGGGGATAAGAATATGAGTGTTTCTTTATGCTCAAAGTGTAGAAGGAAATATGGATAAAATTCTCTTAAGGTAACTGGTAAATGTTTCAAGTGTGGGAAATAAGTTCATCAAAAAATTGAATGCCAAAGTGATGGGAATAAATTATCTAATGATTCTAATATAGAGAAATATTCATAGGATGCACACACAACACTCTAGTGTTTCAAATGTAAGGAGTATGAAAATTATGCTAATTAGTGCCCAAATATGAAGGTTAATGATAATGATTGATGTCAAAAACTTCTTAATACCTAAGAAAAAGGGAAATATCATGTGACCATTATTCCCAATGAGGTATATGATAACAATGAGTTGAAAGGTACACATACCATCCACTCTAGAACTTAAAATGTATTATTTGATTATAAATCTACAAATTATTTTATATCAGAAGAATTTGAAAAGGGTATCACAATACCACCTCAAAAATTAGATGTTTAATTAGCAGTGAAAAGACATAATGGTATAATGATTGCATCTAAAGTCTATTATTATTCTATAGTTGAAGTTTATGGGAATTTTCTTCCAATAAATCTTGTTATTATTCCCTTGGTTGAGTTTAATGTTATTTTGGTCATAGATTGGATATCTCTTCATAAAGACCACATCAATTTCTAAGTAAGAGAAATCAAGTTATATAATCTTAAAAAACCTATAATTTTCTATCATTGTGATGATAAATATGAACTTCTGATGTAAATCACATCCATTTTATGGCTCTTGATTCCCATTCAAAAATTTGTTTATCACATATGGTTGGGGAGAAACTCCACATAAAATATATTCCTATTTTTTGGGAGGTTTTTTGATATATTTCTATAATAGTTGTCAGGTATTTCACCAAATAATGAAGTTTAGATCTTTATAGAACTCATAATTGGTTCTACACCTATTTTAAATACTTCATATAGAATGGCCTCGACTGAGTTATAGTAACTGAAGAAGAAACTTCAACAAAATCTTGAAAATTGATTCATTCAGCCAAGTGAATCACCATGGGGTTCACTTGTTATTTTTATTGAGGAAAAAGTTAGATAAATGTGAATATACATTTATTACTAAGAACTTAACAAGATCACTATCAAGAAAAAGTATCATCTACCCCATATTGATGAATTGTTTGATCAACTGCACAGATCTCAATACTTTTCTAAGATTGATCTTCATTCTAGATATCATCAATTCAAGGTAAAGAAAGAGGATATACCCAAGACAACAATCCATACAATTTATGGACACAATGAATTTATAGATATGTCATTTGGTCTTTCAAATTAGTCCACTATCTTTATGGATTTAATGAATAGAATCTTTATAGATTACCTTGATCAGTTTGTGATAGTATTTATAAATGATATTCTTATATATTCAAATAGAAAGTAAGATAATGAAGATCGCTTGGGAATTGTATTGAATACCCTAAGGAAGGATAATATTTATGAAAAAAATTACCTAGTGTGAATTATAGCTTAATAATGTTTCATTCTTGGGTCATGTAATCTCATGTGAGGGTATTTCTATAGATCCTTTAAAGACAGAAATTATTGAATGTTGTCCCAGATCAACCACTATGGTTGAGAACCATAGTTTTCTTGGTTTGGATGAATACTATCAGATCTTTGTGGAGAATTTCTAATTAATGTATAATCCACTAAACAAGTTAACTCAAAAGGTAGATAAGTTCCTTTGGAAAGATGGATGTGAATAAAATTTCAAGGAGCTAAAGTGAAGATTGGTCATTGCACCTATGATTACTTTACCCAGTAGTGGTGAAGGGTTTTTAATCTATAGTGGTGCATCAAATAAGGGATTGAGATGTGTTCTAATGCATAATGATATGGTGATAGCTTATTCCTCACAACAATTAAAGTTTCATGAGAAAAATTACCCAAATCATGATTTAGAGTTAGCTGTAGTAATTGTTTCATTAAAGATATTAGGAAATTATCTTTAAAAAGAAAGGTGTGATATATATACTAATAATAAAAGTTTATAGTATATTTTTACATAGAAAGAGTTGAATATGTTCCAAATAATATGGTTGGATCTGATTAAATATTACAACTTCTTAATACATTACCACCCTAGGAAAGTGAATAAGGCACCTAATGCTTTGAGATTAAAGGATCATACTGGTTTATCTATGTAGAGGATCAAAAAATATCCATTATTTCTATATTTATAAAGTATTGATATTGAAATATTGAAGGAAGGGTAAAAATATTATCTTTCTCAAAGGAGGGTTCAACTATCTATCCAAGTGAAGATTAAAGAGGTGATGAAGGAAGATATGGAGCTACAAAAGAATGTGAGAAGTGTTTCTAAGTTTAACCTTGATTGTGATGGAATAATAATGTTCGTGAACTATTTATGTGTTTCATCCATAATAGATTTTAATAAGGATATATTTGATGAATCTTACATTTCAACATTCTCTATACATCTTGAAATTAAAAAGATGTATAGAGATCTGAAAGAGTATTTATAGTGGGATGGAATGAAGATGGATATTTTTTTGTATGTATCTCGATTATTAGAATGTAATCAGGTTAAGGATAAGAGAAAAAAATCTAAGGGGATGTTACAACCATTACCCATACTATAATGAAAATAGGAAAAATCACCATGGATTTTTTCACTAGACTCCCCAAAACATCGAAAGGGAATAATTCTATATGAATTATAGTTGACCACCTTAAAAACTAAGGACAATTTATTTATATTAAAGAATATTTCTCTTTGGATATGATTTCTATAATTCATAATAAGAAAGTGGTAAGGTTTCATGGAGTACCACATTTTATTATATCTGATCAGGATCTGAGGGTTACTTTATTTTTTTTGGAAAAGTCTTCAGTGGGCTCTAGATATAGAGTTGTGTTTTAGTACATGTATCATATTCATACATATGTTCAGTCTAAGAGAATAATTCAAACCCTAGATGATATGGTGAGATCTTTTTTATGGATTGCAAAGGTAGTTGGGATCAACTTCTTCTTCTAGTTGAGTTTTATTACAACAATATCTTTCACTCAAGCATTTAGATGACTCGTTATGATGCTCTATATAGAAAGTAAAACATACTGAGATGAGATTAGATAAATCTATTAGGACCTAATCTAGATGAGTAGATGATAGAAAAATTCAAATCCATTCAGTAGTACATCGAGGCATCTTAGATTATATGGAAAATTTGTGCTGACAATCATCATCATAACCTGGAATTTGAAGTTAGTGGGAAGATTTTTCTATGGATTTCTCTATGTAATAAGGTTATTAGACTAAAAAATAATGGAAATATGAGCCCCGTGTATATTGTCCCTATCAAGATTCTTGATCGAGTAGAGACAATAGATTATCACTTGGTGCTTCCACCAAACCTCTCTCAAGTTCACATGTGTTCCATGTATCTCTCCAGAGAAAGTACATACTTGATCCATTACATGTACTAAAATAAGAGTATATACCAATAGAACATGATATTTATTATGAGGAACAACCAGTAGAAATCTTGGATCATGGAGATAAAATTATATGGAACAATACTACTAACATGGTGAAAGTTCTTTGGAGAAATCACAAATTTGAAAAAGGTATATGGGAACCTGAGGATGTAATGAAACAAATATATCCACATTTTTTGTATAAAAGTGATGAATTTAAAGGGTAAAATTCATTTTAAATGGGGTAGAGTGTAACACCCTCGTATTTTATGAAATATATATTTTTCAAATAAATTTAATTTCTTCGATACCTTGCATTACATGCAATATTGAGTTTAAACAAACCAAGATATACTATTAAAATATAGTTATTTTCAAGATATTGGATTGACAGATATGAATATGAATAACTAAATTATAAAAAATATGTATGGTTACATATTTATAAATTAATTATTTGGGTATTAATTAATTATAAATAAAAATAAAAATCACTTGAAAGTAAATGAGATATTTTTTTGCAAAAAACTATTTTTATGAGTACAATGTATTGTTATATTATTAAATTAAATTAATCACTATTGATGAATAATTTTAATGAAATTTATATATTATATATTAAATAAAATTAATTAATATTCATTTAATATTTTTTTAGGCATGAGATAAGAATAAACCAAGTTTTATGCTTAAAATGTATTTTTCTAAAAACCAGTTTTCGTCACATGTTGTGCACTTATTTTAAAATTAATTTCTACCACTTTTTCATGACCCACCTTCTCAAATATTAGGGAAGGGAAAAAAACCTTTCAGACCCTTCCTTTCTCAAGTTGAATGAGAGATAATGACCCCTGAGTCTCATCATCAATAGGCCCCTGAGTGGTGACTAGTACCAAGGGTATAGAATCACTCTTAATATGGAAGGCATTACCCTTTTTGTAGAACAAGATTGAGAGATAAGATGGTAAATCCCAAGAAACTCCAAATATAGAAAGTAAAAGTAAATTAAAAAACCCTTTTCCCACATGCATTTTCAAAATAAAGTGATACAAGTTATAATAAACTCTAAAAGAGAGTACTAAAATAAAGAAAGCAGCAACGATGACTATCCTGATGTCCGAGATAGTAAGGTCCGATACGATCCAAAAATTCCTCCTAGAAACTTGAAAGTAGTTTTATATATAGGGTGAGTATACAGGTATACTCAGTAGGGAAAACAAAGTCTCTCATGCACAAGTGGGGAGACATTCTAATGCCCCGTGAGAAATAGTGATAACTAAAACACCTAGCAAGGAAACTATCTACCCAGTCTCACCAAGGTGCACACCCCAAATAATGAAAGTTAGGTAAAGTAATAGTAATAGAACATTGATATTTTGGTACCCCGCACCACTTTCCCACTGGTCATTTAGGATATCCTATGCATCATACCTCCCCCACAAGTTACACTGCAGTCCCACTGTCGCCCCAACAACAACCTTATGGGACATCACAACAACGCATCCCGCCCACAGACACCTGGGGCACCACACCCGAAGACACTTGGGCTATAACAACCACTACCACACCTGAAGACACTTGGGCCTCATCCCAAATACACCTGGGAAACAAACCTGCTCACACCTACCTGGGCCAACCACCACAACACACCCCGCCTGAAGGGTCTTGAGATATAATGAACCTTAGTCCATCACAGCCTACCCAAACAGTCTTGGGCTACCTAGGAGAGGGAGAATAAAAGAGCTAATAACCAGCCACTTATAAGAATATTAGGAAAATCACCCTCCCCCATGAAATGGGGGTGTTTGACATGAAGTTCTCAACTTGGGTGGGGTGTGTATAAGAAATAAAAGAACTAAATTTTATACATATAAGTAAAAAAGAACTCATCCTGAATAAAGGGTCCCAAACCAACAACCATCCTGCACACAGCCACTCTTGCTGCTACCCCTACATGCGCAAGTACACAACAACCATAACCAGAGCACATCCCACTTATGAAAATAAATAGTTCCCCATCATACTAGTTCTCATTATCATGTTCAAATGATTTGAATTTAAATATTTTCTTCAATATCGGGCAATTAACAGGCATAACCACAAGCCAAAAACAACTAGTGAAACAAAACAACAAATCATGCTTTTAAGAATTCACACTCAGTTCTCTTGTAAGTGACAACATCAAAAGTGATCCATGAGATCCCTCAAAGTATTGGAACCAAACCAATCCCCAACATACCATCCCCACACGACCTCAGATTTATAAACCAACCACATCTTAACTATAGATTATATTCCAATCCACATCACCCCATAAGGCATTAAACAGAGTCACTATGCATATCACCAGAACAAATCAAGGAATTTTTTACATTTTTTCAACACCATTTTTTAAGTTTCTTATTTCCATTGGTTAATCAGGTTGATCACACATGGGTTCTTATTCATCAAGCATCCATTTAATCAACCAGGTTTATGCGATTAATCAGTTTCCATGTTATAGTCATCCAATCACAAGATTATCCAGAAACAAAGATTCATTAGTGTGCAAGAAAGAACCACTAATGGCCATGATTTTTAGTGGACAATAGACCATACAATTCACAACATAAAAACAAAGGAAAAACAAATATAGTAACATTATCATCATTCCCACCCCTTTATTCTTTAAAATAATGTTTATTATCTTCTTTAAAGTTGGTTTTATCTATGTCTTGAGGGAAAATCATCTTACCCACCCCGCATGATGCACATTACCAAAAGAAAAACGAGAAAACCTACTTGGATGATCAAGGATTGAAGTTTTCTCCTTGCTCTAGGAGTTGGGGATGACATGACTTGCAGGAAAATAAAACTCCAAAGCTAAGTGGGAAGGGCTTCAGCACGGGCACACGATTTGTCTCTAGAGGAGTGACTCCAAGAGCACATGGGAAAAGAAAGAGACCAAGGAAGAAGAATATCTCAGTGTGATAAAGGCCAGATCCTAGAGTTAAGAGATGTAAAATCTCAAAGTTCTTGAAAAGTGGATCGTGGTTTGACCATGTGGCTGGTCAGTTTTACACGTTGGGATTAATTTAGATTTAGTAATTCCCCTTGGAAATGGTGGAGATAGACTAGAAGATAGCTGTGAGTTGATATATTTCCTTTAAATGGATAAAAACATGTAATAGGGGTGAAACTGGAAAACACGGTATCCAAGAAAATGCAGCCAAGGGTGTGACACTGATGAAAATGCCACATGTTTTGGTAAGTCAAGGGTCACCAGACTCATAGGGAATTTAAAAACATATTTTACGTGCCTTAAAAGCATCTTAAACCACTTTAAAAGGTATTAAAACTAAAAAGATACATTACGGGAAAACTAGGGAAATAAACCCGACACCCATCTATGGTTTCATTTGGGGGTGGCACCGATCGGGGTCGATCGAGCTGATCGATGGCACTAATGGGTGACACCGATAGGTGACACCACGATGACATTGTACCACTGATATTGATGCCCCTCTAACTCACCCATGGGATCTAGGACACCTCAAACACCAATATTTGAAAAATTAATGGACAGTAGGGTTTAGTACAATACATCAGATACCTCTCAAACTATTATCACACTCAATAATTCAAGAGTAAACTTGAAGAAAAGAGAGGGGTCCAAACAACCACCTCATAAGATACCTCTCAGGGAAAAACCACCCTAGAGTTGTTCGAAAGTTGGAAAAACCTCTACATCTAGGGAAATCTTTCTCACCTATATCTACTGAAAAACTACATAAACACTAAGCATCCACACAATCACAAAAATCCACATCATCCAGACATATAGATTAGGGAGTCCCTTTATCGATGTTAAGATACTATCCTCTTTGGATGACACTGACTCACCCACACAGGATTAATCACATCCACATTAATGTATTGTGATTAGGGATTAGGTTCTCCCCTCACCATAGTCAGGACTTCTCACACAAAATATAGAATAGGGATACAACTTATCATTCAATAAGTAGGTTTAACATTACATCTCAATAAAGGCACAAAAGCAAAAAATAAGGGCAAAGCTCAAAACAGCTCTGGGTACTGGGCACACATTTGTGCCTACCGTTACCACATACTCTCCTCAAGGCCACCATGCCACCACAACACATGAACCAAGGGAATGGTCCATCCACGAAGCACCTTCTCCTTACGATCCTTGATTCTCACCAGTCACTCCATGAACGTCACATTTTCCTCTATATTCAACTATCTCTAGTCAAGGAAATGGGATTCATCATGTAGATACTGATGGAGTTGAGATGCATGAAAGACATTGTAGATCCTCTCCAATGAAGGTGGTAACTTCAGCCGATATGCCACCTCACTGACTAATCCCAACACCTTGAAGGGTCTGATGAACCTGGGAGAAAGCTTACTCCCCCTTCAAAACCTTCATTTTCCACTCTAAGGGGATACATTTAAGAACATGTGGTACCCAACCTCAAACTCCAAGGGTCTCCTCCTATGATCTTCATATGACTTCTATCGGTCCTATTCCACCTTTATCATTTCACACAGAAGCTAAACCTTCTCTGTCGTGTTATGCACCACCTCTGGGCCTAGAACACCCGCCTCCCCAACCTCTATCCATCACATGGGTGAACAATACGGTCACCTATATAAGGCTTAGAAGGGTGTCATGCCAATGGTAGAGTGATAGATATTGTTGTAGGAAAACTCTACCAGAGGAAGGTATCGTACCCATGATCCTCTAAATTCTATAACACATGCTCACAACCTATCCTCCAATGTCTGGATGGTCCTCTCTGTCCGCCCATCTGTTTGAGGGTGGAAAGCTATGCTAAGGAATATCTCGGTGCCAAAATCACACTGTAACCCCTTCCAAAATCATGAAGTAAATAATGTTTCCCAATCTGAAACGATGGTTATGGGAACTCTATACAGTCATACAACTTCACCCACATACTTCTTTATTAAGGCATCCACTACACTTGACTCCTTAATCGCTAATAAGTGGGCTGATTTTGTCAAATTATCCACCACTACCCATATGGTTTCATAGCCTCCCTCACCCCTAGGTAGTCTTGTGATGAAATCCATCGAGACGTCATCCTACTTTCACTCAATAATGTCTAAGGGCTGCAACAGACTATCGGGAACACAGTGTTCAACCTTCACCTGCAGACACACGAGGCACTTTACCACAAACTCCGCCACTGCCCACTTCACTCCGAGCCACCAAAACTAGCCTATAAATCCCCGGTACATCTTGGAAACTATTTTGTTTACATCCAGGGGTGAGTTATAGAACTTGAGGAGAGTTCCCTCACACATCATCTCTAGGATAAATATCTTCCCACGAAAAAGCATCTGATTATGACCATCCTCTGACAATCCTTCTAGAGAATCACCTTGGATAACATAATCATGCATCACTTCAGCCTCTGAGTCTCCCCATTGAGACACTTACACCTGTCATACCAAGGAAGACTACACTGTCATTTGAAACAGATAGTCACTACCATCCTCAGTTCTCATGCCCATATGTAAAGCAGCAAACTCCTCCATTACCCTCCAAGCATCTGCTGACTCTCGAACCACATCCTTATTTGACTTCATTCTCAAGTAATAGGCCACCACATTCCCCTTTCCTGAGGAATAGGAGATCTCAAAGTCATAATCCTAAAGAAAATCCATCCACCACTTCTTCCAAAAGTTTAGGTCTCACTGAGAGAATACATACCTCAAGATCTTGTGATCTGTGAAGACCAAAAAGTGTTCCCCAACGAGGTAATGTTGCCACAGCTTCAGTGCGAACACAACCATTGCATGTTCTAGGTCATTGATGGCATAGTTACATTTGTGAGGGTGTAGCTTCGTAGACCCATAAGAGACCAATCCATGTTGTTGCATCATCACACACCCAAAGCCTAGACCAGAAGCATAATAGAACACTTAAAATGTTACCCCTTCCTCTGGAAACCTCATCATTGGGGAACTAACCAGCTTCCCTTTCAGATAACTAAAAGTTGTCTGACACTGATCACTCCATAAGAAAGCCTGGTCCTTTCTAGTCAAGGTCGTCAAATGTGCTGAAACTCGAGAGAAGTAAGGCATGAATATTCCGTAGTAACCTGGCAGTCCTAGGAAACTATGAACATCTACTACATTCTTGGGTGTTTCCCAAGAAACAACCACTTAAACCTTCGATCGGTGCACTTTTATTCTCTATTAAAACACCGCGTGTCTAAGGAAGTGCACCCCTCATGTCCAGAACATGCAGTTGGACAACTTCCAACAGATCTGGTAGTGTCGGAGAACCTCCAAAAATATCCTTAGATACTCAGTGCAATCCTCATATAATCTTGAGTAGATCAGGATATCGTTGATGAACACAACTAAAAACCAGTCCATATACTCATTAAAAACAGAGTTCATTATCCCCCTAAACATGGTTGGTATGTTTGTAACGTCAAATGGCATAACCATGAACTAAAAGTTTCTGTACCTGCATTTGAAATCAGTCTTCAAGATTTTGCCCTCCTTCACCCTCAACTAGTGATATCCCGACCACAGGTCGATCTTATAGAACCAATATACACCCTTAAACTAGTCAAAAAGGTAGTCAATCCTCGGGAGGGGGTATCGGTTCTTGAACATCCCCTGATTCATTCTTCGGTAGTCTATGCATATCCTGAGACCATTATCTTTCTTTTTCACGAAAAAGACTGAAGCACCCCATGGAGACACACTTGGTTGGATAAAACCCTTATTCATCAGGTCATAAACTTTAATTTTCAACTCTTGTAACTCAGAAGGCACCATCTAATAGGGTGTCATTGAAATCAGATGGGCACCGGGTTGTAATTCTATCCCAAACTCAACATCGCGTCGAGGGGGTAGAGTCACAACCTCTTCGGGGAAGATTTGCAGGAACTCACTGACAATCCATTTATAGCTCAGCTAGTAAGGAAAGAATAGGCTCCACACGCCGACTGCCCTACTGGAAACCCCATTCACCAACGAAAGCTACATGATGGCTGCACATATCTGAGAACACGACCCTTCTACAGAATCATTTGATAACACCATGAACAGAAAACAGTCATTCTATGCCTAAGGTGACATCATATGGATTCATTTTTGGTATAAATAGATCCACACTAGTCAAATGCGGCCCTAACATCAGTTTTCATCCTCGACAAACATCAAACAGGCTGGTCTGGCCTTCAACTAGCGTTCTTAACACCGGGGTCATAGAGAGTATCTCTACATCTAGACCCAAGGAATGGGATATACTAGGTTAAATTAAGTATTGAGAAGCTTTTTAATCAAACAAGGCACAAAAAAGATTACTAAACAGACTAATCGTACCTTGAACGACCTCTAGCCCTGCTGGAACTGCTTCCTCTGCGGCGTGAAAATTCCCACACCCAGCTCCTCTACCCCTCAGTTTTCAACCTCCTCCTTGAACATGCCCCAGTTTAGGTCCCTAAGGATCACCCTAAGGCCAGCCTTCTATTGAAATGTCTTATCTGAATGGAGCGGGAGCTCACTGTCCCTACTAATGCTATTGAAAAGGTCTGGTCGGTAACTGGTGTTGCTGAGGTGGGCGCTGAACCTGCCCACTCCCACTATACTACACTAAGTCTTGGAACTAATTCCAAAGGTTATCATTGATTCCATAGGTAAAACACCTTGGTCCTAGGATTGTGGAGAAAGGTAAAGGGTTGGGAGATCAAAACTAGAAATGTTGAGGCCTACTCCCCTCTGGTCGAAACCTAGAAGGCCCTGATACTAGAGGCCTGCTACTAATGGCCTTCCTCTTTGATGAACCCAACTGGATCCCCTATCATGAAACACCTCCCAACGTGTGCATCCTCTCTACTACTTCATCCTTCTTCTGAACCTCCAAGCATGCCGGTAGAGTGAATGGAGTAACAACATACTAAAGAGAAGGTCAGAGCGGCTCCTCTAAGCGTCTAGCCTGTGACTCCTCATCCAAAAAGAGGTCCAGAGTAAAATGAAGGAGATCCTTGAACTTGAAACCCAGTTCCCTCACCCTCATAATCCCTTTATGGATGGAGAGCATCTCTTTCCTCTTTTCATCCTTCATCATGGAAGAAAGGAATTCTGCCCAGAACTCCTTCTCAAAGTAAGTCCACAAAACCTCATCTTCCCTCTTCTACCCGAAATAGAGCGTCAACCACTAATGCACCGATCTCCTCATCTGACTAAATTCCAATGGAACCCAGCACTCCCTCAGAGCATGGATCAGGGTAAAGGTGATCACCATATCCACAATCCAATCCTCTATCTCCAAGTCAGAAACACTTCCCTCGTACTTTCTGAGGGTCTGCCACTGGAAATAACATAGAGTTTTCTACCACTTGCCAACCTCTTCCTCTCAGTCAATCCTCCACTGATCAACAAAATCAAATTTTTGGGCCTCAACTTCCCACACTACTCGTGTACATCGTCTCAGTGCCATAGCTACAAGGTAAACAAAAAATTTATAAGCCCGAGTAGTATATAAGATCCCTTTTAAATTTTGCTTAAACATTTCATTTATTTTAAATCCTTAAAACACCCAAGACACAAAATAACGCAAGCCATTATGATGCATGTACCTTTTCTAGGGTCTCTACCTTGTAATCAGTGTAGCTTTACTTGGTAATTTGGTAGGTCCATATTCCTTTCATCGGATCATGGTGGCCCTAAAATCCTATGTCCTAGATGGTCTTCCCTGGCCTATTTCATGCACCAAGATTGCCTAACACTTTTTTTACCATCCCATGAAATCCTCACTATAACTAAACCTGAACTCCATCCTATCTCTCAACCATCACCTTTGATACCATTCTTTCATGAACCACCTTCTCCAAGATGGGGGAAGGGACAACAACCTGCTAGAACCTTCCTTCCTCAAGTTGAAGGAGAGATAATGACCCCTGAGTCCTACCTTCAATAGGCCCTATAGTGGCGACAAGCACCAGGGGTATAAAATCCCACATAATATGGAAGGAATTACCCTTTTTTTAGAACAAGATTGGGAGATAATACGGGAAATCCCAAACAACTCCAAATATAGAAAATAAAAGTAAATCTAAAACCCCTTTTTCCACATGCATGTTCAAAATAAAGTGATATAAGTTACAAGAAACTCCAAAGGAGAGTACCAAAAGAAAGAATGCAACAAAAACTACTATCTCAATGTCCGAGATAGTAAGGTCTGGAATGATCCTCAAAGTCCTCTTAGAAACCTGAAAGAAATTTTATATACGTAGGGTGAGTATACATGTATACTCGGTAGTGAAAACAAAGGTTCCCATGAAAAAGTGGGAGACATTATAATTCCCCATAAGAAATAGAGATAACTAAAACACCTAGCAAGGAAACTATCCACCCAACCTCACCAAGGCGCACTCCCCAAATAATGCAAGTTAGGTAAAGTAATAATAATAGCATATCGATATTTGGGTACCCCACACCGCTTTCCTACAGGTCATTTAGTATATCCTACGCATCAAACCTAACCCAAAAGTTTCACTGTAGTCCCACTACCACCCCAACAACAACCTTATGGGCCACTATAACCACACATCTCGCCTGCAAACACCTAGGTCACCATAACCACACCCGTAGACACCTGTTCCACAACAACCACTGCCACGCCCGAAGACACCTAGGATAGAACAACCACTACAACACTCAAAGACACCTGGGCCAGAACAACCACTTCCATGCTTGAAGACACCAGGGCCTCATCCCAAAGACACTTGTAAAACAAACCTTCCCTCACCCACCTGGGCCCACCACAACACACCCTTCCCAAAGTGTTAGGACCAAGCTGAAGGAAGAGATGGTTTTCATGGATTGTCTTTTTTTGTTCTTGAGGAAGTTTTAATAAAGGAAAGACACCTTGAATTTCTAAGAATTCGGAAGCTAGAAGTTCGGAACCTGGTGTTCGAAGATTTCAGAGTCTAGAATTCAGAGTCTAGAATTCGGAGTCTAGAAATTGAGAAGTTCAGAATCGGGAAATTGCACATTCTTGAAGGCTAGATGATAGGAGATGTGAAGGCATTAATTTTGATGATGCTTTGCTGTTTTTTATCTCTAATATTATGAGTATATGCAGGTAATCATGATACAAGAAAAATATGGGTGGAGAAGTCATTCCGAGAATTAAAGAAGTGATTCTGAGAATTGAAGAAGTGATTCTGGGAACTAGAAGTTGTTCCGAGAATTGGAGGAGTCATACTGGGAACCAAAATCCGTTCTGAGAATTAGGAAGATCCGTTCTGAGAATCGAAGAAGTCATTATGAGAACCATAAGTGCGGAGTCGAATTCCAGAGTCATAAGTGTGGAGTCGACTTCTAGAGTCAGAAGTGCGGAGTCGACTTCCAAAGTCAGAAGTTTGGAGTCGACTTGCTGAAGAATAAGTTGGTAGTGAGAAGTTTGGAGTCAACTTACTAAACCGGAAGTTCGTAGCCAGAAGTGCGAAGTCATGCCGGGAATTGGTAAAGTTGTACCGAGAAGTGATGAAGAGTGTCAAAGTTTCAAGAAGGGAGAATCCAAGAAAGTGATGCCGAGAAGATAGATGGGTGAACCTAAGAATGTGATTACGAGAATTCAGAAGAATGAATCTGAGAATATGATGACAAGAAGTCAGAAGAGTGGATCCGAGAAAGTGATACCGAGAATCTTGTGTAACAAAGTCGGATCCGGAAAAGGCCAAAGTTCTAAATCGAGAGAAGTGGAAGAAGATTTGATAAGATTCTATAAGCGTTTACAAAGTCTTAATTACTCTGAGATTTCAGGAGAAATTAAGATTTGGGTGAATTTAAGTGAGCGGGAAAATATTTTGGTTTCCTGCCTAAGCATACTTTTGAGCACCTATAAAAGGATATCAGAGTACAAGTAAATGTGTGATGAAAAAGTAGTGAGAGAATCTCTGATAATCTAGAGAGAGAAAGAAGTGTTTGGCAAATAGAGTTTCATTGTAGTTTCAATCATAACGAGAATTTGATACTGGTTGACACAGTATTAAGTTTCTCGGATTGAAGAATTTGGAGTAGAGATTCGAAATGGGGAATCAGTACTGGCTGACAACGTATTGAGTTTCTCAGACCGAGGAAGATTCAGATTGAAGAATTCGGAGTGAAGAAGAAGTTCTAAGTGAAAAAGAATTCAGAGTGGAGATTCGGAATGGGGAATCAGTACTGGATTACACCGTATTGAGTTTCTCAGACCGAGGAAGATTCGGATTGAATAATTCAGAGTGAAGAATTCGGAGTGGATATTCGGAATGGTAAGTTCAGACTGTAATTGATCTATCTCAAGTCCAAGGAGTCCTTGCCTTTCTTATGGGTAAGGAAGTGGATATTTATGCTTAAATTGCTTACACTTGTGTATTTGAAAGGAAGTGCAGGTAACATAAGTTGTTACCAGAAAAGAGACTTTGCCCTATTGTGCTAAGAGGGTGCACACACACTGGAGTAATTGTTTCATAGTGCTTCATGAGTGTAAGGGTATATCCTACTCGTTTTAATCCAAGGATTGTTTTCTTAGTAGATTGTATGGTGATGGATTGTTTCCAACCATACCAAGGACGTAGCTATTCTTATTGAATAGTGAACCTTGTAAATCGTTGTGTTCCTTTGGATGTGTGCTTGTTTGTTTCTCAGTAGGGAATTATATCTTTAACAGTAGACAAAGGTTGTTCTCAATCTAAGGGAACTTAAAAAAGAAAAAGGGGTACCACTGATTCACCCCCCCCCCTCTCAGTGGTTCATTACTCCAACTAGGTCCTTTCAAGTGGTATCAAAGGGAGGTTGCCTTTGTTTTCCTTGCTGATGGAGAATCTGAATTGTGTGAACAGTAAAGGAATTCCGGTATTCTATGGGAAGAACTATCACATCTGGAAGGATAGAATGCTACCGTATCTCATGTATATTAGTTATGAAGTTCTTAAAGCTGCAACAGTTGGGTTTCCCCCCATTGAAGACAATGTTTCACTCACACCTGTTGACAAGAAGTTTCTTGAGAATGATGGAAGAGCCAAGAATTCTATATTGTCTTCACTTTCTGAAAGTGAATTCTTGAGAGTAAAAGGAGTGGCCACAGCCAAAGGTATATGGGACAAACTGAAAAACATATACGAAGGCAATACAAAAGTCAAGAAGGAAAACTTTAAATCTAGAGATTGAAGTATGAAGACTTGAAGATGGGAGAGCATGAATCTATTGGGGATTTCTTCACCAGGGTAAACGATATTTTTAGTACTATCAGATGTCTTGGTGAAGAGATTAAAGACTCTACTGTGGGGGAAAAGATCTTGAGGATTCTTCTTGATAAATTCGATGTGAATGTATCTTTATTAGAAGACAGAGATTCAGAGACTCTATCTCTTGATGATTTGCATAACACACTCATTACTTATGAGATGAGAAGGGGAAAGGCTATGAAGACCAATAAAAAGGTTGATAGATAATTATATTTCAAAGCCATGAATAAGGAAAAGTCTAACAAGATCTTGATTGAAGAATATGGTGGTGACTCTGACTCTAAAAGTGAGGTATGTAAAAATCTTAATGATATCTTATCCTTGTTTTCAAAAAATGTTAAAAGAGGAACAGGTAAATACAAGGGAAAACTTCCCTTGAAATGTTTTGATGTGGAGGCATTGACCACTTTGAGGCTAACTGCCCTTGAAGGGAGAATGAAGAAGATAGTGATGAAGAAGAAATAAATCCAAGAAAGTTATGAAAGAATCAGGGTGGTAAAGAAAAGTCAGGGAAAGAAAAGAAGTTCTTCAAATCCAAGAGAAAAAGTTTTCTATCCGTAAATAAATAAGATGAAGAAAGTGATGCTGAATCCGAAAAATCAGTTGAGCATGGTGTGGAAAATACTTTCATTGCAACAGTGAATGATAAAGATTTTGGAAGCAGCAGCTCGGAAGAAGAATAAAGTCAGCTTGAGATGCATCTGAAAGAAGAATTAAAGGAATGTTTAAGGAAGATTAGAAGGCTGGATAAGCTTAACAAAAAGTTGGAAGATGAATGTTCCTCAGCATCCAATCAAGCCAATGATAAAGAATAACTTGAGAAAGATCTTGAAGACTTGAATAAGTCTCTTGAAGATGAGAAAAATAAAAATGATCACATGAAAGTAAAGATGAAGGAAAAAGAGGAAGAATTAGAGCTTGTTCAAAAGAAGCTCTCAGAAGTTGAATAAAAAAAACATTTGTTTTCAAAACTCAACTACTGATATTAGTGAAATCTCTCAACAAGAACATTCTGAGAAAATTCAATAGAAGAATGAAGTGGTTGCTGTGAAGAAGAAAGATGAGAAAGTTTCTTATGTGTTCAAGACTAGCGTTACTGGGAACTCTGAAGTTTCAAGGAAACCTAAGTCTAACACTGCTAAAAAACAACCAAAATCAGAGAAGGCATAATTCCAGCAGCACAATCTTGCTAACAAAATAATGGTTGGTGGGGCTAAAGAAAGAGCAACAAAGAAGTATCAGAACAAAATCTTTAGAGGAAGATACTCCTTCTATGGGTACTGTTGGTATTGTGGTGGATTCGGTCATACAACTAATATGTTTTGGTTCAATCAACATTATTACCACCACCCCACAAGTTATGAAAGGTAGAGATTGAGGGGGAGTCAATCTCCTCAAAGGAAGAAGAATGAAAAGGTTTTCTTGAAGAAAGTTGTGAAGAATGAAGTCAAGACAAAAAATAGGTTCCAGCCTCTAGAGACTATTTGCGAAAGGTGTGAACAACCTAGAAATCTTGCAAAAGGATTTATTGTGTTGTTACCAGCTCAACAAAAAGTTCTTAATTCTCAGAAGCTGGAGGAAAAGAAAGAAGTGAAAGAAGAAAAAGCTCTTGTTGTTGAAACTGCTCTAAAGGTTACAAAGGAAGAACGACCTTGGATACTTAATAGTGGGTGTTTTTCACATATGACAGGAGACTTGAAGTTTCTAAAGAATGTGAAAAAGTTTAAAGAAGGAACTGTGACAGTTGTAAATGATGAATATTTAAAAATCAAAGGTTTTGGACCAGCCATCATTGGGAAGGAAAAATTGAAATCCAAGAGAACTCTGTACGTTGATAGGTTGAAGCACAACTTGCTGAGTGTATCATAATTGTGTGATGAGGGTAACAAAGTTATCTTCAAGAAAGATGGATTTGTTGTGAAAAGTGAAGAAGATGGGGATATTGTTACAAGAGGACAACGAACTAAATGAAATCTGTTTTAGGTTGGAAATTCACAAAACTCTTGTTACATGAGCATAGTGGAAGAAAATCAGCTGTGGCATAGAAGACTTGGGCACATGTGTCAGAGAAATATGAGCAAGTTATCTCAAAGGGACAGTGTTTGAGATATTCCAGATTTTCCAAGAAGAAGAGATTGGTTTTTCACTACCTGTCAGAAAGGAAAGATTACAATTGTTGTGCATAATAAGGTTGACATTTGTTCTAAACAACCCCTTGAACTAATACATTCTGATATATGTGGGCCGATGAGAAAACAATAAAAAATGGAGACAAGTACTTCATCACTTTCATTGATGATTTTACTCGCATTACATGTGTTATGTTTATAAATCACAATTCAGACGCCCTGAAAATGTTTAAAAGCTTCAAAAGGAAAGCTGAGAAAGAATGTGAGTACTCTGTGAAGAAGTTGAGAACAGATAATGGTGGTGAGTATAGAAGTGAAGAATTTGCAGACTATCTTGAGAAGCATGGGATTCAGCATGAATATAGTGCTCCATATACACCTCAACAAAATGGGGTTGCTGAAATGAAGAATAGAAGCTTGGTGGAAATGGGAAGAACCATGTTGCTTGAACATGGCCTTACTCATTACTTTTGGAGGCAAGCTACAAGTATAGCTGTTTATATTCAAAATTGATGTTTCTACAGGCCTCAATCAAACAAAAATCCATATGAAATTTTCTATGGCATTACTCCAAGTATGAAACATGCTATAGTTTTTGGGAACCCATGTATTATAAAGAAGAAAGGTGGAAGTAGTGGAAAATTCAAGCAGAAAGGAGAAGATGGAATTTTTATTGGATATGCACCAGAAGGAAGAGGTTATAGATGATTTAACAAAGAAACAAGAAGAATTGTGGATGCAGTTGATGTAAAAGTCATTAAAACTCTGGGAAAAGATAATCATGTCCAGACATACAAGGAAGATGAGGAATATGAAGTTAATGATTCTGATAAGGATGTAATGAAGTGTAATCCTAATCAAGATGAAGAATCGAATTCATCCATATCAAGTGATGAGGAAGGAACACGAAAAACTTATCCAAGACTGATGAAACAAGTGCAAGCCCAGAATATTATTGGTGATCAACGTCACATGGTTCAAACAAGAAGAACAAGTAATTATATATCACATACTTCCTTGTATTCCAAAGTGGAACCAAATGATGTTAAAGAAGCCTTTGAGCATCCAGAATGGGTTCAACACATGAATTAAGAATTGGATCAGATTGAAAATAATGACACGTGGGAACTCGTACCCAAGCCTAAAAGTAAGAACATTATTGGCACCAAATGGTTCTTTCGGAATAAGTTGAATGAAGAAGGTGAAGTTATCAAAAATAAAGAAATATTGGTTTGCAAAGGCTACTCTCAGATTGAAGGAATTGACTTTGAAGAAACTTTTGCTCCAGTGGCCATATTAGAAACTATCAGAATCTTTCTTGCTATTGTTGCACAATGAGGCTACAAAATCTTTCAAATGGATGTCAAATATGTATTTCTTAATGGTGATCTCAAAGAAGAATTTTATATTGAGCAACCATGTGGCTTTGTTGTTGGGAAGAAAGAAAGTTATGTGTGCAGGTTGAAGAAAGCCTTGTATGGGATAAAGCAAGCTCCAAGAGAATGGTATTCCAAAATGGATACTTTCTTAAAGGATATGAACTTCAAGAAAGGGAGAGTTGACAGCAATCTGTACATCAAAGAAATCCAACATCTTTCTCTCATTGTGATTATCTATGTTGACGACATTATTTTTGCTGGAAATAATGAAAGAAGCTGTGAAAGGTTTGCTGAAGAAATGAATAATGTCTTTGAGATTTCCATGTTGGGTGATATGAGATACTTTCTTGGGTTACAAATTTTTCAACAAAAAGAATTCATTTTTCTCTCCCAAGAAAATTATGCTAAGAAACTTCTTAAGAAGTTTGGGATGGAAAACTCTGTCTCAACACCTATCTCAGTGGGAATGAAGCTTAGCAAAGATGATGAAGGAAAAGAAGTTGATCAGAAAGAATATTGAAAACTGATTGGAAGTTTATTATACTTGACTACATCAAGGCCAGATATTGTTTTTTCTATTACCTTATGTGCAAGATTCTAGAGTTCACCTAAAGAATCACATCTTGTTGCTGGAAAAAGAATTCTCAGATACATAAAAGGCACAACAGAATTTGGAATCAAGTATAGTGGTTCAAATAACATTGATTTTGTTGGCTATTCAGATGTAGATTAGGTAGGAAATGTTGATGATATAAGATCCACATCTGGTGGAGTGTTCTTTATTGGAAAAAGTTTTGTTGGCAGGCACTCAAAGAAGAAAAATTCTGTGACACTTAGTACGGCTGAAGGTGAATATGTTGTTGCCACCATGGCCGTTACTCAACTTATCTGGATGAAGACACGGTTGGAATATTTGTTAGTTGAAGTGAAGTTGTCCTTGCTCTTGGGCTGTGATAATCAAAGCACAATTAACATTACCAATAATCCAGTCCAACATTCTCGTTTGAAGCATATTGACATCAAATATCATTTTATCAAAGAGCATGTGGAAAATAATGAAATTAAACTTGAATATGTTTCATCTGCTGAACAAGTTGCTGATATTATCACGAAACCCTTGCCAAATGAATCATTCTCAAGATTGAGGTTGAACATGGGTTTCCAGGCTCTTTCTCTTCAAGGCTAAGGTATGTTGTTCCATCCCCTCTATCTTCTTTACCTTTGGATTGTTTTGTCAAGGGGGAGGAGTTGTTTGTATCATAAATCTATTGCTTAAAGAGAGAGTTGTGGGTAAGCTGTGAACTCAGCACTTCTTGTGTATGTGAACTATTCTAACTATTTGTTGGAGTGGTTGTTGGAAAGAACTTGAAGTTGTTTCCAGGATGTATGAAGTTGAAGATGTATGAAGTTGAAGATGTCATTTTCACTACCTATGGACAACATGGTTTTTCTATCAATGATTATTGTTTCCTACAATGAGTTAGCTCATGTATGCTTATAATTGTTGATAAGTAATCCATTGCTTGAGGTTAAAAAGTTTGGTGATTTATGAAAACTTGGTTGAAAACAAAATCCAAAGGGGGAGATTGTTAGGACCAAACTGAAGGAAGAGATGGTTTGCATGGATTGTCTTTTTTTGATCTTGAGGAAGTTTTCATAAAGGAAAGACACCTTGAATTTCTAAGAATTCAGAAGCTGGAAGTTCGTAACTTGGTGTTCAAAGATTTCAGAGTCTGGAATTCAGAGTCTGGAAATTGAGAAGTTTGGAACCGGGAAATTGCACATTCTTGAAGGCTGGATGATAGGAGATGTGAAGGCATTAATTGTGATGATGCTTTGCTGTTTTGTATCTCTAAGATTATGAGTATATGCAGGTACTCATTATATAAGAAAAATATGTGTGGAGAAGTCGTTACGAGAATTAAAGAAGTGATTCCGAGAATTGAAGAAGTGATTCTGAGAACCAGAAGTCGTTCCGAGAATTGGAGGAGTCATACCGGGAACCAAAAGCCGTTCTGAGAATCAGGAAGAGTTGTTCCGAGAATCGAAGAAGTCATTATGAGAACCAGAAGTGCGGAGTCAACTTCCATAGTCAAAAATGCATAGTCGAATTCCATAGTCAGAAGTGCGGAGTTGACTTCCAGAGTCAGAAGTTCAGAGTCGACTTGCTGAAGAAGAATTTGGTAGCGAGAAGTTCGGAGTCGACTTACTAAACCGTAAGTTCGTAGCCAGAAGTGCAGAGTCATGCCGGGAATTGGTGAATTTTTACCGAGAAGTGATGAAGAGTGTCAAAGTTTCAATAAGGGTGAATCTGAGAAAGTGATTCCGAGAAGACAGATGGGTGAACCCGAGAATGTGATTACGAGAAGTCAGAAGAATGAATTCGAGAATATGATGCTGAGAAGTCAGAAGAGTGGGTCTGAGAAAGTGATACCGAGAATCTTTTGTAACAAATTCGGATCCAGAAAAGACCAAAGTTCTAAATCGAGAGAAGTGGAAGAAGATTCGGGAAGATTCTAGAAGTGTTGACAAAGTCTTAATTACTCTGAGATTTCTGGAGAAATTAAGATTTGGGTGAATTTAAGTGAGCGGGAAAATATTTTGGTTTCCCGCCTAAGCATACTTTGGATCACCTATAAAAGGAGATCAGAGTGTAAGTAAATGTGTGATGAAAAAGTAGTGAGATAATATCTGATAATCTAGAGAGAGAGAGAAGTGTTTGGCTGAAAGAGTTTCATTGCAGTTTCAATCGTAACGAGAATTTGATACTGGTTGACACCATATTAAGTTTCTTGGATTGAAGAATTCAGAGTGGATATTCGGAATGGGGAATCAGTACTGGCTGACACCGTATTGAGTTTCTCAGACCGAGGAAGATTCAGATTGAAGAATTTGGAGTGAAGAAGAAGTTCGGAGTGAATAAGAATTCGGAGTGGAGATTTGGAATGGGGAATCTGTACTGGATGACACCGTATTGAGTTTCTCAGACCGAGGAAGATTCGGATTGAAGAACTCTGAGTGAAGAAGAAGTTCAGAGTGAAGAATTCAGACTGGAGATTCAGAATGGGAAGTTCGGACTGTAATTGATCTATATCAAGTCCAAGGAGTCCTTGCCTTTCTTCTGGGTAAGGAAGTGAAGATTTGTGTTGAACTTGCTTACACTTGTGTAATTGAAAGTAAGTGCAGGTAACATAAGTTGTTACAAGAAAAGAGACTTTTCCCTATTGTTCTAATAGGGTGCACACGCACTAGAGTGATTGTTTCACAGTGCTTCACGAGTGTAAGGGTATATCCTACTCGTTGTAATCCAAGGATTGTTTTCTTAGTGGATTGTATGGTGATGGATTTTTTCCAACCATACCAAGGACGTAGCTATTCTTATTGAATAGTGAACCTTGTAAATCACTGTGTTCCTTTGGATGTGTGCTTGTTTGTTTCTCCGCAAGGAATTATATCTTTAATAGGATACAAATGTTATTCTCAATCTAAGGGAACTTAAAAGAAGAAAAAGGGGTACCACTGATTCACCCCCCCCTCTCAGTGGTTCATTACTCCAACTGGGTTCTTTCACAAAGGGTCTTGGACCATAATGAACCTTAGGTCATCACAGCCTCCCCAAAGAGTCTTGGACTACCCAAGAGGGGGAGTAGAAAGAAGATAATAACCATCCACTCATAAGAATGTTGGAAAACACACACCCCCATGAAATGGGGGTGTTTGACATGAAGTTCTCAAAATGGGTGGGTTACGTATAAGAAACTCAAAAACTAAATTTTATACATATAGGGAAACAATCAATCATCCTGACCTAAGGGTCCTGAAACCAACAACCATCCCGCACACAACCACTCTTGATGCTACCCCTATGTGAAAAAGTACACAACAACCATAACCAGAGCATAAACCACATATGAAAAGAAATAGTTCCCCATCATACCAGTTCTCATTATCATGTTCAAATGATTTCTATTTAAATATTTACTTTACTACTGGGAAATTAATAGGCATAACCACAAGATAAAAACAACCACTGAAACAAAATAGCCAAGCAGGATTTTAAGCATCCACATCTGGTTCTCTTGTAAGTGACAACATCAAAAGGGATCTGTGAGATCCCTCAAAGTACCGGAACCAAACCAAGCCCCAACATACCAACCCCAAACATCGCCATATTCATAAACCAACAACTTCTCAACCATATATTCTATTCCCATCCACGTCACCCCCAAGGCATTAAACAGAGTCACCATGCATATCACCAGAACAAAGCAAGGAAGTTTCCAGATTTATCCAACACCCTTCATTATGTTCCTTCTTTCCATTGGTTAACCAAGGTGATCACATATGGGTTATTATTCATTAGGAATCCATTTAATCAACCAATTTTACGTGATTAATCAGTTTCCATGTTATAGTCATCTAATCACAAGATTATCCAGAAACAAATCTGTATTAGTGTGCAAGAAAGGACCACCAATGGCCATGATTTTTATTGAACATAATCCCATACAATTCACAATGTAAAAACAAAGTAAAAATGAATACAACAATATTATCATCATTACCACCCTTCGTTCTTTAAAAGACAGTTTATTATCTTTGTTAAAGTCGGTTTCATCTACGTCCCAAGAGAACATCATCATACCCACACTGCATGATGAACATTAAAGAGAGATAAAGGAAAACCCCTACTTGGATGATCAAGGATTGAAGTTTTCTCTTTGCACCAGAATTTAGGGATGACTCAATTTACAGGAAAAGAAAACTCCAATGCTGAGTGGGAAGGGCCCCATCATGGGTGCACGATTCATCTCCGTAGAAGGGACTCCAAGCGCATTAAGGAAAAGAAAGAGACCAAGGAAGAAGAATATCTCGGTGTGATAAAGGCCAGATCCTAGAGTTACGGGATGTGAAATCTCAAAGTGATTGAAAATCAGATCTTGCTTTGACTATGTGGTTGGGCAGTTTCACACATTGGGATTAATTAAGATTTAATAATTTCCCTTGGAAATGGTAGAGATAGACTAGTAGACAACTGTGAGTTGATAGATTTCCTTTAAACAGATAAAAACATGTAACAGAGGTGAAACTGGAAAATACATGAGGCTGTAAAATACGTACAAGGGTGTGACACTGATGAAAAGGCCACATGTTTTGGTAAGTCAAGGGTCACTCAAGTCTTGGGTAATTTAAAACATATTTTACAGGCCTTAAAATTATCTTAAACCACTTTAAAAGGTATTAAAACTGAAAAGAGACGTTACGGGAAAATTGGGGAAAAACCCTGAAACCCCTTTGTGGCGTCGTTTGGGGGTGGCACTGATTGGTGACACCGTGGTGACACCCGTCCATCAACACCGATGCCCCTCCAACTCACCCTTGGGGTCCATGACACCCCAAACACCAAAATTTGGAAAATTAATGGACCAGGATGGTCCGAGCCACTATAATTAATAGAAATTAAATTTGATAAAATGGATCCCATATTTTAAATTAGGATGTTCAAAATTTTTAAACATATCTCTTTTATTTTTGCTCAATATGAATAGTGATCATGGTAAAATTTATCACATCAGTAAATGAAAATTAGGATAATCTAGGTTAAAACTAAGTGATAATGCCATAATTGTTTATCAAAATTATTAATAGATAAATTTAATTCTACCCTTATCACCTTAGGATTTAAATTTAGTTGTTTAATGGACACCTTCCATGAAAATGACCAATATAATATTTAATGAAAAGAAGGTTACAAAATGTCACTATCTTAGTTTTAAATATATCTTATATGTCCACATAGGAACAAAATAAAGTTATCAATGAATATAAGTATCTATTTTGATGTTAATAAAATTATTTTCACGAAATAAATGTACTTAAAAAAATTAGTAATTATATAATGGCCTTAAATTCTTATGCAACATCGATGCAGTATTTCTCCAATGAAAAATAAAAATAATAAATGATTCAAAAGATATTAAAAGTAACAAAATTTGAGTTATTTAAGGCATGACATGAATTTTTTAGATGAATATGAAATATTAGTGTTATTTTACAGAATTATATTGGAATTATAACTTTTTATTTATGTATTTTAAGTAAAATTAAATGAATAGTGTCTAAATTGGAAATAATTATATTTTAGGAAAATTATATTTTATTAAATTACTTAAAAATAATAAAAATATTAAAATAGGATATGGGGATAAGATATTGTATAAAATTTCATAAATTTTCCTTTTATAGGCAATTTGGAACCAATTTTATTGAGAGTGACTTTAATATATTTTAATCTTTTAATAAATTCCAATGGTGCCCCTCCACTCAATTATAAAAGGGAACACATCCTCTAATTTCTTCATGAAAATTTGATCCTTATAGATCAATAAAACTATACTAAGTTATATTTTAAACATTACTATCCACATTTTATAGGTTCTAGTATTCCAAAAATAACAACACTATAGCGCTGAAGAGGAGATCTAAAGATGTTATTTCAAAGAAGAGGTAATCGCCTTAACCGATCAATTTATTTTTAATTATTATTATACCTCATATAAATCTAATATATTCTTCATAAAATAATAACTTTAATATCCTAAATAAAATTATATGGTTTTATTATTATGAAACCACATTTATTCACCCTTTTTCATCAAATGGGAAGTGAAAATATCGCTCATTCGTATGTACGGCTTACCATCTCCACATAGCGATACAATTCATTTCTTATCACCAAATTTTTTGAATGAGTATTATGATAGGTTTAATATTTTTATATAATACTTATGAAATAATTATAATTCTGTAATAATAATATAATATCTACCTTATTACCTTCAAACCATTGGAAAATGATAACATCGATCCTACGTACGTGTGGACTACCACCTCCATGAAGAGATGTGAATCATTTTTCATTTATGTTTTATATGGATGGTAATATGGATGTATCTAATGAATATATATGATATAATAATGATTTTTAAAATTGGATTTATTATTTACCTTTCTTTCATTCCATCTGTTAAAAAAATGAAAACAATGTTAATGCGTACGTACGGTCTACCATCTCCATGAATGGTGTAATTCATTTTTCTTTCTCTATATTTCTTGAATTACTCTAAAAATGTATATAATAAATATATATGATATTTATATAATTATTAATATTATATATTTTTTTTAACCATGATCAAAATACAAGGACCAAAACTACCAAACCAATACATACATGAAAAATGAAGCAGATATCACCTGGAATAATTATTCTAATAACGCAGTGTTAACAAATGGGTGATAAAATGTTATAAGTAAATAATTTATGTTATTATTTATATGATTATGTTTTAATAATATATTTATAATAAATATATATTTATTATATAGGAGGTTCCAATTTTTATGAAGTAACTCGTACCTATGGTAAGGGATTTCTAGTGTCACTTTTATTTTTGGGAGAATTATTCCATATTCACCACCTGTTTATTTTTTGTGGTGTATATACTACCCATTTTGACATTTTATATCATTAATATCATTATTTTAATGATATATAAAGTTTTATTTGATTTTATTATTTAATT
Organism: Viscum album; assembly: GCA_963277665.1. Classification (NCBI taxonomy): domain Eukaryota; kingdom Viridiplantae; phylum Streptophyta; class Magnoliopsida; order Santalales; family Viscaceae; genus Viscum; species Viscum album. The sequence continues at coordinate 912,609,380 of OY728126.1, forward strand.
AATATTATGATTCAAAAGTTACCAAAGTGCTAAGAGATTTTCATCTTAATTTTATTTTTGTGGGACACATGTCTTATACACCACTTATTTCTTTTATATAGTGTATATACCACCCATAAATGTATTATTTTATTATTATTATTAAAATTATGGGTATTCACATATATATATATAAGGAAAATTATTTCATGGGAATTATTAAATAAAATCTTCCAAAGTGGTAAGGGTTTTATGTTACAATCTCATTGTTTATCATGATTGTTTATGGTTAAGTTTATAACGATCAAATAATATGATATAACTCTCCAGAAACTTATGAATTTTATTCTCACCTAATAATTTCTTGAAAATACATGTTTTAATTTCATTTTTATCACCTTAAGTTCTCAAGAGTCCAAAAATATGTTTTTAAAGAAAATTGACTTTATTTCTCTATTCGATCGAAAAAAAATTTATCTTCCATATACATGTTTTCAAAAAATGTTTTAAAGAATGATTTTACTATTATCATATGATTTTTTAAAATAATTTTTACCCATTTATGAATTTTTAAAAAAATATTCAAAAGTAATATTCTTGTATTTTTTTTAAATGATGTACTATTTTATTTTTTATACAAAATTGTAAAGGGAATATTTTATTTTATCTTATACAGTATGGATGGAATTGTTCCATCATGAGAACTAAATTGTTTAAAGATACCCTTAAAAGTTTATATAATTATTTTTAAATGAATTTTTAAGTAATATTTTGTAACTTTTTATATTTTAAATAAGTGATTTAAAAATAGAAAGGTTATTTTCCTTAAGAATGTTTTAATGATCTATTAATGGTATTTTTATTCATCAATGACAACAACCCTTGATTTCATTTATAATTTATTGTGGATATGATCAAAGGATACCATCCTTATTATTTCTATGAATGGTTTATGTTTATGATAAGATGTTTCTAAAAATTTTCCATTTTCTACTGGTTATGCTATGATGAAAAGAACAAATTTTTATAAAACTCATTCCTCTTCCATGAGTTATGCTATGATGAAATGTTTATGAAACCCATTTCTTTTGATGGGTTATGATATCATGAATGTTTTATGGTATTTTGGAACACATATGTATGATTTTCATTATGTGATGAGTGAGACTTATATTTTCCTCTAATGCATTGGGTAAAGATTGATATCTCATGAGATAAAGAGGACTAGAATAGGGAGTGAACCCAGTTCAGTAAGGAATGGATATTTTATGGACCATATTTTTATGTGTACAAGTTTCCAAAGGCACTAAAACTATACTATTCTGGAATGGATCAACATGTTATATAATGAATATTCATTTATTAAGATGTGATTTTTATGTATGAAAAGAATGGTTCATTATAAAACATTAGTCCTTATAGTGAAAAAGAGGAAGGTTGAGACAGAAATACCTAAGAGTAACACCAAATCTAATTCTTCTTCACAATGCTCAACCAATAGTATGAGGATCAATGGGAAGGATAAGGAATGAGATGTACTATATTTATCATGTAGAAGGAAAGGCCACTGGAAGAAGAACCATGCCTTAATAAAGAAGTAAGGGGAAGCTTCGGGTGTGTTTCTTATCAAATGTAACCTTTCCATTTCTACTGATTAGGTATTAGAAACTACTTTAAGTGATTGAATATGTATCCAAATATATAAACCAATTAGATTTATAAAATATTATAGAGTTGAGTTGGATATTTGATCTACTAGCAGGGCCAAACCAATTGTACTAGAAATTAGAGACTATAATCTTACTTTACCCACAATATTGATTTTATTTTTAAGGTATTTTTATCATGTTTCTATATAACCAAAAAAATATATATCTATATTTAGTTTATAAATGGATAGATTTATTTTCATATTATAGAATAAAAACATATATTTTCATGAATATAGATCAAGTTATGGTATGGAACATCATACTAATGGTTTTTATGGGCTAGAATAAGAAAACCAAGTGTTTTAAATAAATAACAAATTAAGTTCACATGAATCATACCACACTGAGTTGTGGCATCATCAGCTTGGTTAAGTAAATGAGAAGAGCTTTAAAATTTTATATTAGGAAATTTATTTAGATTCTTTTGAACTAAAATCACTTGATCTATGTCATACTTATTTACAAGGAAAAATTATCAAAGCTCTATTCGGTGGAAATGGTTAAAGGGACAAAAATACTCTTGAATTATTTTAAAAAGATGTGTGTGGACCTTTTCTAGATGAATCTAGGGTTAGATACTCTTACTTCATAAATTTTACTGATGAATTTAGTAAAAATTTATATGTATATTTAATGAGGTATAAGTAAGATTACTTTGATAAATTTAAGGAATATTAGAATGAAGTAGAGAACCATCTTAGTACGAAGATAAAGAAAATATGATCAGACCTTAGTGAAGAGTATATTGACAAAGAGTTCATTGTTTATCTAAGGGAATTTGGGATTCTTTCTCAACTCACACCTCCTTATGCACTATAGTTGAATAGTGTCAGCAAAAGGAGGAACCACACCTTTTTGGACATACTGATATTAATGATGAGTCATATGAGTCTTTCATTATCCTTTTGGGGATAAGTATTATAGAAAATTAATACACAATAAAATAAGTTCCAAATAAAGTGTAAAATAGAATCTAATATGAGTTATGGTTTGGGAGGAGTTTTTTATCTAATATATTCATGTGGGGATGCAAAGAATTTTATAAGGCCACTTATTCTAATAAAGTTATTCCTTAAGGAACAAAGTATATATTTATAAAATATCCCAAGTAAATAAGGGTATATTATCTATATTACCCATTAAATGAAAGGGAAATAGTTTCTAAACATACCATATTTCATGAGATGGATCACATATTCAAAATATATAAAGGGAGAATGATACGATTCGATGAAGTTGAGGCTCAAGATAAAATAGGAGTTGGCATAAAAAAATCCAAAAAAATATCATTGAAGAAGTTTGTATAGATACAAAATTTCTATATAGAAGTAACATATATGTTATAGAACAATAGATATATGGTTTTATAGTCACTGAGGTTGGTGACTTATTATTAGATGATAACAACTAATTGATTTCCTATAATTAAATGTTAAGCAGTTAAGAAGTTTCAAGGTGGAAAAGGCCCAGAAATTAGAGATAGATTCCATATGCCAGAACCAAGTCTTGATTCCGGTAGATACCCTAATGGATATAAAGTCTGTTGGGTGAAATTGAGTATTCAAGAAGAAACTGGAAATGGATGTTAAATTCTATAACTATAAGGTATAACTGGTTATAAAGGGTTTAAAAATCATCAAGGCATAAACAATGACAAAACCATTTCACCAGTTACTATGTTAATATTTAAAACACCCAAAACTAAATCATCTAATAATTAAATGATTTATATAAAATATTTCATCTCTTAAATTTACAATACCTTTTTAGGTTTAGAGTTTCAGAGGATTAAGAAACACCATATATAAAAAAGTCACACTTTTAACTCAATATATATTTTTTCCACAATAATTGGTTCTTTAACTCCATTAATTCTCCTATTATAACCTTGAATCATTCATAGTTTAATTCTTGGTTCCCTAGGGTGTAGAAAAAAATAAAAGAGTGATATTAGATACTTGGTAAGGGGTAGAAAACTTTAGAATCTATCATAGAATAAAAAATTCTAAGTAAGATAGTATAGATAAATAATAATTAAATAATTTTATATAATTAATTACATGAGAATTAAATATATCCATGGATTAAATAATAATAAAATAATTATATGGACAATAATAAATGATTTAAAAATTATTGAATGTATAATTTTGGATATCTAATTCCAACCATCAAGGTTCTAACTAATAAATTATAAATAAATGGGTAGTAAAACACCAAATACCCAAAATAATTTATCTATTAAGACCTATTGATGAATCAAGGGCTATATAATTTTTGGGGCCACCCATAAATAAATAATTCCAATGAATTAATCATAGGTATGGAATGAATAAAAATACAATATGTAATAAACATTCATTATTAATCACTAAATATCCATATTTAAATAAAAAGTATATAAAATGTCAATATTTCCCTACTCAATAAATAAAAAAACTTTCCTGGTAAGCACCATTCAAACTAAAATTGTATATAGTAATGGGTATATAGTCAATTCAATATTAAAAAAATACAATATAGAAATATTTTAAATGATATATAATATATCCCTGATATTAATGAATAAGAATATAAAGGATAAAAATAAATACAAGAGATAATACATAGTGATAGAGAATATAATCATAAGAAACAGAATGAGAATAAATGAACCCTTAAAAATAAATGGATGAAATATAAATTCATGAGGGAGGAAAGGAGACCATTAATTCATAAAAAATGTAAGTAAAATAGTAGGGTAAATTTATAATAACTTTAATTTGATTCATATAAGAAAAGATAAAAAATAGAGTAGAAATTACTTAAGACTTCCATGAATACAGAGAGGAATCTTATCAAATAAAACTAAAGTGTATAGTAGAAAATTGATATCATGCAGAAAGTGTTAAAAATGACCATAACCCAGTATAAGGAAATTGAGCTAAGAAACCCCTTACCTTGAGTCTTGAATTTCCTTATATGTTCTCTAACATCCATAATAATAAAATCATATTAATTATTTTATTTATTAATATCCTTTTTCAGGTTAATTTAATTGTTATTATCTAATTTAATTAACTTATTATCATATTTCATTCAGTTATTAAATTTTTATTATTCACATCATTCATTTTGTGGTCTTTCAATTCATAATCTTAAAGACTAATACAGTATAATTGTAGTAGTGAATGGTGATTATATAATGTTTCCATAATCTCTATAAGTTTCAAAGTATAATATCCAAATAATTACATAATAAAGGAGGTTTAATAGGCCATCAAATGGTTAACATTTAGATAATATTCCTCGATAAGTTTGTTTTTGACAGTTAAAAATAACTATGATTGTTAACTTTTAATTTCATTGTTATGATGGGTAATTTAACATTAAATAATCATAATCATAATAATAATAAATGAATATTAATTATATATTTTTTCATTAAATCAATTTTTAAGAATATTCTTGAAGGACACAAGTTTATAAAAATATCATTGTTCACTTAGGTAGCATAAAACCACCATAGTAAGCAATGTTTTTCAAAAGAGATTAAAAATGGAAAACATGATTAATATTTGTTTATTATTAAAAAAATTATATTATAAATAAAATACCATTTTAGGTTTAATTTTTAAGATTTTACATTATTAAAAAGAGTAAGAGAATAATTGAAAATAAAAAACACACTCTGAAAAACTAATATTTTGACACAGTAAAGGCTTTGGAAAAGAGTTTGATAAGAGGTAATGCATAATATATCATAATTTATGGACAAAAATAATTATAATATTATAATAATTAAATCATGTAATAAAAATAAGTGCATTTTTAAATAGTTTTAAGACAGAGAGTCACAATTATGAAAAGGGAAAGAGGCTTAGAAACCCTTATCTTGATCTTCAAACCACATCCTTCAGTTTGAGTTCAAAGCATTTGAAGAAAATAATTTTGAAAATAATTAAGCCATGTAAATAAACAAATGGATGTTTAGAGATGTATTTGAGTAAAATATGCACAGAAAACTTAACTTTATATGTGTTTTGGAATGCATAGAATGAGTCCCCATTTATAGGCAAAATTCGATGGAGTTTTCACAAATATTCACACTTTAAAGGTCAAGAATGTAATTTTAAATTGGAAAATAGCTTATAAATGGAAATTTAATGATATTTTAAACAATTTGAAATCCCAACTTGACTTATGATATGGTTTTATGTTTTTTTTATTATTTCATAAATCATTTTTAACATCAAATAACACTTAAAGTCATTTTTAGGGTTATTCTTGTAATTTGAGATTAAAAATACCTAAATGATTATAAAATTAATGAATTAATAGTTTAATAATTAATTATATTTCATAATTATATATAAAATTCGTGCAATGAGCTACTTCATCAAAAAAATATCATTTTAAATATTTTTAAACCCATTTATTTGACTTTTCTCTTGTTTTCACAAGCATTGTGTTGACGCTTTGTAAGCATTTTTTATAATTATCCTATTATAAAATATTTAAAATAAATTAATATCCTACATAAATTTTATTATTCATTAAAATAATCATCTAAAATCAATCAAAAAATTATTTATTTCCATTTATATTATGATAACCTTTTTAATATAAGAATTTTGACTTTTTTTCCCTTGCGCAAGCGTTGGGTAAGCATTTGGATAATTAACTTGTTATATAATTTTAAAATTAATGAATATATATATATATATATATATTAAAATCATTTATTATTCATAATTTTTATCTATTAAGGTCATGAAAAGACTTATCCATTTCTAAATACTATCTTAAAGACATCAATTTATTTTTCCAATATTGTGCAAGCAATACAACAATACTAATAAATGTTTTAATGTTTATCTTGGCATGAAAATTAATTTATAATAATTGAGTAATATATAGATGATATTTTTAGCACATAATATTATAAAACTTTTCATAAGTTTCATGCATTTGTATTTTATATTTATAAAATGATGATATTATAAAATATATGACATTCATAAAAATTGTTTTTAAATTATTCATTAAAAATTAACATTTTAGAAAAATCATAAAAAATAAAAATAAGCAAATTTTACATGATGAGACCAAAAATAAATTATTATTTTTTCAAAATTCAGGTTCTAAAATTTATATATATTAATTTTAGATAAAACCCGATATTATATGTAAAAAAATTATTTAAAATGAAAATTATTCTTTTCTTAAAAGAAAAACTATTTATCATTTTTTACCATGATAAATTTTTTCTAAGATTATTATAATAAATATCAATTAGAATTTATATAATTAAAATGAATATACATTTATAAAATATATAATAATTAAATAATTCTTTAAATAGATAAGAATACAAATCATGTTAAAGAAATATATTTAATAAAACTTATTTTATGTCATAAAGTAAATATAATAATTTTAAATGTAAAATTTGTATCTAATTGATTATATAATATCTTTTGGGGCATGAAATAAACATGTATTTTTTTAAAAATAAATATTACCTAAAAAAATATAAATTTATAACATGAATATTAATTAAAACATAAATAGATTTATTCTCAATTCTATTTAGGGATCCCGCAATGACTACCCTCAATTACTAATTTATTATATATATAATGACTACATGTAATTTTCATATTCCTCATATAAATACCATAACTTTAAACTTTATATTTATTATTAAAATGAATTCAATATTTATACTAATTTACCTTCTTCCTATAATCATTTTCGGGGGAATCATTTTCTTAGGAGATCATGACGATGAAAACTATAACATTATAGTTCTTTTATTTACCTATTATTATTACCCTATTATACTTGTATCAGACCTGTGTAATATATTATTTCATTGGTAGGTATCGTTATATAATAGTATCCATTCCTTTTGTGTTACTCCTATATTTTTTATTCCTAGATTATGAATATTATTATAACAAAAAGTTATTCTAAAACGATACTACATACTAAAACATATGTTGTTACATTTCCCCCTATTATAAAATTATATCTAATTAATTTTTAACTCCTTTGAAAAAATATACAAAAGTATTACCACTTCATCTATTAATGTTTTATATAGACCCTATATTGATTCTTCTTAATCAAGATTTAGTGTGTTGCTCCATAATAATGTTTTTCTACAAAAAAAATAATATATCATAAATTTGGATCCAGAAATTGTTTTAAAATTAAAATATAGTCCAACTATTATAAAAAAAATTCATACCATTATTATAATACCCAATGTCCATTTTATAATCATTCAAAAAGGGTGAGTGTAACGAACCATCCTAGGTTGTCCTGAAACTTCACCTGATTTGGCTCACTTTAAGGCCTCAAGTGTGCCTCCTTGTATGTTAGAGACTACCAACTAGTGGAGAGGGTATAAAATATTTAGTGGGAGACTATACCCTCTGTTCAAATTACAATAATATTTGAAAATAACAAAACTCATATAAATCCATAAACATCAGAGTACGCATAATAAATAATAGAAATATAGGCATGCTATAATAAAATAGATTGTTCCATACAAACATATAGACTCAAAAGCATGCTGATATTAAAACCGATCACCAACTAGGATGATCACATAAACAAAATAAACAAGATGAAAATAAATAAAAAAGGATTTACTACCAATACCAATCCAAACCACATAACCGGTCTCCAAAATAGCCAAATTATTCTATCTCAATTCAAAGACTCCACATGAACCACCCTCTTCAATCATGAAACGTTAGGCCTCAATCAAAAACCTATGATCCAACCTGAAAGTAAAAATATAGGGACTTAAAGTACACTAAGGTTTATGTAAATGGTTTGAGAAATAAATCTCTATAGGTCACCCCCAATGGTGGTCATAACATCTTCTTTCATAACATATACAAGAAATATGTGATATGTATAGCCTAGTTTAAAACTAATAAAAGTAGACATAAAACCCTAAACGAGGTAGTAAAAAAATTAATTAAAATTAAGGGGATAAAATAGTAAATAAAACATCCAACCCTAATATTTAAGGTGACACTAAAGGTAAATCTACCCCCAATCTAGCCCACGTTGAAGGACTTATAGCACATGGATCACATAGTTACACGACATTAGGCATGTCATCCAAATCTATATAGAATATCTAAGATGTCTAAAAATACAACATGAATGAATTTCATATCCTAGGGTGTAACCATATGCATCCATATGATAATACACAACTTTATTGGCCTCTAAGACTAGAATAAAATGATATAGACTAGTGACAATAATTCTATATCAGACCCTAGAGAACCCATCCATGTCTTGAAAGTTCTATAGAAAAAATATGGCTATAACTGAGGGCCTGAAAGTGTAAAATACCCTAGGGTTCCCTATATACATAGGCACAATAATGTATATATACTACCCTAGGGGTCCCAACTAAGTAATCAGGAGTGATCAACATCCATGATAGCTAACATCTTGCTAGTGTGTAATTCTCAACTAAATGGGTTCACTAATCCAGGTCATCCATTTCTCCCTAGACCATCTTAACAACAACTATCCAATAAAGGAGATAACTAGATAAATATTAGGGCCAACTCCAAGTCCAAAGATATCCCAAATGTTTCCTCCTACATAAAAATATTGAGAAGAAAATGCATCAGACATCCAAGACCATAGTACACAAATAAAGGGTCAATAAATTACCAATCCCATTATATAAGCTTCTAAATCATCAACACCAAACATATCATGGTTAACATATCTTAGGGCTCTCATGATCCCTTAAATATATAAAACATCCACTATAGTCTCCCACAAACGATCTCTAGATTATAAAGGGACAACCAACATCACTAACATTGAGCAAGTATTGACCCCTCACTAGATAAACCAAACATGGGGCTCCCATGGTCCCCTGGACCACATCCATCTCAAACATAGGCTATGAACAACACAAGTATCCTCAACTAGAGACTCGACACCCATCTAAAACAAAAAAATTAACCATAAGGGCATCCAAAAAGATAGAAAAATACACTCTAAAATGGTATCCTCTTTCGTATCCAAACCATAAGACATACCCAATATGTGAAACTTCTCTAAGAGGCCTTCAATGGAAAACCATTGATCCTCAATCAAAAAAGAACCCACAAGTGAATCCAAAATCACCACAATCTAGTAAGGGAATTATCAACAGTCCTCATGACCTTATCAAGAGAAGGATACCCTATAAGTTTCTTCTATATCATGAGAAAAAACCCAAGTAAAATTCCATTACAAGAAAACTTTATCCAGCCTCCATAACATACAACACATCCTCAGGTATTATCTTTCCCATAAGGTAATCCATAAAGAGTCCCTAAAACCCATCTCAATATTTATTCAACATATCTCATCCATACATGACACTCCTAAGTTTCTATCCATCCAAAATTCTATAACAAAACTAATACTCAAACATTATATCTAAAACCATAAGTGATAAGTATAGACCCTCAACCACTCAAACCTCAAGAAATCAAGAAAAAAATCTTTATACAAGACATATTTGGGTTTTATATTTAGGAACCATCCAAAATAACATCAAACAAATCACCTTGTAATACTCAACCCTCACACAGGTCTCGCATTGAACAATCCAGCCCACAAGAGGATTCTAAATCCAAACCTTGATGAAACCCTCTCAAAAAATCTCACCCAATATAGAGCATTGTCAAGATGACCTCTAAATGCTGAAAGGGTTCCACCGTCATGATCTACATGGAGAAACAATCAAAATAGACTACTCACTAGTCCAATTCTAACTCAAGGGTGAGAAAATAGGTAAAATATATAAAAAGGGGAAGTATGCAGCATGCACCTCGTATATACAACATGTACCCCCAAATATCATCCTAGGTCATGAACCTCTATCCAACCTAGTGTTTAATCTCCAAAGTAAATAGTGTACACCAACGCTACACATATCACTCTACACATGGGGTACCTAGCCGTGTTCCCTACACAAGGTCTGGCCAAGTACCTTACATGGCCTATGGATATGTACTACACATGGGCGCAGGTCATGTTCCCCACACATCCATGTTCCCACATCATGGGGTGTTTGGTTGTGCCCCATGCCACACTCCAATTCATACCACATGGAATTTCATAAGCATATACATTGTATAACCAATTATTCCTCACCTCTCTTTGAAGGAATAACACACGGTGTGTGTTCACTGAACTACACATCATGTAAATGGATTTCCCAAAGGAAAATCCCATATGATCATATTAAAACCTATGTTTCTTCCCAAAAAACCATTAATCAAAACTCATGGGGTCACCATAAACCAAAAAATGGATTTAAAAATTAAAATAATGATCATATGGTGATCAGGACTAAAACTAAAAAATGAACCTAACCCTAGGTGTAAAATGTCGATGATTTACTCAAATTTTCACTCCATCATATCCACACGTCTATCCAGCATCTGACAAGATCCATTGTGGCACAACTATCTCCCTATATCTCTCCCCTATCAATATTTTCTCTCTTGGACAAGCACAATACATTGTGGGGAATACACTTATGAATAAATTCAATGGGAAGTGTGAAAATAAAAAAATTAAAGGGAAAAAGGAGAAAGAAAAAAATAAAAGGGGCCTTGGAACAATGCCTATGAAGATTTTATTCCATGCCTAGGTAAAAACCCCCATTACAGACTCAAACATGAATTAAAAATATAAATACATATCTACTAATATAATATATCACCACTCAAATTTTCTTGAATAATTAATGTTAAATTAATTAAATATTAAATATTCCTTCAAAATTTGAATGACTCGGAATTCCATGAAACTCCAATCCTGGGGTAAACACCCTATTTTACGATCAAAAGAGTGTTCAAAAAATATTTGAAATCATTGGATAAGATAAAATTCCTTTTTTCCCTTGAAACCTACTTAGGGAAAAAATTCAAATTTCTTTTAATTTTCTCAACCTGTAATAATGTGGATTATTACAGGAAGGTCCATGTAAGAAAACAATATTTTAGGGAATTTTAAAAATCTTCCACTTATATAATCCTAATTAAACTTTTAAAAATTGGATTTTATTGTTGAAAAGAATGATTGAGTTTTGTAAAAGTATAATTTTCAACATATAATTTCAAAAAAATTGAATGAAATTTATTTTTATAAGATAGTTTGATAGAATCAGTTTTAAAATTTTCAAAATTTAGTTTTTTTAAAATATTATAAATATTTCTAAAAAGAAAGAAAAATTAAAACTAAATATATATGATTTATGTTAAGGTCTCTCTCTTCTTTTTCTACATTAAAATCATTATGTGTTTCACACTGTTATGATAGTGTGAAAAATTTAAAAATACCATGATGATACTTTACTTGTCAAGAAATATTATAAATTTTGGTTCTTAAAATTTTATTATAAATAATCCATGATCCATGGAAATTTCAGCGTATAGAGGAGGTTTTTGATATTTTGTTTTTTCATGTAGATGTTTACAAGTTCTTTGAATGTTGGAAAAGGTTTAAAAATAATTTAAACATGAATTTTCAATAACAATTGTAAGTAATTCATCTATATGTGATAGGAAAGTTGTGTGAGATCATATTCTTTCCATCTTGATAACCGATATTTAATCTATAAAATTAGAATATCAGGGGTCAAATTATCATGTGAGAAATTATAAAATAATAAATTACCTTATAACTTTACCATATAATAAATAAATCTTTCCTTAATTATGCTTAATTGGTTTTCCATTTTACAGACATTTAAGTTAAATTAAAATCTTGTAAATGATAATTTTCTAATAAAATCAAAGTAAAATCATATAAAAAGTAAAAAAATATATTAAAATATAAACATAGGTTACTTTAATAGTTACTCATCATCTAATCCCTAAAAAAATCAAACTCTATATATTATTTAAAATTATCCTTACCAAATCATGAATACATACTTTAAATATTCTCTCCAAAAATCAACTTAACCTTTATCTAAAAATTATTGAACCTCAAATATTATAAAAAAAAGAAATTACTATTTATAAACCCAAAATATATTAATCCTTTCCCAAAATAACTTGAATCTCCATGATGTAAAATTGTATATGCATCCAAAATTTGAATCAATTTTTATCCCTCAAAGAATAAAATCACATACTAGAAAATGATTAAATATATATTCCTTAATCATTTATATTCCTAAATAAGAGATAAAGTAAAATTTTATAAAAATAAGTTTAATCACCTTGCCACCAAATAACTTTTTAACACCAATTTTATACAAACTACTAAACATATATACCTAAAAATATAATAACTACTTTCTTAAAAACCAAAATTACCTAAAAATTAAATCACATACCAACCATAAGGGTTATTTTTACCCCAATCATTTATTCTTACTAAAACCCTAAAATTAATGAAAAATATCTTTAATCGCCTTAAAATTCAATCACATAAGACCTTAAAAGGGTATATAGGATTTTGAATCTATGATAATAAATAATCTTATTAACTTTTGATAATACCTGAAACTCTTAAATTGTCCTCAACTGATAATATCTTAACCACTAAAGTTATATAAACTCAACTCTAATACCTACTGTAATTATCTAAACTAAACCATACCATAATTGCATTATTTATAGAAAATAATACATCTATTACATCCCCAAGATATTTTTAGATTTATAATTTTAGATTATTGGGGGAAACCATACATAACATAACACAAAATTTAACTCTTTATCCAATTTTTCTATAAGAAAAGGTTATTTAACTCTATTAATCCTATTAGTATATCCTTGAATCATTCATAGTAATCTTCTTGGTTCCATGGGGAGAAGGAAAAGATAAAGTAGTGATCTAAGGTGTTTAGTAAGGAGTATAATACATCATAATATATCATATAATAAATAAGGAATGAGTAATATGGAAGGAATAAATAGAAAACAAATAATTCTATATAACTAATTACATAAGAATGAAATATATCCATAGAAGAAATGCCAATATAAATAATCACATGGATAATAATAAATGATTTAAAAATTATGGAATATATAATGCCAGACATATAATTCAAACCATCAAGTATTTTACCAAGACATTATAAATAAATGGGAAGACATACATCAAATACCCAAACTAGTTTGTCTCATTAGACCTATTAATGCATCGAGAAGGTATATAATTTCATACCCCACCCATCACTAAATAAGTACAATGTATTAGTCATATGAAAGGAATGAATAAACGATACAATACATAATAAACATGAATTATTAATCAATAAATATATGTATTTAAATAATAATCATATGGATTTTAAATATTTTCCTAATCAGTACATAGAATAACTTTATTCGTAACCACTTTTCAAACTGGTATTGTATATATTAATGGGTATATGATCAAGTAAATATTATAAAATTAAATATTGAAATAGTTGAGATGATAAATAATATATCCATGAGATTAAATAACATGTACATTTATAAGAAAAATAAAATCAAGAGAGAAATAAATAGTGATAAAGAATATAATCATAAGAAAGGGAATGAATAGAAAAAACCCCTTACAAAAAATGTAAGGTATAAAATATAAAGTCATGAGGGCAGAAAGTAGACCATAAATTCATCAAAAATGAAATTAAAATATTAAGGTAAACTTATAATAACTTTAATTTGATTCATATAATATAAAATATGAGATATAAGAATAATACCTAAAATGAATAGAGACTCTGAAATAATACTATTACATTTATAATAAATTTTATTTTAAAATGTAATAATTTATAAAAAAAATGACAGTAAAAATTTATTTATAATAATATGAATATGAAAAAGAAGCCTCTTATAAAAAAATAAAGTGGATTTTAAAAAATTTCAATCATGAAAAAAGAATTAAAAATGATCACAACTCAATGAGAAGGAAATGAGTTAAGAAACCCCTTACCTTGAGTCCCAACTCATCTCATACATTCTATAAAAACCTGAATAATAAAATTATATTAATTATTTAATTTATTAAAAAAAAAATTATTTTTTTTCTTATTATTATTCAATTTAATTCATTTATTATTATATTTTATTCATTTACTAAATTGAAATTATTTATGTCAATTGTTTTCAGGTCCTTCAGTTAATCATCTCCAAGACAATTGTGGTATAATTGTAAGGTTAAAAGTTCAGTTTACAATGGTTATATAATATCTAAAGTTTAAATTTATAATATCCAAGAAATTATAGAATCAACTAAGGTCAATAGGCCATCAAATAGTTTCCATTCAAAGAATCTTCTTTGATAAACCAATTTTTTACAGTAAAAAATGACTATAATTGTTTACATTTCATTTTATTATTATGAAAAATGCTTTAAAAATATAGTAGTATTATCATGAAATTAATTGAGTATTAATTTTATATTCAATCATAAAATGTATATTTTAATAATATCAATGAAAAACATAATTTTACAAAAACATCATCGTTCACTTCTGTAGTGTAAAACCACCATGATAAATGATGTTTTTCGAAAGAGCATAAATAGAAGGAAAATACAATAAATATTTGAATATTATCAAAAATTATTATATTATAAATAAATGAATTATTTAGTGTTAATTTTTAATATTTTAAATTATTTAAAAGAGTGACAGAAGAATTGAAATGAGAAAACACATTCTTTGAAAAACACGTATTTTGACAATGTAATGACTTATAAAAAGAGTTTGGTGAGAGGTAATTGATTATATATAATATTTTAAGGTAAAAATGGATTATAATAATGTTTCTGAAGCTTTTTCTAGGGTGCGTGCATCCGTCTGTGGAGGACGCGCAACTATTTCCCCACATTCCCACTTTCCAAAGGTGGCCGACATCCATTCCTTATTCAGGTACGTTTTCTCCTTGATAGAAATGGGGTGATGGGATGTTGATTCTTCCTTTCGTGGATTACTCCTCATAACTCGTTACCTAGTCTAGGTCTCCCTTACATATTAATTCATGGTTCGTGAATCTCGTTCTCAGTGCCATATCTTTGTGGAATCTGATTAATTACACTACTTTCGTCAGGACATTCCATGGGGTCTTGACATGGTAGCAACCTTCGATCGGAGCAGATGACAACATTAATCATTTTGAGGAATATCTGGATGTGTGTACATTGTGTAACCTATATTATTCCTCATAAGAGGGCATCTCAAGGGCGCAGAACCTAAGGCATCCCACATCAGTCGTAGGTTATCTTATGTTGGAGGCATGTCTCTAAGGTTTTCCTCAGATTCCCATGTTTAACATGGGGTATGTCGCATGTTTAATGTCTAGTGGAGATTCTTACGCCAAAGGAGTGTCTTCTGAGGTTTTACTCAGGAATATCATGTTTAACACGAGTTAGGCCGCGATTTTAATGTCTTACAGAGACGGTTACGCCAACAACATGTCTTTTGAGGTTTTCCTCAGGCATCTCATGTTTAACATGAGGTTGGCCACGAGTTTGATGTCTTGTGGAGAAGGTTACGCCAAAGGCGTGTCTTCTAAATTTTTCATCAGGCATATCATGTTTAACACGAGGTTGGCCATGAGTTTAATTTCTTACGGAGATAGTTACGCCAAAGGTCTGTCTTTTGAGGCTTTCCTCGGGCATCTCATGTTTAACATGAGGTAGGCTGTGAGTTTAATGTCTTGCGGAGATGGAATGAGGGTGATTAGAATGTCCCATAGAGACAGACCAGATTGGTATATCCCTAGGAGAGAGTGTTGGGAGTGTTTACCATATTGAGGGATCTGAACACTCAATAAGAGAAGACCCAGGATGGTGTGTCCCATAAAGGGAAGATGTTACACTGTGAAGACTGATTTGGACACCACCGAGGGAGGATCAGGGAGTGTACACCCAAGAATGGGGAAACACCAAAGTTTATCATTGGCTGGGATTGAACCTTGTGGAGGTTTCCTACATACCCTGTGTAGAAGACAATGATCAAAACCCACATAGTTCGAAGGGGTGATGAATTGGGGTGTATAGAAAGCACAAAAACCTGGATACATGATAGGGCTTATGCATGGAAAGCGACCTAGGTATTGCTAGGAGTAGTGAGGAGGTGTATGAAATGATCCCACCAGGATGTGGCGGCCTGGGTGAGAATCAGGATTGACGATGGAGAGTTAAATGAAGTGGAGGGGGAATGAGATAGTATCTTTGTGAAGGTGATGATAGTGTTGGTCTTGATCCTAAAAGAGACTTCCTACATATCCATGTGGTAGGGAATCAAAATCCACATAGTTTGGTGGGATGATGGGACACCTAAGGAGGTGGCCCGTGATAATGCATGCATGGATGGGACCCGGAGGAAGTGGAACCTATGGGTTGGTTCATGACCTTCCTGAAACACATAGGATCGAGGGATAGATCAGGTTGAGACATGATGGATGGGCTTGAACCTTAGGGAGGCTTTCTACGTATCCCCGTGGCAGGGAATCAAAGTCCATTTAGTTTATCTGAAGATGACCTACCATCGATTAGGGACTTCAACAACTTACTATCGATTGGGGGCACAATGGCTTACCACTAGATGAGGTCACAACGGATTACCGCTGGATGGGGTCACAACAGTTTACTGCTGGATGGGGTCACAATGTCTTACCACTGGATGGTGGATACAGTTTAATGTCATGCAGGATGAAAAGGGGGGCATACAGTTTAACTTCATGTGGGACGAAGGTGGTCCGACATGAAGGGGGTCAGAACCAATAGGGTTTTGGGATTGAACCTCAGGGAGGCTTCCTACATACCTTGTCTTAGTAGGGATCAAAGACCACATAGTTCAGGAGGAGTGGGTGCCGATGTGAAGGGGGGTCAAAACCAATGGGTGTTGGGATTGAACCTCAAGGAGGCTTCCTATGTACCTTGCCTTGGCAAGGATCAAAGACCTCGTAGTTCATGGTTGGGTTTGGTGAACTGATGTGAAGATAGTTGGAACCAATGGATGGTAAGATTGAAACTCAGGGAGGCTTCTTTTGTACCTTTCCTTGGCAAGGATCAAAGACCACATAGTTCAAGTTGGGTTTTGGTGAGCTGACGTGAAGATGGTCGGAACCAATGGATGGTGGGATTGAACCTTGGGGAGGCTTCCTGCGTACCTTGCCTTGGAAAGGATCAAATTCCATGTAGTTAAAGTGGAGTGGGAACTGACGTGAAGATGGTCGGAACCAATGGATGGTGGGATTGAACCTCAGAGAGGCTTCCTACGTACCTTGCCTTGACAAGGATCAAAGACCATGTAGTTCAGGTAGGTGGTTGGGGCTTACACTCTAGGCTGCCCAGGTAGGATTCCATAGTCAATGCTTACCACTATAAGCCCACGTGAGTCGTTCTTGGTGTGAGAAACAAGAGGCGGCAAGGACCTAACAATCTCGGTGCAAAGGTGTGCCCATAAAGGGTGGTGAATGGGGATTACACAAGAAAGCTACCTGGGTGCCGCTAAGGAGCGACAACGGTGGATTGGGCTTATACATGAATGTAGCCCGTGTACCGCTAAGGAGCGGAAATTGTGTATAGAGATTATGCATGGAAGCTGCCTATGTTCTGCTATGGAGCGGCAATGGTGAATGGGTCTTATGCAAGGAAGCTGCCCAGGTGCCGCTATGGAGTGGCAATGGTGCATAGGGCTTACGCATGGAAGTTGACCGTGTGCCACTATGGAGTGGGAATGGTGAATGGGGATTACACAAGGAAGCTACCTGTAATTTCTTCATCATGTCTGGCCATGAGGGCATCCAACACACTGGTGGGTTGAGGCCTTCACCTATGTTCTAGTGAAAAGGGGGATAATTCCAAGGGTGTTGGAATTAGTCCAAACAAAGGGAGATGAAAATTGTGAATCACATGCCCGACATTCGAAATGCAGTAAGGGTAGCATGGAAATGAAGGATAACTACTGACCATGTTCGAAACACAGCATCCATATCACGTTAGCATTAAATAGGGACAAACAAATGAGGGTTGATTGTTGACCATGTTCAAAACACAGGACCTGAATCAAGGTGTCATCCAAAGTATTCTGGGGCATTGGCCCAGGACGGTAGGTGAGCCAATGCAGCATGGGACCAAGCCATTAGGGGGTCCCTTCAGACATCGAAGAGGATAAATATCCAAATGAAGGACATGAAAAGCGTGAGGTGGAGTGATAGAATGTTTGAATGGATTCCAATGCTCTTGAAATTATTCCACTATAATCATGGAATGAGGCATCTTATGCTTGTCACATAACGAATCTCTTATTTGGAACAAGATTCATCCTATTTTTGAATGATAGGGAAAGCTACAATTTATAGTCATGTAGATAAATCTATTGGCATCTTATGCTTGGAGCATAAGGCATCTCTCATTTAGAGCAAGAGACATCCTATATTTGGAACATAGAGAATACTATAGTTTATAGTCATGTAGAGAGGACTGTTGGCATCTTATACTTGGCTCACAAGGCATCTCTTATATTGAGTAAGAGGCGTCCTATGTTTTTCATATAGGGATTACTACAGTTTAAAGTTATGTAGATATGACTACTGGCATCTCATGCTTGGAGCATAAGACATATCTTGTTTGGAGCAAGAGGCATCCTAGGTTTGAAACATAGGGTGAACTACAGTTTATAGTCATGTAGATAGGACTATTGGCATCTTATTCTTAGAGCATAAGGCATCTCTTGTTTGGAGCAAGAGGCATCCTTTGTTTGGAACATAGGGTGTACTACAGTTTAGAGTCATATAGAAAGGACTATTGGCATCTTATGCTTGGCGCACAAGGCATCTCTTATATTGAGTAAGAGGCATCCTATGTTTGTCATATAGAGATTACTATAATTTAAATTCATGTAGATATGGCTATTGGCATCTCATTCTTGGAGAATAAGGCATCTCTTGTTTGGAGCAAGAGGCATCCTAGGTTTGGAACATAGGGTGAACTACAATTTATTGTCATGTAGATAGGACTGTTGGCATCTCTTGCTTAGAGCATAAGGAATCTCTTGTTTGGAGCAAGAGGCATCCTATGTTTGGAACATAGGGTGTACTACAGTTTAGAGTAATGTAGAAATGACTATTGGCATCTCATGCTTGGAGCATAAGGCATCTCTTGTTTGGAGCAAGAGACATCCTATGTTTGGAACACAAGGAGTACTACAGTTTAGAGTCATGTAGAAAGGACCATTGGGTAGAAGGCCCCTAACAATGGTTGATGATGGGACTTACGCAAGGGAGGCCCTTCCTGGTTCAACCTGGCATATGAGCCAAGTGATGGGGTTTGGATGAGTTACTTGAGGAATGTTTCGACTCAAGGTACTCGGGGAATTGATGATGAGAATCTCAACTCACGACATGGGAAAGGTACCAAGAGGAATATGTCGACTCAAGGTGTTTCATGGTGTGAAGAGGAGTATCTAAAATCATGGTATTCCATAGGTGGAAGGTGGGTGCCACTACGACAAAATGCGTTTTTAGTGGCGGTTTTTTTTTTCCGTTTCGCGGCGGTTTAAACCGCCGCTAAATCGTTCTACGACAATTTTGAAAAACCGCCGCTAAATTGTGCGTCGGGAAAATAACAAATAAATTATAATAATAAATACATAAATTATAAAATTATGAAAATAAAATAATAAAGTTACGAAATTAAAATAATAATATAATACAATAATAATCCAATAAACAATAAATATTAAATAATAAATAATAAATAACACATAATAAATAAATTATAATAAATAAATATAAATAATAAATAAAAATAAAAAACAAAAAAAACAGTAAATAATAAATAATAAATAATAAATGATAAATAATAAATAATAATAATAAATAACACATAATAAATAATTATAAATAAATAAATAATAAATAATAATAATAAATAATAATAAATATATAATAAATAATAAATAATAAATAATAAATAATAAACAATAAATAAAAAATAATAAATAATAAATATTAATTATTAATAAATAATAAATAAATAAGAAATAAGAAATACTAAATAAAAAATAAAAAATATTAAATATCAAATATTAAATAATAAATAACACATAATAAATAAATTATAATAAATAAATATAAATAATAAATAATAAATAATAAATAAAAAAACAGTGAATAATAAATAATAAATGATGAATAATAAATAATGAATAATAAAAAATAAAAAATAAAAAATAAAAAATAATAAATAATAATAAAAAAATAACAAATAATAAATAATAATAAATAATAAATAATAAACAATAAATAATAATAAATAATAAATAATAATAAATGACAAATAATAATTAATAATTAATAATTAAAAATAAATAATAATTAAAAATACATAAGAAATACTAAAAAATAAATAATAAATAATAAATAACACATAATAAATAAATTATAATAAATAAATATAAATAATAAATAATAAATAAAAAACAAAAAACAAAAAACAGTAAATAATAAATAATAAATAATAAATGATAAATAATAATAATAATAAATAACACATAATAAATAATTATAAATAAATAAATAAATAATAAATAATAATAAATAATAATAAATAATAATAATAATAAATAATAAATAATAAATAATAAATAATAAATAATAAATAATAAATAATAAATAATAAATAATAAACAATAAATAATAATAAATAATAATAAATAATAATAAACAATAAATAATAAAAAATAAAAAATAAAAAATAAAAAATAATAAACAATAAATAATAATAAATAACAAATAATAATTAATAATTAATAATTAATAATTAATAATTAGTAATAAATAAAAAAATAAAAATAAATAAGAAATATTAAATAAAAAAATAATAAATAATAAATAATAAATAATAAATAACACATAATAAATAAATTATAATAAATAAATATAAATCAGAAATCAGAAATAATAAATAAAAAATAGAAAACAGTAAATAATAAATAATAAATGATAAATGATAAATAATAATAATAATAAATAACACATAATAAATAATTATAAATAAATAAATAATAAATAATAAATAATAAAAAATAAATAATAAACAATAAATAATAATAAATAATAATAATAAATAATAATAAACAAATAATAAATAATAAATAATAAATAATAAATAATAATAAACAATAAACAATAAATAATAAATAATAAAAATAATAAATAATAAATAATTAATAATTAATAATTAATAATTAATAATTAATAATAAATAAATAATAAATACTAAATACTAAATAATAAATAATAAATAATAAATAATAAATAATAAATAACAAATAATAAATAAATTATAATAAATAAATAATAAATAATAAATAACAAATAATAAATAAATTATAATAAATAAATAATAAATAATAAATAATAAATAAAAAATAAAATACAAAAAACAGTAAATAATAAATAATAAATGTTAAATAATAAATAATAAATAATAATAAATAACACATAATAAATAATTATAAATAAATAATAATAAATAATAATAAAAATAATAATAAATAATAAATAATAAATAATAAATAATAAACAATAAATAATAAATAATAATAATAATAATAAATAATATATAAGATATAAGATATAAGATATAATATATAATAAATAATAAATAATAAATAATGAATAATGAATAATAAAAAATAAAAAATAAAAAATAAAAAATATAAATATTAAATAATAAATAATAAATATTAAATATTAAATATTAAATATTAAATAATAAATAATAAATAATAAATAACCAGTAACAAATAATAGATAATAAATAAATTAAAGTATATTATAAATAATAAATAATAAATAATAAATGAAACACATGAAAAAGTATGAAAATGCGTGTTAAGGGATGAAAAATCATGAAAACGCATGAAAACGGATGGAGAAGCATGAAGAAGCATTAAAAAGCATGAGAACGCATGAAAACTCATGACAACTCGGGAAAACCCCTTAAGAATTCAACATTATCATCATAATAACCCCCAAAAAACCATTGATATAGATAACAAGTCATGGAAACCCAAATAAACAGTAATAAATAGAACAACCATTAAAACCTGTCAAAACGGTCAGAAAGTGACAAAAACATTGGACTCACATTAACAGAGATAACTTATGATTTGAGATTTTGTTTCAGATCCGTGATCAGTCAAATCAAATATCCTGAAACGATCATTGACATGATGGGTTAAAGAGACCGAATGGACAGGCGGATTAGAAGTTACGACCGTTTTAAAAAAAAGCTGGCAGGGAACAGGTGCTAGAAACCAGGCATCGAAAAATATAACAAACCCAATACACACTAAAGGCCATAACTTATGATCCATAAGTCCATGTGGGCACCGAGACCAGTCAAACTGAAGCTCATGAAATGAAATACAATATGGAAGGAAGAGGAGTCTGAACTGACACGTGGAATGAAAGTTAAGTCTGTTTGAAGACAAGTTCGATGAGACACCGGTGACGGAAACAGGGTTTCAGAGGCATTAGGAGGGGTTTTGGGGTCGAAAAACACGACAGAAGTTTTATTCTATCAAATTGGTGCGAATCTCTCTTTGTTGGCTTCGATTTGATATGTGGTAGAGCCCAAACGGACACACAGAGCGAAAGTTATGGCCGTTTGAAGTTGGAGAACTTTTTTCAACTTTCTTATAACTCTCATGTCTTTTTCACCATGGGGCCCATGTCGTGACTACCCTAATCCCGCCTTCCATAGGCTAGGGGATGGCGACTAGCACCAAAGGTGTAAATCCCAATAAAAGGGAAGGCATTGCCTTTATGAAGTAAACAAACACCACAGAGTACGCAAGCTGAAGTAAAAACTAAGTAAACTGAGTACAAAAGTAAGTGCTGGAAGGTAAATGGGCCAGAATACAAACCCAACTGAAAGTAAAGTACAACTGAAAGAAAGTATAGCAGTATAAAAGTAAAGGAGCAACACCGAGCGGTCCACTGGAATTCCCACCTGAAGGGTGGGTATAGGTAGTCTCCTCATCTCCTCGGGTTCAATCGTCCATTCTGTGTACGTCGCGTCCAGTGATCCTCCTCCAAGTACCGTCCAGCTCCACGAGCCTCCACCTCGATCAGTGTTGTCCGTAGTCTGTATCCAACACAACATAGTGCAGGCATAGCCCATGCAGGGGTGAGTATACAATACTCAGTAGGGACCCCGAGACTCCTGAAGGTCTCCCAGAATCCACGAATGATAAACCACAAAGGGAAAAATACAATCACGAAGTATCAACCTACTCTACTTAGGTATATGCCCATACATATACCTAAGTCATCAATTCCAGTACTACTCCAACTCACGAGCCCAAGTTCAACCCAGTCCACATAGGAAAGTACAACCCAATCCACACAAGAAAGCACAACCCAATCCACACAGAAAAACAAGTCAATCATATCGAAGATAATGATTGAATGTCAAGACTCAGCTCACACAGGTATACTACTTCTGAAGAGAGGTGGAGATGATTAGATGTAGCCTCTGAATCATCTTCTCTACCGATCCCACGTAGGATCCTAGTACAGAAGTCGTCGTCATCGAATCCACAGAGGATCCAAGTATAACAGTCATCGCTGCCAAACCCACGGAAGGATCCAAGTACAGTCGACAACGCTGCTGAACCCACAGAGTATCCTAGTACAGAAGTCATCGTCGTCGAACCCAGGGAGGATCCCAGCATGGTAGACTTCGTCGTCGAACCCATGGAGGATCCCAGTATGGTAGACGTCATCGTCGAACCCACAGAGGATCCTAGTACGGTAGTCGTCCTCATCGAACCCACTGAGGATCCTAGTACGGTAGTCGTACTCGTCGAACCCACTGAGGATCCTAGTACGGTAGTCGTCCTCGTTGAACCCACAGAGGATCCTTGTACGGAAGTCGTCATCTTCGTCATAGCCAGCTCTAGGGTTCCCGCACACAGCACGCTTGATTCTAGGAGGGTCCGCTCTACGAGCCAAGGGTTCGATACATCAACTTTCACGACGCTCAAAGTTGATGTATCACAAAGTTCTGTCTCATCAATAGAAACTCAACGCGATAGACGACGCGTCAATCTGACGCCCGCTCTGAGAGTTATTGGCTTTTTTGTCCCAGGGGCCTGGTTGGTTTTTAAGCTAAAACCAACCGGACCTTACTCTAGCTGCATCTAAACCTCGATCGGAGTAATCCAATAAACCCTTCTCACTAAGAGGAATCCAACAAAGTCGACGACACGTCAATCAGACGTCCGGAGCTCAAGTTATAAGCGTTTCTGCTTCGAGGGCCCGGTTGGTTTCGTGTTCGAACGAACCCGGTTGTACCCAAATTTCTCCTAAACCTTGAGTGTAATATACCAAAACAACCGTCTCAATCTAAGGATCCCAACGCAACTGAAGGTGCGTCGATCGGAGGTCCGTATCCCAAGTTATGGCCGTTTGAATGAAAATGCCATAAAATAGGGGGTTTGGACCCGGTCTGATCCGGCCCAATACCCCCTGGGTCGGTCCGAATAGGGTCGACCCGACCCGGGTCCGGGTCTGGCCTAGTTGGGCACGGCCCGACGCGGGGGTCCGGCCTAGTGCGGCTGGTCGGGCCCGGCGCGGGCGGCTCGGCCCGCGTGGCCGGCGGCTCAGCTCTCGGCCGAGCGGGATGTGGGGGGGGGGGGGGGGGTTGCCCCCCCTTGATTGAAGAAACGGCTGGCCATTAAGGCCGGCCTTAATTGAACCCGCGGGACCTGAGGGGTCCCACCTCCAGCTGGTGCCAGCGGCCGGCTCGGTCGGTCGCTCCTCTGAACCGCCACGCCTCCTGCCCGTCCAGCGTGGCGTGATAGCGCCGCACCCTTCCACTGTGGCCCTCCATGGTGCTTCAGTGCAGTGTGACGGCGCCGCGACCCTCTACCGCGGCCGCTCTTGGTCGCAGCCTCCTTCGGCTTCACCGGCGCGGCGCAACGGTGTCACGCTCCTTCATCGCGGCCTGCTCCAGCCGTGGTTCTATCGTTCCCGCGCGGTGCAACGGCACCGCGTCACCTCCATTTCAAGCCACAAAGAATATCAACAACAAAAGGGGAGGAGGATCAGCCGTGTTTGAGAGGTCCGACCTCCTCCCGTTATATTGATAACAAGCAGCCAAAAAATAACGAAGAATGTTAAAATAATCTTGAACGTAAAATCAACCCCTACCTCAAAGAAATTTGTGGAAGCTAGCATCGTGGGGGTGGTTTCGATGACGACATTGATGTGCACCCAAGGAGGGGATGGCTTCACACACCAGCTACGAAGAGGTGAAGGAACGACATGTCGATCACTCCTTGTGGTGACGACATTCTTCGTCGAAGTCTTGATGTTCTTCAACGAAGGTGATGGAGTTCTTCAAGAGTTAGGGTTCTCTCCCCAAATATCATCACACAACAAAACCAACAAAATAAAATAAGGCCTTCCTTATTTTATTAACACATGCCAAGCTTTTCAAAACTTTAAAAAAAATTCAAACTCTTAATTAAATTAATTGAATAGCTATAATCAATTAATTTAATGTGAGAGTTGGCATGCAATAAATAGGTGAGTTACAATTTAATGGGGGTTAGAGGAATTAGTGAATTTGAAAAGGTGGGGGATCGTGTGGGCCCCACCTCCCTCATAACCAAACATGGGAAGTTGGGTGGTTGTGGGTCCCACCAACAACTTCCCATGATAGAGTTTAACTACCAAGGATAAAATAAAATTGCACACAATTTTATTTTACTTATCATTTAATCCCCAAACAAAACATCAACAAGCTAGAAGCATCATGAACAAAAGCCTCCATGTCTGGAGCTAGTCTTGCTCATGTCCATCTGCTCCCAGAGCTCCATGGTCGTAAGGCTCAGCTGCCTGAAGCTGAGCTCTCCCCTATCCACCTGTTCCCTGCGGTCGAGGTGGTCTTCCTGGTAGTGGTGATGGTAGGGCCTCAAAGCGTCGTCCACCACCCACTGCTCGGCCAGCTCCTCTGCCTCGTCTGCCTGCTCCCTGCGGACCTCCACGTTCGAACCTCTGCCTATGAGGTCCTTCTACCGCCTGATGCTCATCTACAGGGCGGGTCGGGTAGTCTCGAGCCATGTGACCCTGCCCGCCGCATGCATAGCACTGTCTTCTCCTCGTGTGGATGGCTCTGTTTCGTGTTCCTCACACAACCGAACCTGTATCCTGAGATTAATCATCTGATGGTCTGGCCTGCTTGGTCCTCTGCATCATCTATCTACTACCGGCTGCAAAAGACTCTGTTGCGGGTCGTCCTGCGGTGGGTCTCGCCGCTGGTGACTGCTCAGCGAGAAAACTCTCCAATAGAAGGGCTCTCTCTAGCACCCTCGCCTGCATCGGGATGTTAAGGGAGATCATCGAAGCCCTAATCTCATGCCTCAGTCCCTGCTCGAAGGTCCGGGCCCTGAATAATGGGTCCCATACCATATCGGTGGAGTAGTGCGAGAGGTCGGTAAATCTCGCCGAGTACTGGGCTACTGTCATGCTGCCCTACCACAACTATAGTATCTCCTGGATGCGCACAGCACAAAGGGTGGCTGGAACGAACTCTGAGTGGAAGAGGCTCTCGAAGTCCGTCCAAAGTAGAGATGCCTCGTCGTGCACCTGGAGCATCAGGCTCCACTATATACCTGATGCTGAGTGCAGGAGACTCGCCGCAAGGATCACCATGAGGTCATCTGGTGTCCCTACTAATCTGAAGACTCGAACAACAGCCTCCATCCAGTCCTCGGCTACCTGAGGGTCCGTCTCCCCACAGAACCTGGGTGGTCTCTGACACTAAATCTCATGCAGCGCACTCATGCGACATGCACTCTCAGCTACTGGGGCTGGTTGAATCGGTGGCTCGGCGGGTAGAGGTACTCCCGGTGCCTCCGCTGTAATGGGGCCCTGCACTGAGGCCTCGTCACTCAGTGGGCTGTCGTATCGCACAAAAATCGGAACCCTAGATGGCTGCCATCATGGGGCCCTCCTGAAATGAAGCAGGTGCACCATGGTTAATACAGTATACCTGGTGAGCTGACACAAAGTATTCACAAATAAAACTTTTGAAACACACATGAAATCAATGTTTTCGTGTACTGAGTCGGAAATCAGAAGTCAGGGTCCTGGTGTATGGATACGTCGGCCACCGTACCAACAATAGACTCCCTGGACTGATAACCACACTCAATACACTTAACACTATTACTTCACATAGTAAAAAGATCAGAGTCCTGAGTTATGCGGTAGAACTGAACTCCTCTGATACTAATTTTTCACGACCTGTCCTCAGGGCCCATGCCGTGACTACCCCAAACCCGCCTTCCATAGGTCAGGGGCTGGCGACTAGCACCAAAGGCGTAAATCCTGATAAAAGAGAAGGCATTGCCTTTATGAATTAAACAAACACCACAGAGTATGCAAGCTGAAGTAAACACTAAGTAAACTGAGTACAAAAGTAAGTGCTGGAAGGTAAATGGGCCAGAATACAAACCCAACTAAAAGTAAAGTACAACTGAAAGAAAGTATAGCAGCAAAAAAGTAAAGCAGCAACACCGAGACGTCCACTGGAATTCCCAACTGAAGGGTGGGTACAGATAGTCTCCTCATCTCCTCGGGTCTGGCCGTCCGCTCCATGTACGTCGCATCCAGTGATCCTCCTCCAGGTACCGTCCAGCTCCACGAGCCTCCACCTCGATCAGCATTGTCCGTCGTCTGCATCCAACACAACGTAGTGCGGGCATAGCCCATGCAGGGGTGAGTATACGATACTCAGTAGGGACCCCGAGACTCCTGAAGGTCTCCCAGAATCCACGAAGGATAAACCACAAAGGTAAAGATACAATCATGAAGTATCAACCAACTCTACTTAGGTATATGCCCATACATATACCTAAGTCATCAATTCCAGTACTGCTCCAACTCACGAGCCCAAGTTCAAACCAGTCCACACAGGAAAGTACAACTCAATCCACACAGGAAAGCACAACCCAATCCACATAGAAAAACAAGTCAATCATATCGAAGATAATGATTGAAAGTCAAGAATCAGCTCACACAGGTATACTACTTCTGAAGAGAGGTGGAGATGATTAGATGTAGCCTCTGAATCATCTCCTCTGCCGATCCCATGTAGGATCCTAGTACAGAAGTCGTCGTCGTCGAATCCACGGAGGATCCAAGTACAGTAGTCATCACTTCCAAACCCACGGAGGATCCAAGTACAGTTGACAACACCGCTGAACCCACAGAGGATCCTAGTACAGAATCCATCATCGTCGAACCCACGGAGGATCCCAGCACGGTAGACGTCGTCGTCGAACCCACGAAGGATCCCAGTACGGTAGACGTCGTCGTCAAACCCACTGAGGATCCTAGTACGGTAGTCTTCCTCGTCGAACCCACTGAGGATCCTAGTACGGTAGTCCTCCTCGTCTAACCCACAGAGGATCCTAGTACGGTAGTCCTCCTCGTCTAACCCACAGAGGATCCTTGTACGGAAGTCGTCATCTTCGTCGCAGCCAGCTCTAGGGTTCCCGCACATAACACGTTTGATTCCGGGAGGGTCTGATCCACGAGCCAGGGGGTCGATACATCAACTATCATGAAGCCCAGAGTTGATGTATCACAAAGTTCCATCTCATCAATAGGAACTCAACGCGACAGACGACGCGTCAATCCGACGCCCGGTCTGAGAGTTATTGGCCTTTTCGCCCCAGGGGGCCGGTTGGTTTTTAAGCTAAAACCAACCCAAACGTACTCCAGATGCATCCAAACCTTGAGTGGATTAATAAAATAGAATCTTCTCACTGATAGGAATCCAACAAAGTCGACGACACGACAATCGGACGTCCGGATCTCAAGTTATAAGCATTTCCGCTCCGAGGGCCCGGTTGGTTTTGTGTTCGAACCAACATGGACGTACCCAAAGTTCTCCAAAACCTTGAGTGTAATATACCTAAACGACCGTCTCGATCCAAGGATCCCAATGCAACTGACGGTGCATCGATCGGAGGTCTGTAACCCAAGTTATGTGCGTTTGAACAGAACTTTCTGAAAACAGGGGGTTTGGGCCCGGTCCGACCTGGCCCAATACCCCCTGGGTCAGCCCAAACCGGGTCAACCTGACCCGGGTCCGGGTCCGGGTCCGGACCAGTTGTGCGCAGCCCAGTCCGTGTGGCCGGCAGCTCAGCTCTCGGCCGATCGGGATACGGTGGGGGGGCGGGGGGGGGGGGGGCTATCCCCCCCTTAATTGAAGAAACGACCGACCGTTAAGGCCGACCTTAATTGAACCTGCGGGACCTGAGGGGTCCCGCCTCCAGCTAGTGCCAGCGGCAAACTCGGCCGGCCGCTCCTCTAAACCGCTGCGGCCATAGGCCGCGGCTCCTGCCCAGCTTTTTGGAGAAAAGGGGCTCATGGATCATGGGGTCTTGCGGAGCATCTTCACAAAGGAAAGGTACTCGCGGAGCATGCACTCACGGAGGAGTTTCACGAAGGAAAGTTGCTCGCGGAGCATGGACTTGCGGAGAAGCTTCTTGAAGGAAGATACTCGCGGATCATGGACTCACAGAGCTGCTTCATGAAAGAAATAGGAGCTCCGTGAAATGGGAGATCGGGCGCCCAAGGGGAGGAGTGACCATCCTCATAAAGGGGGGTGATCTGGGTATTTATAGGGGAGAGGCACCACGAAGCAGAGTCTGCTTAGCACAAAGACAGAGCTCGCTCTGTGGTGGGTTCACGAACGTCAAAGGGGTTCACTGAGCATCCTTCCTCCTTGCTCCGTGGTGGCTTTGTGAACGTCAAAGGGGTTCGCGGAGAATCCCGCCTCCTTGCTCCGCGGTGGCTTCGTAAACGTCAAAGGGGTTCACGAAGTATCCCGCCTCCTTGCTCCGCGGTAGCTTCGTGAACATCAAAGGGGTTCATGGAGCATCCCGCCTCCTTGCTCCGCAATGGCTTCGCGAAGGGGGATCTTTGGGCCAGCGCGGGGCCCTAGGGGCTCCAGTCAAGTTCCACTGCTCTGTGATTGTATAGGGAGCTTCGTGAATGGGCTCCGCGGACCAGTTTTCCAGCCCAACTTCAAATGTCCATAACTCCTAATCCGTAACTCTGTTCGGGCTCTATGACCTATCAAATCGAATCTTACGAAACGGGTTACGCTCTTGGATCATTTATGGAAGAATTTGGAAAATTTTGGGGATGTGTTTTCCAGTGTCAAAAAATAATATAATAATAAAATATTTTTAGTAAAATAATTGTATATTTAAATATTTTTAAAACAAATAGCCATAACTAATAAAAATGAAAGAGGCTTGGAAACCCTTAATTTGATCTTCAAACCAACTCCTTGGGTTTGAGTTTAAATCCATTGAATAAAGGAGTTTTAGAAAGTAAATATCCTTATGAACATGTTAGAAGATGTTTATAAATTATGTTTATCATAATATGGAGAGAAAACTTAACTTTAGATGTATTTTTCAAAGGCTATAATGAATCCCCTTTTATAGGAAAAATCTGATTGTGTTTTTGAAAATATTTTATCTTTAAGGGTTAATAATGTAATTTTGAAATGGAAAGTGTATAATAAATGGAATATAAATGATATTTTATACCATTTATCATCAAAAATTGACTCATGATAAGGTTTTATAGTTTTTTATTAATTCATAAATAATTTTTAACATTAAATATTACTTAAAGTCAGTTTTCAGTGTTATTATTATAATTTGATATTAAAATTTTCTAAATGATTAAAAATTTAATGAATTAATATTTATATAATTACTTATATTTCATAATTATCTATAAAATTTATGAAAACCATAATTTAACCAAAACTTATCACTTTTAATGTTTTTAAATCCATTTATTTGACTTTTCTCCAACTTGCACAAGTGTTATGTCAACATTGTATAAGCATTTTGGATAATTATCCTATTATATGATATTACAAGCAATTAATATCATAAATAAATTTTATTATTCATAAAAATTATAACATGAAATAATTCATAATATCATTTATTATCATTTATATTATAATAAAAATTTTAAGATAATAATTTTGGCATTTCTTACAATGTGCAAGAGCTAGGTAAGCATTTGGTTAATTAACTTGTTATATAATTTTAAAATTCATGAATATATGTAAAAATAATTTATTATTCTTAATTTTTTGTATGTTCTGATTGATAAAAAAATTATCCCTTCCTAGATATTATCTTAAAGGCATAAATTGACTTTTCTAATGTTGTGCAAGCATTGCGCCATGACCAATAGATGTTTTTATATTTATCATGAAATAATAATTAATTTATATTGATTTAATAATATTTGGATTATATTTGGATTATATCATCATTTAAGAGATTTTAGATGAGTTTCATAATTTTTTATATCATATTTATATCATGATGATATCATAAAAGATATGGTATTCATAAAAACTGTATTTCTTAACTGTTCACCAAAAATTAACTTGTTCTGAGAAATATTGAGAATTTAACTTAAGATAATTTTGAATAAATAATACAAAAAACCATGTAATTTTTATCAAATTAATAATATTAAATTTATAAATACTAGTACTCATTTGTGCATTCGCATGGTGATATTATAAAATCCTCTAAAAAAATATCCACTACTACAATATGAATTAGTGTCATGTAAATCGGTATAGTGAACCACCAATAAAAAATAACTAATAATGAAATTATCTTAATAAAAAATAATGTTTATTAAAGTAATTCCTCTATTGAATTTCCTAAAGGGTTTAAAATACCTATATGTGAACTCTCATTCAACACCTAGTGGAAGAGAAATCTCATTATAATATGTCTCGAATGGGTTTAAAATTATAAATAAAGATAATAAAATGAAAAATAAATAATGTGAATGGAAAATATTAAATATAAATATTAACATTATAGAATGAAGAATTGAGAAATGGTGAAAAAATAGTATTGTTAAATAAGAATAACCAGTATACAATTTCCATATTTCTAATATGCAATATACCTATATGTAATGCATATATTTTATTGATAAAATAATAATTAAAATCTATGTCCATTTTGATAGATTTATACATTATTATGTATTTTATAATGGGTTTCTACAATATATAAACATTATGAAATATACTCTTTATTCTGGAATATGCACACATTATTGATTTCTTTTATAATTATTCATCATCTATACACATTTGTTATCTTTATATTGATGAAATATATATAATACAGCCTCTATAACTGTCAAATACATGAAAAAATATATAACATCTCACTATTCAAATATATGCATTGTGTTTATACACTATATGAATTAAAATTCATCTTATGTTATATTGGTTTCAATCTAGAAACATAATACAATAGAAAATTAAAAATACTACATTTTAATGTGAAGCTAACCAAGAATATAGAAATCTATATAGATTTATTCTGATTGTGTTTCTCAAAGCTATGTATTAGAGATTCTATAATTCTAGTAGATATTAATAAAAAATCAACTCATTATTAAAATGCATACATTCTATTTCTTATATATATGAATCAAAATTCAGAAAATATGAATTAGATTCCTACAATCAAGAAATGTAATTCAACAACTATAAATGATATTTTTTTAAAGTAAATCTAATTGAGAATATGAAACTATAATAGAAAAAATAAATTTCAAAGATAAAACCTTACACTGTATAATATTTTTATGATCCATGTACATAAAAACTTTTGAAATAAAATCTGGGTAAACTAAATTTTTGTTATGGATCACCTTAATAGTATCTGAAACAGCACCCATATGCAGCCCTTGATTATCTTCATGAGCTCTCTAGAGATTCTCCCTCAGCTCCCTATACCACCATATTTGATCTATTATGGGATGTGAAGTCTTTAGAAGGCCTGAAAGTCATAGATTCTCAAAATTCAGTGTACCTATCAACAAATGGAAGAGGTATGTGATAAAGGGATGAGATATGAAGGAAAAAACTAAAGAGAACAAATTTTATGAAAATTTTCTCAACTCACAAACATGCAAGTTTATGAACATTCCAGCCACTCCAGGACATAGTTTAGAGTTAAGGGTGGTAACCTATGTTTATTAAATAGAAAATATTGTCTTGAATTTATTTCATAAATAATTTAATGAAATGAGAAATGAGTAAATCCATATCATGTAACAATGTTTCCTTTTTTCTTAATTAAAATATGACAACCTATCTTCCTAGGAGGAGGAATTTTGATTTGTAGACATTGGTGACATCATTAAAATGGTAGGATATGAAGAGTTTAAAAAGATCTAAATCATAGATGTTAAGGATTATCTGGATAATAGAAGAAACTAAGGAATAAATAATCAATTTCAATAATATAAATTGAAAATAAAATGAATCCCAGACTATGATATGGAATATTTTTAGTTGAGGATGATATTTTTTAAATCTGGTTCTATTCAATAAAGGGTTATTCACTGTTACAAAACAGAATAATTTATTTAAAATTTCCATAAAGTGCATGAAACTGAAACTAAAAACTAGTAAATGGTTTATGAAAAATTTAGATAAAGAAATACAGGAAACTTTGGTAATCAATTAATACTGTAAATGGAATATAATGTATGAGATATTGGTCTAAACTGGTCTGTTATAGAAATCATGGACTACATGCTATTAGGGGAACATACTATATGCATACATCATACAGTATGAAAACATCTACCTTTAATATTAATTATACTATATTTTGGCTAAACTACAATATAATTTCATTAATGTTTACGAACATCATAGGTAAATGAAAAATAAAATAATTCATCCTTTGAGGGTGATAAAGGTTCATTGTTAAGAAGCTTGGGAATGATTAAATCTTCAATAAAGGTGAGTACTTAAAAATTTGAGTACATGAACATTACGTGTCAATAGAATGTGTAATGGTGTGGATCCTACAATGATAAGGAACAACAAAAAACTTTGTTGGTTAAGGTTTATAGAAATTGGAAATATAATGTAAAACAAAAAAAATCAAAACTTTCATAGTGACAAACACACCTGCTGAGAAGATTTGTGGAAGAAGGTAAAATGAAAAATCTAGAAAGGTTAATTAAACACCAAAAACAACAAAAGAATGCCTTTTCCAAGAATGCCACAAAGGTTAATAAACCACCCTTAAAAATAATTCACTTGATGCCTTATCTAGTGCCTCATGATCCTGATAACTAACCCAAGAATAAACCTAACATTGTTATCTAATATCAACGAATCCTACTAATATTATCCAAGAACTCTATGCATAAAAGAAATTAGATGTTTTAGTATATGTTAAATGAATATTATACACAAAAATACACAGGATCAGAGTATTTTTTTTATTATTATATAATTCAAGTCTTAGGAGAATGAAATCACCAAGAAACATAACAAAAAATATGTCAATAAAAAATTATCCACTACTATAAAATAAGGACTCATCATGAATAAAGTAGAAATTTTTAAGTATGAATACATATGAAACCTTATTGGTAGAAGTAAAAAAATAAACTAATACATGATCCAATACTCAAAAAGAATATGATAAATAAAATAATATAGAATAAAATGCTTCACTGATCCAAAAATTGTCAAGTCATATTTAGTTCAACTAATATAAGAATCCATTGGTCTAATAATTGATCCACTACTCTAAAACACATGATCCACTGCTCTAAAATACATGATCTACTACTCTTAAAAATGATCTAAGGATCTAATAAAACACAAGATCCACTTCTCAAACAAATTACATGTTCTACTACCCAATAAAAATTCATGAGCCACTAATCAAAGAAAGAACATATTCCACTACTCTAAAAAATGATTCAATACTAAAATAAAATACATGATCTATTAATCAATTAAAATACATGATCCACTACTATAAAAAATGATCCACTTCTCTAAAACATGTCAACTCAGATTTAGTATAAGTAACTAATAACATTTTGAAGTTAAATTCTTGATGGCCAATATGAAAACATTTCATTAAATTAAAGGTATTGTTGTACCTGGATTTTTAGTTGTGAGAAGGAGTTATAGTGGTGGAATAAGAGGTAATAATCCATGAGTTGAGCACCTACACAGTCATGAAATATGTTTACCTGTAGATATAGTAATATTTTAAAAAAATAATACATATTTTGTATGACTAATAGGGAAACACTTTAATAATAAATCCATAAATATGTATAATAAATGTGTTAACATAGTAAGTATAAGAAATTGGGAAACACATCAATAAGAATTCCATAAATATCTATGTATGACTAATAGGAAAAAATGTACACATAAAATTTTTCGAATCAGTTATGTTTCAACAACCTGTAAGAAGTTATATAAGTTTCAGTGCCATCAAAATATAGGTGTATTTAACTGATATCTCAAATAAATTCATTGACATGGTATGTAGAACTATATTGAAATGTAAATGGGGACAAATACATATTCAAGAAAAATGGTTCCCCCAAAAAAAATTCCCCAACACAAGATTTTCTAGGAGAAGAATCTGAATTCCTAGTAGAATTTAGTTGGAATCCTCAAAATGCCAAGAAGATCCACCATTACTAAAACAGAAATCATCCCCTGAACAAAATGAAAAATGAAAAATAGAAAAATATATGATTCATTACAACAACACAAAAATAATATCATAATAAAAAATATTTCAAGTGAAGGGTTTTGAAGATTTGGTTGACCATATTAACTTATCAAAGAAGATATCATACAGGGAATCATTTAGTACATTCTAATTCCATATATAAATACATTAATATTAAACTACAATGGAGACTATAAGAAATATGGAAATAGGTTTTCATAAGAAATATGGAAATAATTATGCATAATAAATCCTTAAAAACACTATGTTTGAGAAATTGGGAAATAATTGTATAAGAAATCTGGAAGAGATAATTTAGATGAAAGGTAACATAACAAAATGTGTATAGAAAAGGAATTATATATGAAAATATGGTAGAGTTATTCTTAAACATGATCTACTTTTAAATGAGCAGAGCACATGTAAAAAAACAATCTCATACAAAACTATTAATAATGAATGGGAAAAATTTATAGGTGACGCTTGAGCACATAAAAATTCTCTTTTTATTAAAACTGAATAATACAATCCCTGAAATCAAGGAGGCT
This sequence comes from Viscum album, assembly GCA_963277665.1. Taxonomy (NCBI): domain Eukaryota; kingdom Viridiplantae; phylum Streptophyta; class Magnoliopsida; order Santalales; family Viscaceae; genus Viscum; species Viscum album. The sequence goes on from OY728126.1 coordinate 912,646,282, forward strand.
AGAAATAGTGGATCCCTAAGGTGTATCCCTTAAAAGACATACAATCAATCGTAAAGGACCATATTTCATCATAAATGATATAATAATTAGAGAGATTACCTTAAGAAGCTAATGCATCCGCAACAAAGTTACCTTCTCTCTCAGTGTGTTTGATGAGGATATCTCGATTGATCAATTTTTTTCACCTTCTAACGATATAAATTAACCACCAAGGATATTGTTTGTACCCTCTTCTTCACTTCAAGAGAAGACCCAATAACAAAAGACATGTTGAACCCCACTACCAAAAAACAAAGTTGTCCTACCACCATGCATCTACCCAACTAAGTAACAGAAGTACAAATTTAAAATCAAACATTCAATGGGTGCATTCCATCAAATACATATCCCCTGTTTTACATACCTTACCTTACTCTCAATGCAAGGTCTTGGTTTTAACATTTTGAAGGCCACAACTGAGTATCCCCCTTCCACTAGAAACCCATGTTCTATAACCTTTAATTTCACATGTACTTGGAAAAATATATGTGAAACAGGTCTTCCCTCTATTGACCGATTATGTCCTTCTCATAAAATCCAACAAACAGTGGAAAAGATAATAGCATGAACCTTTCTTTACATGTACATAATCTGAAATTATATAGGTAAATATATCCTCCTATAGTTATTTTCTATCCTAATTGATGTTAAACTATGAACAAAAAAATGTCTTGACTCTATCGCCCAATATATAGAGAAGAAGATATGGTATGAGGATTCATAATGAGGTGCAAAGTAGTAATGGAATCTAGAAAATGAGGACACCCACCCAACTTTCACAAACCATAGTAAAAATATAAGTCCTAAAAATTGGTTGAAAGATTAAGTAATATCAAAAAAAAAATTAACATTTTCCTGGTGATCAAATTCTCTTAACCTACAAAATAATAAAGGGTTATTGGGAAGGTTTCATGTAAAGTGATGGAAGAGAATCGATGAATTTTATAATTTTAGTCATCTGATGGAATTCATGTCAAAACAGTTCACATATGATTGTTATAGAACCTTGGAGACTGGGAGTCTTACAAAACACTTGGGTGATGTTCTAGTTTAAAAAATCATTGGAAACTAATAGAATAATATTAATAAAAAATATTTTCTATTCTTCATTATGTACTCATATGAATTGGGAAAAAATAGGAAAGATATACCAACTCCCTGTATCTATGTAAGGCCAATATTAAAATAAATTAACCTCATCTTGAACTGTAAGAGATTACAGTACATCATCACATTATAAATTCATAAGAAATAGATTTATATAATAAAAAACAACACATAAAACATGAAATTAATTCATCAAGAAAACTGGGAAAAAATAAAATATTATTAAAATGAAATATAATATTTATAAAATGATGACATTTAGTATATGGCATAGAATTAAAATAAAATTAACAATTTACATAGTAGAAGTGAAATTTAAAATGGTGGTTGTATGATTAAATATAGTTGAAACAATTCATATATGACTTCCAAAGAAGTTTAGAGACTGCTAGTCATGTAGAAAAATTGGTTGAAGATCTAGTTTATAGATATTTGTAATGGAATCTACTGGAATGTTGGTAATGATACCCTTTTCCAATTCATGTTTATGCATTCACATGTATAGATAAAACAATTGTAAAACAATCAAATAAAAATTGAAATACTAAATCATAAAAATAACTTGAAGTTCCCAGATGTCTCCTAGAAATCCTTTGACCATCAAAAGAATTGAACATACTTTTCTGCATAGAAAAAAAGTTAAAAAATTAGAATACCTTACTAAACTTATAGAATAAAAAATATGAATGTTAAAATAAAATAAATATTAAGAAACCAAAATCAAAATAAGATAGCCTTTACCAGGGGGTCTCAAACCTGTAACACTAATATGTCATGCAACTTCCCCTTTCATAACACTTTTGATACGGAAGAAATTGTTTTCAGACCCTGAATTTGGAAATAAATATTATAAATTGAACATGTATGCTCTATAAAAACAACTAAGACAACTCATACTATAGACCAATGACGTATTTTTTGTTGAGTATAGTGATACATTATGTTACTCTAGCTTGAGATTTAGCTCAAAATCATTACACAAACCAAACTAAATTAAATATTGGTTTTCAAAATTCAAATTTGATTTGATTTTTAAAGTGAACAAATAAAATCCACCCATCTAAGAACTACTAAAGTATATGAAATTAGAAACAATAACCATATAAAATTTATTGTATGTAGATTTAGAAGAAAATATGGCTACTACAAATGACGTTGTAGAGGTCGACCTTGCAGATTGAGCAGAAGAGATGGCTACTACAAATGACATTATAGAGGTCGACCATGGTGAAATTCCTGAACATTTTGTAGGAGTACGTAGCTAGGTTTATTCTGTGGGAAATGTTAGAGGACTGGATAGAACCCATGAGGGGGATTATGTGAAATTATATTATTTTTTATCCAAATCGTTTGAAGGAATTGCTTGGAGATGATTCCAACTATGATATTTAGGGGCTATAGGAGAGATGAGGTGAATCGTGAGCAAGATCCCAAGTAGGAGAATAATGGAGTTACGAGAAGGAGAACGTCTCTATATATGCGGTATTTGTAGGAGGAGGGGACATCAATGTTGTGTGGGAACCCTAGGAGTAGTGGAGGTAAATACCTTGCATAGGTGAGTATGGAAGGAGGGAATGAAAATTGATGGAGATTTTGTTACCGAAATTGCTTGAAGGAGATTGTTGAATCTTGATGCCGAAAGTGATATGCATTAACTGCAGTAAGACATCCATGGAATCGTTAACAGGAACCCAAATAGAGGAGGAATAGAGGTGCAAGGAGGCCTTCGTTGTATTGCGGGAGCGGTAGTAGGAGGGGAGGGAAATGTTCATCGGGAACCCTAGAGGAGTGGGAGAGGGGATTCAGAGAGTGGAGCGGGAACCATACAGTGGGGAGAGGGGTTTCGGGGAGGGAAAGAATGGGGAAAGAATGGGGAGGGGAGTGAGTATTTTTAGGTAAATCCTGAACCGGAATGGGAGTGCGAGGCGGAGAAATTTTGAGATACCAGAGACATGGAGAAATGGAGGACGATCACGTATGAAAAAAACAATGTGGATGAATGTGAGTATGACACTTGGCAGATGGAAAGATAGGATTAGTATATATAGTAGATAAATTTCAAATAAAATCATATAGTATATTGAAAAAATAATTTATTTTGAATAAAAAATACTCTTTTCTTAATTAAAATCTCATATTCTTATTTCCTACCCTTGATAAAATTATTTATAAGATTATAATAATATATATCAATATGAATTTATATAATTAACATGAATACACATTTATAAAATATCTTATAAATAAATAATTATTTAGATAGATAAAAAATATATTAAGGAAATTAATTTAATAAAACATATTTTATTTCATGGAGAAAACATAATAAATTTAAATTTATAATTGGTGTATAATTGATTATATAATATCTTTTGGGTCATTAAGTAAACATGTATACATTTTAAAATAGTTATTCCTTGAAAAAATATAAATTTATAACATTAAAATTAATTAAAATATAAATATATTTATCCTCTCTTATTTTTATGGATCCCATAAAGATTACCCTCAACAACTATTTTATCAGATGTATAATGACTACTTGTAATAGTTATGTTTCCCTTATAAATGAAAAACCTTAAAACTTTATATTCATTTTCAAAAATCATTCAATATTTATACTTATCTATATTATTTCTATAATCATTTTCATAGGAATCATATTCATGGAATATTGTGATGATGTAAACTAAAACCATGAAATTCTTTTATTTACCTATTATTAAATCCCTATAGTATTTTTTCTGGTCCTATGGAATGAGTCCTTTCCATGTTAAGTATTATTATATAATAATATCCATTCCTTTTGTGTTATTCACATAATTTTTATTCCTAAATTTTAAATTTTATTGTTAGGAAAAGTTATACTAAGAAAATAGTGCATACTAAATCCTGGGTTGTTATAAAATCCATCAAAAAAATTCCATAAAAAATTACCTTGATTTAATATTTTAAAAAATGGATGTCAAAATATCATTTTTTTTAATGTGAACCTTGTAGAAGATGTCCATATGAAACAACTGGAAGGTTTTGTGACTCCGAATTATTCCAATAAGGTAAGTTAGTTATATAAATATATTTATAGCTTGAAGAAAACATCTAGATCATTGAAAATTCATTTTTATGATACAATAAGACAATTTGGTTTCATAAATAATGAATATGACCCATGTGTCTAAAAATGGTTTAGTGTCATTATGCCTAGGCTGGATAGACCACTAAGAGGGGGTGAATTAGTGGCATTATTTTATGAATTCTTCCATTTAAATTCAACCTCTTTGACTTGTTAAGGTCTAGATCCACTCAATATATTCTCATAATCTCACCTCGTATGCATTATATATAAAGAGTGAGAAGAAAATAAGTATTTACAAAGTTATATATAAAATACTACCCATTATGATGATTTTTTAGTTACACCAATGATGGATTATCCACTCTCTCCAAGAGTGGTTACAACTACAAGGACCATCGCAATTTTATCAACAAAGAGTCACACTATGTTCCAAATCTTGAGTCAAACATGAGAGATCTAAAGTTTCACATTGCACTCTATAATGAAATGACCCAAAGATAGAAAGATATCATGTAACTCATGGTTGCTTCTACACCACTCAATGTAGATCCTCCTCTATGGAAAACCTGGATCAATTATATCACCTGTGTACAATTCCCTAAGAACATTAATAGATTCAAGAAAAAATCCACTTGTCTTGAAACTAAATATAAAACCTGATCTATCTGGTTCTTCTCTATCTTCTGAATACTCAATCAATGGGTCTTCATCTCCTCTGAAAGTTCTCTAGATTCAGAATCCTTCTTCTTTATTTAATATAGTAAAAGTATAAGGATCTTGGTAATTCAAAATCCTCACACTTTGTCTTCATGGGTTACCTTAATATTAAAACCCAACTTATTTCTATATATTCCTACATATTTATATTCACGGTATCATGATTATTATTCTTATATTTTAAATATGGATACTTATATAGTTTTGTTAAATAAGAAATCTTTACATTTAAATTTGTAATATATTTCCAATTTTAATTATTATTTTAACTCTCTCAAAATCTCAGTTGAGTCTTCCCATTTAAATTCTTCAAAGACTTGGATATTTACTTCTTTGAAATCCTCCATAAAATTTTTAGATTTAAGTCATTCAAATTTTCAATAAATGGGTGCATGAACTCATGCAGTAGTGATGTAGATCATTTTATTAAAGTGTGGAACTCTTCTCGGTAACAGATTCTTCCTCAGTTGGATTATTCCATCCTTTTCTATCATTATGATAATTTTATTGATCATGCTATTTTAAACCCATAAATATTTTTTCACATTCTATCATCTTAATTGATTCTTCATTTATCTATAATATTTATTCTGAACATTCCTTATAATTTTCACTGAAATTCATCCTTACAAAGTTCACTTCAGTCTGTATTTTTCTTGATATTCTACTAAGTACCTGATTTTTACGCATATCATCCCAACATAAATTATTTTTACATAGCCTAAATAATTATGGATATTTAGACTCAGGGATGATTTTTATATATACTATTGTATATATAGATGATGCTTTAACAACACATAAAATGGTGCTTAAATGAATTAAATCCTACATAGATGATGATTACATAGGATAATTCCTCCCAAGATGATTCTTAATTATCCTTAAGAATTATTGTTATATTTCTCATGATTATAGGGATAATTATTATGAAACTAGTACAACAAATGCATACTTTACCAAATCTTCTTTAAATCATCTCTAAGGCTTCTCATCCACTCAAAACTCAACTAAAAACAACTCAACACATCATCCAAAGGTTATACCTTAAATGGATGGATATATTAAATTCTTTAACAATTGTATTATCGAGCATTAAATCCAATTCCTACTCATCCATTAGCTATAAGCTTCCAAAATCACTCACTATGGATAAATAAAATACTTTTATCACCGGTATTAGTCTTTATTTTGAAGAAAAACTCCTCAATCATCACATGTAACATGTTGTCTTACCTTAAATATATTGAATATTTCAAAAATATATCTTTAATCCATATACTTAAACTTAAATTTCCATATAACATAGAAGAACCTCTATCTTATTAGTATGCTTTGATTTTACATCTCATAGCCTTATTGGAAAAAAATGAAACTTATTCATTTGGGAACTTCAATCTCCCCCCTTAGTATTTTTTGATCAATACCCCTTTCAACTTATTCAATATCAAAAAAAAAATTATCACCTCCTTATTAAAAATAAATTGAAAGGGGCTATGGGGGTCTTCTCATATCACCATATTTTTCATATTCTATTAAGAAATATTATTCTATTCCTTTCAATTAAGATCAAAACCTAGCCACTTAGGATATAAGGATGGAACCACATGATTTATCTTTTGAAAAGAGCCTTTAATTAGTTTAATCTAAGTAAACTTGGGATAAAAAACATATAAAATAATATGGATTTAACCAAGGTTTTTAATACTATCCAAAACCTCACACACGCCTCATACCAACTTAGACTCTCAATTTGTGGGGCCGTTCATAAAATATTTAACCAAAATTTGTAACCTTAGTATTCACTTTTTCATAAATATCTATAATTTCTATATTTAACACATTAAAACTTTAACTTAATTTTGTATCCCCCTCAAGGGATGCACTCACTTCTTCTCTTAATGTCGGATAGGATACTTCATAAATAAAATTTTCTTTTTTTAAATGTGTACAACACTCAGTTTTCTCCTTCAATTTCTTATATGTTATAACAAAACAAGAACAATATGAAATAATGATTTACCTCTTAGTTTCTTAGAAGAATCACCAAGGTTTAGAGTTTCCTCTCAACCAAGCCTTCTCTTCCCATATAATCACAACATGAAAAGTTCTCTTCCTTTTGTTAATAGCCTTAATAGATTATATATTTTTCTTCCTCTCGTGAATTTTTTATTCATTTGTATCTATATTCTTTACCTAAATAATCAAATAAACATCATTTTATTGTGTTTTCAAATATATTTACAAAAAAAATTCTTTGGATATAAGGATCTTCATACAATTATTTATTCCATGCCCAATTTATCCCCATATCTTAGATAAACTTTCTTGACTTTTCAAATCTACATATATGGAAAACTTATCATGAGTATCAATTTCATTATGTGTAATAGATTAATTTCCATTTTCACTTTTATTTATATCGTATTTCTCAATTTTATTGTCCATATGCAATTAATCTATTCAAACTATTAAGTATTCTCAATTTCTTTTATCCACCTCATCAGTTTTGGGATTCTAAAATTCCTTCTTGGAATCCTTAATATTGAATGACTTTTTTTCTCTTATCATTTTAATTTTATTCCCTTTTTCAACATATAGATATTCTCTAATGATAATATTCTTATAATCATTATATTTTTTTCCTTATTATATATTTTGGTAGGATAGATAGAGGGGGTTAATTGACTTTTATGAAATTAAAATATTAAAGAGTTATGGTAATGAAAAAAATAAGATTATAACAAGAAAGAATAGTAGAATATAAATGATAAAATTAATTAAATAAATTTTAATTAAATTAATTGGGTTATATTTTGATTTTATCAAGTAAGCACAATAGAATAAAGATATGTTCATCATAATTTAATTAATAAAGTGAATCGAACATAAAAAAATGACTTAATAGAATTAATCAAAAACTTTGATAATGTAAGTGTGATGATATAAAAAAAGGTTTATCAATGTAATTTTATTGATTCATTTTGAATATAAAAAGTGATGTGGAAAGTAAATAAAGGAGAAATATATATATTTGATAAATTAATTTGGAAATTTCATGGTATGAGACCCTTCATCTTCTCCCCCCATTTTAAGAGGTTTTTGTAGTTCTCAATTTAATTTAATGGAGATAAAGTAACCAATTTCTCTCTTTCCATTTTATGGTTGTGAAAAGAAACCCTCCACCCTTAATTAAAATTTCTTAAGAACCCATTTATGAATATCACTGACTTTTTTGTTGTGAGAAACCATCCCCCTTTATTTTAAATAGTTTTAGCAAGAAACCCTTTGTGGAAGAAGATAAGAAGAAGAGATATTTTCTTAGTGTAAATATATTACAAAACTTCTCCCAAATACCTCAATTAGAATGGTAAAATTTTATAGTAGATATAGATAGGTAATGTTAGAAGATATCCTAAAAGATTGAGAATGGGAATTGGCTCTTGAGAGGTTTCATTGAGATTTATTGAGAAGATCTCTTAGATTAATTGTTGGAGTGATTCGATTCATTGTTCATTCCATCAATGAGAATTATATGGATAGATTTGATCTTATAAGACACCAAGGACTCTTATTTATAGCCTCAAAAGGCTTTAGTAATATTACATAACTCTTTGTGGTCATTAAGCATCATCAATAGCAATTTAAGAGCTACAGGGTCCATTGAAATAAAGAACCTTGACTTGATGGATCAGATCCACTGGCTAGCCAGAAAATCCCATTGGATGGTTGTTGAGACAAAAAAAAATTCACTTCTTTTTTAAAACCTCCATAGGATATTTTTTAATTATGGCATCCCGCCTTTTTATTACATAACTTTTCATTACATTTTATAAACAGAGGACCTTTAATGTCTAGTGTCTTGGAAATCAGGAACAAAATACATGAAAACTTAAAACACTCTTTTAAATCTCTTAGAAAAGTCTCTTGAAAATTTCATTCTATGAACAACTGATGAGTCTCATAAACCGGAGACATACATCAAAGGAAAGGCTGAGCTGAAGGCCCAATAAGGAAAGTAAGGGAATCAGTTTACTTGTGATTTCAATAAGAACTTGATGAAAAACATAAAGATGTGAGAAATGGAAAAAAAGGAATATCATAGATAAAAGAACATGAGTCATAACTTGAATATTTGGCTACAAAATTTAATTTATACATTCATGAACATATCACCAAGGTTCATCCCTGAGGTATCATAAAAAATTTACCAAGGTTATTCACCAAGGTATAGTGAAACTTGTTATCTCCAGAGATTAAATTCTTTACCCAATGCATTGGAGTGATATCAGGGAACACCATTAATATTTCTTTATTTTCATATGATTCACATATATCATAATTATACATTTCATAAATAACCCATAGAGAGTAAAAGTAATGGGTTTAACTTCAAAATTGTGACGTTTTAAAATTTCTTAAAAACATGATCATTATGTCTTTTATAACCCTTAGAAAAGGAATGAGGGTTTCATGTATGTAAATTAAAGAATAAAATAGATAAATTTTATGTATTTATGAATGCATCTAGAAATGAAAATATATTTGGTTATTCACATAAATAAAACAAGCTAATTTCTTGATAAAAAGAGAGAGATTTTGAGGCGAAATTTCTGTAGCATAACAGCTATATAACATGGTTTTATAAAACATTAAAAAGAGAAGGTAAAAGGGTAACCCACTCTTAAATAACTCATGAAACAGTATAGGGACAAAATAAAATTTAAATAAGATCATGGTATGAATGTTTGAATGACATACCACATAAAAAGGAAACTTGAAAGAAAAGAGATGATGTGATTTCTTTTACCAAAATTCGACAGCCTAACGACGTCACTTAAAAATTCAGAAAACAAGTTGATGAGAGAAGAAAGGGTCTCTAATAAATTGAACATGAAATGGAAATTATTAGGGATATAGAGGAACAAATTCCCACATAATAAAAAGGAAACTATAAGACATAACATAAAGGAAGTCATGGCTTAAAAGATGAAGATGAAAGGTCCCCTTTCATTGAAGAGTAACTTCGAAAGCTTGAAGGTTGGGACCTTGGGGGATTGAGGGAACCTTGGGAGGACTACTTTGGATGTAAAAAGATAAGATATTTATTAAGGAGGAATTTGGAATTAAATGAATGAGGGAATGTCTTAGTATTTATAGCAAAAATGGGGGATTATTTAATTAATTTCCAAGGGACACCTCATCGGTGGTATTTAAAAAACCATGGGCTTGCCCATGGTATTGTCCACTTGGGACACATAATAAAATATATTACTATTCACAAGTTGACCAGATTTATTACATCATGATTACATCATTAATGATGTCATTAAACACACTGAAACTCAAAACTGTATTTTCATTATTCACCGAAAAACAAAACATTTTTTAAAAATCTCATTAATTCATCCTAACCTAATATCGATGCTCTGAATTCAAAAAAAAATCTTTTTTATGAAAATAATTTTCTAATTATTTTTAATTTAATTTTTAAATAAAATCATTATTTATTCAAAAAAACAACTCTAAAACTATAACTTGTTTTGTAACACCTTGAAAAAGTAATCAAGGTCCCATAAATTTATCGTATAACCATAAGAGAATAAAGTAAAAATTTATGATTACATTTTATGAAAATAAATTTCCATTTTAAATTATTAAATTAGTTATAAAATTGTAAATAAAATATTTATGACATACAAAAATACTAAAACTTATACTATGGTCATTTTTCACTTTTAAGATGTCTACATTGTATTTATACATTCATGGGTGAAGTTTCTATATTTTTGGCTCATTTACTATTAATTACTATTCATTACTATTCATAAGGGTATGTTACTATTCACCAAAAAATTATTTTGATCATATTTAACCACATTTTCCACCCTGATTACAACCATGTGTGATGAATTTTTGAAAATCATTTCACAGAAAAAGTTATTTAATAATAAATTATTTTTATACTATTCATCAAAAAACACTATTCATCAAATACTATTCATAAAAACACTATTCATAAAACACTATTCATCAAATTAAAACATAGAAAATTTCTAAAAATTCAGCCTAGGTTGGTTTTGACATTTGAAATTAAAAAATGATGTTTATTTTACCAAAATAATTCCCTATTTATGATAAATCTTTGAAAAGTACAATTTTTTTACTTCTAAAATAAATTTATCAAATTTATTTTAATTAAACATATAATTTATTAAGAAAAGCTATTCCAAAAACATGAATGATGAAATAAAAATTTTATTTATACAAAATGATTACACAAAGTAACTAATTTCTCATTATGTAGCCCCTTATAACACTTGCATAGGACCTAAGTGTAAGGTGTGCTATGGTGATAGAATCTTGGGGCGGCTCAGACAACATTTCCCGAGTGGTGATTTCTATCATCTTGAACTTCTCTTATAGGCGATTTTGTTCAAGATTCAAATGTTGAAGCTTAGTTTGGGCTTGGTCCAGAGCAAAGTTTAGTGACGCAGCCTCCTTCCTAAGCTCCGATAGATGGGATTATGGCCTAAGTCTATTGAATGAGCCCGTCGAATCCTCTTTCTGTGTTAATTAACCATGATCACTTGTATTTATAAACAATGATCATAACATTAAGAGTTTAGTTTCTAATGGTCATATTGACCAACAGTCATATAACAGTCAAAACCCAGTGGTCTTATTTTAATTATACTCACTTTATTAATTAAAGTATATAGTTTTGTTTAGTACAAAATAAAATAACACACAATTTTAGGAAACAAAAATTATTCAAAATTTCGAGTCGTTACATTCTTCCCCACTTATGAAATTTCACCCCCAAAATTTTAACTCGTACACTCAGAAGTGAAAAGGTGTGATCACTTCTACCTCATAGACTCCTATGGTTCCCACTTGGCTTATTCACATTTGTGGTTCCTCCATAACACCTTAACAAGGTTTCTAGTCTTGTTGCATAGAACCTTGTCTCTACAATCCGGGATCTCCATCGGCTGCTCCTCATATGAGAGGTCATGTTCCAATTATACCACCTCTCGATTTAGTACATGTGAAGGGTCAGGTATGTGCTTCCTCAAGAGGGATACTTGGAAGAAATCATGAACTTGTCCTAGATTTGGAGAAAGTGCAAGCCCATAGGCCACTACTCTCAGACGATCAAGGGTTTCATAGGGGCCAATGTACCTAGGGATGAGCTTCCCTTTATTTCCAAACCTCATGACTCTCTTCCAAGGTGAAATTCGAAGAGAGACCTTGTCACCAACATCAAACTCGAAGTACCTTTGACGGTTGTTAGCATAGCTCTTTTGCTGACTCTGAGCAGCCTTAATGTGTTTCTGGATGTCATGAACATTTTCTATCATCTCTTGCACAAGATCCAGCCCAATAATCTTTTTCTCACCAGCTTCATCCCAACAAGTAGGAGCTCTACATCGCTTCCCATATAGATCTTCATAGGTTTCCATTTGAATGATCGAGTGGCAGCTGTTGTTGTAAGAGAACTCAACTAAAGGGTAATGTTGATCCCATTCACCTTTAAATTCTATTGAGCATGTTCTCAGCATGTCCTCATGTGTTTGAACAATCCTTTCAGATTGGCCATCAGTTTGGGGGTGATAGGCCTTACTAAAATTTAATTTTGGTACTCAGAGCATATTGAAGACTTCTCTATAATTTTGATTTGAACCTTGAATCACGATCAGATATGATAGAAAGTGGAACTCCATACAGCCTTACCACTTCCTTCACATAAATCTTGGCAAGTTGATCAAGAGAGAAATCTTCCCAAATGGAGATAAAATGTGCAGTCTTGGTGAGATGGTCCACAATAACCCATATTGCATTGTTTCCTTTGGATGTTCTCAGGAGACCAGTGACAAAGTCTATTTTTATATTGTCCCACTTCCATGATGGTATGGGTAGTGGTTGCAATACCCCTTTAGGAAGTTGTCACTATACCTTCACTTGCTGACATACCAGGCACCTTGAAGTGTAGTCAACAATCTCCCATTTCATATTATCCCACCAATAATGATCATGAAGGTCCCTATACATTTTTGTGCTTCTAGGATGTATAGAGAAAGTAGATCTATGAGATTCATCCATCATCTCCTTCTTTATTTCTGGAATAGATGGAAAACATAGTCTTGTACAAAATTTCAGTACACCTTCTTGATCAATATTGAACTAAGGAAACTTCCCATCCTTCACCGACTCAAACTTCTTCTTTAACAAAAGATATTCTTTATGAGCTTTCTTGATCTTCTCTAGTAATGTGAGTTGATAAATCATTTGGGTTAGGGTTTATGATGTCCCTTCCCTTATAATTCCCATGTCCAACTTTACTAGGTCACTAATTAAAGGATCTCTTTGAATCCTCGTCATGGAAAGAACAACTGGGTATTTCATGCTTAATGCATTACTGACTTTGTTTTCTCTTTTGGGGTGATAATGAATTGAACAATCATAGTCTTTGAGAAGTTCCAACCATCTCATCGGTCTCATGTTCAATTCTTTTTGTATGAAAATATACTTCAAACTTTGATGGTATGTGTATATATCACATTTCTACCCCTAAAGATAGTGCCTCCATATATTCAGAGCAAAAGCGACTGCAACCAGCTCCAGATCATGCGTAGTATAGTTCTTCTCATGAGTCTTCAACTGTCGAGATTCATAAGAAATGACTTTTTCATTTTTCATGAGGATTCACCCAAGCCCGTTTATAGATGCATTGCTAAAAATAACTAATCCTTCTCCACTTGAGGGAAGAGTTAACAAGAGTGCAATAACCAATCTCTTCTTTAGCTCTTTGAAACATTCCTCACACTCCTTTATCCAATTGAACTTGACCCCCCTTTTTTAATTAACTTGGTTAATGGATTAGAAAGTCGTGAAATTTTTTTCACAAACCTTCTATAATATCCCACTAATACAAGGAAACAATGAATCTTAGTAATTTTTATAGGATGAGGCCACTCCTCTAAAAAAATATTGTAGGGTTAACTGTGATTCCTTCATTGGTAACAATGTTCCCCAAGAAAGAAACTTATTGTAACCAGAATTCACATTTTTTGAATTTTCCAAAAAGCCTCTCCTTTCGTAGAGTTTGAAAAATAACCCTTATATGATCCTCATGCTCCTTGAGACTTTTAGAATATATCATAATATCATCAATAAAAACTACCACAAATTTATCAAGGTAGTCCTTAAATACTCTTTTCATAAAATCCATAAAAATAGAAAGTGCATTAGTCAGTCCGAAGGGCATAAAAACAAACTCATAATGCCCATTTCTTGATCATAAGGCAGTTTTTGTAATATCTTCTTTCTTCACCCTCAATTGATGATAACCAGAACGAAGATCAATATTAGAGAAGAATTGATACCCATGAAGTTGGTCAAATAAGTCATCAATTCTTGGAAGATGGTATTTTTTCTTTACTATGATCCCATTTAGTTCTCTATAATCAATGCATAGCTACATTGATCCATCCTTCTTCTTCACAAAGAGAACAGGTGCTCCCCAAGGAGACACACTTGGACGGATAAACCCCTTCTCCAAAAGATCTTGTAATTTTTTCTTTAATTCCTCCAACTTCACATTTTCCTTCCTATATGATTTCTTTGATATTGGATGAGATCCAGGAAAGATTTCAATGGAGAAATCTACCTCTCTTTATGGGGGAGGTCTGGATAACTCTTCAAGAAATACGTCAATGTATTCCTAGATGATGGGGACATTTTCTATCATTATATTCTCCTTTCCTTATTCTTCTTCACTAATCAACTCCATAAAGAAGGATATAGGAGGTTCTTCTAGAAAAATATCAGGTTGAGATATCTCTCCTTGGAAGATAACCATAGGTTTCCATTCAAGACTACAGATATTTCCTTACTTCTACATTTGATCTTAGAATTTTACTTTGAGAGCCAGTCCATCCCTAGCATAATGTCGAATTTCAGCATGGGAATGAATACTAGATTTGCGATAAGATTGTGCTCACTAAAGTAAATACTATATTTTCTAAACACTGATGATGCTTGGATAATCCCACCAGAAGTCTTGACTGATAACTCTACTTTTAAAAAATTGGGGGTTGATTCTAAATTCTTTGCAAACTTGGAGGAAATAAAGGAATGCGTGAACCAGAATCAAACAAAGTACTTACTAGCTTTGAGATAATAACAAGAGTACCTTCCACCACATCATTTGGCACTTCAAATTCAGCTGTAGTGATTTCAAAATTACAACCTTGTTCTCTTGGCCGTTGCTGAGGCTGATGGTGATTCCCCTCCATTACCCTCAGATTTGGATAGTGATTGGAAAAGTGCCCAAGTTTTTTACATTTATAGCATTAGACATCAGTTAGGGCCTTCACCATCATCCCCTTATCGTTAGTGTTGGGAGGTTGAGGCTTCACCTCACTATGAAAATTACATGCAATATGGCCATCTCTTCCACACTTGTAGCACTTCCCTCTCCTGAACTGGAAGTTCCCTGAATACTTCTTTACACATTTATTACTTGTGGGATGTTTCACTTGCTTTCCTCCTCTTACCTAATAAAATTCCTCCCTAATCTTGGTTCTATTGATCTTTTCTTGTCATTGGATTTATGAGACCCTTGCATCTCACCAAACTCCAGTTTGACTTTCATCTCACTTTGCACGATCTCCTCATAACAATCATAGTCTCGGTTGGCTAGATTCTTCCGCAGATGTGGTCTCAGTCCACCAAAGACTCTATCAACCTTACCATTTGGATCCATAAAAAAGATAGAGGTGTAACATGAAATCCTTGTGAATTTCATCTCATAACTCCCCATAGATTCATTCTCCTTCTACTTTAGCTCAAGAAACTCCTTCTCCATTCTTGTTCTCATGGAACGAGAGAAATACTTACTGAAGAAGGTCCCTATGAACTCTTTCCACTTCATAGCTTCAACCTCCACTCTTTTCCTTGTGTTTTAATCAGTTTCCACCACTGGTCAGCTTCTCCCTCTAAGCGATAAATAGCTAGGGTGACCTTCTATCATTCCGAACAGTAGAGCACATAAAAAATCTTCTTGATAGTGTTGATCCACTATTTAGAAATCAATGGGTCGGTAGATCCACTGAAGGTTGGTGGTCGTTTATGAATAAAGAACTCAACATAATTTTTTCCCTTTGTGGTGAGATCAGTCTCTCATCTTTATTAAAGTTATTTCCCATAACTTGAGTCATTTGGTTCATCATTCTTATAAAATTTTCTATTATGGCTTCCATCGGAGGGTTGTCAGCGCATAGTCCATTACGGTCATCATTTGCACGGTTACTCATATTTCCCTTCATTTTATAAAAGAATAAAACCTTAGTGATAAGTTTATTTAATTTATGAATATTTTAAATATAAATGATTTTATGTCTTAAAACTTCATGCTTAAACAATTACATTTCTATATAAATCCTTCATAATATTTATAAAAATCTTATGATTAACCAAACATATCTCCCGGGAGTGTCAAACCAGAAGTGCAGCAAGGCCTATTGTCGTGTACCAGGATACCTCAGGTCAAGCCTGAAACTCCTTGTCGGAGTTTTCACTCCTAGGTACATATGTGCTAGAGCCACATCCACTTGTTCGTATCCAGATAGGGATTTATTTTTTCAGAAACCACTTTCTTAATATTTCACCAGAATACCAAGAAGTTTTCCTATATTTAAACTTTTCTATAGGGTTATTCCTAAAGTTTTCATAGCCTAATTTTCATAAATAACTAAACTATCCTTTGATACCAACTATGGAATCCCACCTTTTTATTACATAAATTTTCATTACATTTTACAAACAGAGGACCTTTAAGTCTAGTGTCTTGGAAATCAGGAACAAAATACATGAAAACATAAAACACTCTTTTAAATTACATTAAAAAGTCTATTGAAAAGTTCATCCTATAAACAACTAATGTGTCTCATAACCTGGAGATATACATCAAAAGAAAGGGTGAGCATAAGGCCTAGTAAGGAAATCAAGGGAATCCGTTTACTTATGATGTCAATAAGAACTTGATGAAAAACATAAAGACATGAGCAATGGAAAAAGAGGCATATCATAGAAAAAAGAACATGATTCATAACTTTAATATGTGTATAAAACATTTAATTTAGACATTAATGAACATATCACCAAGGTTCATCCATGAGGTATCATAAAAAATTATCAAGGTTATTCACCAAGGTATCGTGAAACTTGTCATCTCTAGAGATTAAATTCTTTACCCAATGAATTAGAGTGCTATCAGGGTGCACCATTAATATGTATTTATTTTAATGTTATCCAGATAGATCATAATCATTTATTTCATAAATAACCCATAGAGAGTAAAATTAATGGGTTTCACTTCAAAATTGTGACGTTTTAAAAGTGCTTAAAAACATGATCATTATGTCTTTTATAACCCTTGAAAAGGGAATAAGGGTTTCATGTATGTAAATTCCATAATAAAATAGATAAATTTTATGTCTTGATGAATACATATGGAAATGAAAATATATTTGGTTATTAACATAAATAAAACAAGATAATTTCTTGAGAAAAAGAGAGACATTTTGAGACGAAATTTCTACAGCATAACGACTATATAACATAGTTTTGGAAAAAAATAAAAAGATAGGGGAAAAGGGTCACCCACTCATAAATAACTAATGAAAAAGTACAGGTACAAAATAAAATTTAAATAATATCATGGTATGGATGTTTTAATGGCATACCACATAAAAAAGGAAACATGAAATAAAAGAGAAGATGTAATTTCTTTTACCAAAATTCTACAGCCTAATAGTGTCTCTTAAAAATTAAGAAAACAAGTTGATTAGAGTGGAAAGGGTCTCTCATAAATTGAACATGAAATGGAAAATAGTATGTATATATAGGAATAAATCCCCACATAATAAAATGGAAACTATAAGACATAACATAAAGGAAGTCATGACTTAAAAGAGGAGGGTGAAAGGTTCTCTTACCTTGAAGAGTAACTTCAAAAGATTGAAGGTTAGAACCTTGGGGGATATAGGGCACCTTGGGAGGACTCCTTGGGAGGTAAAAAGACCAGATATTTGTTGAGGAGGAATTTGGAATGAAAAGAATGAGGGAATGGCTTGGTATTTATAGTAAAAGTGGGGGAATATTTAATTCATTTCCAAGGGACACCTCATCGGTGGTATTTGCAAAACCATAGGATTTCCCATGGTATTTTCCCATGGTATTGGCCACTTGGAACACCTAATAACATATCTTACTATTCACAAGTCGGACAGATTTATTACATCATGATTACATCATTAATGGTGTCATTAAACACATCGAAACTCAAAATTGTATTTTCACTATTCACCGAAAAACAAAATATTTTATAAAAATATCATAAATTCACCCTAAAATAATATAGGTGATATGAATTAAAAAATGAAATCCATTTTATGAAAATAATTTTCTAAATATTTTTAATTTAATTTTTAAATAAAATCATTATTTATTCAAAAAAACAACTCTAAAACTATAACTTGTTTTGTAACACCTTAAAAAGGTAATCAAGGTCCCATAAAATTATTATATAACCATATGATAATAAAGTAACAATTTATGATTACATTTTATGAAAATAAACTTCCATTTTAAATTATTAAATTAATTATAAAATTGTAAATAAAATATTTATGACATACAAAAATACCAAAACTTATACTATGATCGTTTTTTCTCTTTTAATATGTCTACATTGTATTTATACATTCATGGGTGAAGTTTCTATTTTTGGCTGATTTAATATTAATTTCTATTCATAAGGGTATGTTACTATTCACCAAAAAATTATTTTTATCTTATTTAACCACATTTTTCACCCTGATTACAACCATGTATGATGGATTTTTTTAAAATAATTTCATAGAAAAAGTTATTTTATAATAAAATATTTGTATACTATTCATAAAAAACACTATTCATCAAATACTATTCATAAAAGAATATTCATCAAATTGAAACTTCTTTGAAAATTTATAAAAATTCAGCCTAGGTTAATTTTGACATTTGAAATTCAAAAATGATGTTTATTTTACCATAATAATTTCCTATGTATGAGAAATCTTTGAGAAGTACAATTTTTTTACTTCTAAAATCAATTTATCAAATTTATCTTAATTAAACATATACTTTTTTAAGAAAAACTATTCCAAAAACAGGAATGATGAAATAACAATTTTATTTATACAAAAGGATTACACAAAGTAAATAAGGTCTCGTTACATAGCCCCTTATAACACCTGCATAGGACCTAAGTGTAAGTTGTTCTATGGTGATAAAATCTTGGGGAAGCTCAGACAACATTACCCGAGAGGTTATTTCTATCAGCTTGAACTTATCCCATAGGCAATTCTGCTCAATCTTCAGATGTTAAAGCTCAGATTGGTCTTGGTCCAGAGCAAATCCTAGTGACGCGACCTCTTTATCAAGCTCTGATAGATGGGATTTGTACGGCTTGAGTCTACTGGATGAGGCCATCGACTCCTCTTTCTGTGTTAATTAACCAAGATCACTTGTATTTATAAACAATAATCATAATGTTAAGAGTTTAGTTTCCAACAGTCATATTGACCAATGGTCATATAACAGTCGAAACCCAGTGGTCTTATTTTAATTATACTCACTTCATTAATTAAAGGATATTGTTTTATTGAGTACAAAATAAAATAACACACAATTTTAGGAAACAGAAATTATTCAAAAGCTAGGGTCATTACATTACTAACTAGGGGTTGTCTAGTGGTCTTCTAATAGACCTAAATAGTTAATGAATTTTTTCCAAGTTTTTGTTTCCCTTCCATTGATTAGTCAGTTTTGCATGTAGCCTTGAGAACTTCACCGAAATATCCTCCAAATCCTTTGAATTAAATCACTTGGTCCATTAAAAATATGACCTGTTATTAAATTTTCATAATTGATAATCACTTAAATAAAACCATTAAATAAAAAGATGAGTGTTTGTGATCATAAAAACATCAGGAAAGAGACAGTGGTACAACAATCTCCCCATTTTTTAGGATCACAAACACTTAATATAAAAAGTTATATCACGAATACATTAAGATTGAATCACTAAAAGTAAATCAAGTTATTAAAGTTTAAGATATTTCAAAAAATATTATCAATATTTTCAAGAATAATGATATCTGATTTCTCCCCCATTTGAAACTTGACAAACTTCTCCCCCTATATCTTAGGCATTTTCTCTCCCTTTGTGAATAACAAAAATAAAACAAGGATATGAAAATTATGAATAATCCATATATCAAATAGATACTTGAACAAAAGATAAGATAATAGATACATATAAGACTATCTCCCTTGTAATGATTATTATAAGCTTAAAACCCCAATTTTAAAGAATAAGGCATGTAAAAAAAATATAGTGCATAATGTAGAAATAATTAAAGCAAGTGAGATTGATTATATATAAAATAATTATGTTTAAAATACTCATAATCTCAAATTATAAGGATATTCAAAGAAATTTTTCAGAAATAATTTCAAAATTTTAAAATAAAAGGATAAGAGTGATTCTCAATATTTTAAAAAGATAAAATATATTTTTTGAAAATTAAATTCAAAAATAATTCAAAAATAATATTCAAAAAATAAATTGAAAGTGGTAAAAAGATATTTATTTTTAAATCAAGAGAAAGTGAGGAAAGAATAATAATAAATTCATAAAAACTAACTTCTCCTCTTTAATGAAAATAAACCTTTCAAAAATATTTTTTCATTTTTATTTAATCTAAAACAAATAAGTAAATCCAAGAAAGAGATAGAGGATAGAAATATATAATTGATGTTCAAGAGGGGTGAAATTGTAATCAATATTCACTAGACATCCATGAAGAAAGTAGATCCATCCAAGATTCAATGGATAAGTCCCCCCCCCCTCAATTGGTTTGATTAATGACAAAATAGAAACTTCATCATAAGAGAGAGTGATAGAATAATAATTATATCAATGATTTCAAGAGACAAAAATTAAATATATATTAATGATTTCAACAGAAAATGTACAGTTCAATAATCTTAAGAGGTAAGAATAATATATTAATCAGATATCAATACAATACAATTCCCCAGAATAAAATATTTAGAGTAAAAAATAAATAAATAAATATTTAAATGAAATTATTTCATGATTGGTGGACTATCACTTTAGAGATGTATATTTTGTTTTTATTAAGAATCCATGAAATGATATGTCATTAAAGTTCTAGTGGACTATATTGAGTTAAAAGTTCTACTTTCTACTTTTCCTTTAATTGGTTTTAGAAATCAAAAAAACTTTCTTAAATCTATAGTTACTGACTTTATATTTCCCAATTACTTTAGTATGTTTTTTAGAAAAAAAATATTTTATACCTAACATATAAATAATCTTAATTTAAAATGAATATAAAATTTTATTATTCAATATGATCTATCATACTAAAGGTTCTTCCAACACATCATACCAACTATTGTTCTGACCAGTGGTTTGACTAATATCATGTCTATAAAACTAAAAAAAGTTATGACCATTAGACTAGAATTGTTATTGATACATCAAATTAACCTTTGTTTAGTTTATTTGATTGATAAGAAATAGTAAATTCCATCGGATTATCCAAAATTTATAATTGGAGTGATTGGAATTATATCTATCAGACAAAATCAAAAATATAATTGTAATGGTTCTAAACAAAATGACATCAGAAAAATGAAGTACAAATCATTCTTAACTATCAATATCAAGATCCATATCATTATAAACTTTCAAAGTGAAATATTTCTGAGGACATTGCAACCAAATCAAAAATATTATCATTAGAGTATTGCCTTTAACTATGAGGTCATTTGAAGTACTGTGAGCTTATTAAATCTACAACTCAAGTCATTTATATAGTGACTCAGGTTTTGTCCCTGTTAGACTTTGGAATATTCCTATGAATAATTCCAAATCTAAGCATGAAGACAATGTGCGATTTTGAGGCCCGATGTTCCTGGAATTAATTTTATAAAAATATTAAGTGTTTTATACTATGCATGAGGTCAGAATGAGTTATATATTAAACGGTATCTCATATCAGAAATTTTAGGGCACAGTTTCATCCAGAGCACGCCGTTTACCTTAGGCGGGGTGTAAAATTTGTGGGCGTGGGCTTGTTGGGGAGAAATCCACCAAGGGCATTTTCATAAATAAATGGAAAAGTTTATTTATGGATGTCATCTTGAATAACTCATGAACGGAGTCTCAGATCGAAATTATGAGCACACTATTGAGTTCAGAACACTGCGTTTACCCTAGGGATGACCAAATCTTTTTTGAGCTGGGAGGTTTGGTTGGGGATGCTAAATGGTGGTTTAATTAATTAATTAAATGATTAATAAAACATAATAAATCCCCCCCTCTTTGATGAAGCAAAGTAGGAGGATAATTCCTCCCCTCGACCTTCCTCCTCCACCAACGAATCAGAGTCCAAATCATCGAAATGAAGCATTGTCGGTCTCAGATCTTGACGGCGGATGCTCTCAGATCATGCAGCAGCAGCAGTGGATCATACAAAGCGTCGGTGATCTACCAAAAGGTAGGTGGTTTGAGTTTTAAAATCTCGGATCCTATTTATGCGTTGTTTTTTCTTCAAATGGTCATAAGGGTTGTGTAGTTCGGGTCCTGAGCTTTCCAAAACTTGTTTCAGATCTAAATTTGGAGCATTGGGGTGCTCCTGGTGGCTCTTAGAAGTTTTCTAACGGAAAACCCATTTTCTGGTGGCGGCCATGACGGATTCCAGAGAGGGCGGTGGCAGAGGGGTGGTGGATTCCGGCTCTGGCACGACAGTTTATGGTGGTGGCATAGTGGTTTCTAGTGAGACAGGTGGGGGTTCGGCCTGGATTTTCTGGGGATTCTTTAAACCCTCAGAGGTGGTCTACCAGTTGAGCCACCACCTGTTGAGCAGCTGGTTGTGCCGGAAGTGCAGGATGAGGATGCACGCAGACTGAGTGCGCTGCATTAATTCCAAAGGCAGTGACCTCTGAGGTACTGGGGTGATCCAGACCCCCAAGTAGCTGATGACTGGATCAAAGCACTCACCCGAGTTTTCCACCTAGTGAGGAAACCTCCAGATCAGATGGTGGTCCTAGCGGTGAGCCTTCTGCATGGTTTGGTTGGGTGATGGTGGATTTTGGTGATGCAGTCCCACAACGAGGATATTCTCGTGTGGGAAGAGTTTGAGCAGCTCTTTATGGAAGAGTTTTATCCAGTAACGCTGAGGTCAGTTCGGATCCAGGAGATTCTATAGCTTCGGTGGGAGGGCATGACTGTGTCGGAGTACTCGTCAAGGCTTACAGATCTGTTACACTACTCCCTAAATATGGTTAAAGACTCGTTCTTTAGGACTCAGACCTTTGATCAGGGCCTACGCAGAGACATCCGAGTAGGTGTGATTTCATTGTTCTTGTCCACCTATGCTGGAGTGTTGGAGCGAGCCTTAGTGGTGGAGAGATTTCTGGCTGAGAAGATTCAGCCCGTTAGTGCTGGGCACGTGGTTGTTGAGACCTCAACAGCTTGTAGATGATGCCACGCGCAGGGGTCTGGATGGGCCTGATGTTTCAGGAGGCGACCCCTAGGACATAGGACCTGAGGCTCAAGGCTCTCAAGGCTCTTAGTCCAGTTTTGGTCAGTCGTAGGAGAGGCGGTGTTACACTTGCAATGGTCAGGGACATATTTCTAGAGATTATTCGACCCATCATGATTCTAAGAGGGATCCGGTCGACAGGCTTCCTTGGAAGAGTTAGCATCTCAAGTATGGAGGTCTGTCGGGCGGTGGACGTGGTGACAAAGATGGTGCAACAGAGGGAGGTGGTAGGCAGTATGAGTTTCCACCACCACCACCCCCAAGTGTTCCACGCTGAGCTCAGGGAGATGGAGGGTGAGAGTGAGGAAAACGAAAGGCCTTAGAGGCTGTTGACCCAGAGGCTCCGCGAATGGATATAGGTACGCTCTATGTCCTTTCTACTTTCTACAGTAGTTTTTCTAGACACTGTTAGGCGGTACTCTTTCCTTTTCTTTGCTTGCTCAAGGTTTGTTCAGGGTATTAGTAAGACCCTATGTGGGAGTTTTTTGACGTACTTCAAATGCATGACGAAGAGTGGTTCTTCCCCCACCGATACACATTTTAGTGACACAATTAAAACCATGTGGGCGAGTCAGTGTCACCTAAAGTGAATAGTTTTGAGGTGTGGTGGAAAATTTTCTCATACTTATGCGTTCGGGAAAGGTTGTGTGTTGGCACACTCACTGGCTTGGGAGACCTAGTTTAGAGTTAAGTTGCTTTCCCTCATGTTTATGGATTTTTGGGGATGAAAAGTTCTAAGGTGGGGAGGATTTAGTGACTCGTGTTTTGTCCTTATTAGACTTTGGAATATTCCTGCAAATAATTCCAGATCTAGGTGTGAAGACAACATGTGATTCCGAGGCCCGATGTTCCTAGAATTAATTTTATAAAAATATTAACTATTTTTATACTATTCACAAGGCGAGAATGATTTATCTCTTAAAAAATAGCTTAGATTGGAAATATGAGAGCACGGTTGAATCCGGATCATATCGTTTACCCTAGGCGGGGTGTAAACTTTGCAGGTGCAGGCCTACTGTAGAAAAATCCACCAGGGGCATCTTCATAAATAAATGGAAAAGTTTATTTATGGATGTCGGCTTGAATAAATCCTGAATGAAGTCTTGGATCGAAATTCTGAGTACATCATTGAGTTCAGAATGTCGTGTTTACCCTAGGGATGTGTTGATGCTCCTTTCTGTCACAGAGTTCAATGAATGGAAAAGGGGAATACCTTAAGCACAAAGAGGGTCACCCTTTTAAGAACATCAAAAAAATTGACAAAGGCATGGGCTGGGAGCCCAGTTAGAGTGAGGCATGCAAGACACTTGCGCCCCACTTATGGATCGTGCAGCTCACTTGCGCGTCCTATTTGGTTTTTCGCCCAAGGTGCAAGGTGGCCTATAAATAGCCCCTGTGGGCCCCCATTTCAGGGACAAATTTTCCAAAAGTCAAATTCAAGCTCTAGTCGCCCTAGTCTTCAACTCGACTCTTCCGAAAGCTTCTAAGGTAACTTTTTACCTAGAATGGAATACTTGAAGAAGTAGAATAAGGCTTGAGTGTTTAGAATTCATCAACACTTGTGTGCCTAAGTGTCAAGACCTCCTTAAAAATAGAAACACTAGTGCGCCACCCTACCCTTTTGATGAAACTTGTATGCCATCCTTTTGGAAACATCTTAGGATAATACTAAAGGCTTGAGTTAAGTCTCACCCAAGAATTACCCTACAGATTCTTCGTCACCCAGGTTAACCCATGCCACGCAAGTACACTTGCGCGTCCAAGACTTGCGCGCCAACTTCATTTGTGTGACTCTCTCTCGTTCACCGCTCCTCTTCAAGATATTAGCCCTTGAACCCCTTTTCAAAGACATTTATGGCATGGTTACTTTGTTGGCTTCCTTATCTGAAAGGAATTCTGTGAGAACCTCTCCCAAAACCTCGTCACTTACAAGCTTTAGGTCACTATTGTTAGAGGTTTTATCCATATAACATCATCCTTTAAGATGAGAAGATATTTTGATTTAGGGCATCCTCCTCATGAGTAATTCCCAAGTTCTATTAGTTCAGGCCTCCTTCTCAGGAATAATCCCCAATCATAAATTCTATTAATTAGGGAATCCTCCTTAGAAGTAAGCCCCAAGTACCCTTAACCTAGGCCACCTTCTCAGGATTAATCTACAGTCATAATTTCCTTTAACATTGGGCATCCTCCTCAGGAGTAAGCCCCAATCTTAATTTCTTTTGATTTGGGCCTCCCTCTCAGGAATAAGCCCCAATCATAAGTCCCTTTTAATTTGGGCCTCCTTCTCAAGAATAAGCCCCAATCATAATTCCTTTAATTAGGGCATCCTCTTCGGGAGTAATCCCTAAGTCCCCTTAACATGGGCCTCCTTCTTGGGAGTAATCCCCAGTCATAATTTCCTTTTAATTTGGGCATCCTTCTCAGGAGTAAGCCCCAAGTTTTAGGTCCCCTTTAATTTGGGAATCCTTTTTAGGAGTAAGCCCTGGGTTAAAACTACAAATCTCCATAAAAGTACAAATACCTTTATGGAACCTGCTCCTAGGATTATTTCCTAAAGTGAGTCCTGGTCTTCATCTACTTGGGTAGTCATACATACGTAATGCCTACATCATTTCTTATGATTGCATCTTTCGTGGAACAATCGTCAGGTTTACTGATACCTCTTGTTTCTCACACTGAGCATGACTCGTGTGATCTTAGAGTGTAAAAGTAATCACGACATCTCTTTTTGGTCCATTAACCATGTATAAGCCCCATATTTCTTCATCCAAACTACGTATACTTTGATCTCTGCCTAAAAGTAGAGTACATAGGAAGCCTTTCCAAGGTTCAAGCCCATATTCCATTAATTATTTTTCATCCCATATGATGTTAAACTATATCCTTCTTATCAAACTACATGGGTTTTGATTCATTTTTAATGAGGATATGTAGGTAGCCTATCTGTGGGTATGATCCCAACTCTGAAATAATTCATGTCATTCTAAATGACAATAAACTTAAAGTGTCCCATTGAGTGGATTTAAAACTAGTATGGTCATCATAATGACCAAGATATTTCTATATAATGTATTTAAGGATACCATTGACTAAGAATCTCTAATACATACGGATAATTATCCATCAATAAAGAACCTCAAATACATATAAAAGATTCTCTAAATCCCATACATATCAATCATCAATTGCCAAATCTAAAGGAAAACTCATTTTCATGCTTGGTGAATTAATAAGGATATGTGAACATAACTTAAATCTATAAGAGAGTCTCAGAGTAGGCAATAATTCCCCCCAAAAAGGTGTGTTGATCCCGAACTCCCATCCTCTCGACCAACTCAAATTCTTAAGCCTCATCATTCTATAACTAATGAGCACCTACCTTGGGAAAGTATGTCCAAATGGATATAGAATCATTGAGTGTTTCTAGTTCTACAAATAAACCCGTTAGAAACTGATTGGAAAGTTTGAACCTTAAAAAAACATGGTCATCCCCATTTCCATACGATACAAAAAAATGGTGAACCCGATGTGAATCCTTAACCAAGTTAAATGATGTTTTACTTATTTGTTAGGCCCCTATTAAACTCAATAGGACTTCCAACAAAGAAATCAATAACATATGTTCTCATCCAAAAGATGTAGTTTGTCCAGACTTATATTGATTATGTCTACTATATCAAATAGAAACT
Source organism: Viscum album (assembly GCA_963277665.1). Classification (NCBI taxonomy): domain Eukaryota; kingdom Viridiplantae; phylum Streptophyta; class Magnoliopsida; order Santalales; family Viscaceae; genus Viscum; species Viscum album. The sequence goes on from OY728126.1 coordinate 912,673,602, forward strand.
CTTTTCCAAAATCTCTCTACAACACAAAAATGGCTTCTTTAAGGTTCACACCTGTGAATGTCTCAGCCGCTACTCCTGTTGGATCCTCGTCCAATCTGAGGACGACATCACCTACTTAGAATCTTCAATGCTGGGTATCAAATGCATTTTTGAGGGAATACCTTCAACATGATACCATCCTAACTCTGGAGGCCACTCGACAAGCCCTCCAAGTTAACAACTCACCCTGGTTGTTCGGACAGCAACGACCAATAGTCAAGAAGCAGGTGGTGCCAACCACCATCTCCAACCGTTTTGGGTCTTTATCCTCGGAACAAAATAACCAGTCCCTCCCATATTACAGGGAGGTGAATCAAGAGGTCACTCATGGCCTTAGTTTAAGAAGACAGGATTCCTTCCTGAGGACTACCACCAACAATCACCACCAGAATCATGCGGTTGTGCACCCTCAACATGATGGGGGTATTGTCTCTAGGTGTTCGTCTCAGGTTCCTCAGACCCGAGCACACAAGAGGAATTGTCAGAGGTGAAATTCGGATAACAGGGAGAAGGTTCTTACCTCTTCCCCCTCCGAAGAAGTCCATCAACCTAACTTGATGGCAAACAACGAGTGGGAATATAAACTCATTCGTCCTAATTTCAATGCCCAGTAGACTCGTCTTGAAGCAACACACCAATCCCGCCAGGAAATTTCGGCGGAGTACTATAGGCAGGCACATACACCTGTTTATAAATCATCAGTTAGTCAGCCGGCTCGTCTGACTGCATCCAAAGAAGCCCGCCAACCAAATGTGGTGACCACCTGTAAACAAGAACAAACATCTACTTACACTCACCAATTATACTAGAAGTCTCATCTGCCAGTATTGAAGGAAATTCATCAATCATATTTGGTGGAGAACAATCAGCAGGCACATACACCTGCAGTTCATCAAGCTAACCAACAGTCTTGTTTGGTAGCACCCGAAGATGTCAATTGGAAAGCTCCAATGACAAACAGGAGGCAGACACAACTTTCTACCCCCACACATGAGTACTGTCAGAATTAACTGAGAGGAAAAGGAGGAAAGGAGCAAGAACACACACTTACTCCAAACACATAATGGATGTATATTCTTGTTCCGGTAGCTGAAGTCACCAAGCACATTCTGACAATGATGAAAGAGAAGAAGCCAATCCCTGCCCATATTCTGGATACCTATCAAAATATTATAATAACTTCAGTGACATCACAGGGAAAGAAACATAAATCTATCCCTGTTAGTGGAGCGACTCATCAACATATCACCTAGAAGCATATACACACCTCTGTTCCAGTCCAGGAGGGTTGTGGGGCATACTCCCCCATTTCATACGGACAATCAAGTCAAGCACATACACCCGATTTAAATGAAGATAGTCAACCTAACCTGACCATTTCTCTTGAGCAGGCACATACACCTGCCCATGATAACCAATTTCGTCAAAAAGTGGTTTCCAAAGTGGGTAATAAGGTGTCCAAGAAAAATACCCATCCAACATAGTTAAAAAATCAAGATCCAATATACAATAAGGCCTTGCTCAATGCTGGAGTTCTTGAAGCCCTCAAACAATTATCTGTTGCAACTCAAGATTCTACTCTCTCATTTCTAAATTCTGGAAATAACAACAATAATTCTGAAGGTCTTCATCAGACCCTTCCTCATGAAGGCTTTCTTCATGAAAATTCGGTCAATCTCGAAGCATCATCTTTATATGAGAGCCATAATAACCCTCTGCAAAGCCAGAAGACCAAGGAGCAAAAGGTTTCATCTTTTTCTATAACCCACCATAGTGGTCCTCCCCATGATGATGAATTTATCTGAGAAATTACTCTCCGCAGTAGTAATTCGCATTTCTTGGAAAATTATTCAATGGACAATGTAGTAATGAGAAAAAGCCCACTTATCTTGAGGCTCTTGCAAATGCGAATCCAGTCATGTCTGGTGCCTTACCACTAGTAGGTGAAATAATTTCTCAATAAGAAGATAGCCCGGGGTGTAGTTCATTCTCCGAACCACCCCTGGGTCATTCATCTTCTAATTTGAAAAATGAATTCTCTATCAATATTGTTGAATCTGATGAAGCAACAAATAAGAACCATATTTGGTCCAATCAGGTAGAAGAATCTTCATCAAATGAAAAAGAGGAAGTGCTGAATATGAGAAAACAATTGGCGAAAGGTGAAATACCAGTCATGTTTTGGCATTTGGCTAACTCTCAATATGATATTCCAGAAATGTTGACAGAAGAATGTATTTATGATATTCATCTCAACATATGGAAAACTCTTTGTCACTTAAAAGAGAAAATATTACCTTATTATGAATATCAAAATCATGTTAAGGTAATAGAAGGGTTGAAATTACAAATTGACTTGGAATATCTCTCAATTTCCTGACATCCAAAGGTTGAAAAGCAGTAGAGATCCCTTCAGCGCACATGCCTTGGTGCATTAAAAAGGTTTTTCTAGTTAATTACCAATTCCCCATCTATTATTCATATTAAGGGATAGGGTGTTCATGGAGCATTGCATTTAACTGTGCTCTCCAGTCAACAAAGCCCGCCAAAAGTGGTCTCATGCAATTTTATTGCCCATGGATGGCCAGAGCTAACTGGTTTTTTGTGTAATCAAAGGCTTGCTCAAGAACAGGCCTCAACTAGTTCTTCCCAAAGTCAGGCATATAAAGAACAAGTTGTCGAATTAATCTTGAATCAAGCAAATGAGAATATCAAATAGGCTTATCATTTAGAGCATGCTCATCATCAGGTGACAGAGGTGTTAGAAATAATCCAACGATCATCTGAGCCAGGTGATTTGAGTGGATGTCGGATGATGCATCCGGCCAATTTCTGGAATTAAATCCTCAAAATCAGGAAAGATTTTAAGAAAGTTTCAGATGTATCAGCTTAAGATCCATCTCATCTTTCCAGTCTGGGGACTCTTTTAATCCAACCCTCGGGATCAACAAATAGGATTCGAGGAGTTGAGCAGGAAAAACAGGAACAGCCCCAGTCCACCGGACTATGGATTTTTTCAAATTCTCAATATCTTCCTCAGCAAAATCCAGTCTTTTATCAATTAGGGAAGAATACACAAGAGGAATACAGAGATGAATTATCAGGAAATTCCCTCAAAATTATGGTTCATCAAAAATTTCATGAGGGATCAACAAAACAAAAGGAAATGTCTCATAAAGGACATGGAAGAAGACAATATCGCAGAAACACTGACAGAAAGGTTTCAATGCATTATGCATCGATAAATGTCATCAACCCCATTGTCACTGATCCCCCAGAATATGAGGCTCACTCAAAGGAATCAGATGAAGAAGTTCTTGTTCAAGAGGATATATACACAGAAACAAATTAAGAAGGTGTGTGTACCCGAAATCAAAGGCTTACCCAGAATCTAGGTATACCTTCAAATAACCAACCCCCCCCCCTCTCTGAAAGGCGTCCAACAAGGGGAAAGGAAAAAAGTCAGATTGCATATCAATTTTTCACTGGAGAAGGTCAATCTCTTTAACTTGAAGAGATACTTGCACAGCAAGAAGAAGAAATGAAGGACTTAAGGATGTTAAATACAAAACCACTTCAAGGTAGTCTTCCTCCTAAGCATGCTGGAGTTAATCAATCAAGGTAATTTTTTATAGTTATTGGGATGGATCAAGAATATACCCCTTTACAAGTACACCCTCACAGGTCCAATCCTATGGGTCATACACAACAGCAACTGGAAACGCTACCATCAGTGGCAGTATCGGTCGCCACACCCATCCAAACTCCAGTTATTGCACTTTCTCAAGTCCAAGCTCAACCAGATGTTTCTCAAACATTATTGACTACCATTGAGTCATTAATAGCTTGGTTGGAAGATATGGAAGGACAACATGCACCAGTTCAACCGGAAAAGAGAGCTTACCTTGAATGGGTGGATTCAATTCCTCCCCCACCAAATTATGTGAATACCACATTCCCAATTTTTAATGGTTCGGGAGATCCAGAACAATACTTAAAACATTTTGTTTCTCATTGTGATCCTATGATGGGAACTCCTCAACAACAAGAATTAGTTAAGCTCATGTGTGTTTTGTAGTCATTACAAGGACCTGCTTTTGTATGGTATACAAGTTTGCAATCTCGATCAATTACTGGGTGGGAAGATCTCCGTCAAAAATTCCTTCTTCAATTTAGCTCAACATTACCAAAGATGAAATTTTTTGATATTACCAATTGTAAAAAAAGGGAAAATAAAAGAGTTTCATATTTCATTGCTCGTTGGAAGGAATTAACATATTCCTTAAGTTTAGTACTCCCTCAAGAATAGTTACTGCCAATCTGTGTGGAAAATCCGGGTGATGAATTACGCACACCATTGATCCCTATTAAATACATAGGAGGGTTTTGAGACCTTACTTCAATCACTCAGCAAATAGAAGACTCTCTTATAGAGACCAGGGCTAAAACTTGTGTAATTCCATCAGCTCTAGGAATGAGAATAGGGAAAGTAGAGACTGCTACAGTTACACTTAAACAGGAACCTATACCTGCTTCCACTTCAAACCCTTTATCATATCGAAGGGATCCACCACCTGAACGTCAACAATAATGGCCTCCTCGTCAAGATGATCAAAGAGATCAAAGGTGGAAACATTTTGAGGATTTAAAGAAAAAATTTATTTTTTCTGGAATGAACAAGTTCCTGGTTACTTCATATGGGCTCTGGAAAACAATATGGTTCAGTTTTCAAGGCCCAAAAGGCCGAACAAGGAAGGAGATGAAGACCTCCCCAACTATTTCCCATTTCATCAGATTTTGGGGCATCCCATTCCAGAGTGTTTTGTCTTAAAAGACATCCTGGAAAAGATGGTGGACTCTAGACAAGTAAAACTGAAAGGTTCTTCATCCCAGGTATCATGTGTTACTGCTACTGATCCAGAGGAAGAAGGCGAGTGGCACGAAATCAAAAGTAAAAATGCACAGAAATATGATGATTGGATGGTCAAGAAAATGATCAACTGAACTCATGCCATTTTATGAACAAAATTTAATCAAACAAATGTGTCTTATGTTATTTCTTCCATAGTAAAACCCCCTTCATCAGAAGGAAAATCCTCAAAGAAGTGGTGTAATTTGAAGAAAGAAGAGCAGTTAGAAGAAGACGAGCTCGTGTCAAAGCCTAAGTTGTCTTTGACTCTAGCAGATTTTATTCCATATGCTTCAAAAGCACAGGCACTGCCCCACTAAATGACACAGCCTGAACTGGTTCATCAGGCAGAGTCTTCATCAGATGAAGAATTGATCTTTGGTTCTATTAACATGATTCATTTAACATATCCCTATGATAATGATAGTTTCGATCATGATGAGCCTAAGTTCCTTGTATATAATAGAGAAATTAGAGGAATATACAGAGGTCTAGGATACAGAGGAAGACGTGGATATTCTAGAAGCCACTATTTTAATCCTACCCCTGATAGAACTATATATGTGGTAGAAAATCGTGGAAAATCCCTTCTGCGGGCTCAACAGGAACAAGAAATTTCTTCCACACATGGAAGATTTGGTCATGAAACAATTATTTTGGAGGACCGGTTAGAGGTTACAACTTCTTAATCTCAACAAATATATAGACCTAGTCAGTCTAATCTACTAAATCCAGGAGTTTTTCCAATTCCTACCCTGATATAGGATGCATCTACTGCCAAAGAATCAAATTCCAAAGCACCTACAAAACCACATTTTCATGCTGGGAAATGCAGACCTTTGGACCAAAAGTATTATGTCTTGAAACATTTGGCACAAGTACTGGCCAAGTTATCAATTCTGGATGCCTTGAATCTATCAAAAGATCTCTGGGAGGTGCTTATTGAGGCTTTTTCAAGTCCTCAAGAATTCGAAACTGAAATTATTATGGCTGAGGTCTACCTTATAGAGAATGATCCTGAAGAATGCCATGCAGTGATATCTTTTACAGATGAAGATGAAGATAATGTTGTACATGTACATATAAGACCTTTGTATCTATCTGGAAAAGTCAATGACATAGACATCTGAAGAGCTTTCATTGATAATGGATCAGGAGTCAACCTCATTCTTATTCATACACTTCGTCGATTGGGCCTCACCGAATATGATTTATCTCCTACTTTGATGTTTAAAGGATATTATAAGAATGAACAAGAACCTTTGGGCAAGATAACAATCAGAATTCATTTTTGAGACCTTGTGTATAATTCAGATTTCATGGTTGTTCGTCAGGACACCGCCTTCAACATTTTTCTTGGAAGACCTTGGCTACATCAACATGTGGTCGTACCTTCATCATACCATCAATGTCTCAAATATTTTTTCAATCGTCAAATTGGGACATTGTATGGTGACAAGGCCCCATTCAAAACGTGTGAATCTCAATACATTGAGGTAGAATTTTATCACATGGAGGGAAAGGAAAAATACACAGCAAAGGAGTTCACCAAAATTAATTCTCAAAATGGTTTGGAAAAGATTCCAGTAAATCCATTAATACATGTGAGTACAGATTATGTGTACCCTATCAGTCAAATTGACAGGATAGACCTAAATACAAACACTCTTATGGAAACATCTATAATGTCAATTATGGAAATAAATCCAAATAGCATGGGAGAAATTGTTGATTCGCCAAGCAGTGATGAAAGATTAAATAGAGATGTCTTCATTTCATCCGCTGAAATCCAGCAATTATATACTTCATCAACCAGGCCAGAAGAAGTTATAGCAATACCATAGGAAAACAATGATGTCAATTCTCAATCTATAATCTCTTCTTTATCACCCCAGGAAGACCCTTCATCATCAATAGGGTCAGAAATGGAAGCCTCTTATTCAAGATGTTCAAATTTTAACTTCTCCCCTGACCATGGAAATTCTACTTAGTCATCTACTATGTAAGTAGAAACAGAATAAGTAACACATATTGAATAAGAAGAGAAAGATCGCAGGGATGATCCTCCAGTATTTGAAGAGGGTATCTCTACCACTGTGGATGAACTCAGAGAAATAAATCTGGGTACAAACGAAGATCCATGCCCCATTTTAATTAGTATATCCATGACTCTTGAAGAGCAAGAAAGGTATACTTAACTTCTAAATAAAAATCAAGATTTATTTCCTTGGAATTATACAGAAATTACAGGTCTTAATATTTGGGTTTTCCAGAAGAACATTGAGGATTCAAGCAAGCAGCAAGAAGAACACACCCAACTTATGCCTCTAAAATTGAAGCTGAAGTTGATAATCTTATCAAGGATAACTTTATCAGAGAAGTTCAATATCCCAAATGGCTAGCTAATATTGTCCCTATAAAAAAGAAGAATGGACAAATTATATTTTTCATTGACTTCAGAGATCTTAATCGGCATTGTCCCAAGGATGATTTTCCAGTTACGATCATAGAACTCTTAATTGATGCAACAGCTGTCTACAAAGATCTTTCCTTCATGTATGGTTACTCTGGGTACAATCAAATATGAATGGCCCTAGAATATGAGGAGTCTATAGCCTTAAAAGCTCCTCAAGGTGTGTTTTTTTATCGATTAATTCCCTTTGGCCTGAAGAATGCAGGTGCAACGTATCAACGTGCCATGCACCATATCTTCAAACCCTTTTTAGGGAAATTTGTTGAATGTTATGTGATGATTTGGTGGTTAAATTCAAACAATGTTCTGATCACTTGGATTATTTGGAAATCATATTCAACAAACTTCGACAACATAATTTGAAGATGAACCCCTTGAAATGTGCTTTCAGGGTAACCTCAGGAAAATTTATCGGCTTTGTTGTATGCCATCATGGTATCGAAGTTGATCTTGAGAAGACAAAATCAATCCTTGAAATGTCACCTCATAGAAATTTGAATGAATTAAGAGTAATTCAAGGATACTTGCCCTATATTCGGCATTTCATTTCCAATTTGGCAGGCAAGTGTTTACCCTTCACCAGATTAATGAAGAAGGGAGTCACCTACCAATGGACTGAAGAATGTCAAGAATCATTCTATATCCTCAAGAAATATCTCTTGAATCCACCGGTATTAATGACACCTGTTGAAGGAAGACCACTTATTCTCTATGTGACATATTTATAGTGATCATTGGGTGCCTTCCTTGCCCAAAAGAATGATGTTGGGAATGAAAACAACCTTTACTATCTCATTCGGACTATGATTGAGGCAGAAACTCGATATTCAAGTATTGAAAAGTGTTGTCTAGCATTAATCTTTGAAGTTCAGAAATTGAGACACTACCTGCAACATCATGAGGTCCAATTGGTATCTCACAATAACCTGCTCAAATTTATCCTTAGTTGTCCAATGCTTACAGGATGTCTGGTAAGGTGGGAAGTTATTTTTCAATAGTTTGATATCTAGTATGTGTCTCAAAAGGAAATAAAGGTCCAATCGCTGGCCGATTTCCTTGCTGAACACCCATCTTTAGAAAATACATCTTTAAATATTTAACTTCCTGATGATGAAGTATTCTCTATTCAAGATAATCCTCAAACATGGTAAATGTACTTTGATGGTACCTCCAGAAGTCCAAAAGGGAAGAAAATGGAAGATCCTAAATTCAAAACAATTGGGTTAGGAATCGTACTTATTTCCCTAGAAAAGGTAGTTCTACCCTATTCCTTCTTATTATTGGAAGGCGGTACAAAAAATGAAGCAGAATATCAAGCTCTCATCGCAGGCTTGGAATTGGCGCTTTAGGTATAGGTGAATCACTTGAAGGTAAAAGGTGATTCAGATTTGGTAATCAAACAAATCAATGAGGATTATGCCATCAGAAAGGAAGATTTAATCCCTTTTTGTGATTACATTAGAGAGTTAATGGAAGAATTTCCCTCAGAACTGACATTTTCTTATGTCCCGTGATCACAAAATGCCCAAGCTGATGCATTGGCTAATGTAGCCACAACCCTGGAAGATCCAAATCGGGATGAAACAATCATCAGTATTGCCCATCGTTGTATATTTTCACCTTTTTTTTCAAATCAGAACAGAGGAAATCAATGAAATTAGTCCCATTTCTGAACCATATGATCATACTACAGAATGGATGACATTTATCAGGGAATACCTTCAAAATGGAACACTCCCACCTGAAAGAGCCGGGAAAGAACAAGTTCGGTGACGTGTGGTCAATTTTACTCTTTATGATAGCCCAGATCACCAAAAATTCTCTAGAAGCAAGGTTTTGATGGAATTCTCTTCAGATGTATTGATGGTGAAGAGACAATGGCGGTCATGAATGAAGTACATGCAGGATTTTGTGGTGCCCACCAATCTAGACATAGACTTTCCAGTCAAATTCGAAGTCTTGGATACTTCTGGCCTTCAATGAATCAATATTGTGTTGATTTCACTAAGAAGTGTAATTCTTTCCAACTATGTTCCAACTTCATTCATCAACCCCCAGAGTTTCTTCATACAGCTAAATACTCCTGGCTGTTTTCTACATGGGGAATGGATGTAGTAGGACCTTATCCTCCGGCTACAACTAAGCATTTTAAGTATATTCTTACTGTTACTGACTTCTTTTCCAAATGGGTAGAGGCAATACCTCTCAAAGAATTCGGTGCTAAAATCATTGTTAGGATTGTTAAGTCCAACATCATTACCAGATTTGGTGTTCCTCGTACCATATTGACGGTTAATGTTACCAAATTTTGTTCATCCGAGGTAAGAAAGTTGTATCAAGAATGCAATATCAAATCCAACCATTCATCCCAGTATCATGCAGCGGCCAATGGTCAAGTAGAGTCTTTCAATAAGACTCTTTCAAATATACTTCAAAAGATGGTGGATAAAGATAAGAAGTCATGGCCTGATAAACTTTTTCATGCTCTATGGACTTATCGGACTACCACTTGCACTACTACACGATCAAATCCATATTCATTGGTATATGAAATGAAAGAAGTCTTGCCTATTTAAGTCTAATTACGTTCGCTTAGAGTAGCCATTTGTGATCAGTTATCTATAGATGAATAATCTCAAAATAAATTGGATGAATTGGAACAACTAGATGAAAAAAGATTGTGCACACTGCACCATTTAGAAATATATATGAATCGAATAGCACGAGCTTTCAATAAAAAATTTCATCTTCGTTCATTCATTCAAGGAGAATTGGTATTGTTCTTAAGAACCCCAATGATACCAGGAAAGAAGCCACCAAATCTTGATCCAAAGTGGTAAGGACCTTACTCAATACATAAGTTCTACTTCAATGGAGCTTATTCTTTAATCTCAATGTATGGAGAACTCATTACAACTCCAACCAATGCAATATTCTTGAAGAATTATTTTTTGTAACAAAAATACACCCATATTCCTTGTTGTGGGACATTAAACTGAATAGCCCCCTCTGTCGTCCAACATGACGTTAAACTATGTCCCCCCATCATCCAACATGACGTTAAATTGTGCATCGTCTGAGCTGTAGGACGTTAAACTGCCAACCACCCCATGTATATGACACTTGACATTAAGTGTGATCTCCACATGCGCAATTGTCTTTTAAAATCTGTTTCCATGCGTTCCATGGGTAGCTAAACATGCATAATCCCCACACCATCCTTCATGGTCGCATATTTCGTGACATGATCGTCAGGTCTGTTGCTGCCTCTTGTTTCTCACACCGAGCATGACTCACGTGATCTTAGAGTAAGCTCCGACCATGACATATTCTCTGGGCCACTAACCATGCTTAAGTCCCAACATCATATTCGGGTCGTTATCCTCAAGTACACCCCAATTTCCGAATCCATCTCAATTGAACTACGTGGACTTTGATCCTTGCCTCCTAGGCTGGGTACATAGGCAACATCATGAGGTTCAAGCCCAAACCCACTTTCTTCATATCGATTCACCTCCATCCCATACGATGTTGATCCGTGAATCCCCCATAAACCATCTTATTCATATCGGTTCACTTTCATCCTACATGACATTAAACTATGTACATCCCGTTGTCCTAGCTATATGACGTTAAACTATACAGTCCCCCATTGTGCTTACTGCAATACATTAAACTGCATAGCACTGGTCCATGCATATGACCTTAAACTATTTGCACTTTTCTCATGTATGACAATAAACTACAACAATCCCCGATACCCTCACTCGAGAGGAATCATCATTGACATGGTCTCCAACCATGTCATATTTCAATAACTATGCATGGCTTGATTCTCATCCTTATGAGATACGTAGTGACACCCAAGTCTTTAATCTTGGGTCTATCCATAATTGAAATAAATTCCTCTTTACCCCTCATATGTATGAACCAAATCTGTACAAAGGGTATTTTAAGAACTACGTGAAGCTTGATTCCCATCCTCATGGGATACATAGGAACGCTCGATCATTCCTCGAGTCTAGCCCCGAGCCTTTGTGCCTAACCCCAAACTCCACTTTCAGTCCCTTGGATAAAAAGTCCCCTTGGGAGCACATGGTGTGATATGGAACACCCTGGTCTTTTTCACATCAGGTTTATAACAAATGCACGATGTTTCTCCCTCACTATGGTCTGATCTCTATGACCCTAAACTAAGATCTTCCATGCTCTCGTCCTGTATGACGTTAAACTGTATTTCATGAATTATGTGTGGCTTGATTCTTATCCTAATGAGATATGTAGTGACATCTAGAATCTCAATTCAAGACACAACTGCAACATTATAAAAATTATATTCATGGTCTCCATAACCCTTTTCTTGACTTCTGGTCGCAAAATGTCTGATACCTGAGAGTTCTTTTCCCAAACTATGCAGCATGTACCCTTAGGCCTTGCATAAGTTGTCTACATAACGGACCTATTTTCCAAAAGATGCTACTATTTGACTATGCATCTTATGCCCCAGTTGGCCCTACATAATTCAACCTCCATAATGGGTTTGTCAAGTAATGGTAACTTCATTCTTAGGATAAGCCTCTTTTGTCCCTATTGGTCTTAATGACGATATGTAGGGATCTGTAAAAAAACCACCATCCTTAACATATTTGTTCCATACTCTTTTTCATGACCTGAAAGTATTCAAGTCTATGGTTTACATTTTCCTCCTTCTCCATATGTTCAGAGAAATATGAAATAACCTTGGACCACTTAACCATATGTTGTATAATGTTTCTATCTCCAGTTTTAGTCATATGATTTAAAACCACAGATACCTTTTTTCCTATGTTTGGGTTAGACCTTCGTATAAGTCACATTCCTCCAATTCTTTGACAATTCTGATTGAAAATATTCTCTCTATATTCAAGTACATTTCTCCATAAATCAGACTCTATGCTTTGTAAAATTTGAATCTCCATAAAACTTTCTTCAGATTTTAGTAATAGAAAGTCAAATTTTTGAGAGTTATTTTTCCCGACTATGCAGTACGTGCCCTTAGGTGGCCTTGCATAAGCTGTCTACAATGGACCTATTAGCCAAAAGATACTACTATTTGACTATATAGCATATTCCCTAGTTGGCCCTGTATAATTCATCCCCCATAACGGGTTTGTCAAGTAGTGGTAACTTCATTCTTAGAAAAGACTTCATCTAATGCCTTTTATCTCTTTTCCCATTTCATTACTCAGATTCAAAATTTCTCAAGTCACAGTTTACAATTTTCCCCCTCCATAATTGAATATGGTAATATGTTTCCAAACAAATTATCAAAAATTGAGTCAATATCATCCATTCGGTCAAAGCTATTTTACCTTAAATATTATAATTTTTATAGTCCAACATGCATGACTTTAAACTACCAATAACAAAATACATGGTACTCATTAAATTGGGAACCTGTAAAGGGTACTCTAAACAAAATTTGAGTCCCAGCTCACTAAACATACATTTTGTATGATTTAGGAAATATTGAGCAATTAAAGATGCAAAGTTTATGGGGTTGTTTATATAACCCTATTAAAAATCAAACTATGTTTACTAGGCCCATTGGATTAGGTAAAAATAAGAGCAATTATCAAGAAAATGAAGGTACAAATGATTGAAAATGAACTGTTTTTTATTGATGAACAATATTAGAAGAACATACACAGACAGGAGTCTCTTATCTTTTTTCATAAATTACAGAATACTTTCAACATGATTTCTCATCTATTTAACAGCATCCCGAGCTTCATCAGTAGCCACTTGAAGTTCATTTACTCGACCAGATTCACTCTCTTCAGCTCAATGAAGTGCTTCTTTGGCATTTGTGATGGCTTTTATACCATCCGCTTGGACTTATTCCAACGAATTATGAAGCTGTTCATGCTCCCCAGTAACAGCATCTAGCTTTTTCTGAAGGTGTAACTGCAGGAAAATCTTATCCTTGATCTTTTGCTTTAGCTCCTTCAGATTTACAGCATGAGCAGCCTCATCTTGGGACACTGTAGCCTGAAATTCACTAATATTGGTTAGAAATCTAGCTCTAATCAGGTCTTGATGACACCTTTTCTCTTTCTCCCTCCTTCAAATTACTTGTTTCATTGTGACATATATTTATTGATATCCAAAACCACCAAGTCCAAGCTTGATGAACATGTATGAAAGTCTTGGAATTTTCGAAGGCATCTCTTCAAGAGGCACCTCATATATTATCTTCCATATATTTTCCCATGCCTTGCGATGTGAGAATTGAAGCACCTTTTTCATCTCTAGGTCTGATTCGGCATCACTATCACAGGGAGGAACATAGTTTGGGATTAATGCACTTAAGGAAGTACCATGTTCTGCTCCTTCCCTGACCCTGGTTGCTTCACCTTTTGCTACTGTTTGGGCTGAGGCTAAGGCTTCACCTTCATATCTATCCATTGAAGTTTACAGGCCTGTTTGATCAATTGAAAGTATGGTTAGTTTCAAAGTATGGTAAAAGTTTATTAATTGTCTTGGAGGTTAAGTAAGCCAAAAATATCATTTTATTTTACCTAAAAGTAGATTAGAAACTTGTGAAGACCCCTCTCCATAGTTCCTAGCTTCAATAGGGTTTTCAGAATGGGTTTTAGGAGGGTCTTTCATGCTAAGTTCCACCTGAGATAGTGTTTTTTCAATAACAGGGTTGACATCAATGTCTACACCCCTTTCAATAATTGTTGGTTCAATAGTTTCTTCATTTGGAACTATACATTTTTTAACCAAACATGGTTAGAAGTGTAATCATGAGAAGATTAACAGGACAAATTATGAAGCTCACGTCCATTTGATTCTATAAATAAATCTTCTAAATCTTCTAAATCAGGTGGTAAATTAACTTGTTTTAAAATTTCTTCAAATGACATGCCAAGATTCATCATTTTATCCAATGATGTCCTAGATCCCAGTTTAGTCTCACCAGTGGGAGCACTTGGTATGTCTTCTTCGTGGCTTTTATCTAGCAATCTCTGACCCCGGATAGCTTCTTCAAAGATAGTTGTGGGGTTAGCTTCGGTGGTTGAAAAATGTTCTTTTGCATGTGTTGAACCTAAAACATCACAGAATGGAAGTTAGTTGTTGTCTCATTTGAGGTTCTATGAAGTATTGTTAATTTACCAGAAGTCTTTTCTCTCCTGGCATTAGAAACAGAAGAAGTTCTGGGAATATATATCGGCTCATCTGATCTCAGTATTTATTCAGGAACAGCCATTTCAACAGGAACTTTCAGTTGTTCTACAGCACCCTCCATTGTAATCAGAGGATGGTCAGTCCTTTCCCTTAAAAGGGAAACTGAAGAATCCCCTGCAATCCCGATAATTTTGAGCACTTTTTCATAAGTTAAGATTCATGACTAACAGAAAGACTTACCACTACTGATAAAGCATTTGACTGTGGTCTTATTTCTTCGATGCCTTTTCTTATTAGCCTTTTAGGGTGGACTGGCATCATCATCTCCGAAAATAGGTATCAGAGAAAATAACGCCCTTTCTAACTCCTCATCCATGACTTGTTGGCCTGGACATACTTCGCCCGGCTCATGAGGAGATTCAATGGCTCCAAGAGAAGTTCCACCAGGGCTATACCACGGTGAAGGGATATTAGTGGTTCTTTCCTTTACAAGCTGCAGGATGAAGAAAATTATTTCCTTGAACAACAAATCTTTGACTAAATTCAAATTTCAAAGAAAATAGAAATATGAGAAAAAAAGGAAACTTACATCTTCAGGAGCCACGTAATCATGCCACTCTTCGTCTAATGAAGGACTAATCCCCTCAGTGGTACCACATTCCATCATTTCCTTCACCCTCTTGGTGACAAGAACTGACTCATCAGTGACATATATGAGAATTTCCAGCTCTTTGATGTAATCCATCACTTCATTGGGGTTTTCCTCAAAACGGATGTCAGAGGAAGCCCGAAGATTCCCCACTCCAGGGATATGAAGCCCTTTGCATAAGCTCATCCAGGCAGTTTTAGCATCACAATATAAACTCTTCCATGTCTGGATAGCCTATGGTCATAAATATTCAGAATGTGCACCAGAAGGCTGCAAGGAGGGTCCTATAATCTGGGACTTCAACTTCTTCCCAGCTCCAGCAATCACAGATAAAGGATATGAAAATGAAACTTGTTTCTCTTTAAAATAATGGAGACTAAATTTCCTCAATGATGTAAGTCACCAGGAGTCGATGGAGTATGTCTCTTGACTCTAATAGGTGGATTATATCTAGAACGAGGCCGCTTTGACACATTTCGAGCCTCATCATCCTCATCCTGGGAATCTGATGAATCATCTCCAGGTGAGGAAGAGTTGTCTTCCAAATGAAGAGATTCTTTCCTAATGGTTCTTTTCTTTAACCCCACCCGAGGGACCGGATTATTTAGTACCCCTTTAGAGTATGATTCTACCCAGCTCTCAACATACCATATAGTCAATCGACATGCCGCTTCAATAGCTGTTAGATAAAATAATGCCCTAAACTTCTCCATAGATGTCAGCAACCATAGTTAACAAGAAACCATCGGATGTTGCTCTAACCTGACATGTACTAGAGGGGATACAGTAATTTTCTACAGACATTTGAATTGATGTGAAAATCTATATGGAGCATAGGCCTCACATATAATCTCTTTGTCAATCCTCGTGGCCAATGTACCATCTCTACATGCCAGCATATATGCCCTTAACTCCAGGATGGTTGTTCCATCATCAAAAAATTGCCCTGTTGGTGGATTTCCATAAGGAAATAAGTGAAACTCCTTGAACATTCTCAGCCTTATTTTGATATCATAAGCATTGAGGGATAAGGGATAAATTCCAGAAAAGGACTGAACAGACGGCCAAAAATAACTTCCAGGAACCTGTACCCCACTTTATGCAGCATATGTCCTAATGTGGGTGGAGATCCATCCCCATTTAACTTGGAATGGTCCCACTATTCTTAGATGAGACTAACCCATATAAAAATGAATTAATCTCCTATGAATCTTTGCCAAAACTAGGGTGGCCAACCCAACCATATTCCTTTTAGCCAGCTTGGATGTAATGATAAAGGTCCCTAGCCTCACACCTCCTTTCGAATCCCGAACTGTTAAAAGGTAAACACTGAGCCACAAGGCCAAAAAGGCTGCTAGATGGGTCTTCACTAGAATTTTCTGGTTCACTTCATACCCCCACCTATCAAACTCTCCTTCTTCCAGAGTTGGCCAAAATGTGCCCAGAGCACCCCTCTTTGCTGCTCTAGGGAAACTAATAGGATGAGTGTAAGAAGGTCCCTCCTCTCTCTTCTTAATCAGAAACATGTACATCCACTCTTCTGGATGGATATCTTTTCTGGAGTGGGTTTTTGTGGTGGTGGTATTCTTATGCTTGTAGAAAATTTTCATTAACTCCTGATCCAAAGCCGGAGTCTTCTCCAAATCTTTCCAGGTCACCTTGGGGGAGATGAATTCATCATACATATCTCCCAAAATTAGAGCCCATGAAATCATGTAGACATCCCACAAATTGATTCCTACTTCTCCATGAGTCATATGGAAATAATTCATTTCCAGGATCCAGTGGCTGATTAACTCTGGCATGAAATTGTCATTTCAGTAGACATATGTCTGGCCAGCCCAGACAGCTTCATATATTGCACCTCCCTTTAGATCATCGAAAAACTCTGCATAGGTTTGTCACACCCAATATGACCACATCCATGTCGTCTTTACACCTCCTCCAGGATAGAAATCCCAACTCTTCTTCCATCCCTTAGATTGGTCCATCTGAGAATTTTGGAAAATAGAGGGATAGCAATGCGGCTGCAGCTCAGGCTTGTGAGGCTTCAGATCTAGAGCACATGGGCTATGATGCATTATGTATGCCTTCTCCATAGTCCCACCATTGAAAAATGATCCTGCAACTGAGACATTTGCTGAAGAGAAGTTGGTGTAGGTCTGAAACCAGGAATGAGGGATATAATTCTTTGCCTCTAGAACGTTGACTCCTTGCTGATGACCATGGACATACAAAGGCAAGTAGATGCTCTGTGGAAAATTGGCATGATATTTCTTCAAGTACTTATCCAAATCTAGGAGAGTTCTATCATAGATAACATAATAGTCATGGCCTATGGAATTCATCATGTCATCTATTCTCTTGTTGTCTAACTCATCAGTTGATCCAATTCTTCTGGGAGCCATTGAATCTACACAAAGATCAAACAATCAACTTTTAAGTAAGTTTGTTTTGTGAAATTTTGATGAAGGAAATCAAAAGAAATGGCAAAGTCATTAAGGCGTGCAAGTCCCAACTTGGTGCGCAAGTCAAACCAGTTGCACAAGTTTTTCTGCCTTAGTCATGGCATGCAAGTCAAATACCTTCTGCAGAAGCATGAAAAAATCCAGAAGGGCGATTCGCCGAAGATAGAAGCACCTGTACGATGAGAGCTCAAGTTTCTGGAAGCTGAGTGAGTTTGCATGAGAGTGAGCCTATATATATAGGCGATCCAGACCGCCTACATGTTATACCTACGCGCCCCAGTATCTGCACGCCGAACTTGAAAGCCACAGACACTTGATTTCTCAGGCTTTACCTCAGAGTTGGATCCTCTTTCCTTTTCGGATCCAACTCTGAGGGGGGACTTTTTTTGATGATTTTTTCTGTCACAGAGTCCAACGAATGGCAAAGGGGAACACCTTAAGCACAAATAGGGTCACCCTTTGAAGAACATCAAAAAAATTGACATAGGAATGAACTAGGATCCCATTTGGAGTGAGGCACGCAAGTTACTTGCATGTCGCGCAAGTCACTTGCATGCCGCGCAAGTCACTTGCGCTCCACTTATGGATCGCGCAGCTCACTTGCGCGTCCTATTTTGTTTTTCGCCCAAGGTTCAAGGTGGCCTATAAATAGCCCCTATGGGCCCCCATTTCAGGGACGTATTTTCCAAAAGTCAAATTCAAGATCTGGTTACCCTAGTATTCAACTCAACTCTTCAGAAATCTTATAAGGTAACTTTTTACCTAGAATAAAAGACTTGAAAGGGTATAATAAGGCCTAAGTGTTTAGAATTAATCAACACTTGCACTCCTAAGTGTCTAGACCTCCTTAAAAAAAGAAACACTTGAGATCCACCCTACCCTTTCGATGAAACTTGTGCACCGCCCTTTTAGAAACATCTTAGGATAATACTTAAGGCTTGAGTTAAGTCTCTCCCAAGTATTAACCTTTAGATTCTTCGTCACCCAGGTGAACCCATGCCATGCAAGTACACATGCACGACCAAGACTTGCGTGCCAACTTCGTTTATGTGCCTCTCTCCCATTCACCTCTCCTCTTCAAGATATTATCCCTCGAACCCCTTTTCAAATCCATTTTTGGCATGGTTCATTTGTTGGATTACTTATTTGAAAGGAATTATATGAGAACCTCTCCCAAAACCCCGTGACTTACAAGCTTTATGTCACTACGGTTAGAGTTTTCCTCCATATAACCTCATACTTTAATATGAGAAGATCTTTTAATTTAGGGAATCCTCCTCAGGAGTAAGTCCCAAGTCCCCTTAGTTCGGGCCTCCTTCTCAGGAATAATCCCCAATCATAAATTCCTTTAATTAGGGCATCCTCCTCAGGAGTAATCCCCAATCTTAATTTTTTTTATTTGGGCCTCCTTCTCCAGAATAAGCCCCAATAATAATTCCCTTTTAATTTGGGCCTCCTTCTCAGGAATAAGCCCCAATAATAATTCCTTTAATTAGGAAATCCTTCTCAGGAGTAAGCCCCAAGTCCCCTAAACATGGGCCTCCTTCTCATGAGTAAGCCCCAGTCATAATTTCCTTTTAATTTGGGCATCCTTCTCAGGAGTAAGCCCCAAGTTATAAGTACCCTTTAGTTTAGGCATCCTCCTTTGGAGTAAGCCACAGGTCAAAACTCCAAATCTTCATAAAAGTAAAAATACCTTTATGGACCCTGCTCCTAGGCTTCTTTCTGGAAGCAAGTCATGTTATTCATCTACTTGGGCAGTCATACATACGTAATCCCTACATCATTTCTTATGACTGCATCTTTCATGGTACAATCGTCAGGTTTACTGATACCTATTGTTTCTCACACTAAGCATGACTCACATGAGCTTAGAGTTTAAAAGTAATCACGAAATCTATTTTTGGGTCGTTAACCATGCATAAGACCCATATTTCTTCACCCAAACTACGTATACTTTGATCTCTTCCTTAAAATTAGAGTACATAGGAAGCCTTTATAAGGTTCAAGCCCATATTTCATTAATTATTTTCTATCCCATATGACATTAAACTATATCCTTCTTATCTAACTACGTGGGTTCTGATTCCTTTTTAATGAGGATATGTAGGTAGCCCATATATGGGTATGATCCCAAATCTGAAATAATTCTTGTCTTTCTGAATGACAAAAAACTTCAAGTGCCCCACTGAGTGGCTTTAAAACCAGTATGGTCATCATAATGACCAAGATATTTCTATATAATGTATTGAAGGATACCATTGACTAAGAATCTCTAATACATATGGATGATTATCCATTGATGAAGAACCGAAAATATATATAAAAGATTCTCTAAATCCCATACATATTAATCATCGATTGCCAAATCTAAAGGAAAAATTATTTTCATGCTTGGTGAATTAATAAGGATTCGTGAACATAACTTAAATATATAAGAGAGTATGAGAGTAGGAAATAATTCCCCCTAAAAAGGTGTGATGAGCCTAACCTCCCATCCTCTCGACCAATGAAAATTCTTAAGACTCATCAGTCCACAACTAATGAGAACCTACCTTTGGAAAGTAGGTCCAAATGGATATAGAATCATTGGGTGTTTCCGGTTTAACGAATAAACCTATTATAAACTGATTGGAAAGTTTGAACCTTAAACAAACAAGGTCATCCCCATTTCCAGATGAAACAAGATGACCTAATCTTTTCCGAGCTGGGAGGTTTGGTCGGGGATGTTAAATGGCAGTTTAATTAATTAATTAATTAATTAATAAGACTTAATAAATCCCCCCTATTTGATGAAGAAACTTAGGAGGAGAATTCCTCCCCTCCATCTTCCTCCTCCACCAACAAATCAGAGGCAAAATCATCGAAACAAAGCATCATCAGTCTCAGATCTTGACGGCAGACACTCTTGGATCGTGCAGCAGCAGTGGCGGAGCGTACAAAGCGTCAACGATCTGTCAAAAGGTAGGAGGTTTGAGTTGTAAAATCTTGGATCCTGTTTATGTGTTTTTTTTTCTTCAAATAGTCATAAGGGTTGTGTATTTTGGGTCTCGAGATTTTCTAAACATGTTTTGAATCTAAATTTGGAGCATCGGGGTGGTCCCGATGGCTCCCAGAAGTTTTCCGACGGAAAACCCAGTTTCCGACAGTAGCCATGGTGGATTCCGAAAAGGGAGGAAGTGGTGGGGTAGTAGATTCCGGCTCTGAAGTGGCAGTTTCTGGCGACGGCATGGTGGTTTCTGACGATACTGGCGGTGGTCCGGATAGGATTTTTCGGGGGTTCTTTAAACCCCCATAACTCGCAAACTATAACTCCAATTTGAGATCTGTTTGCAGAAAAAAGTTCCTTATGTAAAGAAAGAACTTTTGAGTTTAATTCATAAATTTTATGAGTTGGGTTCATGGACTAGGTCTATGAAACGTTGAAATAATAATAATATTTTATTATTATTCAGATTTGGCTTGTCGTAACTTCTGCATAGAGCATCCAATTGACGCGTCGTTAGTGGCGGTGTGATCCTAATAGTAAGGAAGACATTTCAAGATAGTTTTGAGGCACTAATACCAAGATCAGGGTGTGGGCCCCACAAGGCTGGTTTTTGGCATTTACGGAGAAACGTGACTTTTTCGTCTGGTGTCTGTTTTGGGAAAACGAGTAGTCAATCTCATGCGTTTTTCTGAGGGGATCACGATGGTGTGGTCATCTTGATGAGATTTGGGATTAAGGTGTGGCCCCCACCTAGGATTGGTATAGTGAATAGTAAATTTTTCACTGGTTGTCCATTTTGGGTGAGTAAATAGCTTATCCTGTGTGATTTTTCACGTAGAATTTGGTGGTGGCCTCGGTCCAAGCCTAGGAGGTGCGTACCGGGGCGATGTTGCTGGTCGCTTGGGTTACCGACATTTGGACTAGCATTGGTTGAGTGTTACTCCCTTGGTTCATTCCTATGAGGGTTTTTATGGCATTACAACCCTATTATAGGTTTGTGATCCCCTCGATAGGATGTTTTACTGGTAGAGTTATGGCATCCCTCTGGTGGGTTTGGAGTGCGATCATCTAGAATTGCTTCCCTAGATCGGGTTCTTAGTATCGTTGTGACTGCTTATACATGGGAGACGATCCCCTATATAGTAGGTGAACTCCTTAGGGTTTGAGGAATTATTGGGAATATGATCCCCTATGCAGTAGGTTGTTTAGTAGGGTTGTGGTATTGTCAGGTATATGATCCCCTACTCAGCGTGTGGTTTCAGTAGGGTTACGAAATTGTTGGTTATACGATCCCCTACTTAGCATGTGGTTTTGGTAGGGCTGTTGAATCTTCGGTTTGATCCCCTATATTGTGAGTTATACTATATGGGGTTTCCAACATCTTCGTAACCATCTTCACTCAGGCAACGATTCTCTATTTGAGTGATGTGAACTGTGGAACATCATATCAGGTTGTGGTATCCCCCAGCAGATCTTGGGAGTTATCCCCTATCCATGAGATCTTCGAGATACCAGAGTGGGTTCTTGTATCCCCTAGAGGACCCTAGAAGTGATCCCCTATGCGAGAAGTTTGGTGTATCTTCTTCTTCAGTGTGATGTTCTCAGTGATGATATCTGATGAGCGTGATCTCTCAGATGGGCATATGGGATGTTGGTGTGAGACCCAATGGATTGTATCTCTCGGATGAGTGTCATATGGGATGAAAGAGCTCATGGAGTGTGTTCTTATGGTTTTTTGTAGAACCTATTACGGGTGATGGGTCAAAACTGCATGAGGCTTGGTGCATGAAACGAGTATATCTGGATGTTCATGGTATATGTATGGGAATATACCTGAGCTAAGCTGACTAGTCATGTTTAGCTGTAGATGGTCTTGAGATGGAGTTTCTCTCTCATTTGGGTTCCCTTTGGCCGGGATGAGATGATTGTTGCCTTTCAGTTGCTCTATTTTATTTTAGGGTTTTTGGGGAGCCTATTGATTATCTTTATACTCACCCATGCACAGGATTTTCCTGCACATGTTTGTGTCTTGTGCAGACCACAAGCTTTTTAACAGAGTCCCAAGAGGACCCAGAGTAACCGAAGCTTAGTGAGCTTGACCGACTGGGGTGTTTACCTGAGTTGTTCCGAGGAGCTTTCTGGCAGGTGCCTTTGACAGTAATCCCCTCCTTATGAGCAGGTTGGACACTTTTGCAGTTTTCTTTTGGTGGACATTGTATTTTTCCTTTTGTAATTTTGTTGTACTCTACTTATGGGTTAGATGTATGCATGAATTTCTTTTCATTTTTTATATATATCTCTACACTATTTCAAGGAGGTGTATGTGGGTGTTTGTATATAGGTACCTTAGGCTAATGCCTCCCATGTGTGTGATAGCCTACTCAGCGCTAGTCTCCAACCCCTGGCCTATTAGAGGAGAGATTGGGGAGTCATGGCTCAAGTCCCATTGGGTCAGGTCATGATAATCTGAAGATTGCTCTGCATGAAAATCTCATTCATATGCTTTGTAATCTTTTAGAGAGTTAAATTTATAAGGCCTATGAGTGAGTATTTTAAATTCCATAGAAAAACTTTTATTTTTTGTTCTCTATGTCCAGTCATGGTACTGATTGAGGGATTCTAGGGATATTAAGATGGTGAGTCTGATCAATCGGATCAAGGGCTTCTGGTGCTAGGAATATAGAACAGACATTGATCATCTTATCAAGATAATTATTTTTTAAGAAATACAGAACTTATATCAATCTATAAGATCAAAGGATTCCAGGGAATTGAAAGATAGAGCCATACTGATATTTGTATCAAGGTATTTCCTACTAAGGATAGACTAACATTTACAATAGGTATTGAAACTATGCATATCTTAAGTTGGGATTTCAAACTTCCTTAACTCTTAAGGTTAAAGAGTAAATTCTTTTATAAATCTTGTAAGTTGTTATTACTATTATAAGATTTTTTATTTCTTTTGTATGCAAGTTTTACTTTATACTATAAAATTACATTATAAAGTTAGTTCTATACTTATCATTATAACAAACAATTTTATTAGTGTGTATATGATACCGATAATAACTCTATTAATTGGAAAATATCTAGATCTGATTTTAATACTCTAATCATCGGAAAAATTATGAGTATGATATTTTTTACTTAATAGGATTTGTGTTTTTTCTTAGTCTAAAATTTTTAAACTATAATTCACCCCCTATTGTAGCCATTGTAAATTCTTATGACCTAAAAATTGGTATCATAGAATGATCTACTGATTTACTTACTGATTAATTACTTTTTTTATCATCTAAAAGTTTATTAAGTTTTGTTATAAATTGTTTGTTCATAAATTTTTTTACACTAACATGTTTTGTAGAAATTAGTATCTATTTCTGATAAGATGGAAGGTTTAAATATTGGTACTCTTGAAAATATGAGTCCTAGTAAACCACCTATTTTTTATGGGAATAATTATGAATGATGAAGAGATAGAATAAATACTTTTTATCAATACCGGCATTGATAACTTTTCCATGTTAATTATAAATTATAAGATACCATAAAAGGAAGTTACTACTTTTAGGAGTCAAGAAAATAGGAACATCAATTTAATAACAGAGCAAGGAATACTCTACATTAGTCTCTAATAAGAAATATATATATAGTAAAATTTATTCATATGAATAAGATAATAGTATATAGAAAAAGTTATAATTTACTCACTTTGTAACTTTGAAAGTTGTTGAGACTAGAAGAGCTGTGATGAGAGCTAGTTATCAATATTTTGACATCCTACCTAGAGAATCAGTAGCTAATATGCATCAAAGATTTATGACTATTGTTACTAGTTTAAATTATCTTGGAGAGAAATATTTAATGTATGGAATCTCAATTGAGAAAATAATAAATATTATAACTAATGAATGGTAATCTAAAAGGAAAGCCTTGGATAATACAAGGAAGATTACAAATATTACTCTAGATAGTCTTATTGGTACTCTCATGAAATATGAAATAATACTGAAAAGGGATGCTGATAAGATAAAAATTAAAAATAGAGGATTTTTTTTCAACTACATATGTTCTTCCTATTAAAGCTCAATCCACTGAAAAAGTTGTTAAATATTCTAAGAAGAAGAAATTTATTACTGAATCAGATTCTAGTTTTTCTAAATAGACTATAAATGATTTGTAAAATCGTGTAAGAAGGATGAATAAGATTGTTGGAAAGAAAGAATTACAATACAGATATAAGAAAATTCATATAGATAAGAGTGATAATAAATACTATATAGAAGTGATTTTTTATAAATGAAAAAATGCAGGATACATTAGACCATATTTTCCTAAAATTGAAAGGAAGTATAAGAAAGAAAATAATTCAGATAGGAATGCTAAAAAGTATTATAAGAATAATAGAAAGAAAATTTTGAAAGTTTATAACACTTGTAGTGAAAGTGGAGGAGATAGTTCATCTTAAAATTATTTGGAAAATGATAGTTTTAGATAGAGGAATATTAGTTTATATGCAGAAATACCAAAGGTGGATAAATGTAACATGGTTAAGGTAAAAATTGATGAATCTCTTATAAAACTAACTTTAAATGCTAATTACCTCAATAGTAATGATGAGAATAATTCTACATCTTCAGATGAAGAATATTCCTTGGCTAAAGTGGATAATACCTTAACTAGTTTTGAATAAGTTCCTATATTTTCAAAACTTCTTGAGAATAAAAATTTTAAAGTTTCTTAAAAAACATGATAATGCCAAAGTAAAACTAGAAAAGGAAAAAATCAATAATTTATACTTTAACTAAATAAATATCAGATCTCTCTAAATATCATGATAAATAAAATTATTAAATATATACTCTTTCTAAATATATTGAAAAATATATTTCTAAGAAAAATATTTTATAAACTGATTTTGTAAAGCTCAGTTCGAATATTATTACTACTGAGGATAAAAACTTTGTTGTTAAACTAAAATATGAAAATTATAGTTTGAAGAAACTTTTGTCTAAGTTTACTTATGGTAATGAAACTTTGATAAAATTTATAAAAAAAATTAGGCCTCATAAGATATTTCCAAAATGGGTTTTACTAAAAAATTACCTATTTCTAATAGTAATTAATTTTTTTTAAAGAGTCCTCTGTTTTGCACAAAATTTCAAAGTGGTGGACACTAGAAAAACACATTTTCTTTAAATAAAATAAATTATTTGGTTTTTCACAAAGATTATTTTTTAAAATAAATTATATTTGATCAATGTATTAATTTTTTACAAATGTAGATTCCAAAAATATTACATTTTTATAATACCAAACCCAAGAAGATTTAGGTTCTGAAACAATAATGTTTTTGTTTTCAGGAAAATAAAGAAAGTACCAATAATAATAATATTTGGTATGTGGATAGTGGTTGTTCCAGACATATGAATAGAAAAAAATATTTATTTAAGAATATCATAAAGATGAAATATGGAAAATTAAATTTTAGAGATAATTCTCAAGTAGAAATAATTGGTATAGGAAACATTGTTCTTCTTGTAAAAGAATTAATTTTAAATGTTTTATTTGTTATAATACTTAAGAAAAACCTTATACGTATAATCTAATTATGTGATGAGGGTTATCTTTTGAACTTCAAGAATGATAAATGTATTTTCATAGTTCTAAAGATGAGTTTATTATTTCTTCCAATCGGAATAATAATTTTTACACTTTAAACATAGAAGACCTTATGATCCAATATCTACCTTTCCTTAATGAAATGGAAGACCAATCCTGGTTATGCAATAGAATATTAGGACACTTTAATCATATAAATTTATCTAAGTTACTTAAGAAAGGAATTATTAAGGATGTACCAAAACTTAGGTTTGGTATTTTAAAAGTTTATGATCATTGTTAATTTAGTAAAAAACATAAGTCGTGTTTTAAATCTATTAGTGAAGTCTCAACTTCCTATGCTTTAAATTTAGTGCACATTGAGTTATTTGGTCCTATTAAAATTAAAATTATTGGTGTAAAATTATCCATATATTTTTTAGTTTATGATTACACTAGATATACTAGGGTCTATTTTCTAGAAAAAAATCCAAAGAATTTAGTTGTTTTAAAACTTTTTTAGTCCGAGTTGAAAATGAGAAAAACCTCTTCTTGATAACTATTCATAGTGATCATGGTGGAGAATATGTAAATTCTGATTTTGAAACTTTTTATAGTAAAAAATGTATCAAACATAAATTTTTAGAACCTATAACTCTATATTAAAATGGTGTATTTGAAATAAGAAATAGAGTTCTTAAAGAGATTACTAGATCCATGATGAGTGAATACTCAATTAATAAAAAAAATTGGGCTGAAGTAGTTAGTACTTCCTATTATTCTATAAATTGAGTTTAAATTATACTTTTTATTAATAAAACTCCTTATGAGTTGTGGATTTGAAGAAAACAAAAACTTTCCTACTTCAAAGTTTTTAGATCCAAAGTATTCATTCTGAATACTAAAGATAACTTAGATAAATTTTCTCCAAAATCTGATGAAGGAATATTTTTAGGTTACTCTAAAACTAGTAAGGAATATATAGTTTTTAATAGTAATACATGTACTATTTAATAAATAATAGATGTTAATTTTGATGAAACTGATCCTTTTATTTTCAAACAAACCAACCTACATCTTCATATGTTATTTAAAAAACTGATTTTCAAAATATGTTAGAAATTTTTTCCCATGAGAGAACAATTGAAGAATATGTTTCTAAAATTATACCTCAAGAATATTTTCAAACTTTTTTGAAGAACATACTTTTAAAAATCTAAGTAATTAGTTGTTTACTAGGATTTATCCTAGTGATAATATCATTAGTGATGTAGACCAGCAAGTTAAAACTATAATTTCTTTTGGAAATGAAATCAAACATCTAGAATTTTTATCACAACTCAAACCTAAAAACCCCAATGAGGATTTAGGTAATGTATATTAGATAAAAGAAATATAATATGAAATAAATCTATTTGAAAGGAACAAAGTTTTTACTTTGGTTGAATGACCTCAAGATACTTCTATAATTGGAGTAAAATGGGTCTTTCAAAAAAAATGCGGTGAAAATGGTATAATAGTTAGTAATAAATCTATACTTGTTTCTAAGTGATGAAATCAAAAAATATGGAATATAATATGAAGAAAATTATTCTCTGGTATCTAGACTTTAATCTATTCATATACTTCTATATTATGCATAATTCTTAAATTTCAAACTATTTTAAATGGATGTGAAGTGTTATTTTATTAATGGTTATGTTCAAGAGTAAGTTTATATAGAAGAACCACCTAGTTTTTAAAATAAAAAAACATTCATAACATTTTTATAAACTTACAAATCTACTATGTAGACTTAAACAAGCACCTAGAGCCAAGTATGATAGGTTAACTAGATTTCTTTTACAAAACAATTTTGTTAAGGGAGCTGCGAATCCAACTCTTTTTATAAAATAAGTTAATAAAAATATTATTATTATACAAATCTATGTTGATGGAATTATAATTGGTTTAAATAAAAATTATTTAACAATTTCCTTTATGTATATTATGAAATCAAAGTTTAAAATGAGTATGGCGGGTGAGTTAACATATTTTCTAGGTTTTCAAATTTCACAAAAACCAGAAGTAGATTTTATATCTAAACATAAGTATATAAAATATATTCTCAATAAATTCAGGTATGACAACACTAAAAGTATTAGTACTTCTATTGGTGCCTCAAATACTTCAGATATTGATGAATATGGGAAGCTAGTTGATCAAAAGATCATTAGAATAATGATTGGAAGTTTACTTTAAGTAACAATTAGTCATCCGAATTTAATGTTTTCAGTATTCTTATGTACTATATATCAAGATAATCCAAAAAAGCCCCATATTAAATCTTTCAAACAAAATTTTCATTATCTTAAGAGAACTATGGATTTAGTTTTGTTTTACTCTTCTAGAAAATATTTTGAGTTAAAAAGTTTATTTTATAATGACTTTAGTGGATTTAGAATGGATAAAAAAAGTACTTCTGGAACTTTTAATTTATTATGAGAAGTTTTAGTTTCATGGTCTTGTAAGACACAAAACTTAGTATCACTTTTCACTACTGAATCCAAATGTGTGACAGTTGAAAGTTTTTACACTTAAGTGTTGTGGATGAAACACACACACACTTACTATGGCATGAGTTTCACTAAAAATAAAATTTTGTGTGATAACACAAGTTCCATTGACTTAAGCAAAAACCCATCACATCACTCATGAGCTAATAATGTAGACATATGAAACCATTTCCTTCAGGATCACACATAAAAAGGAGACATAATTTTACAATTCATCAGAACTCAAGAACAACCTGCTGATATTTTTAGAAAACACCTTAGTTAAGATATAATTCAATAAATTAAAAACAAGTTAAGAATGATCAATATCAATTGGTTATTAATATCTACTTCTAGTTTAATAATATCATTACATTAATGAATTCCTTTTAAAGGGGGAGTACATATGTTTTTTATTTTTATAAAACTTTTATTTTTTTTCCAAATATTTTAGTTTTCAAAAAAATAATTCATATCTATAAATTTTTCAAATCCATTTTTTTACATTTTCAAACTCATAATTATTATAAAAATTTTCAGAATAAAACTTTTTAATAAAAGTTTTTTGGACTAAAAAATTGTTTTAAAATTATTCTAGATAATTTTTTTGTTATAAATTTATCATAATTATTTTCTTTTACAAAAACCAAGAATAATAGGTTACTCGTACCGAAGAAACAATTTTTCTCTGAAAGGTACTCTTCTAATATTTTAGTTTTTGTACTTATTAATTACTTTAGTTTATAAATATTGTTTTTCATATTATTTTAGTTTAACAATTTTTTCTTATACACTTAATATTTCTTTATAATTATATTTTCTCTCACTCTGATGAAAATTTTTCTTAAAAAAACTTTAAGAGTTTAGATTTATATTTAAAAAAACTTTATTCGATTAAATCTTCATCATTAGATAAGAAAAGGATATTCAATCTCAACTGTTGAAATTTATAGAACGTGAATTTTATCCTCCCATGACTATATAATGGCGGGTCACCTATTATCCCAAATTAGATTTTTGATGATTTTCTCTCGACTCTCACCACCTGTTTTAGTAATCATTCCGAATTTTTTTCATTTATCTGATCTTTAGTACCATACTCAGTACGATGGCTACTGCTGAATATTTTTCTAAGAGAAAATTTTTCATAGAAGGAATCACTAAGAAAAATTGGTATGAGAAATATTTTTTCTTATTGAAAATAATTATAAAGTTTCAGTTTTGATAAAATATATTTTTTTGGAAAGATGATTTTGAATCTTTCACCTTGAAATTGTGAGAGAGTAATACACTTAAGTTGAGTTTCTTTCTAAAGAAGATAAGGAAGAAGTTTATTTTAATTTATTTGGTGAAAATTATAAACTTTATTATCAATAAGTATTCTAGTTGGTAGAAGTACCATTGGAGGGTGAAGCTTATCTTCCTTCCCACAAACTTCCTAACAAGATTTGGAGTTTCTTAAATTCAAAAGATGAGACATCTTTATTTACATCATTTGATAAAGTAAGAAATGATTACCATCTAACACTAGATGCTAGGGTTGAAAAAATTTTGTATTTAGGGTTATTTAATACCAAGAAAGGGAGATAGGGATACCCTCAAAGTTATTGACATTTTTGTATTAGAATTTATGATGAATATGAGGAAAATTAACCTTGTAAATTTGTTTTTATATTGATGGAATCAATCAAGAATGCATCAATGAAATAAAATATTATTATTTTTCCATGTTTCATTAAAAAATATTTAGTCATTTGTATGAATGTTTTTTGTATTAATAATCATACATATCCTATGAGTGAAAATATTTATCTGATTGGAGAAGAGACTATGTCAAGTATGAAGCTTGTTTTCAATTCCAAGTTGAAGAAATTTGTGGATAAAATGAACCAAATCATGTCTGATTATCACACTACAAAATAAAAGGAAACCATAATAGAAAATATAAACGTATAACCCTCACCCTGGAAATAGAAAAAGAAACTAAAACAATGTCAGATAATGAGTTCAAGAAACTCATGGAACATAAGGACCAGATGAATCCTAGTGATCCGGAATGTGGTCTTGATAAGGTTGGGGCCTTGGATTTGAAAATAAAAAATGAGGATGAATTTAAGGAGGATAATAAAATAAAGAAACAAAATAAAAGCTTAAAGGATATTATAATGGTTTAAAGTTTAATGAAAGTATTAGAAAAATATTCTAAAGTTCCACCATTATTCATTTCCCCTTTATCAGTTGTATAGCTAGCTTAAGGTTCTAAAACCATTCCTCACACCAATCATAAAATTCTAGATGTCAGTTTGGAGTTTATAAAAACATCTTTTTTCCCTTAAATTTCTCTAATATTAGGTGAAAATGGAAAGGTAAATAGATAATAGAAAAAGTTTCAAAATCAATCCTAGAACAAGTTCAAAAGGAAGTTGGGAAATAAAATTCTAAATCTATTAAGAAAGATGGAAAAGGAGTTCTTAAAACTATAAGGTAGTTAGAACAATAACTTGAAAAAGTATAATATGAAGAATTAGAAGAAGAATAATATAAATAATTTGATGAAGAATAAGAAATAGAATATAAGCAAAAAATAAAAGAAGGAGGAATTTCTTTAGAGTCATCCTCTAGGTCAACCCAATTATCATCTCATATTGATAAAAATATAGAGTTTAATGCTTTATAAGAAGTGAAATAATCATATAAAGAGAAAGAATAATATCATAAAACTTTCACAAAATTATCTGAAAAGTATGATTCAAATAAAGAAATAGATATTATGAAAGTTTTATAATATGTAATAGTTGAATCAAAAGAAAAGAAGTCAGATGTTGGTCCTTCCAAAACACATGTTTCAGAAGTTCAATTAGAGTCATTAGACTCTTTGTCAACATAGGAACAAAATAATATTGTTTATATTTTCCTATATGTAAAACTATAAATTGATTCAATCCCATTCCTACCAAAAATTGAAACTAGGTTTCAACATATTCAAAACACTCTGAATTAAATATTGGAATCATTGAAGATGTTGACTAAGACTATTATCCAAAATCAAAAAGAATTAAAACCTTCAAAGCTAAACTAAAGCCATAAAAGATAAGTTTTAACTAGATTTTTAGATAGTCTATATAAGTTAATACTAATTTTAAGGATCATGAGGATCATATTATAGAAATAAATAAAGCTTCTCTTGAATTTTTAGACTCATTTGATAAGTTATCAAAAAATGTTTCAAATAGAGTTAATTTTATTGATGATTTCAGATACATGATTAATAATAGGGAGGAAGAAGTTAGTGTTCTTAAATAAAAGGTTCACACAATTTGTAATTAGAAAATAGAAGACTCCAATCCTATGAAGATTATTTGTTCAGTGTAAAGAAGAAAATAAGAAAATCAGTGTAGAGGTTGAAATCTTGAAGGAAAAAAGTTCAGAAGCAAACAGTCATGGAGGAAAAAATTGTGAATCCTGAGTCATCAATTACTAAAGAAGGAAAGGACCACGAATATATGAAAATTTTGAAGGTCATAATCAAGAAAATTTACAAGAAATAATGATTTCTTTTTTATCTAAACTCTTTATGTTATATTTGAACTTTTTTAATGAATCTTTAATGTGAATTAATTTTTATCCAAAAACTATATGTCTAAATGTCTTCTAATTTTCTTTTGGATGCATGTTATTTCTTTTATATCTTTAATTAATATTTAATTCACATATAATTGTTTCATATGTTATAATTTTCAAAAATTTCATGAGTATATAATACTTTCCTTATACCTTTTTTAAATAAAAAAGAGGGATAAGTTTTGATAAGTTTAAGGGTTTAAGGGGAGAAGTTTGAAGAAATTTTGGGGAGAATTTCTTTAATGGGGAGAGTTTTAAAAAAAATAAAGGAATAGACCCAGGAGAAGGTTTTATCTAAAAGGGAAAATCTTTCTAAGAAATACTTTTTATTAAGGGGGAGAATCCAAAGTATCAATAATTTTCATTAGATTAACAATGATGAAGAAAAATAAGTTATTAACTCAAGGGGAGTTTAAATATGATAAAGGAAAAAATTTCATATGAAGTATATCTTTGGATTTTTTAAAAATTTTAAGGGTTGTAACTATTTTAAAGTTATTAATTCTCATTTTAGTTTTTGTGTTGTGTGATTTTCAAAAAGTGGGATATTGTTGAGTCGAAAGTTTTAATTTCTGTTTCTTATTTCCTTAGTTATGGAAATCACAAACACTTTATTAAAACTATATTTACTAACTTAATATTTCCCCAGTGTTTTAGTATATTTTTTCTAGAAAATATTATTTTATACCAGAAATAAAAAATATTCAAATGTAAAATTAATATAAACTTTTATTATTAAATACAATCCATTGAACTAAAGTTGTGTCTGATACATCGGAACAACTATTGTTCTGACCATTGGTTAGACTAATTTCTTGTCTATCAGGCTGATAGAAGTTATGAACATCATTCTGAAATTGAAACTAATACATTAGATTAACCTCTTCTCAATTTATCATATTGATAAAAACTAGTGAATTGCATCGAACTATCCAAAGTTTATAATCAGAGTGATTATAATTTTATCTATCATAAAAAATACAAAATAGCATTATAATGGTGCTAAAAACATCAAACAAATGAATTACAACTCATTCTTAGCTGTCAATATCAGGATCCAGATCATTATGAGTTGTCAAAGTTAAATCTGTCTGAGTTCATTGCAACCCACTCAAAAATATGACCATTGGTGGATTGCCTATAAATAGGAGGCCATTTGAAGAGATGGTAACTGATGCAATTGGAAACTCAAGTCATCTTAATATTTCTCTTTGTGAATATATTACTCCTAAACTTTGTAATATTTTATAGAGTTGAATTTATAAATAATCTAAGTGGGGATTGTGAATTTTTTAGAACACATTTTATTTAGTATTATCTATATCCAATCATGCTATTGATCGAGGGTTTCTAGTGTTAGAAAGATGTTGAATCGATCCATTAGATTTAGGGATTTCGATTCTAGGAAGATAGAGCTAATTTTGATCACCGTATCGAGGGATTTCTTGTTTAAGAAAGATAGATATGATACTAATCTATCAGATCGAGGGCTTCTAGGGTATTGTAAGATAGATTCATACCGATATTTGTATCTAGGTATTTCCTGGCAAGGAAATATAGATCCTTACAGTAGGTATTGAAACTATAGATATCTTAAGTTAGGATTTCTGACTTCCTTTACTCTTAATTTTAAAGATTAAATTCTTTTATAAATCTTCTAATTCATTCTTACTATTATAATATTTTTTATTTTTTTTATACAAGTTTTACTTTCCACTATGAAATTACATTTGAAAGTTATTTATATACTTATATTTATAATAAACTATTTTATCATTGTGTTTGTGATACTAATAATAACTCTGATAATCAGACAATATCTGGATCTGATTTTAATAATCTGATCATCGGACAAAGTTTGACTTTAATATTTTTTACTTAATAGAATTTTTTGTCTCAATTTAAATTTTTTAAACTATGATTAACCCCCCTGTAGCCATATCCTAGCCCGGTAAGATCTCAAATCTCAAATGTGAGTTCCTTTTGATACCTAGATTTGGGGTCTGAAAATGTTAGCTAAAAGAGATTTAGGTACCAAAAATTGTTAAGTGAAATATTTTCAATTATATATATTAGAAGAAATATAAATAGATTTAGGTCTCATATATCTTTCATTTTTTCAATTACAATCATAAATAAGATGCCAAAATTTCTAATAATATTTAAAAAAAATTGGGAACATCTCTTTATAAAAGTAGTTTTTTGAGAAAGATTATTTGAATTTGAAAAAACATTTTTAAAATTAACTTGGCTATGATGTTGAGAACCCAAAATAATACTTATATATTGATAACCATGGGTTAATTAAGAAATGGTATTTTTAGAATCTTTGATATAGGATTTTAAAATCTCAACATTATTTTGATCTTTTAATTTCAAAAGAAATTATTCCTTTTCTTTGAAAATTTGTTCCTTATTTTTAAGGATTTGGTACTTTTCATTAATAATAAGACTAAATTTCATTTTAAGTTAATTATAAAAGAAAAATATCTCTTATAAATATTTCTCAAGATCATTTATATTTTTTTCTAGTTCTTCATAATTTGGTTGTCTTGAGGAGTAAGATAAAGAGGAAGAACAATAAGATGAGGATGTGGAAGTGATATGAGAAGTTGGATAATTAACCTCAACATTTACCTTGTGATAATCCATGTGGTATCTAGGATTTGAATCACTTGATGAGGTTGTAGAGTTTGAGTCCATAGAGTCATTACTAGCACTCCATGTTGAGAATTTAAGGTATTTATTTCCCTTTTCCTTATATTTGATCCTCTTTTTATAAGAAGATACATTTGGGTTGATGTGACACTTTTCTTGCATTCATAGTATGTCACTTCTAGTATATGGATATTATTTTTCTCTTTATCATGGTGATTTGAATTATTATTCTTTATGAGTTTGTTCAATTTCATTTCAAAATGGTAATCTTCAGTCTCACTTTCATATGAGGCATCATCATCAATAGCTTTGAAAGCAATAGTTGTTTTTTTCTTCTTTATCTCCTTAGACACTTCAGCTTATTTTTTGGATTGACACTTCATAGTAATTTCATACATCATGAGGGAGATTATTAGCTCCTTGAGCAGTATATTTTTTATATATTTTTCTTCTTGTATAGTCGTTACCTTTGGTGCCCAAGATCTGGGTAAGACCCATATAATTTTCTTACTAAAATTTCTATGGAAAAATCATCACCAAGTGATTTTTGGTCATTGTAAATGTTAGTAAAGTGAGTAAACATAGTGGAAATAGATTCATTTTCATGCATAATAAAACTTTAAAATTCATGTCTATACATATCAAGCTTAGTATTTTTGACTTTTTTTGTCCCTTAATGAGATATTTCTAACAATTTCCAAATTTCATGGGTATTTTTTCAAGTACATATTATATTGAATTCAATTTGGTCAAGACTGAAGAAAAACATTCATGTATTTTCCATCAAACTCAAAGGACATAATTTCTCAAGAATTCCATTTATCTTTTGGTTTTTTTATATGGGTATAACCATACATAACCATTTTTCAAATAGGATATCCAATGCTTCTAAGAAAAATTGACATGATAGTTTTCCAATAAGAGTAATGTGTTCCATAAAATAAAGGAGTATGAGTATACTAAGTAGAGGCTATCCTATATTCATACTTTGAAACTATCTAAGGTTTAAATGAAATATTTATCTAATACCAAATTTAGTCCAAGGTAGAACAGAAAGAGTGGGGTGTAATTTCATTTAAAAAAATTAAAACTCTAAAGAGTGATGGAAATAATAAAATAAGATTATAACAAGAAAGCGTATGAGAATATAAATGATTAAATTAATCAAAGCAATCTTAATTAATTGAATTAAGAGATATCTTGATTTGATTGAGTAAGCACATAGAAATAAAGATATAGGCATCACAATTCAATTAATAAATTGAATCAAAAATAAAAATGAATTAATAAAATTAATTGATAACCTGGTATAATAATTGTGATGATATAATAAAGGTGTATCAATGTAATGTAACATCTTAGTATTCGAGTATATATATATATATTCCTTTAAATAATTTTGAGTTTGATATCTTTCTTCACACACACTAAAACAAAGGTAATGATACATTGTTAAGTTAAAATAATAATATTTAAAATATCATTATGATAACATATAATATATCTATATATGATATAAAAATATTAAAATTCTTTAAATTACATAATTGGTATGAAATAATATTAGAAACACTTAATGTTTAAGAAGGTATTTTTTTAAATAAAATAAATTTGTATTTGTATTTTGTATTTTATATTAAAAGTTAAATATCTAATTTTTATAAATAGAATTAGATAAACTTAAAATTATTTTTTAAATTAGATTACAAAAATTATCTAGTGTGAATTTCAGGGATTTTTTATGAAATATTTAATTTTTTGGTGAATGGTGAAAAATACCAATTTTGGATACTTTTATCAATAATTATGATATTATTGAAACATAATAATTAATTAAATATTTATGAAACCATTTTTATATACATATATTTTATATATCATGTTTACAAACCCATAATTAACATTTTTAAACATAAGTGGTATTTTATTATAAAAGTTGTTTTTCAATATATTATATGTTTTAATTTAAAAGTAAATATTATATAATTTATAAATTAAATTAGATTAAGTAGTGGATAAATTTGGATTCATAATGTTTAATTTTAGTGGTAAGGGCCCTCTTATTTTTTTTAATAAATTAATTACCATGATTAATATTTAATTAAGATTAATTAGTGTGTAAGAAAGTAATCAAATATGACACAAATTTTACTAATTTTACAGACCTTTAGACCTTATAGAATTTATTTTTCAGTTTTTAAAGTCTTAAATTTATTTATTAATGACCTTCCCTCACCTACCTCACCTAACTTTCATCTCATTCCATTCTTGCCCCTTAACATTCTTTTCCATGGAAAGGGCCATTTTCTTTACTTATAAAAGGGGACACTTACACCCCTTATTTACACACCCATTAAATTAAAATTACTTGTAAAAACTCTAAAAAAAATCATCATATAACCATCTCCTACAACCATAGACTTTGGGAACCCATAATTATCCTAATACCTTTATTTACTTAGATAATTCCAAGGAAAATCAAAGTTCTCGGTGTGAGTATTACTATTATTTTAGTCTTTATTTTAAATTTTAATCTTCAAAATCGTCCCTAAATTTTCTAATATAATTAATTAAGTATCATATATATACTGAAATTTCATTATATTAATGTAACAACAATTATTCATTCATTCTGTAGCATCCCCTAAGAAAAACAAATACATTGATCGTGCGTATGTACAAACTACCACCTTCACAACATGACGTGGTTTGTTTTTCATCACTTCCTTGTATAGATAGTATCAAGTATGTGTTTTATGAATAATTATGTTTTTTATATCACTTATAAAATTATTAAATTATAACTTTTTTCATTTACCTTCATTCCATCCAATCATTAAGGAATGAGATCGTTAATCATGTGCATGTGCGGACTACCACCTCCATGAATGATATATATTATTTCTATTAAATACCTACCATGGATGGTAAAAAGTTTAATTAATGAACTAATATTATGTTTATACAATTTTTATAATTATTAAATGATAAATTTTCATATACCACCACTTTTTCCAACCATTTGGAAATGGGTTTGTTAATTATGTATATGTGTGAACTACCGCCTCCATGAAAAACGAATTTTGTTTGTCAAAACCACCCATCATTAATGGTTTTAAGAATGGATTTTATGAATATATATGATATATATTACATTTATAAGCTTCTATAAATATTATATTAATATTTTTTAATATCACTACCGTACTCATTCAATCATTATGGCATACTTTTGTTTTGGTCAGTTTACCACCTACTTGAGTGATGTTATAATGTTTATATAGTGAATGATAAAGGAATGTTATATAATTTTAATCAAATTTAATAATATTTTATTAAATATTTTTTAAACTTTTTTGAATTATAATATTAATAACTAAAAATTTTAAGAATATATTATATTTGTTCATTACAAATTATCAAAATAAGTTTGTCTCTAGAATCATCTTCAAGAGTCATAATTAAAAATATTATGGGATGAAAGAGGAAAATTATAAATGATAATGTGATATATATTATATAACCATAAGTAATCTAGGAATAATTAAATTGGTATAAAATATAAAGGATCAACATTAACATTACAAATCATGTGAAAGATAGTTAAAAGTGTTAACAACTAATGTCAAAAATAAACTTTAATGAACCAAAATATTCATAGTAAATAATTATAAATAAATTATATAAAATTATTATAGAGATTAATAGGGTTTATAAATAGATTATTAAAATATTTATGGGTATTTTAAAGGTAGTTATAGTGTGATCAACTAAGCGGTGAAATAAGGAAATAGATTTTTGTCTCAAACTCCCTTTGTTGAGAAAAATTTTACTTTATGCACCAATTTTATTTTATAGGGGTATATGCTAACCAATTGTAATGTTATCATGAAATATATTTTATTCATGGTATTTTAGGTTCGTTTTAAATATATTTATCTTTCAATGGTTTTTATTTTAATTTTATTCAAATTGTAATTATTTTCTCGACTCAAATCCCTTTTCCTGTGTGTCGTGAAATATTTTCATGATTTGATATTCTAAGTATCTTTTTCCTACTATATTTTAAAATGGTAGATTTGTTTTTATATGGATATATTACTTATCTTAATTAATATCCTCTACTTTGATGAAATTATTCCTCAAATAAAAGCACGATGTTGATAAGAATAACTATTATACTTTTCAATGGATACTTTTCTTTCATGTCAATGTTTTACCAATATAAATTATATTATATAATGTTTCAAGTGACCTTAATAATTCTCTTAACCTCTTATCAATGAAATGGTTTTTAATTATTTTTACAATGTGGGTTTCACTAAATGGTTTTAATGTAATTTAAACATTTTCCACGTGATTATTTTTTTAAAAATGTTTTCTTATAAAGTAATATTTTAAAATGCTCCAAAATCCCTTCTTTTCAAATTGTTTGGAAAAGGTAGTTTTTAAAAACCTTTAATATATTAAAAAAAATTAAAAGTAAATATTTTAAATGTTTCTATAAGAGTTTTTTTCACAAAGGAATCTTTTTTACACGTTTCCACGTGAATGTTTCTTTCTACTTCCTTAGTTGTTGTCTAAGAGACTTCCTTTCTACACTTTAATGTTTTCAAAAAAAATATTCTCATAATATAATAATATATTTATTTTAAATATTTTAAATGGATAAGTAAAATTATTATTTTAAAATAAATTTTCTTAATTCATTTATGAGTGTTCTCCATCTATGTCATATGCTTGATCAAGGGCATTCTTTAAAGGATACCATCCACCTTCTTTGTCTGGATGGCTTATGAAATTCTATTATACATCTATGGTATAATCCATCACTAATTTTTTCTTACCTAATCATACACTTTTATAGTCATGATTTGCTTCCAATGATTTTATTTTGTGAATGACCTATGTTTAATCACCTGATTGAAGGGTGTTCACCTAGATTCCCAATACATCAATTGATTAGATAAATTATTGTCTAAATCATATATCCATTTCCTATATGGTGAAAATACCATATTTACAATCATATTTTTTGAGTGTTTTTTACCAATAATTATGTTTAAACTTAGTGTATACCCATTTATTTTATATGGGTTTATTATGTCATTTTTATTGAAGAAATGTTGAATACTTCTATAGGGGAACCACTTAAAAATGATATAAAAGACATTTTATTTTCTTTGGTTTTTATGATATGTTAATTGAAACCATATGGCACACATATATATGATTTTGATTATGATATGGTTGGGCCTGGAGTTATATAGCCCTCCAATGCATTGGGTAATGTTTCCATCTTAGTAGATATCATGATGTATGGGCAGTGAGCCTATCCCAATATGGTTTGTGGGAAGTTATCATAACCAACTATATTATATTAACTAGGAAAGGGACCTTGACTTATTATATGATGTCATGTTTATGTTTTCTCCACATTCCTATGATTCAATGATCTTATGTTTTTGTTATTTTTTTAATCCATGTACATATGAAATCATCTCCTTATTTCATTATTAAATGATTATGATCATCCTCATCATGATATCATGTTATGACTCATGTGTCTCTTGTTATGCTTTAATATTATGTTTACCCTTATTGAGATTTTGATCTCACCCATTTCTTAAGTTTTCATTTCCCCAAGTTATGAAATAAGGTATTAAGTATGTTAATTCTATAAGATTATCTTTATGTGGATAATTTATAGGAGAAGTTAAAGACTCATTATGGATTTATTAGATTCTTATATAGTGGAGAAAAAAGTGTCCATTTGATGATGATACTTAATATTTATTAGTTAGTTATTTTTCCTAATTCTATAAAACTCTAAATTAAAAGGTCCTTGTATTATAAATGTGTTAATGATATTTTAATCATAGATGTGTATTGAAGATAGTGTTGTAATTTATGTTTTTTCATCGCTGGATCTGAGAGTGTAGGTCTGGGGGTACTAAAGTTGGTATTAGAGGATAGTTTAGATTACTTTAGAGGTTAAGATTATGTTGGTTATGGATGATTTAAGATTTATGAATGAAATCAAGGTTTTTTGAGTTAAGTATTATCTTAGTTTCAATGGTATAGATAAACCTTTAGGTTTTAATTTTTTAATATCTTATGTTGTTTGGGGATTATGATAAGAGAACTATAGTGAAAAACCTAAGCATAAGTCCATGTATAGAAGAAACTTCTAAAATTTTGGTAAAGTATAGAATGTGTTTTTTTCCTAGAAATTAAATCCCTGTATGGATACTGAAAAGTGGGTGAAGTTTTGGCACATATGTATCTAGGGGTGGAAACCTTGAAAGTAGTTGGTCAGGTATATCTTGTTCATCATTCTGGTGTATAGTGAATGGGCCCTAACTGTTCACCAGGTCAGACTCTTCCAGGGGATATGTTGGGTTAATTCATATTATCTTTACAAACCATTATGAAGGATATGAACATATTATTTTATGTAAGTTAACAAGATTATAGAACCTAATGGTAAAATGATAATGGATAAACTAGATTGAAGCTAAAGACTCATTAGTTAGGATATGCACATAATTTATGAATTATTTCTTCTAATACCATAGTTTTCCCTTCTTACATTTTCTAATTTAATTATTCCAATCCAGAAAAATTCTTTTAATGTAATATCTAGAGTGAGAAGGAACCGAGCTAATAATGGATACAATGGAAAATGTGGTGACTGTCCTAACCTATAATCTATTAGGACAATAACTAGAATTAAAAATCTTATTACTATGCCAAATCAACTATCACGAAATATGATTAAAAATTTGAACATAGTAAAATTAAAAAATACACCAAATAAAATAAGGAAGGAGTCTTGTGAAAGGTCAAGTTATGAAGATGGGAAAAAATGGGGTAAGAAACACACTAGGAAGAAACAATCTGGGAATAAATGATGGTAAATTTCCTTCATATCAAAAATGCTGGAAGAAATACATTGGGTAATGTCTCAAAATATAACTATAAACTTTTGTATATGTGTAAAAGGATGATATAAATCATTTATTTACTGGGTGAAAATGAAACATTCAGTTAACTTGGTAGAGGAAGAATATTTTTCTTCTAGTTTTATAAGTTTTTAATGTAGAAATTTCATTTGAAATTTTATCATAAGTCATGTCAATATTTTTTACATACTAAATTAATGGATTTTTAAAAAATTGCAAGGATATAATTTATTTAAGAGTGGTATAATCTAATATACCAAGATTCCAGTATATTTATTTTCTTTTAAATAATACTAACTTTGATATCTTTCGTCACACACACTAAAACAAAAATTCATGATACATTATTAAATTAAAATAATCATATTTAAAATATAATTATGATAATATATAATATATCTATATATGATATATATAATATTAATATTATTTAAATTATATAATTGGTATGAAATAATATTATAAACACTGAATGTTTAAGAAGGTGTTTTTTTAAATAAAAGCATTTTATTCTTATATTTTTTATTTTCTATTAAAATTTAAATATATAATTTTTTAGAAATATAACTAAATAAAATTAAAATTATTTATAATTTAGAATACTAAAATCAACTTAGTATGAATTTTTTGGATTTTTCTGAAATATTTAATTTTTTGGTGAATATTGAAAAATACAAGTTTTGGATAATTTTATCATTGATTATGATATTATCATAAACTAATAATGATTTAAATATTTATGAAACACTTTTTTCTTTACAATTATATATATTTATTTAATATATATAATATATCAGGTTTACAAACCCATGAATAACATTTTTTAATATAAGTGATATTTTATTATAAAAGTTGTTTTTTGATATATTATATGTTTTAATTTAAAATAAAGTTTTCTATTATTTATAAATTATATTATATTAAATGGAGGATAATTTTTTATTAATAATTTCTAATTTTTTGGTAATTTTCCTCTTATTTTTTTAATAATAAATCAATCTTCATGATTAGTATTTAATTAAGATTAATTTGTGTTTAAGAGAGTAATATAATATGTCATGAATTTTACTAAGTTTACAAGACTTATTAACCTTATAGAAGTAATTTTTTAGGTTTTAAAT
The DNA here is from genome assembly GCA_963277665.1 of Viscum album. Taxonomy (NCBI): domain Eukaryota; kingdom Viridiplantae; phylum Streptophyta; class Magnoliopsida; order Santalales; family Viscaceae; genus Viscum; species Viscum album. The sequence continues at coordinate 912,716,805 of OY728126.1, forward strand.
TCTTAAATATATATATCTTACCAAAATTCCCTCATCTACCTTGCATAACTTTCAAGTTATTCCATTCTTTCCCCTTAATACTCTTTTCCTTGGAAAGTACCATTTTCTTCTCTTATAAAAGCGACCACTTGAACCCCTTCTTTACACACCCTTTACATTAGAATTAATTAGTGAAAATATTCCCATTTTTTCATTATATAATACTATACCATGATCCATAACCTTTGTCTACACTTAATTAGCCTAATCCCTTCATTTCTAAGGATAATTCCAAGTAAAATCAAAGTTCCCAATGTGAGTATTACTCTCCTAGTAGTCTTTATTTTTAATTTTCATCTTCCTAATATTACCTAAATTTGTTAATATAATTAATTTGGTATCATTTATATACTTAAAATTAATTATATTAATTTAATATCAATTATTAATTCTTTTTTGTATCCATTAAGAAAAACAAACGCATCGATCGTGCGTATGTGTGGACTGCCACCTTCACAACATAATGCGATTATTTTCATCATCACCAATTATGGATGGTATAAAGTATGATTTTTATAAGTAGTTATTTTTATTATATCACATATACAATTCTTAAATGATCACCATTTTCATTTATCTTCATTTCATTCATTCTTTAAGGAATTAGATTGTTAATCATGCGTGTGTGCGGACTACCGCATCCATTAAAAATGTGTCTTATTTATCTTAACCACATAATAGGGATGGACCAAAAAGTGTAATTAATGAACTAATATTATTTTTATAACATTATTATAATTATTAAATGATGAATTATCATATAATTTTACTTTTCCATCAATTGGGAAATGAGTTTGTAAATCATGCATGTGTGTGGGCTACCTCCTCCACAAATGATAAATTTTATTTGTTAACACCACCCATAATTAATGTTTATAATAATGAATTTTATCAAGATATTTTATATATATTTCATTTATAATATTTTTTAAATTTTATATTAACATTTTTTAATAGCACTACCTTACTCATTCGATCATTACAACACTCTTTTGTTTTGGTCAGTTTACCACCTACTTGAGCAATGTTGTAATGTTTATATAATGAATGATTAAGGAATGTTATATAATATTAATTAAATGTAATTATAAGGTATTAAATATTTTTTAAATTTTATTTATTTCTAATATAATTATCTAAACATGTTAACAATATATCATCTCGGTTCATTTAAAACTATCGAAACAAATTTTTCTTCGGCGTCATCTTCAAGAGTCATAATTAAAACTCTCATTGGATGAAAGTGGAACATTATAAATGATCATGGGATATATATTATAGAACCATAGGTAATCTTGGAATAATTAAATTGGTATCAAAGATCAAGGATCAACATTAAAATTACAAATCATGTGCAAGACAATTAAAAATGTTAACAACCGATGTTAAAAATATGCTATAATGAACCACTATAGTCATAGTAAATAATTGTAAATTAAGTATATAAAAGGTTTATAGAGATAACTAAGGTTATGTAATATATTATTAAGATAGTTATGGTTTCTTTATAGGAAGTTAGAGTGTGATCTACTAAGTGGGGGAATAAGGTAAGTTATTTTTGTCTCAAACTCCCTTCATTGAACACATTTTACTTTATACTACAATTTACTTTTATATGGTGTATATTCTACCTGATTGTTATATTATCATTAAATATATTTTATTAAAGGATTTTTTAGTTTCATTTTAAATATATTTCTCCCTCAATCTTTTTGATTATAATGTTACTCAATTCTTAATTGTTTTCTCGACTCAAGTTCATTTTTCCATGAGTCATAAAATCTCTTCTTGATTTGATTTTCCAAGTATATTTTTCCTAAAATTATATTTTCAAATGATATATTTATTTTTCTCTAGGTATATTACTTATATTCATTAATATCCTTCCCTTTTATGAAATTTTTGCTTAAATAAAAGCATGATATATACAAGAATAACTCATATACTTTCTAATGAATATTTTTCTTTCATATCCATGTTTTACCTATCAAAAGTATTTTCTATAATGTTTCAAGTGACATTAATACTTCTCTTCACCTCTTATCAATTAAAGGTTTTATCATCATTTTTATGATGTGGGTTTCACTAAATTGTCTTAATATACTTTTAATGTTTTTGGCATGATTAGTTTTCAAAAAAAATCTTCTAAAGTTATTTTTTAAAATGTTCCAAAATTACTTCCTTACAAATTGTCTTAAAAATGGAATTTCAAACTACCATGAATTTATTAAAAAAAAGTTAAAAGTAAATAATTTAAATGTTTCCATACTAGTTGTTTTCAAATAAAAGGAATCTATTTTACACTTTTTCATGTGAACATATATTTTTGTCCCCTTTTTAATTTTCTAGGAGACTTCCTCTATATGATTTCATGTTTTCAAAAAAAGGAAATAATTATTCTCATGGTTTAATAAAATCTTAATTTTTAAATGTTTTCAAAGGATAAGGTATATTTTTATTTTCAAACAAATTTCCTTAATACTTGTAAGAGTTTTCTCCATCAATGCCATATACTTGATCAAATTTATTCTTCAAATGATACCATCCACCTTCTTTATTTAGATGGATTATAAAATTCTATTTTACTTCTATGATATGATCCATCACTAATTTTGTCTTTCTTAATCTTCTACGTATATAATCTTTATTTATTTCCAATGATTTTCCTCTATGAATTCCCTGTGTTTCATTACTTGATTAAAGGGTGTTCACCTTGATACTCTATACATCAATTGATTGGGGGAATTTTTGTCTAAACTATATATCCATTTAATATAGAATTTAAATATCGTATGTGTAATCATCATTACTAAAAGTTATTTACCTATAATGACTATTAAATTCTTTACATACCCATTTATTTTCCATGGGTTTATCATGTCATGTTTATATATGAAATCATGAATGATTCCTTAGGTAACCACTTGAAAGGATATAAAACCCATTTTATTTTCTTGGGTTTTAATGATATGTTGACTAAAACCATGTGGATCACATGTGTATGATTTTCCTTATGTGATGGTTGGGATCAAAATTATATATCCCTCCAATGTATTGGGTATTGTTTCTATATCATGAGATTTTATGGTGTGTGGTATGTGAGCCTAGCCAATTATGGTGCATTGGCAGTTAGCTTAGAAAAGTATGTTATGTTAACAAGGATCCTTGACTTATGCTAATTATGTCATGTTTATATTGTCACCATGTTCCTATTATTCCACACTCTTATGTTATGATCATTAATTAATCCATGTACATATGATACCATATCTTTATTTCATGCCTAAATTGTTATGATTATCCTCATTATGATATCATGTTATGCCTCACACCTCTCATGTTATTATTTATTATTATGTTTACCCATACTGAGTTTTTGAGCTCACCCCTTTCTCTTGTTTCCATTTCCTTGGGTTATGAAATAAAGTACTAAGTATGCTAATCCTAGAAGAGTATCTTGTGTGTAGAATTGATGGGCAATGTTGAAAAGTAATTATATATTTTTTTAGCTTTATATATAGTGAAGAAAAAAGAGTCCATTTGATGAGAAAACTTGAGATTTATTATTTAGTGATTAATTATAATTATTTAAAACTCTAAGATAAAAGGTCCTAGGATTTTAAATTTGTGAAAGATATTGTAACCATAGAGGTGTATCAATGTCGATATTATAAGTTATGTGTTTTTGGCACCGGATCTAGGAGTATGGGTCTGAGGGTGTTACATGTAACTTGATTGAAGTATTAAACATGTAAAAGTAAATAAAGGATATAGATATTTAATAAATGAGTTCATAAATATCTCAGTGTGAGCCCATACATCTCCTCACCTCGGATTAAGAGGATTTTTTATTTCTCCCTTGATTTTAATAGAGAAAAATTAACCAATTTCTCCCTTTCATTTTTGAAGTTGTGAAAAGAAACACACCTATATAAATTTAAAGGTAGTAATCACCCATTAATATAGATCCAGCACTTTGTGGTTTTGAGCACCCTTTCCCCTTACTTTTCAATAGATGTAGCAAGAAGCCCTTTATTGAAGAATATGGGAATAAAAGAGATTTACTTTTTATAATATGTTACAAAACTACTCCCTTCTATATAAATTAAAAATGTATAATTTTATAGGATAGATATATAGGTAATGGTATAAGATATACTAAGAGATCAAGAATAAAGAATGTCTCTTGATAGGTTACTTTGAGATTGATAGAGAATATCTCTTAGATTATTCATTATAGTGATTCAATTCATCATGAATTCCACCATAGAGAATTTTTTTGATAGCATTGATATTAAAATCCACCAAGGACTCTTAATTATATCCCCCAAATGATTCAGGAACATTTTATAATTCTTACTATTCATTAAGAATCTTCAATATAAATTTAAGAGTTTCAGGGTCCACCAAAATAATGAACCTTGACTTGCTGGACCAGGTCCACTAGCTTTTCAGATGATCCCACCAGCTAGAAAATGAGAGACCAAAGCTAAAAACTTCTAGAAAACCTCTATTGACTAGACAATACTAGACGGTGTCTAGCTGGTGGCCTTCTAGAAGACCTGGGTTGTTTTGGAATGGTTATTGAATGGTCGGTCCCCTTCCACTAGGTATCCAGTCCTACCTTGAACCTTGATAACTTCAACATGGTCCTCTAGATTTTTTTCATGCCTCCATTGTGTTATTGAATATTACTTCTATAAAATAATTATTTCCATTAAAACTTAAATTGATACTTTAAATTTATTTAATAAATATCCTCCAAATCCTTTGAATTCCATCACCTGGTCCATTAAAAACCTGACTTGAAATTCAATTTTCATAACTGATAATCACTTAAATGAAACCATTAGATACAAATATTATTTTTTGTGATGATAAAAACATAATGAAAGAGATAGATACAAAAAATTATTTCTCACATATTCCATGTTTTTCTTTATGAAACCCAAATCTATTTTGGGTAGACAAATTCGATACATTCCTTAAACCATCTTACTTATTTTATAAATATTCATCATATGATCACTAAATATACCCCTTTATTCTTGAATCTTTCCTAGATATAACATATTAAATCAACATGAATAGGATTTGTGTCCATACATTCCATGAAATTGATAGAACCCTTGAAATTTAATTCTCCTAAACTAATTCTAGATTTGTCCAGAATGATGGTATTATTTTCCTACAACAAACTGGGAATTACATTTTTTAGGGGGGAGTGGTATTATTAGAACACTCTTCTCTTAATTTTATGGGTAAGAATGAATCATAGTTATCTTATTGGTCCAAATTTTTTTTATGTTACATTTATCACCTACACTATTAGAAAAAATATATTTAAATTGAGATAAATTAAGGATAGGTTTTTCTTCCCAGTTAGAGAACCTAATTTCATCATCTTGATAAGATTATCTTTTAAACACTACATAATTTTAGAATTATTATTTGATCTTATTCAACTCACTTTGGATACTAATATATATTAATTTTTCTTGACCAGTTCTTCTTCCATTATAACCAACTTCTCTTCAAGATCACTTATCATCTTATATAGTTCAACCTCCTTCAATACATTCTTCTTACATTCATGAAAAAAAAATATTTTACATCATACTCCTATTTTTTAGTTTATATATTTTTATTTTATTTTACCAATTTTATTTTCTCTTTATTGAGTTATTTAATTTTCTAAATACAAGATTCCAAATCAACTTTTAGTTTCTACTCTACTTTTTTCCTTACTTCTCTATCATCATCAACGATTAGAGAATAAAAACCTTTCTAAACATGATAAAAGAAATTTAATTTATCATTTTAGGTAGTATTTGAGTTTTCTTTCTCTTTATTACTCATTATAATTCTCCTCTTACTATTAGTTTTCTTCTTCTTTCCCTTACCTTTTTTCTTATTTTTAGATTTATCAACCTCCTCATCTAATTCAGATTCTTTAGCCTTCTTCCTTGAGAAGTATTTGAAAAAATGACCAATTTCATTAAAATTTTATCACCTTGGTAGTTTCTGGACCTTTCCTTTACACTTAAAATTATTAAACCTTTTTTAGAGAATAGAAAAAAAATTGAATTTATCACCATGATCATAATTATTTGAATCGCTTGATTTTACAACATATTCTTCTTAAAAAATTATCAAGACCTTAAAATTCATCTCATCTTTATATTTATTCTTCAAATATAGAACCTTTATAATTTTATAAGATTTATAAATTTTTTGAATATCATCTAATTAAAAATATTCCCTTGCTTTTAAGGCTGTAATATTGGGATCAAATTTTTCTGGAAAGTTTCTCATTAGCCTTTTGACAATGGTGGAATCATCTAAATTATAACCAAAAACTCAACTGTTTATCACAATATAATTGACCCTAATAAACTTATCATCAATGGTATCATCATTATCCATATTTATTTCTTTAAATATGCTTCTCCAAGCTTGTTTTTTATTTTCCTTTACTTTTATATTTCCCTCATAACTACCTCTAAACTTATCCCAAATATTCTTAGTTGTTTGAAGTCTCATTTTCTTTGTGTAAACTTATTATAAAAGAGGCATATAGATAGTATTTTTTTTCTTTTCTATCAACCTCTAAATTTCTCTTATTAAAGAGTGTCATAGTCACTTCTTTATAAATGGTTGGAAAAGAAACTATGGTAGCATCTCTTACTTTTAGGCCAATAAATAAAAGGCAAGGCATCATCCTATTCCTCTAACTGTGGTAGTACTTTCCATAAAATATAGAAAAAAACTTAATGATCACATAATTAATATTTCCCATTCTCAATAACTTCTTAGATATTAAGAGGGAACCTAGATTTTCTTTGATACTACTTGTTATTCCCTAGTCTGGATAGACCAATGAGAGGGGGTGAATCAATAGTCTTTTTTACGAATTCTTCCCTTTGAACTCAACCTCTTGGATTTGTTAAGTCCTTGATCCATTCAATATATTTTCATAGTCTTGCATCCTATAGAGTAGGTATAAAGAGTTACCATCACAAAAGGATTTACAACACTATGCCAAAAAATGATTTTTATCAGTGATTTAAACCGCTCATAAATGATTTTATGCAGTTTGTCGAAACCATCGTGTATACCGATGTCACGAAATATTTCATGGTGATTTTTAGCAGTATTTTTTTTTATAATTTATTTACGTATTATTTTATTATTTTATTATTTATTATTTATTTCTTATTATTTATTGATTATTTATTCATCATGTCATGAAAAATTGAGCATATATATGTGTGAGGTGAGATTGGAACCTCATACATATTGGTTGTTCTGAAAAAACATTACCACTCCAACAATATCATTATATAGAGACTAAAAAAACTTTAGTATACTTATATATATATATATATATATATATAAATACATATAAATACATGTAAATACATAAATACATTGTGTTGTGTTCCGCAGTGGTGGATGTAATCGACCTAGTGTTGATAAATACATGTAAATACATAATAAATGGTAAATAAATGGTAAATAAATAATAAATAAATAATAAATGATAGGTAAATAATAAATAATATCTAAATCATAAATAAATAATAAATAAGTAATAAGTAATAAATAATAAATAATAAATAATAAGTAATAAGTAATAAATAATAAACAACAAAAAATAAATAAAAAATAATAAATAATAAATATATGTGGAAACAATAAATTAATAAATCAATAATAAATCAATATAAAATAAATAAGTAATAAATAAATAATCAACAAATAATAAATAAATAGGAAGTAAATAAGTAAATAAATAAAAACTGTTACATATAAATTTATTTAAATACTGTTATATATATATATATATATTGTAACGAACTGACCCAAATACCCACCCAAATCAGTACTCAAACTGACCCATCACATACCTGAAGGGTGTTCTCGATCCCCATGGGATGGCAACTATCACCTGAGCATCAACAAAAAAACAAGAGGGAATTATTTCACCCAACCTAAAGTAGAAAACATGCATATATATACATAGTAGGAAGAAACAATGTAAGATAAAAATAGAAACTATATGCCATAGAAAAAAAAGGAAACAACAGAAGAAAAATAACCCAAGATAGCTAAACAAACTCCAAGTTATGAGTCCAATAACAAAGGAAAAACCAAAATAAGAAACAGCTACTTCATGTGATAATTGAATAATGTCATGCTATCTCACCACCAGCTACCCAACTTAGTTGGTAGAAACCTCACTACCTTACTATGGAACCTTTCCTTTCCCTGCATCAAAAGACACAACAAGGTCTATGCATCCCTAAATGGGTGCGTAGGGTGTAAGTTAAAAGGATCAGTGGGACCCACCAAAGTGTTCCATAATAATTCACTGTACAATAATCCAAACATGCTCAACGTTAGAGAAAACAAGGTATGATAATTACTTAAAAAGTTTTGATATCAAATCAAGGTAAAACATTTCTATTTTTATACAGTTTTAAATAATACAGGTAAAACTGTTTCAAAGCATATAACATATATCAAAGCATGTAATCAAATCTAAGCAATATAGCTCAAAATCATAGTAAACATCATGTCAAAGATCACTACAAGTTAGGATATCTATAACCCTCATATCCAGGCATAGAAAATTTCACACATCGATTCTCTTGAAATATGAATCGAATCTACATATCAAAGGAACACTCTAGAGAGTGAACCTCTCAACGGTTTCTAACAAATCCCTAGAACAAAAATTATAGGGAGAAAAGGAACACCCCATGAGTGAACCCCCTAAAGGTATAAAAGGGTGAGGCCTATAACTAAACCTTCTACCTAAGTACCTATGGCCTCCCATGTGATACAATTTTCCTAACAATTTCATAAAAACCCTACTAGAAATCCATTTCACAAACACATTTCACAATGCTTTGAAATCACCCATTTTTCTTTTACAAAAACAAGGGTAAAACACATATTTTCACAAAAACCTATTTTCATACACACACAAATCAATCGATCAATCATGATATTTTTTTATAAAATAATTTATAAAACTAGATAAATCAGGGCTCATCCAACATTGGATAAAGATAGAAACACCTACCTTAAATTCAGGTTTCACAAACCCACAACTGTATCCAAAACCATCAAAAGGAACAAAGAAAAATGAATGATGGACCTACCCCCAATTTACACACTTTAGAATTTTATTCTATAAGAACTAAGGTCGGGAGATAGGTTATTTCACACATACCTCAAAAAATGAACCTTCCACACCGCAACTAACAAAGTATCTTCCCCTAGAAGAAGATCACAGAGTAGATCTAGAAAGGATCAATAATAACATATCCATATGATCAATAGATATAAAAACATAGCACAATGGAACTCCTATGACCAATAATAATGAAGAAGAAGAAATATCGCTTACCCAAAGAGATTCAGCGCATCCACTATGAAGATCAATTTCCAAACGAAATGATCTGAAAGTATAGGAGGTCCCCAAAATCACATGGGAGATTTCCTAGGTTTTGAGGGAGAATATTTCATGTCTAATCAAATGAAAATAATATGGTAGTTGTGGTTAAAACTATTTTCCCCAAACCATTCATGATGTGAAACCCATTCATGACATGAATTTCACATTTTTCAAGATACATCAAAAAATGCATCATTTCGGACCTTTTCATGACATGAACCAATTTCATGGTTTGTAAAATTTTCACTCTCTGAACCAATTCATGACATCATCCTAATAATATATTCATGTGGTATAACCAATTCATGATGTGAAAGTGTCTAGTTGGTAGTTCACAAACCATATTCTCCAGAAAAAACCTAAATCAACTCTAAATTTTTTGAAACCCATGGAGAAACCTCAAAATCATTTAATACATTTGTACCTAGACTCTATTAATTTTTAAAAAATGCATCCCTAAACTTTAGGTCATTTTCTTGAACAAACACTATTTGTCCTCAAAAGTCCTGAAATGCACCCTAACAAAAATGGAAGTGAAAAGAGAGATGAGAAATACCTAAAAGAAGGTAAAATGATATTAAAATATCCCCACCATAATACTTTCCATCCATGAGAAGTCATATAGAAGAATGGAGATCTAGAAAGAGGTGAGGCCACTAATCTCTCATTGACACTTCACACTCCCAAGTATTGTGAGAATCTGATATGTACACCATAACACTCTGACTAATATGATAAAATTTCCACAAAATACTTTCACCTGAGAGTCAATGATCTCCACTGGATGCTCCACAATAGAAACATCTCGATCTAACTCAATATCTTTTTAGCTCAGAACATGAGAGGGATCAGGATGATATTTCATGAGCTGAGATATATGGAAAACATCATGCATAACTATCAATTGAATCGATAATGCCAGCCAATAAGCATCCTGCACAAGCCGATCAGTGACCTCAAATGGTCTAACATATCTCAGAGCCAACTTACCCTGTTTTAATAGCTGATAGTGACCCAAATAATGAGAAATTTTAAATAAAATTGGTGACCAACAGAAAACTCCAAAGGATGATGTTTATGATCCACATATCATTTTTTATGAATCTAAGATGTAACCATACACTGACGTATATCTTGAATCCTCATAAAAATATCTTAAATGAGACTTAGTCCTACTAAAGAGGCATCATCCACCTCTTCCCAACAAAGAGGTGACATGCACGGGTGACCATATAAAATATCAAAGGGTTCCATTCAGATCAACGACTAATAACTATTGTTATAAGAAAACATAACCAGACCTAGATGGAAATACTATGATCCACCAAAATATATGATGCAGGAACATAGCATATACTCTAGGATATGAATAGTATGTTATGTCTGCCCATTTTGTTTTTGTGGATGGTAAGTTGTATTTAACCTAATCTAAGTCCCCATTGCATCCGGAAGACTCTTACAGAACTGTGAGGTGAACCTAGGATCCCTACCATATATAATGGTAGAAGAAAATCCATATAACCTCGTAATCTCCTAAACATATAGCTTACCCAGGTCTTCAACTTTAGTGGTGTCCCTGATCAGAATGAAATGAGATGAATTTATCAACTGATCAATTACCACCCAGATTGCATTATTCCCTCAAGGAGTCCATGGTAATCCAAAATATATATATAGACACCCCATCCCATTTTAAAATATTAACTAGAAGATTTTGGAGTAATTTAGAATGTTTTATATGCTCTACTTTTATTTATTGGTAGGTGTAACAACAAGACACATAATCTCCAATGTCACGCTTTATACCTAGACACTAGAATCATCATATCATGTCATGATACATCTTCATATTGATTGTATGAGTGTATCATGAATAAATATGATATTAATAAAATGATATCCTCACAAATTCTAGGACAACAAACCAATCCCCAAAATAGAGAATACAATCTGAAGAAAGAGATCAACCATAAATGGTCTCCCTACCAACAAGGGTTTCAAGAATTTATTTGAACTCATCACCCTACTTATAACCCTAAATAATATACTCAATGAGAGATGATGAAAAATGAACACTAGTCAAAACCATTCCTAAAAAAATATCCTAAGTTTCTAGACTCAAATGTGTGAAGAGTCACATATGGTTTCAATTTTATTTTGATTCCAAAACTTCTTATGATGGTACTTTTCTACTGATATTGTTTTCAATGACATTCCCCTTCCCTGGGGTGTAGAAAATTTCAAAGTAAAACATCTAAAGGTATTCCACCCACCACCTATATCTGAGATTCAATTATTTTTTAGAAAAGATGTATCTCAAACTCTTGTGATCAGAAAAGACTATGAACCTCTGCCCAAATAGATAGTTCCATCATTATTTAAGTTCATTCATAACTATGGAAATCTATAAATCATGAGTGGGTTAATTATTTTCATGATTCTATAGCTAATGAGATACATAATCCACAACATTATCATCCTATATAAGCATGAAACCCATACCAACACTAGAATCATCGCAATACACCACATACCCCTTATCAAGATTAGGTAAAAACAAAATAGAATTTGATATCATAAAACGTTTCAACTCATTAAAATAAGACTTATAATTTAAATCCCACATAAATTTCATCCCTTTCCTGGTAAGAAGAGTCGAAGGTGAAACCAAATTTTAGAAATCCTTGGTGAACCATCAATAATATCCAACAAGGACAAGGAATATCTAAATCTCAAAGATTTTTTGTATCTCCTCCAATGATAATACATCCTTCACCTTCTTAGGATAAAATGATAATACACACTCAAAAATCACATTACCTAAGAACTTCACTTCTTGTATCTAAAAACTAAAATTCAAAATATTTATAAACAATTGGTGACTCCTTAATATTTATATAACCAAAATCATATGGTGCTCATACTCACACTCAGATCTCGAATAAACCAAAATATCATCCACAAACACCACTATAAAGGTGTCAATATACTCATGAAATATCTAGTTCATAAAATATATAAAACTATGAGAGTGTTAGTTAGACCAAAAGTCATCACAATATATTTTTAATGGCCATAAATTCTCCTGAAATCCATCTTTGGTATATCATACTCCTAAACTCAGAGTTGATGATAACCCGGTCTAAGATTAATCTTCAAAAACTACTTTTCCCCCTTTAACTGGTTGAAAAAATAATCCACATGGGATAAAGGATACTTATTCTTGATCATCTCCTAATTAAACTTTCAATAGTCCATACAAAATAGAATAAAACCATTTAGCTTCTTGGAAAAGAGAATAGGGTTTGCCAAGGTAAAACACTAGGGAGAACAAAACCTTTTTCCATTAGACCATCCAAATGAATATTTTGATCTTTTAGATCTAATGGTTTTATACGATATGGGGGTATTTAAATTTGATGTGTACCTATAACTAGATCAATTGTGAACTCTACCTCCATATCTGGAAGAAGACCATATAATTCATTTATGAAAATGCTAGGAAATTGTAACGACCCAAACATTCATTAATGAAAATTTCTCTTGATCTAATTAAATGTCTTATTATGGTTATATAAAATGTGAACTTCATTGGTTTTATGTTTCTGGATTTTAAAATACCATTAATAATTGTGATCATTTCTAATATAGCTATTGAATAGTGATCACATGATTAGTATAAATATAGGGCTTTAACAAATCCAATTTACTCAGACAAAGGAAGTGATGGCCTCATCCAGTAGACTTGCCCCATACAAAGCCCATTTTTTCGGAGCTCATAAAGGAGGTGGAATCATTGGGATTCACTCTTGACCAAGCCCAAGCCAATATTGAATATGTTAATCTTGAGCGGAACCGCCTATGGGAGAAGTGGAAGTTGATAGAGATTACCACTCGAGCGATGTTATCCGAGCCACCCCAAGAGTTTGTCACCATCGCGCACCTTACCCTAAGGTCTTATGAGGGTGTTTTAAGGGGTTATATAACAATACCCTATTACTACGATTATGTACATTATTCTTGTATAGAGAATATACATTATTTTTATTATTGTTACTTTGTAAATAGTTTTTAAAGCACAAATAGTATTTTTAGTTAATATTCAACTAAGAAATCTATTTTGATGAATTAATGTATTTTTAAATTAAATAATATTTTAATAAAATATTATTATTATTATTAAATTACATTTTATTAAATATAAATTATCATATAATTTTATGAATGCAATTTTAATTTTTATTAAGGTTTGAAATCTATTTTTGTCAAAACCCATGAATTTTCAATAAATGTCGGTTTTTATTTTAAAAGTAAAAATTCACATATTTAGAAAATTATTTAGATAAAATGAATATTATTTTTGAAATCAGGACATCAAAATTATCCAATGGTGAATTTTTCATAATTTTATGAGACAGTCGAATTTTTGGGTAAAAATTAAATACCATTTAAATATATAATGTGTTTTATGACATCATAATGACACAATAGTGATGTAATAAAATACTATAAACATTATTTTAGGAAAATATATGTTTTTTCATTAAAATAATGTGATTTTGGGTTTCTTTTATTTATTTTACAAAGCTTTAGTGGACCCTTTAAGGCTTATAAAACATTTTTTTCTTTTTAAATTGTTTTTCTTGAGAGTGTGACTCACCTCCACATAATCAACCCTATTATTTAAAGACGTTAGGCCATTGGCCTTATAAAATATTTTTTTCCACTCCCCTTTGGAAAAAAACATGGTTTGTTTTGTGTTTTTTATTAGTTTAATGTGAGGTGTCCCAAACCTAAATAATAAAGAATTCACTCTCATTTCCTATATAAACCCACCCAAGCTCCCACTTCCTCTTCACTAAAAGCCTTTATATTTCAAAAAAACCCTGACCTCATCTCTCTATAATCCTCCCAAGGTGACCCAATCTCCCAAGAAGCCTATTTCAAGCCTCTCCCAATCTTTTGGGATCACACTTCCATGTAAGGAATTCTCACTTTCCTTATTTATGTCCATGTTTCCTCATATTGTTATGCCCTTTTATTTTCAATTATAAATGTTGGGGTATGATTTTTCACCTCCCTCATACTTCCCTCTTCATGTTTGAATAATGATATATCCCCTTGCTCTCTCATTAATTCCTTTCATGTATACCTATTACTATGCCGAAATTTCGAAAGAAATTTCTCTCTCCTCATTTACATTCAAGGAATTATTTTATATCATGAATCTAAATTACATTACAATTATTGGGACATGTATCTATATGAACCCCCCTAACTTAATTTCTATTTCATGTACATATTATGATACACCCCTTTATCTCTCATCAACCATTTTATGAATTCTTATGTCACGGCGTTGTGCTGCCGAAATTGCACCACGTTTTTTCAAGCCAAAGCCACTGTGTAGTGAATACCATGTCCATTTCTCTATCAAGGGTATTCACCTTTATGAACATTTAATTATTTATTATAGAGTTTCATGTATTAATTACACATTCCTTTATCTTGGAATAAATGATTATGTTTAATGAATCCATGTGGCACACTTATGCATGAAATGAAATGTTTAAGAAGGGTGTGACCTAATAGCACTTCAATGCATTGGGAAAAGTATAGTATCATGATACGTCATGTGAAATGGGTATTTACTCATGATAATTCAAGTGAAAATAGGTTTTACTCGTTCTTCATGTGCAATGAGGGTTTACTCATACTCCATGTGCAATGATCCTTGGCTCATTCTAATTCCATGTTAAGTGTTGTTGCCACATTTCCATGTTATGATTATCATGATTTATCATGCCTTTATAATCATGTTTATCTTGTACTACATTGATATGAATATTGTCTAACATGTATTATATTCCTCATTTTATTCCATATTTATTCCCTTAGTGATCTTTATAGCTCACCCTTTTCTTATGCATGTCCTTTGGTTATCCCATGAAATATTAAGTACGAGGGAATTTATTGGTAATGTAAAAGAAGTTTTCAATAAATATGTTGTATTTCATGTTTTAAGTTGTTATGTAATGATCCTAATCCCTAAAGATAGTAGACCTATTGATTTTATATTTTTTCTCAAGTTATTTTTATGTAATAAATCATGTTTATGCATGTAATAAAGAGCAGGGTTGTTATAGTTGGTATTAGAGGATAGGTTTAGTTATTTTTTGGGATTAGGATTAGAACCTGTAGTGAAGCCTTAGGGATAAGACTAAGTATAATAAAAACATACCTAAGATTTGGTGAGTATCGAGTAAGTTTTTTCTCAAGAAAATACATCTTTGTCTGGATATGAGAAGGTAGAGGTGGCTCTGGCACATATATACCTAGGGGTGAAAACCCCAACAAGGAGTTTTGGGCTTGACCCGTAGTATCCTGGTACATGACAACAGTCCTTGCTACACTCTTGGTTATGACACTCCTGGGGGATATGCATTGGTAAATTCAAAATCTTAGTATGAACCATTATTAAGGGAATTAAAAAAATCCCCTTAAAATATATGTTATAAAGTAGATCGTGGATAACATAGATTGAATCCTATAGATTCATAAGTTAAGGAAATAAAAGCTATTTATAAGTCATATGTTTTGTCCTTGGATTACCCTTTATGTGTTACCCCTAATTTTCCTTTTATTCCAGCCTATGGCTAGTAAAAGGAGGACTCAGGCTAACAATCGATGTGAAGATTAATGTGATGATTGTTCTAATGAGATCCCCAATCTGATGGGAGTGGGAATCGCAAACTTTGTCACAATACTCTCTCAGTTAACTCAAGCATTGAATAGAAACATGGGTCAATAGGAACGTTCAACCCCCCTAATAAAGAACAATTCTCTATCGAGAGCTTCATGAGACAAAGGCCTCCTACTTTTAATAGATCATATGATCCCTCAATCGCCGAACAATGGATCAAATCCATTGAAAATATCTTATTCATCCTTCAATGTTCCAAACAAGAGAAGGTTCTTCTGGCTACTTATCATATGGAGGGTGAAGCCGATCAATGGTGGACATTGATAAAAAATATGAAGTCTAAGGTGGAAATTAAGGTGTTGGAATAGAAGGATTTTAGAAAGATGTTTTTTGATAAATACTTTCCACACACCCTCTTTCTTAATATGGAAAGGGACTTCCTTACCCTCAAGAAAAAAGACGACGAATCAGTCAGACTGTATGAGTCAAACTTCACACGGCTTGCACGATACGCTTCTGGCTTTGTTGTTACCCCCAAATGCAAGGTTGAATGCTTCTTTAGTGGGCTGAAACCTAGCCTACAGAAATCGCTGGCGATCCACGACTTCGAAAGCTATGAGGAAATTGTTCGATGTGCCCTCAAGGTTGAAATGGAGATCTACGAACCTCATGGGTATCATGGGGATAAGAAGTGTAACGTGGAATTCAATTATGGCAGTCCGATGGATAAATCCAATGGTGCTAAGAAAATATGGCACCCCACTTTCCCAAGGTGTGGAAAGAAGCACCCTGGAAATTGCCTAAAGGGGATGAGGAAATGCTTTAGGTGTGGAAGTGAAGGGTGCCTAGCCATTAACTGCCAACAAGAAAAACCCATGTCTGTGACAGAGGAGAGGAAAAATCTGTTCAACTCTAAAATCATTGTTCATTGCTTTAATTTCAAATAACCAGGGCATCTTTAAAATCAGTGCCCTAAGACAAGGGTTTTTGGAGGGAAACAACAACCTCCAAGGCAGCAAGGGTGATCTTTTTCCATCACTACCGCCAAAGTGAACCCTGAAAACAAAGTAGTGACAGATACGCTAGTTTTTAATTCAATAATAGTAAGCATACTTTTTTATCCAGGTTTTACCCATTCTTTTATATCCCTAAAGTTTAGTAGAACAATCCCAAAACCACCACAAATCATGGAAGTAAAGATGTTGGTGAGTACGAAAAATGGGGCAATCATTGCATCCCATGAATATAACTCCTCCCCTGTCATAACCGGTGGATTGACCTTCTTGGTGAACCTTATAATACTCTCTCTAGTGGAATTTGATGAAATTATTGGCATGGATTGGATTTCCCTATATAGAGCCAACATAAATTTCTATGAGAGGGAAATCACTCTCCATGTGGATAATCGACCCCTGATTCTGTACAAGTTCAAGGAGGAAGATGAATCTTATTTAGCTCCATCATCTCAAGCGTGGATATTATTGCCCTATGAGCATCTGTATCTGGCTTAGACGATCGAGTCTAAAGAGGTAACCATCCTTGAAGACATGCCTATTGTGAGAGAATTCACTGAAGTGTTTCCTGAGAGATTTTCTGGTCTTCCTCCTAAAAAAGATGTTGAATTCTCAACTGACCTTATATCTGGGGAGTTTCCAATATCAAAGACTCTGTATAGAATGGTTTTTGTGAAGCTTGGGGATCTAAATAAACAACTACAAGAGAATCTGGATAAAGGGTTTATATTCCCAAGTGCTTCACCATGGGGTGTACCAGTCCTCTTCATCAAGAAGAAGGATGGGTCAATGAACCTTTGCATTGATTATCATGAGATTAACAAAATCATGATAAAGAACAAGTATCCTCTCCCATGAATTGATGACTTGTTCGATCAGCTACGTGGAGCACAATACTTTTCCAAGGTGGATTTGTGGTCAGGATATTATCAAGTAAGGGTGAAGAAGGAAGATATCCCCAAGACTGCTTTTCGTACAAGGTACGGGCACTATGAATTCATATTAATTCTTTTAGAACTCGCGAATGCTCCAGAAATATTCATGGAATTAATGAATAGATTCTTTAGATATTACCTTAAAAAATTTGTGGTAATCTTTAAAGATGATATTCTAATATACTCCAAAACCAAGGAGGATCATGATGAGCATCTAAGAATTGTACTAGAGACCTTGCGGAAGGATAAGCTCTATGAAAAGTACAACAAGTGTGAGTTCTGGTTGAAGGAGGTATCATTCTTGGGACATATCATCACAAGAAATATCTATGGATCCCTCCAAGATAGCTGAAATAGAGGGATGGTTGAGGCCAACATCGGTAATGGATATCTGTAGATTTTTGGGGTTAGCTGGATATTATAGACAATTTGTGAGAAATTTCTCATGATTGTCCAACCCTCTTACCAAGCTAACTCGTAAGGGAGTAAAATTTTCTTGGAGTGATGAATGCAAAGAAAGATTCAAGGAGTTGAAAAGGAGGCTTATCACTGCGCTCGTACTCCCTTTACCCACAAGTGGAGAACTTTTTTGGGTATTCAGTGATGCTTTAAATAAGGGATTGGGTTGTGAGTTGATGCAAAATGAAAAAGAAATTTCTTATTATTAAAGGCAATTGGAATTTTGTGAGCAGAATTATCCAACACATTATCTAGAGTTGGTTGCGGTGATCTTCACTTTAAAAATTTGGCAGCATTATCTATTTGGGGAGAAGTGTGAAATATATACGACCACAAAAGTCTCAAGTATATATTCACACAGAAAGAGTTGAACATGCGCCAATGAAGATGGTTAGATCTGATAAAAAATTATGACTACTCAATCCATTACCACCCTGGGAAAGTGAAAAAGGTGGAAGATGCTCTAAGTAGAAAGGACCTAGTGATTCTATCATTGATGAGAATTGAGAAGGATCCAATATTCTTATATTTGATAAAGATGGATATAGTAATAATAAAGAAGGGAACATCATCAATCCTTTCACAAATTATTGCTCAACTATCTCTTTTGGAATGGTTAATGGATGCTCAAAAGAATGATGTGGGAATTCAGAAAAAAAAAAGTGGAAGGTATCAGAAAAGGGAAATCCTTGGAGTTCAATGTTAATGAAGAAGGAATTGTGAGATTTGGGAAAATACTATGTGTTCCATCAAGTCTGAAGCTGAATAAAGAACTTTTGGATTATGCACATAGTTTAAATTTCTTTATTCGCCTAGGAAACACAAAGATGAATCAAGATCTCCGAGAATATTATTGGTGGGATAATAAAAAAAGGGAGATTGCTGAATATACATCAAAGTGCCTGGTATGTCAGTAAGTGAAGGCGGAGAGGCAGAAGTCTAAGGGGATGGTGCAACCATTTCCCATACCATCATGGAAATGGGATAACATCACTATGGACTTTTTCACCATACTTCTGAAGACATCCAAAGGAAAAAATGAAATCTAGGTTATTGTGGATCATTTTACAAAGTCTTCACACTTCATTGCAATTTAGGAGGATTTATAATTAGATCAACTGGCATGGATATATATCAGGGAAGTGGTAAGGCAGCATGAAATACCATTATCTATTGTATCTGATCGAGATCCAAGATTCACCTCTAAGTTTTGGAAGAGTCTTCAACATACTCTGGATACTGAACTGAACTTCATTACGGCCTATCATCCTCAAACTGATGGACAATCTGATCGAACTATTCAGACACTAGAAGATATGTTAAGATTGTGTTCAATGGACTTTAAAGGAGTATGGGATAAACATCTTCCTCTAGTTGAATTCTCTTATAATAACAGTTTCCAATCAAGCATCTGAATGGCACCTTATGAAGCTCTATATGGGAAGAGGTGTAGAACATCGGCATGTTGGGATGAAGTCAGTGAGCGTAAGCTTCTAGGACCATAAATGGTCGAAGAAATGGTGGAGAAGGTGAAAACCATTCAGCATCATATCAAGGTATCCCAGATTCTACAGAAGAGTTATGCAGATAACCATTGATGAGACCTTGATTTTAAAGTTGGATACATGCTATTTCTACACATATCTCCATGGAATAAGGTTATGAGTTTTGGAAAGAAAGGGAAGTTAATTCCAAGGTACATCGGCCCCATTGAGATTATTGATCGTGTCGAGGCTATGGTCTATCGACTAGAACTTCCACCAACCATGGACAAAGTACATGATGTCTTTCATATATCCCTCTTAAGGAATTACACACCAGACCCTTAACATGTACTCTCTTCAGAGTTAGTACAGTTAGAGGATTATATTTCTTATGAGGAGAAACCAGTGAATATCTTAGATCATAAAGAAAAATTTCTAAGAAATAAGACAATGCCCCTCGTCAAGGTGTTGTGGTGAAACCACAAGTTTGAAGAAGTGACATGGGAATCAGAGGAAGTGATAAATAAAAGTTACTCAAATATATTTTAGTGTGGGAAAAGAAAATTTCTAGGATGAAATTTCTTAAGGGGGGAATATTGTAATGACCCAAACTTTAATTAATGAAAATTTCTCTTTATCTAATTAAATGTCTTATTATGGTTATATAAAATGTGAACTTAATTGGTTTTGTGTTTCTGGATTTTAAAATACCGTTAATAATTATGACCTTTTCTAATATAGTCGTTGAATAGTGATCACATGATTAGTATAAATATAGGGCTTTAACAAATCCAATTTACTCAGATAAAGGAAGCGATGGCCTCATCCAGTAGACTTTCCCCGTATGAAGCCCATTTTTTGGAGGTCGGAAAGGAGGTGGCGTCATTGGGATTAGATCTTGACCAATCCCAATCCAATCTTGAATATGTTAAGCTTGAGCGTAACCACCTACGGGAGAAGTGGAAGTTGATAGAGATTACCACTTGAGCAATGTTATCTAAGCCACCCCAAGAGTCTATCACCATCGCGCACCATACCCTAAGGTCTTATGATGGTGTTTTAAGGGGTTATGTAACAAGGCCCTAGTACTACGATTATGTACATTATTCTTGTATAGGGAATATACATTTTTTTATTATTGTTACTTTAAATAGTTTTTAAAGCACAAATTGTATTTTTAGTTAATATTCAACTAAGAAATCTATTTTGATGAATTAATGGATTTTTGAATTAAATAATATTTTAAGAAGATATTATTATTATTATTAAATTACTTTTTATTAAATATAAATTATCTTATAATTTTATGAATGCAATTGTAATTTTTATTAAGGTTTGAAAGCTATTTTTGTCAAAACCCGTGAATTTTCGATAAATATCAGTTTTTATTTTAAAAGTAAAAATTCACATATTTATAAAATTATTCAGATAAAATGAATACTATTTTGGAATCAGGACATCGAAATTATCCAACAGTGAATCTTTCATAATTTTCTGAGACAGTCGAATTCTTGGGCAAAAATTAAATACCGTTGAAATATATAATGTGTTTTATGACATCATAATGACCCAATAGTGATGTAATAAAATACTATAAACATTATTTTCAGAAAATATATGTTTTACCATTAAAATAATTTGATTTTGGGTTTATTTTATTTATTTTACAAAACTTTAGTGGACCCTTCAAGGCTTATAAAACATTTTGTCTTTTTAAATTGTTTTCCTTGAGAGTGTGACTCACCTCCACATAAGCAACCCTATTATTTTAAGGAGTTATGTCATTGTACTTATAAAATATTTTTTCCACTCCCCTTTGGAAAAAACCATGGGCAAAAACCATGGTCTGGTTTGTGGTTTTGATTAGTTTAATGTGAGGTGTCCCAAACCTAAATAATAAATACTTTTCTCTCCTTTCCTATATAAATCCACCCAAGCTCCCACTTCCTCTTCACTCAAAGACTTTAAAGTTCGACCAACCCCTGGCCTCCTCTCTCTATAATCCTCCCAAGGTTCCCCAAGCTCCCAAGAATCCTCTCTCAAGTCTCTCCCAATCTTTTGGGATCACAATTCCAAGTAAGGGATTCTCACTTTCCTTATTTATGTCCATGTTACCTCATATTGTTATGCCCTTTTATTTTTAATTAGAAATGTTGGGGTATGAATTTTCACCTCCCTCGTACTAACCTCTTCATGATTGAATAATGAAAGATCCCCTTTCTCTCTCATTAATTTCTTCCATGTATACCCGTTACTATACCAAAATTACGAAAGGAATTTATCTCTCCTCATTTACATTCAAGCAATTCTTTTGTATCATGAATCTAAATTCCATTGCAATTGTTGGAACATGTATCTATATGACCCACCCCCCCCCCACCCCCTTACTTTAAATTTCATGTACATATGATGAGACACCCATTTCTCTCCCATCAACCATTTTATGAATTCTTGTATCACGCCGTTATGCTGCCGAAATTGCACCACGTTTTTCTAAGCCAAAGTCAGTGTGTAGTGAATATTATGCTCATTTCTCTATCAAGGGTACTAACCTTTATACACATTTACTTATTGATTATATATTTTCATGTATGAATTCCACATTCCTTTATCATGGAATAAATGATTATGTTTAATGAATCCATGTTTTATGATCCATGTGGCACACTTATGCATGAAATGAAATGTTTAATAAGGGTGTGCCCTAATAGTGATCCAATGCATTGGGTAAAGTATAGTATCATGATACATCATGTGTAATGGGTGTTGACTCATGATAATTCAAGTTTAACAAGGTTTTACTCATGATTCATATGCAATGAGGGTTTACTCATGCTCCATGTGCAATGAGCCTTGGCTCATGCTAATTCCATGTTAAGTGTTGTTGCCACATTTCCATGTTATGATTATAATACTTTATCATGCCTTTATTTTCATGTTTCTCTTGTGATCCATTGATATGACTATTTTCTAACATGTATTATATTTCTCATGTTATTCCATATTTATTCCCTTACTGGGATTTATAGCTCACCCTTTTATTATGCATGTCCTCAGGTTATCCCATGCAATGCTAAGTACGAGGGAATGTAGTGGTCATGTAAAGGAATTTTTTAATAAAGAAGTTGTATTTCATGTTTTAAGTTGTTATGTAATGATCCTAAGCCCCAAAGACACTAGACATCTTGATCTTATATATTGTCTTAAGTGATATTTATGTAATAAATCATGTTTAAGTATGTAATAAAGAGTAGGGTTGTTATAGAAATTATGGAATAATAAAAGGAAGATCAACAACATAAGAAACATCATTTTTCTCAACTGCTATATAAAATAACAAACTCTTGAGATCTGGGTGGGAAGGTCTTGAATTACTAGACCTCAGATCTCACTCCCCCTGAAACACTTGAGATCTATCATCGGCATCAAAAAAATACATGATAATGATAACAATCAATATCATAGTGGTGAGAAATAATCCAATCCATCTAAATGATGATTTCAAATAGATATATATTAAGAATGAGGAAGTCTCATACTAACTCTGCATTAGCTATCGAAAGTGAACAATAAAGACACTAAAACCCCTTCCCTTTCCTATTTTCAAGAGGTTTCACTAACTCCATAATAAATGACATTAAATCCATCAAAAGTTTAATAAAGTTAACAAAAAGGGAAGAAATAAATGAGTGGGAAGCACTGGTATCAAATAAATCACCCACTGCATAAGATGTAATACAGATGGAACCTCTCACTACTGTTGGGCCCACGTCAACCTCCTTTGAAAACTCATATACTACATGAAGGTTATTGGATACTTAGGAATGTGGCTAGAGCCTTGTTGTCCTTAATGAATCTTAGTATGCCTTAGTAGCTTCTAGAGATGATGATCCCTGACCATACTGAAGCATAGACATATCCTAACAAAATCGCTATAGGTGGTTGTAGTGGCCACAACCATTACACATATTTATAGGTATATGACAAGAACGCTGGGTGTATCTGACCTTGACACATTTATAGCAATTTAGGGGAACAATACTGGCTATAATGGATGGTGTGAAGGATTCCCATTGCTGAGAACCACCTCCACCACCCCTATGATGCTCATACCACTACCTCTTCATTTCTTGAGTTCCACTAAAGCTTCCACTAGGTGGAAGAGAAGGGGAATAATTTCCAACCTTTCCTTTCATATCAATATCTACCATCATAGCTCTATCTACCATATATATATAGGTAAAAATATTCTTCATAAATACTTCTGATTTTATATCTGACTGAAAACCCTACAGGTACTTCTAAGCCTTTAGCTGATCATTCTTTACTACCTTTGGAGAAAAATGAACCAGATTTGCAAATTGATTGGTGTATGCTGATGTCGAAAACTCACCATACTACAAGGAGAGAAACTTTAGAGACTTTTCCATCATAAAAGACTTTGGATAAAACTTTTATAAGAAGAGAGCCTTGAAACCCTTCCATTCCAAGCCTGCACATCTATCTTCTTGTACCATGGAATCCCATCATCACTTTTCGGAACCCTCAAGTCTGAACACTGCACACTTCACCTTGATATTCTTAGGTGTGTCTAGGAAGTTAAAGATTTGATCAATCTTTTCCATCTATTCACCCCCTATTGATATTCATTCATACTTATAAAGTAAGGTGGATTCTCATGTAAGAACTCTCAGGGTCAATCTTTTTCTTTTTTAGATCCTAGTTTTACACCAGCAACTGCTTTCTATACTTATGGTACATTTTATTCAATGGAATAAACTACTTTCATGATAGTCTCTATAAGATTTTGATCCAAAGGAAAATTTAAATAAGCAGAATCCATTATACCCTCCAGACGTCTCATAGGAATGTCATTGCACACTGAAAATAGAATAAGCAATCAAAAGAATTGAAAATATCATTTCAGACAAGAACACCATAAGAAAAAACAGATATTAAGATTAAGAACTCAAAATAGGAGACACACTTCCCAACATCTCATGGTAACTTGAGTCTCTTCACATCAATATATGGTTAGGAACTCACCGCAACCTACCCCTCAAGTCTCAAAAATCCTATATCTAGTCTACTAACTTACCAAAATTGAGCACCAAACCTCCTATGATACTAAACTGTATTGAACTGGCTCTGATACCCACCCAAACCGGTACCTGACTTGACCCGACATATACCCAAAGGGTGTTCCCAATCCCCATGGCCTAGTGACTAGAATTGGGGAATCAACAACAACTATAGGGAATGATTTCTCCTAATCTAAAGTGGAAAAAATGGCATATATATATATATAGCAAGAAGAAATAGTGGAAGAGAAAAATAGTAACTATATAACATAGAAAAAAAGGAGGCAGTAGAAGTAAAACAACATAAAATTAGCTACAGAAACTCTAAGGTACAAGTCTAACAAAAAAGTACAAAACCAAATATGAGAAACAACTACTCCATGTGATAAGAGGATAGTGTCCCACTATCTCGCCACTAGCTACCCAACTTAGCATATAGAAACCTCACCACCTAACTAAAAATCCTTTCCTTTCCTTGTATTGAAAGACATAAAAAGGTATACACATCACCGGAGGGGTGTGCAAGGTGTGAGCTAATAGGCTCTGTAGGATTCTACCCAACAAGTGTTTGTAAAACAATCATAACATACTCAACTTTAAATAAAACATGGAATGATAATCGGTTAAACAATTTTTATATCAAAGCATGGTAAATCATTCCCCTTTTTCTATGTTTTCAAATAATCTAGGTAAAATAGTTTCAAATTATATCACATATATCAAATAAGGTAATAAAATCTAATAAATATAACTCCAAAGAATAGGTAACATCATTTCTGGATCACTACAGGTCATGCTAGCTAGAACACTCATACCCAGACATAGAAAATCATGTACATCAAGTCTCTAGAGATGTGCATCGAATTTAGAGAGCATAGGAACAACCCAAAAAGTAAACCTCCCAACAATGTCTACAATTCCATAGATAAATAGGCCTAGAGAATAGAGGAACACCCCATTAGAAAACCCCCCCAATAGTGTTAATGGATGATTCATATTACTATACCTTCCACCTAAGTACTCGAGGTTTCCCATGTGTTATGTTTTTTCAAAAAAAATCATCAAAGGCCCTTCTTAAAATCCATTTCACAAATACATTTCACAATTCTTTGAAAACTCCCATTTTCCTTTTACCAAAATAAGGGGGAAATCCATATTTTCATAAAAACTCATTTGACAACACACACGGATCAATCAACAATTCATTCCATTTTATTTATAAAACAATTTATAAAACTAGAGTAATCAAGGTTCATCCAACATAGGCTAGATACGGAACCACCTACCTCAAAATCAGGTCTCACACGCCTACAACTAGATCTACAACCACTAAAAGGAATGTAGAATAACAAAATAAGTCTATGCCCATGACTTCCATACTTTATAATTATATTATATTAAAACTAAGGTTGAAAGAGAATTTAGTTCACACAAACCTCAGAGAAAATGCACCTACCACACCAAAACTAACAAAGGACCAGCCCTAGAAAGAATATTACACAATGAATCTAGAAAGAATTAAGAAGAACATCACTATAAGATCAATAAATTTGAAAACATAGTGAAACAATGTTGTTGCGACTAATAGTAGTGAAGAAGTATAAATATCACTTGCATTGAGAGGCGTGGCGCATCCACCATGAAGTTCAATCATCAAAAGAAACTATACAAAAGGAGCATAGATCCCTAAAATCACATGGGAGAGATCCTAGGTTTTGAGATATAATCCAGCACATTGAATGAAAATAAAATCATATGTGCAGTGCGGTTAAAACTACTAGCCCTAAACCATTCATGATGTGAAACCCTTTCATGATATGAATTTCATGATTTTCAAGATACGCTAAAAAATATGTCACCTTGGATTAAAAAATAACTCTAATCAACCTTTTTATGATGCAAACAAGTTTCATGTCTTATAAACTTTTCATGATCTGAACCGGTTCATGGAATCATCCTGTAAATATATTCACATCGTGTAACCATTTCATGATGTGAAAGTGTCCATAAAGAAGTTCACAGACCAGATTATATAAGAAAAACCCAAACCACCTATGAAGTTTTCCAAACCCATGGAGAACCCTTGAAATTCTTTGATACATTTATACTCGGACTCCATTAATTCAAAAAAAAATACATCCTCAAACTTTAGGTCATTTTCCCCCAAAAAAATTTCTCCGTCCTCTAAAGGCTTGAAACACACCCTAACAAAAAGGGAAATGAAAAGAGGTGTGATAAATACCTTAAAGAAGGTAAAGGGATGTTACATATATATCTAATAAAAATATATAAATATAAATAAATTTATATAAATGTATATAAATACAAACACATAAATAAATATATATATATATATATACCAATATAATATATATAAATATGTATAAATGTAGATAAATATATATAAATAGATATAAATATCAATAAATATATAACTAAATTTAAATAAATATATATAAACACACATATATATTACATAAATATGTATAAATACACACATGTATATAATTAAATATAATTTTATATTAATATTAATATATATATATAAACATATAAATATAAATAGATATAACTATACATAAATACATATAAAATATAAATATATAAATATTTATTTATATATATACCCACATAACATATATATATAAACATAAATATATAACTACATACAAATATACATAAATATAAAAAATATCTATAAATATATACAATTATATATAATTATAAATGAATATATATAAATTATAAATAAATATACATAAATATATAGAAATTCACACACACATATATAATAAATAATAAATCACTAAAATAGGGAATACCAATTCAATTGAAACATCATCATATCGATAAGAATGTGAAACAATTGAA
Source organism: Viscum album (assembly GCA_963277665.1). Lineage (NCBI taxonomy): Eukaryota > Viridiplantae > Streptophyta > Magnoliopsida > Santalales > Viscaceae > Viscum > Viscum album. Next base: position 912,744,856 of record OY728126.1, read on the forward strand.
TAAAATCATAAACAATCCAAAAAGAATAAGAATACCCGCTTAAACAAAGATGAAATTCCATAAAATGTTAAAAAATGAGGGTATCTCAACTAAAAACTCAGTTTTGGAGGCCTTCTATGCCTTTTTTACTAAGAAAAAAATGTGGAATGAGGTACCCCCCCTAGGATAAAATAATGTATATCTCATCACAAGATTAAATTTAACATCTCATGGAGCCCAAATGGACACCCGAATCAAATGTTATGGTTGTTTGAATTTGAAGTTAAAATTTTAACTTATCTTAGAACTATAATGAATTTTTTATTATTAATTATTATTAAATTATTATATGTTTTCATTGTATTTCTTTTTTTAAGATTTTATTTGATGTGTCGTCTATAATAAATAAAAATCAGGATCAAAAGTTATGGTCATTTGATACTGAAGTCTAATTTTTAACTTCTATTAGAACATTAGTTAGAAAAGAATATTTTTCCATGAGGTGTGTGTGTGTGTGTAAATTATGAATTTGTAATTAATTATAATAATTTTTTAGTTTATAAAAAATATTAATTATTTTATTAAATTTTAGTATATTTATTCATGTTTTTTATAAAAAAACTCACTAAAATTTAATAAAAATATTATTTAGAAATAGTTTAAACCATCACTAAATGACGGACACTTTTGTAAAAAAAAGTGTCATTGATTAGAGTAAATTTTGAAAAACATACACTATAAAAATCTAAATAATAACATTTAGCATCAGTTTTCAAAACCATCGTTGATGGTCAATTTACCTACAGTTTAGGGTTTAATGTAAAAACCTACTCCTTACTATGATTATTTAGTCATCCCAATCACATATTCTCTACTATCTCCATAAGTGGTTATAACTCCAAGGACTATTATAGTCCTATAAAAATTGAGTCTTGTTGTGTTTCAACTCCTAAGTCATATAGGAGATATTTATAGCTTCACACTTTCTATTATAATTAAATGACCCAAATATATAAAGATCCCATGTAGATCCTAGTTTCTTTTGCACCACTCAATATAGATCCTCCTCCATGAATAACTTGGATCAACTAGGTCACTCATGTATAATTATCTAATAACTTTGATATCTATGAGAACAAATTCTCTATTCTTGAAACTCACTCACTGATTTGGTTCTTTATATTTTGAATATTCAGGTTGTAGGTATTCTTCTCCAACAAAAGTTCTCCAACTTTAGAATCATCCTTCTTTTTTCAATATAGTAGAATTATTGAGCTTTTAGTACTTCAGAATCCTTATGATCAGTCTTTTAGAGTTCCCTCAATGTTTTTCCCCAATTACTTCTTTATATTTCTATATATTTTATATTCAATATATTTTTAATATTATTTCCATATTCTAAATATGGAAAATCTTAAAGTTTTTATCAGTATTAAATTTTATCATTTAAATTTGGAATATATTTCCAATTTGAATTATTCTTTTTAATCTCACAAAATCACAGCTGGGTCTTCTCATTTAAATTCTATGAAGACTTAAATATTTCCTTATTTGAAATCCACCCATGTAATTTCTCATTTTAAGTCTTTCAAAATTTCCATCCATGTATGCATGGACTCATATAGTGGTGATGTTTATCCTCTTCTTGAGGCATGGAACTCTTCTCAACAACAACTTCTCCCTTGATTGATGTCTTCTATCCTTTACTATGATCATGATATTTTTAATCCATGAATATTGGTTCACATTACATAACCTGAATTGATTCTTTGTTTATTGAAAATATTTAATTTGAATATTTCTCATATATTTCATTGAAATTAATCCTTACAAAGTTCTCTTTAGTTTACAGTTTTTTCAAAATTCAACTAAGTACATTATGGTTATGTGGATCATTCTTACATAGATAATTCTTACACAATGTCAAGAATAATATTTATTTAGACTCAGAGATGATGTTTATATAGATTGTTATGTTGGTATATTATGGTTATACAACACCTAAAATGATGCTTACATAGACTTCCACCTCCCAAGATGATGCTTATATAGGCTCAAGAATGGTGGTTATATCACTCATTCTTACTAAGATGATGTTTATGTGTGTCATACAATATATGTAGACTTCACCTGATCCTCTTTAAATCATCTCCAAGGCTTCTCATCCACTCAAATATCATCTAAAAACTCAACACATCATCCAAAGGTTCTTCCTTTAACAAATAAATATCTTCACTTCATTAATAGTTTCCTTATCAACCATGAAATCTAATGAAAACTCATCCATTAGCTATAATATTCTAATCTCATTCACTATTGATTTAGAAAATACACTCATAATTAATGTTAGACTTTATCTTAAAGAAAAATACATCAATTTTCACATGTGACATGTTTTTTGTCTTGAATATCTTGAATCTGTCCAAAATATGTCTTCATATTGTAGCCACAAAACATTCTTTTCCTTATAACATGGAAAAATATCCATCATCTGAGTGAAATTTGACTTTAATTCTCACAGCCTTATTAGAAAAAAATACAACTTCTTTATTTGGGAACTTCATGTGGGAGGTTATTTGTTTTCCTAGAAGTATATTTTTATGATCTATTACTTATGGGAAATGAAATTTTGATATTATAGTTTTTTAAGACATAGATAAACTCATGATTCTCCATGGATGATATATGTGAATTAGTCTATATTCAAGGGATCAAGATTCATTGTGATAGATCTAATTGGCTTCTTGGACTAAGTTAGTTTATATCAATTGATAAGGTAATGAAGATATTTAGTATGAAATAATCCAAGAGATGATTATTGACATTGTCACATGGTATACATATCTATAAGAAAATGTATCCTTAGATGAAATATTAGAGAGAGAGAGGGGATGATTGGGATTACTTACACATCAATTATAATATTTTCATGTATGCCCTGATATGTACTAGGATTGATGTTTCCCACACCTTTAGCATGGAAGGCGGATATCATGAAGACCCTAGAGAATAATATTGGCATGTTTTTAAGACTATAAGTATCTGAAGCGTACAAAGGATATGCTCCTAGTTTATAGAGGAGGTGAGGATCTAGTCACTAGGGGATACAAATATTTTGGTTTTCAGATAGACCAAAATTATCTAAAATATTAATCGAGATATTCATTCTTCTTTGAAGGAAGAATTTTGATCTAGAAGAGCTAAAAGCAGCCAATAGTCATTGATTATATAGTAGATTATAAGTATAATATGGTTTCTAATGTAGCTAAATATTTAGTTTGCATACGAAACTTTATCTAGGATCTTTATGTGGTGTCTATAAGTAAATATTCCATTACATTGTATTATGATAATACTACAGTGATAGTACTATCTAAGGAGCCATGGTCACATAAATGGATGAAGCATATACTTAGAATTTATTACCTTTGGAGGTATTTTCATAAAATAGTTTGGGTCACAGTAAAAAAAATCCACTGAGGAGAACATGGTGGACCCGTTGAATAAATTCATACCTCAACAGAAGCCTAAATATCATGTGAGATAGATAAGACTCAAAGTTTTTAGTAGTTGTATTCAGTGCATGTGGGAGTTTTTTAGAGTTGATTCCCTAAAAAAAATTATTTTGTACATATAATTACCTATATATTCAAAGTCCTAAATATTAATAAATATATTATCACATGATTTATTATTATTCTATGTAGAATTAATGTGATAGTGTCCTTAAATTATTTTTTAGGATGAAAGGTTATAGAAGTTCATAGATATAATGAGAACCTTGAGGTTTGATGACAATATTCTTAAACATATGTCCTATAATCAAGAAGATATTATCTAATAAGAAACAAATGATGTTTAGGATATCAATTTATGGATGGTAATAAGTGAATGAGGCTTTGAATCATGAATTTTCACAATGGTGATCTATAAGATATAAGGTTATGAGGATAGAACCACGAATATGAATTTTGTAATGAACCGACCCAGATTCCCACCAAAACCGGTACCTGGCCCAACCCATCACATACATGAAGTGTAATCTCGGTCCCCAAAGGTTGGCAACTAGCACCCAGACATCAACAACAACTAGAGGGAATGGTTTCCCCTAACCTGAAATAAAAAAACATGGAATATATATATATATACATAGTAGGAAGAAATAGTGAAATATAAAAACAATAAATATATGTCATAGAAAAAAAGGAAATAGAAAAATCCAAACAACCCAAAAGTAGATAAACAAACTCCAAGGTGTGAGTCCAATAACAAAGTAAAAAACCAAAGATGAGAAACATTTATTCTATTTGTTAAGAGGAAAACATCCTACTATCTCACCACCAGATACCCAACTTAGCTGACATAAACCTCAGCAACACACTATGGTGCCTTGCCTTTCCCTGCATTAAAGGATATAACAAGGTCTATACACTACTAAAGGGGTGTGTAGGGTGTGAGCTAATAGGATCAGTATAATCCCACCCAAGTGTTCTATAATAAGTCTCTATACAACAATACAAAATTCTCAACTTTAAATAAAACAAGGAAAGATAATCAATTAAACAATTTTTATATCAAATCATTGTAAAACATTCCCCTTTTCCAGGGTTTCAAATAATCAAGGTAAAAAGTTTCAAATATTATCACATATATCAAATCAGGTAATAAAATCTAATATCATAACTCAAAAATCATAGGTAGCGTCATGCCAATGATCACTATAGGTTAGGTTAGCTCAAACACTCATACCCAGACATAAATAATCACATGCAATAATTCTATGGACATATGTATCCAATCTAAAGAGAAAAAGAACACCCCAGAAATTGAACATCCCAATAGTGTATAACAAGTGCCTAGAACAACAAGCCTAGGGAGTATAGTAACACCCCATGAGTGAACCCCCTAGTAGTGTCAATAGATGAGGCCTATTATTATTCCTTCTGTATAAGTACCCAAATCTTACCATTTTCTATATTTTCCAAACTATTTAATCAAAAAAAATCTTGAAATATATTTCACAAACCATTTCACAATTCTTTAAAAACACCCATTTCCATTTTTCCAAAACAAGGGGGAAACCATTTTTTTGCAAAAACCCATTTTCACACACACACATAGATCAATCAATCGATTATTCCATTTTATCCATAAAAAAATTTATAAAACCAGAGCAATCAATATTCATCCAACACAATCTAGATATGGAACCAACTACCTTAAACTCATGTTGTACATGCCCACAACTAGATCCACAACCATGATAAGGAATGTATAACAATAAATGAAGGACCTACCTATAATTACCACACTTTAGAATCATATTCCATAACAAATAATGTTGGTAGAGAGGTTAGTTCACACATACCTCGGATAAAATACACCTCTCGCACCACAACTAACAAAATATCACCCCTAGAAGAAGATCAAACAAAGAATCTAGAAAGGATCAATAATAACATCACCACAAGATCAATAGATTTTAAAACATAGTACAATGGAGTTGTTCTGACCAACGAAAATAAAGAAGTTGAAATATCACTTACCTGGAGAGACACGGAACATACACCACAAAGATCAATCTCCAAAAAAATGATATGAAAGGTGAGGAGGTCCCCAAAATTTCTTGGGATAGATCCTAGGTTTTGAGAGAGAAGGGTACACATTGAATGAAAAAAAATCATATGTGCAGTGTGGTTAAAACAGAAGGCCCAAAACCATTCATAATGTGAAAAACTTTCACAACGTCAATTTCATGATTTTCAAGATATTTTTAAAAAGGCATCTCCTCGAATTAAAAATAACTCTGATTGATATTTTCATGATGTGAACTAGTTTCATGGATTGTAAAATTTTCATGCTCTGAACTAGTTCACCGAATCATCCTAAAAATATATTCACACCATGTAACCAGTTCAAAATATGAAAGTGTCTAGTAGGTAGTTCACATATCAGATTCTATAGGAAAAACCTAAAACACCTCTGAATCATTCCAAACCCACAAAGAAACCTTGAAATCCTTTTATATATTTATACCCAGACTTCATTAATTTAAACAAACATACATCCCCAAACTTTAGGTAATTTTCTCCAATAAAAAATTTTCATCCTTGAAAATTCCAAAATTAATACAAACAAAAAGGGAATCAAAAAAGAGAGATGATAAAATACATGAAATAAGGTAATATGATGTTATAAATTCCCCACCATAAGACTTTCCATCCCTAGGAAGTCATGTGGAAGAATGGAGCTCTAGAAAGAGGTGATGTCATTGATCCCTCACTAACACTTTACACACTTAAGTCTCATGAGAATATGATTTGTGTCACCATAACACTCTGATTAATGGGATATAATTCCCATGAAAGACTTTCTCCTGAGAGTCAATGATCTCCACTGGATTCTCTACAACATAAACTTTTGGCTCTAACTCAATATCTTCCCAACTCAGAACATGAAAGGGATCAGGATGATATTTATAGATATGAGATATATGGAAAACATTATTTATACCCATCAATTTAACTAGAAATTCTAACTAATAATCAACCTTCACAAGCCACTCAATGACCTAAAATGGTCTAACATATCTCAGAGACAACTTCCCCAATTTTCCAAGACAAGGTGACCTAACCAAGGGGAAATTTTCAAGAAAACCCGGTCACCTATGAAATACTCTAAAGGATGATGTCAATGATCTGCATATGATTTCTATTGAATCTGAATTGTATTCAAACACCGATTTATATCCTAAATCCTCATCGATATCTCTTGTATGAGACTCGATACTTCCAAAGAGGTCTCACCCACCTCTACCCAACAAAGATATGACCTAGACATGAAACTATAAAAATCCACGAATGGATCCATTATAATCGATTATTGATAACTATTTTTATAAGAAAACTTAGACATTCCTAGATGGTTATCCCACGATCCACCAAAATCTAATAAGTAAGCACAGAAAAATTCCTTGAGGATCTGAATAGTACACTCTATCTGAACATATGACTATGGATGGTAAGTTGTACTCAAACTAACCTGAGTCCCCATAGCCTCCTAGATACTCTTCCAAAACCATGAGTTAAACCTAGATCCCTTTATGAAACAATGGTATAAGTAACCCCATGTAACCTTACAATTTACTGCACTTACAACTTACCTAGGTCTTTAACTTTAGTGCTTTTTTGATTAGAATGAAATGAGATGAATTTTTCAACTGATAAATCACTACCCAGATAGAATTATTCCCCTAGGGAGTCCATGTTAATCCAAAAAAAATTATAAACACCTCATCACATTTCCAAACTAGAATTGGAAGATTTTGGAGAAAGTAATAAGGTTTTATATGCTCTAACTTTATTTGTTGGCAGGTGTAACAGCAGGACACATAATATGGAATGTCATGCTTCATACCTAGCCACCAGAATCATCATCTCATGTCATAATACATCTTCATAGTGATCAAATGAACAGAACAAAAATAATTATGATATTTAAAAAATGATCTCCTCATAGTCGATGGGATGAAAAATCAATCCCCAAAATAGAGAATATCATCTAAAGGGAGTGACTAACTAGAAATGGTCTGCCCACCACAAAGGGTTTCTTGAATTTCTCTAAACTCATCATCCTACCACTGACCCTATAGAACAGACTCCATGAGAGATGATAAGAACAAAACACTAGTTATAACCATGTATAAAAAATCCTCTTGAGCATCCAGATGTAATTAAGTGAATTTTCCCATAACGTTCCACTATTATTTTAATTCTAGAATATCATGTGATGGTACTTTCCTACTAAGAGAATCTTCAATGACATTCCCCTTCCCTAGGGTATAGGTGATGCCGAAGTCAAATGTCTGAAGGTATTCCACCCACCATCTCTATCTGATATTCAAGTATTTCTGAGAAAATATATAGATCAAACTTATGAACCTCCTCCCAAATAGATAGTGTTTCCAACATTTAATTGCATGCATAACCACAACAAACTTGAAATAATTATTTGGGTAATTCATTTTATATGGCCATAAATATTGATATCCATAGGCCACAACATGATCATACTACATTAGAATAAAACTCATAATAGAAATATAAGTATCACAATACACTACATACCCCTTATTAGTCTTAGGTAATATTAGAATAGGATATTATCTTAGAATCCATTTCAACTCATTTAAAAAAGACTAACATCTCATATCCCACATGAATTTCACCTATTTTCTAGTAAGAGAAGTCAAAGGTGATGCCAAATTTGAGAAATCCATGAAAAAAAATTGATATTATAGATAGGAATCTTTGAATCTCAAAGATGATCTATGGATCCTCCCAATAAAATATAGTATTCACCTCTTCTGGATCAACTAATAAGCCATGATTAGAAATCATGTTCCCCAAGAACTTCACTTCTTGAATCAAAAAACAACATTTTTAAATCTTTTCATACAAATGGTGACTCATTGGGATTTCTAGAACCAAAATCATATGGTTCTCATGCTCATGCTCAGATCAAGAATAAATCAAAATATTATCCTCAAACACCACCATAAAGGTGTTGAGATACTCATGGAATATTCATTTCATTGAATTCATAAAAACCATAGTAGCGTTAGTTAGACCAAAAGGCATCCGAAGATATTCATAATGTCCATACCTACTCTATAAATATATCTTCAATATATCAAACTCCAAAATTCTCAGATGATGATAAATCAACCAAAGATCGATCTTCAAAAACTACTTTTACCTATTTAATTGGTTGAACAAATCATCCATGTGGGGAAAAGGATACTTATTCTTAATCGTTACCTGATTAAACTTTCAATAGTCTATGCACAATTAGAGTGAACTATATTCCTTATTAGAAAAGAGAACATGGCCTTCCTAAGGAAAACACTAGGGAGAACAAAACCTTTTTCCATCATATCATTCAACTGAATATTGAGCTCTTTCTGCTCTTCTGGTTCCATATGATATGAGGGTATTGAAATTGGATACATACCTAATACCAGATTAATCATGAAATATAAGTCCCATTATAGATAAAGATAGGATAATTCATCTAGAAAATTTCAATAAAGTCCCAAACAATAACAAGAAGATCAATAACATAATAAATTTCATCGGGATCAACTTTTACAGCAGACAAAAAAATCTTGAGCTTTGGGAAGGAAGTTCCTGCACAACCAGACATTATATCCCACTCTCTCTAAAACACTTTAGAGATTCCATTAGAAGAAAATAACAAAATATTTCAATTATAACAATCAATCTAATCTCAATGAACAATAATCCAATCCATCTCAATGATGACGTCGAACAGATCCAGATCGAGAAAAAGGAAATCCCAAACTAACTCTATATCAGCTATCGATGGAGAACAATAAGGAAACTGTAACCCCTAATCTTTCCTCTTCCCAATAGGTGTCAATAAATCCATAAAAGGGAACATTAGTTCCATCAAAAGTTTATAAATAACAAAAAAAATGCAGAAATAAATGATTTGGAGGCATCAGTATCCAAAAAGCAGCTTATACAGTATATGAAATAAAGATGGTACCTCTCGCTATTATTGGGCTCACATAAAACCATATCAGAAACTTATCTACTATGTAAAGGTGATTCACTCTTGAATCTTGTGTCTAGAGACCTATAGTTCTTGAATCATCTGACTGCACTACAATATCCTTCAGATCTGAAGATCCATAACCATAACAAGGCATATACATAGACTGAAAAACAATTTGTAGATAGTCATAGTGGAAACACTCATTAAACATATTTATAGGTGAATGACAATAACTTCAGGTGTTTATAACCTTTCCAAATTGATATCAATCCAAGGGAACACTACTAGTTGTAAATTCTAGTGTAGAAGATTCCTATTGTTGAGAACTACCTCCACCACCCTTGTGATGCTCATGCCACTTTTTATTCCTTCCCAGTATGCAACTAAAGCTTCCATTGGGTGGAAGAGAAGGGGTATAATTTCCAAACTTGACTTCCATATCCATATCCATATCCATCATCATATCTCTATCTACTATATTTGTATAGGAATAAAGCTTCAGCATAAATACCCATGATCTGATATCTAGTTTCAAACACTATAGGAGACTCTAAGCCTTTAACTGGTTATTATTTACTACCTCTAGAGAAAAAAAAACAATCTCTATGAACTAATTGGTTTATACTGACACTAAATTATCTCCCTAATATATATGGAGGAACTATATAGGATTTTCTATTATTAAAGACTCTGGATAGAACTGTTGGAAGAAGAGATTCTTGGATCACTTCTAGTCCAATCCCACATATATATCTGCATGTACCATGGAATCCCACCATCTATTGTTGGGACCCTCTAGTATAAACTTTTTTCACTTCACTATAATATTTTCAGGTGTATCTAATAAGTAAAATATATGATCTATATTGTCCAACCAGTCCTTCGCCTATTGAGGATCATTCTTACCTCTAAAGTTCGGTAGCTTCTCGCATAAGAACTCCTGTGATTCATCCTTTTCTCTTGAAGATCCTAGATGTACCCCAACAACTTCATTCTAGACTTTCAATAGATTTTGTTCCACAGGGAAAATTTCTTGCATGATACTATATATAATATTTTGATCCAAAGGTAGTTTACCTTGAGGATCATCTATTTCACCCTCCTGTGGAACCTGTGGAAGATGTCTCATAGGCATATCATTGCACACCAAAAATAGAAGAAGTGATCAAACTATTGGAAAATCTCATTTAAAACTAGAAAAACATAAGAAAAAACTAATATTAAGATCAAGAACTCAAAATAAGAGACACACATCCCAACATCCCATGGTAAATTGAGTCTCATCAGGGAAATAGTTGGCTAGGAACTCACCGAAACTTATCCCTCAAGTATTTAAAATCCTATCTCTAATATAAAAACTTCCAAAAATTGATTACCAAACCACCTCTGATACCAAATTTTAATGAACTAACCTAGATACCCACCCAAACTGGTACCCAACCTGACCCATCACATACTTGAAGGGTGTTCTTAATCCCCACAGGTTGGTGACTAGCACTCAGACATCAACAACAACTAGAGGGAATGATCTCACCCAAACTGAAGTAGAAAACATAGAGTATATATATAAATAGAAGAAATAAACAATAGAAGAGAAAATTAAGAAATATATTCCATATAAAAAATGAAACAATGGAAGTAAAACAATCCAAAAGTAGTTATACAATCTACAAGGTATGAGTCCAAAAAAGGACAAAATCAAAGATGAGAAACAAATACTCTATGTGATAATCATAAAATGTCCTATTATCTCACCAACAGATACCCAACTCAAATGATAGAAACATCACTTCCCCACTACAACACCTTTCCTTTCCCTGCATCAAAATACATAACAAGGTATACCCACTGCTAAATGGGTGTACAAGGTGTGATCTAATAGGCTTAGTAGGATCCCACCTAGGTTTTCCATAACAAGTCTCTATAAAACAGTCCAAACATGCTCAACTTTAAAGAAAACAAGGCATGATAACCAGTTAAATGGTTTTTATATCAAATCATGGTAAACATTCCCCTTTTTCTATGATTTCAAATAATCCAAGTAAAATAGTTTCAAGTCCTATCACATATATCAAACTAGGTAATCAAATCCATGATCTATAACTCAAAATAAAAGGTAACATCAGACTAAGTATCACTATAGGTTAGGCTAGCTAGAGCACTCTTAACTAGACATGGATAATCATGTGCACCAAGTCTCTATAAATATGCATCCAATCTAGAGAGTAGAGGAACACCCTAGAAAGTAAACCTCCTAATAGTGTCTAACAAGTCCCTATAATAATAATCTTAGGGAGCATATGGAACACACCATGAGTGAACCCTCCAATAGTATCAATAGTAGAGGCCTATTACTAAACCTTCCACATAATTACCTAAGGTTTCCCATGTGCTAGGTTTCTCAAACAATTTCATCAAAAACCCTTCTTGAAATCCATTTTACAAACCCATTACACAATTCTTTGAAAACACCCATTTTAATTTTACCAAAACTAAGGGAAACCCATATTTTCAAAAAAAAATAGATATAAATCAATAAATCATGCCATTTTATTTATAAAAAAATTATGAAACTATAGTAGTCAAGGTTCATCCAATATAGGCTACATACGGGACCATCGTCCTCAAACTTGGGTCATACATGCCCATAAATGGATCCAAAATCATTAGAAGGGATGAATAAACGAACACCCTACCTATTATTTTCACACTTTATAATCGTATTCCATAACAACTAAGGTTAGAATATAGGTTAGGTCACACATACCTCAGAGAAAACACACTTGTTTCACCCTAACTAACAAAGGAATATCCCCTGGAAAAAGATCACAAAGAGGATTTAGAAAGGATCAAGAATAACATTAACTCAAGATCAAAGTATCTGAAAACATAACACTATAGAGTTTCTGTGAACAATGATTTTAAAGATTAAAAAATATCACTTACCCAAATTGATTCAATTTAACTACTGCCAAGATCAATTGCTAGAATAAATGATCCAAAAGAAGCATAGGTTCCCAAAATCACTTGGTATATCTCCTAGGTTTTGAAAGAGAATATTTCATGTAAAATGAAAAAAAAAATCCATGCAACATGGTTAAAACTACTATCCCTAAACCACTAATGATGTAAAACCCTTTCACAACATGAATTTCATAATTTATAAGATATGTAAAAAAAATGCATCACCTCAGATTAAAAAAAATCTGATATAAATTTTCATGACATAAACCAATTTCATAGATTATAAAATTTTCACTCTATAAATCAGTTCACAACATCATCTTGAAAATAGATTCACATCATGTAACCAGTTCATGACATGAAAGTGTCCACTAGGCAGTTCACAAACCAGATTTTGTAGAAAAAAACTGAACCACCTATAAAGCTTTCCAAACCCATAGAGAAACCACAAAATACTTTTATAAATTTATAACTAGAATCCACTAATTCAAAAAAACATACATTATTTAAATTTAGGTCATTTTCCCAAAAAACACTATTCATATTTAAAAGGCCTAAAACACACTCAAATAAAAAAAGGAAACAAAAAGAGAGATGAGAGAATACCTGAAAGAAGGTAATAGTATGTTATAAATTCTATATGTTATATGTGTCATTGGATATTCCTATATATGAACATGTGTATTGGTCCTTATATTTGATATTTTTATTAGAATATATCATGAATCATTTACTTTGCTATATTATCAAAAACTGTGATGACATATGCTTGCGGTGAAGTAGGATGCATTGGGTGCTTTATAAGTGATATAATATTAATATAAAATTCAAGAAAATATTTTTCCCTTTCTATAGAAACTATATTTTAAAATCAATATATTCTTCTTCAATTTATTTCTTACATAAAAATATGACATTGTTTAGAATAATTTTCATCATTTATATTGGTTAATTATAATCCATGTCCGAGTTCTTTCTTATAAAAAAGGTATATTTTTATTAATTTGAAAATAAAATGTCTATTATATTATGTAACTCTCTTTATTGTCTTTAATTATTTTCAAAGGATACTTTTTATCTCTTTTCTTGATGTGAGATATTTTTAAAACCACCAAAAACTTGAAAAGTACTTCTTTCCGCCTTTTTACAAATTTATATTTTCACTCCAGATTTCATATAATTTACCTTTATTTCTTTTCAAGGTTCCATTATTAGGACATTTAATTTTAAAATAATTTTTTAAAATACTTTTTATTACACTTTGAAAATGATTTTTAAAGTGATTTATAAATTTTTTTATGAAAATGTTGGTAAAACATAAAGAAAATTTTTTCATGATTTCACTCCCATTTTAATCTCTAAACCAAAAAGATCCATCATATATAAAATTATGCATCATGTATCACCCTATAAATACTTTTATGATATTTTCCTTTTATATTTTTGAGTTTTTGGAATCATTATAATCTTATTCTTAATTACTTTTTATACGATGCATTATGAAAATGTTATGAACCCCATTTTCCCTTCATGGGTTTTTCAAGAAAAAATGTATGATTATTTTATATGAAACACATATGTATGTTTTTTCATTATGGAATAGTTGGTACCCAATTTTTATAACCCTATAATGCATCGGGTAAATTTTTACATCTTATGTGATAATAATGTTATGTGTGGACATGATGTGTTTAGCCATGTTCACAAAAGTTATGTGTAGACATGATGCATTTATCTATATTCACAAATTTATGTATAGATATGATGCATTTAGATATGTTCATGATGTTATGATTTTATATGCTTATGATCATTCCACCTTCAAAATTTATGTTTCCATGACTCATGATCAATGTATTATAATTTCAAACCCCTATACCATGGTAAATTTTATTCTCTCATAATGATCCTTTTAGGGTCTGATACTCTTATACTAAGATATATGACCACATAATCATACTTTATTATCACTTATTATGTTTCCATGATCCTATTATATTAATTTGGTATTTCTCCTATGTTCATGTCTTTTAACATGTTTATGGTCTAATGATAAATCTTCTCCGACTCATTTATGTGTTTTTTCACTTACTAAGCACTTGAGATCACTCATGGATTATGTTTCCTCATTCCATGAGAACTCATATACGAGAATATGTCTAGGAGGAAATAATGTGTGGATAATGTTTTGAGATATATTAAATCATTATTGTGTAATGATAAAGTTATGTATCCAAACTCTAAAGACATTAAAGCTTTTGGTTCTGGGTGTGTGTTTTATTTGTAATAAGCGCTATAAGAATTATAGTAAATTTTCATGGTTTTTTAGCTGTGGTTTCCAAAAACCGCCACTAAATATTCAAATAATATTTTAAAATTTTTTTATAGTGACACTTCTAGAAATCATTAATAACACTGATATTTAGCATTTGTTTAATAAAAAATTCCACTAAATACCTATTTAGCAATGGTTTTTATTAAATAACCACTATCTATTAAAAAAATTGACCTCGAGTTCCCCCGATCCTTGAATTCCTATCTCACCCGATGCTGGATTCCCTCAACATAGATATCCTCTCCCCATAGACACCACCCAATGATATACCCCCCCCCCCTCCTCCTAGATACCCTCTCCCTATATCCCCCTTACTGATTCTCTCTCCCCCTCACTGATACCCTCGATGTTGCCTGACATTGAACCCCGGTCATCGATACCTTATCCCCCTCACTAACATCTATATTTTTCTATTAGTTTTTTTTCTAATATTAGTGTTTCACATAATTTTTCAATCAAAATTATACATGTTATTTCTTCTATAGGATGTTATTAAATGAAATATAATAGCAATGGATAACACTTCGTTATTTTGGCTATAATTTTGTTATGATTTTTTATATCATTGTGTATTAAACCTCTTCTACTTGACAGCTACATTATTCCTCATTATTATAACCTTATTGGATTTTTATATTATATATGGTTTTATATAATAGTTTTTAATTATTTTCAATGTTGATGTCGTTATGGTTTAAGTTTCATTGAGTATTTTATTTTGTTAATGTGTCTCATTAAGAATGATTCGGTTTCTAAAGTGATTATATCAATATAAAATCTATAATATATCTTATAGTCATGTTAGAATATAATTAAAAAAGTGTTTTTCTTTTGATAATGATTACTTAAAATTAATTTTATAAAAATATGATATAAATTGATTTATTTAACCTATTTTTACATGTTTACATACCATTATTTATATATATTTTTCATGCTTCATGTTCAATAATTTGTAAAATATTCCTTTCAATTAAATGTATTTTATTTTTATATAATGATATAATTATATTTTATATTTTAAGGTGTATTAAATCAATTGAATATGGATAAAATTTGGATTACCTTGCCTTAAAACACATCTCACTATGTCATGGGTTTGAACATGTTTTTTTATTTTACAATTGAAATTTGATCTGTGGATAGAAGAATTAAATTTCCATGTCCTAAATGAAAATTTAGATGATGGTTGAAGAGATATGAAGTATTTGAGTACTTTATATTGAAACAATATACTCTTTTTTATATGGGTTATATTTAGCATGCGTAATTGAATACTATAGAAAATTTGAGTTGTTATGTCTCTAATCAGAATGAATAAGTTAATAACCTGATAGAGGGTAATGAATTTGAAAACTTTATAAATGATTATTTCAGCATAATAGGGAAACATCATCAAAAATGTAACACGTCATTTGATCCAATTTTTTATGTTTAATATATTAATAATTCTTTTAGAATTACAATATAGACTGATTAAGATGATACATTATTAATAGATGGTGTTGAGGAGATTAATGAAAAAAAATAACAAAGTAAACAAATAGGTTTTCTAAATTAGTTTCAAGTAAAAATATGGAACTATAATATGGATGTGTCAAATATTTAAAATTTTCTTTTCTATTGAAGTTGTACCACATCAAGTGTTTATGTGGAATTATAAATAAAGAAATTTCCATGATATTTGGATTTTTTGTGTGATTCATTTGTTTAATCTAAGATTCCTACATCATTTTATGAGATAAATAAGGTTATTATTAATCTTGTACTCAATTATACAAATATACATGCATTTATGATTGATTACATTTTATGTTGGAAATAATATTTTAATAGAGAAAAGTGAAAAATATGTTTTACTTCTTGATGAAAATAAAAAAATTATGATATCAGTCTGAATCAACATACTGCCACAAAGAAACTAAAAAATAAAATTTTTGGAAATGTTTTATATTACTTTCCATTAAAATATCTATTGAAAATATTTTTTATGTCGCATAAATCCATTGAACATATGAAATGGCATGATTTTCATAATAATAATGATGACTTCATAAAACTTACAAGAGATTAAAATGAATGGAATATATTTTATTAATTACATCTATATTTATTTTCTAATATTAAAAATTCGTGGTTAGGATTAGTATTCAATGGATTCAATCCTTTTGGGATATTAAGTAGAAATTACAGTATATATTTTTTTGTTTTGATCTCCTATAATCCACCTCATATATGTATGTAACAAACTTCATTCATCATATCAATGACTATTCCTAGACATAAAATTCTTGAAAATGACATTGATGTATACCTCCATCATATTATACAAGAGTTACATGAGTTATAAAATTATAGTGAATAAACATTCGATGCTTATACCACATAAATGTTTAAAATGCATGCTTCCATTATGTGAACTACTAGTGACTTTCTTGGACTATGAAATTTATTTAGTTGGAATATACACAGAAGTTTGGATTATCTAGTTTGTAACTTTGATTTTTATTCTCCTTGAATACCCTATAGAAGAAATTGGGGTTTCATGTTTCATTATTACTTCCTTGATAAATCTCGTAGATTTTGTTTTAACAAGTCACATTTCAATGGAAAAACTAATTTGAGTCTTCCATGAAAATTATTATCCAGATCAGAGATCATTACAAAATTATCAAATTTTGTTTCATATATTAGAAAATATTTTCATATGAATAAAAGTGGGAAAATAGTTAAAACATCATTAGATACAACTAGAGAAAAAAAATGGAAGAAAAATAGTATATTTTTGAACTTGCATATAGGGAATTTAATTTTTCCACCATAATCATGACATTATGCACATTGATAAGAATGTGTGTGATAATGTGATTTTTACATTTCTTGATGAGAATTTAAAATAAATTGATCATTTAAATACTTTTAAGGACTTATAATCAATTAAAATAAAATATGATCTATGGGAAAATAATAATGGGAAGTATCTAACAGCTATTTTAACAATAAAAAATCATCAAAAATATGTTTTCCTTTAAATATTAAAAAATATTAAAGTTTCTGATAGATATTCTAGTAATATTTCAATATGTGTTAATTTGAATCACCCTAAGATACATGGATTCAAAATTCATGACTCGCATGTATTTATGGGGTAGTTTTTAATTCCTCATGGATTTCTGGTCATAATTTTTTATAGGGAATTTTAATTTTCCATTTGGTTGATGGGTTTTTTGAGAATCGGGATTTAGAACTAAGTTTTGAGAGATTTAAAATTCTTAAATGATATTTTTGGATGATATTTAAGGCCTAGATGGGAATTAGAGATGCTCGGGTGAGCAATGGAGGAGGTCAGGAGGTGGTCATATGGGTACTATAATTCTGAAGCACCCATCAACTTGCTGGTGAGCCACCAGCTAGCCAATGGAACCCACAAGCTAGGCTACAAAACTGATGGAGAGGTGTTTTAATGTGGGACATAACCAAATTTTCCCTATCTAAGTGCATTGGGTTTTAGATGGGGAGGCGACAGGAGAGTCCATTCTTAGACAGCTACTCCCTCTCCCTTCCTCTTGTGATACCCTATGGTGGGGGGTGGATCCAGCTACTTTTTGGTGGAATTTCCAAGTAAGTTTATCCTCTGAATATTCATTTTGAATTCCTCCTTCACTACCCTTGATTTTTGTTTAAATTGGGCAAGTTTTCAGCGATTATTTCACCAAACCATGGTGAAATCGTCAATGATTGATGTGGATTTTGTATGGATTATGTAGAGGATGTACTGAGACACTATCTGATGGTCATCTATCATCGTTTCGGTGGAGGTAATCCACTACCATAATTTTATTTATTTTTTTGATCAAAATTTTCAAAATTGATGATTTCCTGAGTGTATAATGATAGGGATTTAATAAAGGATGGTGCCATGGGGTGTGTTGTAGACCTTCTGGATGGGGATGGTTGAGTTTCAGTAGATAAAATGGATCTTAGTGAGAGTTTTCATCCTATAAACCTTTATTCCCTTGTTTATTAACTAACTATAAATTATTATAATAAATTTTTGATGTTTCTTTGTACAAGCCAGGTTCTTGGGAGTGAGGGTGAGTCTTGTCAGGGCTTAATAAGGGTATATAAATGCCTGAAGAGCGTGTCGTAGAGCTTGAAATGGGTGGTAACACCTTAATAGAAGTAGGTGGCCCTTTTTATACAATCTAGTATACCTATTATATATGAGTTTTCTACTACATTCATGTTTCATGGGTTCATGTAGACAACTAGGGACCAAGGGTGCTTTGGGAAAGGGAGATAGGATGGAGTTCAACCTCCTATACATGGGTTGAGAGCTCATGATCACTTGGGATGAATGATATTTCTTGATGACTATGTATCCAGTGGGTTATAGTGACGTTGCGATGGTATGAGGCCTTTGGAAGGTCTTAGAGTTCTTTATGTGATGTGGGTGGACTAGGATACTGGAAAAAAAGATATTTACACATCTCGTGTGACATAGTAATCACCCCTTAAGGGTGGAGTGGGCTTTTGGAAAGTGATTTGAATAGTATGAGACCTTAAGGATTGGATAGAATGTGATATGAGGGTTGCCTCTTAGTGTTATCTAGTACATCTCCTTTGGGATATGTGATATGGGACCTATGGATGAGTCATTGGAACTTCTTAATTAATTGGAATAAGGTTTCCAATGGGGGGTTAAAGTGGGTTACCTTGAGATGGTCCTCGGGTAGTGAGATAAGAGAAATGAGGGTTTTTTTATGAGGATAAACTGGATCTTGATATTTGGGTAGGAGGAGATTGTGGTATATAGCATCACTATTGGGTGACAAGCATGAGATGATATCAGTAAGGTGAGACCAGGACAAGTCTAGGGGACCTAGTGGATGCCTTGAGGGGAAAGGTGTAACTTGTTCATGGTGAGGGACTAGGTATCAAGAAAATAGTTCCATAGGATCAGTTGGTGAGCTATTGTAATGGGATGTGTCCATAGGCAGAGCTCTGGGTGTTCATGGAAATTTCCTTGGAGGCTTGGTTCGGGGTGACTAATGAACCTTTCCTTGATGAGGCTTAGGTCGGTGTGCTTGAAGTGACCACCCCATAGTCTATGAGGATGGGTTAATGTGATGATCATTATCTATTAATTCAGGTATTAGGTCCAAGACATTTCCATGCATATCTTGGGTCAGTGTGGTGGACTCCCTAGAGTCTACAGGTATGGGTTGGTGTGATGGAACTCCCCAGAGTCAATGGGGATGGGTCAGTGGCTGACCATGCCTTAATGCTCATGTATCGAGTTAAGGACCTTTCCAGAAGTGGATTGGGTCAGGGTGCACATGTTTTACCTTTCCATAAGTGGATTGGGTCAAGTACTACCCTAGGGGTTGGTCCATGTGATTACATAAGATCATATCGATGTACCTCCCTTGAGTGAGAAGGGATGAGTCGTGTCTTTTGGATGTATGATCATGCCTAGTGTTTGTGGGTAGTGAGTTGAGGTTTTGGATTTCACCCTACCTTGATCCTTTGGGTATGGGATGAAAATCAGTATGATGAAATGAAATGAAATAATGGGATTCTAATATATATTCGAACCATGTTTGATTAAGTTTCATGGAGGCCTGGTTAGCACATAGAGTCCTAATACACAAGGAGTCATGGTGGCCAAGTTAGAACATGATGTCCAAAGCACTTGTGTGACATGTATATTTTATTAATATGAATACATGTATATGATGATGTATACTATGGGAACATGGTAAGACCCTACTAAGATTTATTTCTCATACCTTTCATGGGAACCTCAGTGTGTGTGTGCGGACCTTATATCTACTTTCAGGTTAACATGAGACGTATGGTGGATCAGGATGGTGTAGCTCAGTGGGTATTTGAGATAGGGTGTGTGAGGCCTGGGGATGACAATAGGGTCAGTGTTCATGTATTATATTTTAGTTTCTTTTGTATTTGGGATCAACCCAATGGGTTACTAGTGTATGTATTCTTTTATTCTTCTTCATGGTACATTATGTTATAATATTGTATTTATTTATTGTTGTGTACACTTTTTATGTGATTTTAATGTTTTGGTTACTTATCTGGTTTTTTTATAACTCTAATTCAAGTTAATAGTATCGAAATTTTATTTATTAGTCCCAAACTACTATTCGGTGTCCTCTGTCATATAGGGAGGCATGCATGAGTCCATGTAACGGCCCAGATTTAGGCATTATTGAGTGGCCCTAAGATAGTTCATTACAAAATGGTGTGAGAGTATTTTTTTTTTTGTCTTTATATTTGGAAATATGGTGTAAAAATAGTATATGAATATTTTATAACTTGTGATGAACCTTAAACTAGTGATTCATGAATACTTTTATGGTGGGAAGTCTTGGATACCAAGGGAATAGGACCGTTGTTTTTGGGAATATGATAGATTACCAAATATGTTATTTTTGGTTTTGGATCTTAGACTATTGGAAAGAGACTATGTACATGCATTATTTTAGGCACATAGGACTCACATTACATGTGTCTATATGTGTGTGATTTTATTTTCCTAGTTAAGGTTCAATTTATTAAAGTGTGAGTAAAAACTTATATAGTGTTTTCCCATATAACTTTAAAGAAAATTTTAATCAATCGAACCATGGGTATTCTATTTGATGGTAGGTCATGTGGATCCTGGTGTGGAAGTTTCTTCGGTGATGGTGATAAAATCCCTTCATCAAGGGATTCATAGAGAACCTTAGAGGTTCAATGTAGTCATTAGATGTTTTGACAATGGTACCCTATAGGGTTTGGTATGGATATGTGATATCTGATGAATGATCCAAGGATAAGAATAGGTTTTCCTTAATATTTGGAAATCGTAAAGGGTTTTAGAGAAAGGAATTAGTGATATGCATTGGCTTGGAATGTGAAATTCTTAGATAATTTTTGGTATTGAAGTGGGGTTAGAGGGAATGATATGTTGGACACCTATATTAGTTGGTTCTTTCCATGCACTTTTGGAAGCTCAGAGAGATCATGGTGGATTCTTGTGGTTCAAAAATGATTCCCATGAAGTGGTTGGTTGTGTGGTTAGAATTTTCATGGGTTATATACCTTAGGCTATTGGTTTTGATTAACATGCATCTTAATAATTATTAGTGGGTTATGTGCATGATCCTAGAATAGGTGGGACACAACTCATTGGACCATGAGTTGGGTGGTGTTACCAAGTTGTATGAGATCATGTAACCATTGGGTTTGAGTGATATTATTCAAGATCATGGGTTGGAACCTATGAGCAGGTTATTAATGGGACACTCTTCCTTTCTAGGAGAGTGGGTGATGTTGGGACCTTCAGGTAAGAGTCTTGGTGAGTGAGGATGGTATATGTCGGGTACGCACCATTCCTAGTTGGGTTATAGATCGGTGAATGGGACATTTACATCTCTATTGATAATGTTTCAGGTTTTTTATGGGTTTGGGTGGTGCAATGGTGGTAGTTTAGTGGTATTTTTGGTTTGGGGTCACTCTTATGGATAGGTGACTAGGGTTTTTGGATAGGTACTTGCATGCGTGGTGTCCCGGAGTTTAATTCATAGGATATGTCACTTGATGGATAGAGGTGACATCAAAAATAGATTGGGGTACCATGGAATGGTTGGTCTAGGGTTTTGAACCTTGTCAGGGATTAGTAGGATGGGTGTGGCTTAGGAGGAGTGAAACGCATGCGGTAATGGACCTGATGAGGTCGGTGCTTATGGAGTATTCAAAAGGACACCATATAGTGGGTAGTGTAGCTTTGGATATTATTGGGTGATGAGAATGATGTTTTTGGTGATCCAAGGATAGTTAGTGGTTAGTGTTTTGGGTTGGCACTCATGTTAGCATGGGCTAGCCACATTTATTCATTACATGTGGTGATGGATAGAATGTGGGCCATGGAGATCATTGTCGATTCTTTAATGATGATAATGATACTCTTATTGTGGGGAGTATCGTATCGATTGTAGGTGTGTGTCCCTTATTTTAGAAGGGTCATGGTGGTGAGACCGATCAAGGTGGTATTGAAATGTCGGTGCATGTGAGAACTCGAGTAATCCTGGTTCCTTGGTAAATACTAGATTCAAAGTTTAGGTGTTCTTTTGGTCAGGGTTGATGCATTGGTATCGATCTCGGGCAAGTTTTGGAATGATCTGATCATGTGTCGGATAGAATGTGCATTGGTACTCGGGGTGCGATCATGATGGCTAGATTTAGTGGTTGGTGGTATAACCATCAAAATTCACCATGATTCAAGTTTAAACTTTTGTGTTAGTGCCTGGGAAATTCTATAATGTCTTCAGGTTTAGGGTATCATGGTCAAGCATGAGGTTTAGTGATGCATCAGTGTGATAGTATGAGCATTTTAGGAAAGGTTGGATAGAGATCTAACTAAGGATTTCATGTGGTTTTGGACATGGTGAGGTCGGGATTGTGTTGATATTGTCATATTAGTATGATGGGTGTGGACTTAGAAGAAAACCAGATAATTTTAGAGGGAATTTGGTGTATCTAGGCTTGGTGGTTGGGGTTTCATAATGGAAGCACATTGGGAATTTGGGGGAAAATCGTGATGAGTTCTTGATAAATTGAAAATTATGAAAAATTGGGAGACATGGCTAGAGGTTTACCATGGATTATCAGGGATTATAATTGTTATGGTGGGTATTTTTTAATGTCCCATGGATTTCAGGTCATTATATTTAAGAGTTAATTTGAATTTATAGTTTGGTGGAAGAATTTTCTTGAGTCTTAAGATTCTGAATTGAGTTTTGAGAGTTTTAACATCCATAAATGATATTTTTATATGAGTTTTCAGGATTGAATGTGCATTAGATAGGATTGAGTGAGTGATAGAGGAAGTCGAGAGGTGGTTGGAGGGGTGTTTCAATTATGTGGCCCCCATCAGCTAGCTAATGGTACTACTGGAGGTGTGTTTTAATGGGGGTATCCTCATCTTTTACCCATTATGGTGCCTTAGGTTTTAGATGGGGTAGGTGGTGGGAGAGGCCATTTTTTACCAGGTCTTCCTCCTCCCTTCCTCTCTTGATCCCTCATGGTGGTGGAATGGATCCAAATTATTTTTTGTGGTAATTTTGGGTAATTTTCTCCTCTAAATTTCTATTTCATCATCCTACTTTACTGCCCTTAATTTTGGTTTGGATTGGGAAAGGTTTTGGTGATTATTTCATCTGATCATGGTGAAATCATTGGTGATTGATGTGGATTTTGTATGTCTTTCATAGAGGATGTCTTGAGATGTTATTTATCGATTGTCTATTGTTTTTTCGATGGAGGTAAACTGCTACCCTAATTTTAGTTAGGGTTTTTAATGAAATTGGACAAAATTGATGATTTTATGAGTGAAAAATGATAGGGATTTCATGTTTCATGTTTTTGGGGGTGTTTTTTAGACCCTACATGTACGGTAGGTAGAGGTTTTATAGGAATAATAGATCTTGGTGAGTTTTTTCAGCCTTAATACCTCACTGACCTTGTTTTTTAATTCATTATGAATTATTATAATTAATTATTGATGTTTCTTGACATATTGAAGGTGTCTAGAAGTGAGGGAAATGATTGACGGGGCTTTTAAGAGGCATATACAGGCCTGTAAAGGGTGTTTCAAAGCATAACATGGGTGATAACTCTTTAATAGAGGTAAGTGATCCCTTTTGATACAAGCTCATATGTCTGTTATGTATGAGTTTCCAACTGTATGCTTGTTTCATGGATTTGGTTAGATGGTTCGGTGTTGGGGTCCTTTGGTAAAGGGATATAGGATGGAATTCGGCCTCCTATGCATGGGTCGAGTTCTCTTGTGCACTTGGGATGACTGAGATTGCTCGATGATTATGTCACCAAGGGGTGAGAGAGATTTTGAGATGGAAAGAGGCCTTTGGAAATTCTATAGGTTAGTGATTTGATGTGAGTATCCTAGGATGGGTTGCCTAGGGATAGTTGGTTAGGTTGAGAGGGATTAGGCCATGTGCTAATGAACAAGATAGTGATGTGTCTCATATGACATGGGAAACACCCCTTAAGGGTGGAGTGGGATCTTAGAAAGTGATATGAGAATGAAGAGTCCTCAAGGAATGTATGGGTTATGATGGGAGGGTTTTCTCTGAGTGTTATCTAGGACATCTCCTTGGGGATATGTGAAATAGGACCCCAAGGATGAGTCATGGGAAGTGATCAAATATTTGGCATAAGGTTTCCAAGGGGGGTTATAGTGGGTTACCTTGGGATGGTACCTAGGTTGTAGGACTAAGAGCGATGTGGGTTTTTAAAAAGGATGAAACATATCTTGGTTTCTGGGTTAGATGAGCCTATGGGCCATTGAATCACCATTATGTGATGATCATGAGATGGTATTAGCAAAGTGAGATTAGGATGGGTTAGGAGGACCTATTGGATGCCCTTAGGGGTGATTTTTGACTCGTTAAAGGTGAGGGGCTTGGTCCTAAGTGACTAGAACCCTAGGATCAGCTATTGAGTTGGTGTGATTAGTTGTGGCCCTAGGCGGAGCTGTGGGTGCTGATGGACCTTGCCTTTGAGGCTTGGGTCGGGGTGACTAGTAGACCTTTACTTAAGGGGGATTGAGTCAATTTGTTTGATGTGACCCACCCATAGTCTACGATGATGGGTATATATGATGGTTATTCCCATTTCCTTAGGGTATCAGGTCTAGGACCTTTACATGCATGTATTGGATCAGTGTGGTGGACTCCTTATATCCTGCGGGCATGGGCCAGTGTGATGGACCTTCCTAGAGTCTGTGGGGATGGTTCGGTGGATGATTGTTTCCTAACACTCGGGTATCGGGTCAATGACCTTTATAGATATGGATTGGGTTAGTGTTAATGTGTTGGAACTTTTCATGAGTGTCTTGGGTTAAGGATCACTCAGGGGGATGGATTGTGGGATTACATGAGATGATACTAATGGACCTCCCTTGAGTGACAAGGGATGTGTTGTGGCTTTTGGACATATGACCATGCCTATTGTCTATGGGTAGTAGGTTTAGGTTTTGTATGTCACCCTACCCTGATCCTTTAGGTATATGATGGGAATTTTTATGATGGAACAAGATGTAATGAAGGGATTTTGGCATGGAATTGAATCTGTTTTGATCAGGTATCATGGTGTCCTGGTTAGCACATGGCTACCTGATGCATAGGGATTCATAGTGTCTTAGTTAGCACATGATATCCAAAGTGCTTGTGGACATCTTTATTTTATTACTCATGCATACATGTATATTATTGGGTATACTAAAGGAAATTTGTGAGATCCTACTAATATTTATTTCTCATACTATGTATGGGTACTATAATGTGTGTGCGGGCCTTATGTCTACTTTCAGGTTCAATGTGTCTGTGGGTTTTAAAGACAAGGTGTGTGAGGCCTAAGGATGGAAGTAGGTCTAATGTGCATGTGTTTTATTTTGGTTTCTTTTTTATTTTGGATCATTCCAATGGGAAACCAATTTATATATTCTTTTAATCATTTTCATGGTAGATTATGTTATCGTATGGTTTTTATTTATTGTTAAGTACTTTGTTTATGTGATGTGGATGTTTTGGTTACTTATCCATTATTGTATGAATCTGATTCAAGGGAATAGTATCCACATTTTATAGATTATGTCCTCATTGCTAGTCGTAAGCCTATATAATATGGGTCTATTAAGGTTATGTGGCGACCCATCTCTAGGCATTATTGAGTGTCTCTGGGGTGGTGAGTTACATAGTTGCTAACTATGGAAATGTATAATTTTTTTCCTGAAAAAATAACAATTATTTTAATTGACTTTTGTACATTCTTATGATATATTTTTTAAAATATATTTAACTCCAATTAATTGTATAAACTTTATGAAATAATTTTATAGATGTTATGTCATTTTGAGATGATCTTTTCCCCATCATTTTTCACTATGATGATTTATCTGACAGTGCATTTTTCTGAATAAGAAAAAATTAGAGAGATTATATATTATCGATGGATGTATCCCATAGAGAGGTATTTTATTTTAATATTCTCTTCATTAAAGAATTATAATTTTCTTATTAAATACATATAAACCTTATTTATTAATTTATTACATTTTATTATTAGGTATCTTGGTTATTTTAAGTCTTTTATGAAAAACAAATCTCATCAAAAAGGTTCTATTGCAGAATGTTTCCTTAATGAATAGTTTTTAACCTTTTTTCAAGATATTTGGATTCAATAGAGTTAATATTCAATCAAGAGAGATGTTTTTATGATAATCCAAGTCAATTTTAGGATAATAATGATTCAACAATGTTTCTATCCTTAATTGTAGAATTTGGAAAAGTATCTTTATTTTCATTGATAGATATACAATTAAGACAACTTCACATATATGTGCTACTCAATACTGATATTTTTTATCCATATGTTAAATAATTGAAGAAAATAAAAAAAAATCCTTATGATTTAAACTCAGACTGAGACAGAGATAAAAAAATTTGTTACCAAAGAAATTTATTAATAGTTTGTACATCATGTAAGTTCTTAATATAATATGTAGCTTGAATATGTTGAAAATTATCTAAAGTATGTAACAATTTTTCATATCAACTTATTTCGGTAATTAATGCTAGTAATCAATCTAAACTATCTAAATAGTTGAAGTATTTAGCTCAAGGTCCTTTGAATCATGTTATAAGATTCAATGCTTACAATATTAGATGTTTCAAGTTTCGTAATGTTCATCATGTGGAACATTTGAAAAAAATAGTGGTATATTCACAATTAATGATCAAGTTCACTATGAAATATTGGTTGATATTATTGAGTTAAATTGTTATGGAAAATTTATATTTGTGTTATTTAAATGTAACTAGGTCAATATTAACAGGAGTATTAATATAGATTCATTACAATTTACTTTTCTCAATTTATCTCAGTTGATTGATGTTGGTGAGTGGGAAGAACACAATCCATATATTTTGGTTTACCTATAAAAAATTGTATATTATGTCGATAATATAGTGTATTATGGGTGGAGTGTTGTTTTCCACATGAAACTAAGATACATGTGTGATATGGGTAATGAAGGTGAAGTAATTTGTGATAGTGATCCACATCAACAACAACATACTAAATTGTTTTTACTTGATGATACTGAAAATTTTGTTCTTGTGAGGGAGAGTGAAGAAGAAGAAGAATAAATAGAATAAGTATAAGTAATTTTAATAATGGAACCTAATAACAATATTTCTAACCAAGAATAGAATATAAATATATATTTTCTTTATATTAATAAATGTGATGAATGTTTTTTTATTTTACAGTTTAACTAGGCCAATATTAACTATGTTAGTTTTATTTTTGATATTTTATTTAGGTTTTTCATTCCATGATTGGTTTAGTGACAACACCCTCTCTAAATCACAAAATTCTCATTCTTGTAAAAATGAGTTTTTTGATTCTTAGATAAATTAATTATCATAATTATGTATTCTTATATGATTAAATTAAACATTATTACTTAATTTTTTAATAATATAATGAATTTTATGTCTTTATTTATATATTATGTTCCATTTTGATGTGCCTAATGAAATTTCATGCCAATGGATATTAAAAAAAATAGGAAAAAATGAAAATATTTCAAGTGGAGATTATGGAATGGATTTAATGACACATATCTATCATTGATATGTGGCACAATTTCATTGGCTATTCTGTTTTAGAGGATGATTGGTAATATTTTTGAAGAAATAGAAACCCTCATATGGGGTTTAGGATCTGTAAATTTCATAAATTTACACTTACATGCTTCATTTTAGTAGTTACTTTTTGTTCATAAAATATTGAAAATAATTCTTAAATCCTTTATTATTTACCATTATAGATTTAGTTATGAGATTAAAATGAGAATATGGAAATTTAATTTTATTAAATATATTTATGTATGAAAATATATCTCATTATTTTTTTCTTAATATGATGGAAGTTCACCATGGGATGGTTAACCTCTCCCATTTTAGGAGGAAGTTAGGATTTTAAAAATAGGGTAAATTGATTTTAGAGTTTTTATCCTTGAGAGGTTATCATAGTAAGGATGGTACTAGTTATGGTTGGGATAGTTTTTAGTGTTGAAATCTTTATTATGAGATAATCAAACTCAATATCCAACTATTAGAGCCTTGTGACTGGTTGAATTTAGTAGTGAGTCTCATGAATCATATATTGGATCGTCAAATTTTTTATGGATTTTCATAGATACCTATTATTTATTATTATACCATTAGATAAATTGAGTTTAGTTCAAAAAATATATCATTTTAATTGTACATAATGTATTATTCCTTGGATATGCTCATTAATGATGTATAATTAACTGCTTTAAATACATGCACCAGAGGCAACAAGTGGGGATAGAGATGATGTGTAGTGGCATGAACAGGTAATAGAGAGTAGCATACATGATTCTTTAAAGAGTATATAATCTAGGACTAATTCCTTTTTTGAAATTATATGAAAAATTAAATTTTATACATTATAATGGAATATTATGAAATATAAAATTTTTATGTTTTTTATTAGTGTATGGAAATTATTATTTTTGTTATATTTTATTAAATGGTTGATATTTTAAAATATATATTTTGTATTAGTTTTTATGGTTTGATATTAAATGAGATTTTTTTTTTCTAAACATCATGTTTCAAGGTGATTTTAATCACCTCTAGTTATTTAGCGGTGGTTTTAATCATCATAAATAAAATAAGGTTAGTTAAAACCATAGATCAATATATTTTCTAGAAAAATCACCGCTAAATATGAAATTTTGGAAAACCAACGCCAATTAAAAAATTCCACTAAATATTATTTCCTTACATTAAATAATTAAATAACTATAAAAAATTATCATTAAATAATCAATGATACACTATTTCATGGTGATTTTAAAAAATTGTAATGACCCAAACTATTTTACCCATTATATTGGGGGGATTTAGGTGATGGTGTAATTTAGGATAAGTTCTAATGATTTGAGGAGTTAATAGTATATTTGTATCTAAAATTTTAGGTTGTGAATATTTTTTGCAGTGTGGAGACTTAGGTTGCACCACAAAGGGATTATTTGTGGTGTGGGGTGATCAGTTTTGGCATAGATCCTTGTGGAGTGAGCTTTTAATCATTTTTCCTTTTTTAGTATAGATATGGTGTGGATTCTAGGATTCAATGTAGAGATTTGGAGGATTTATTATTATGGTTCTATCAATTTTTGGGTAGATACGCCATAGGAATCGTCTATGGAATGGTCTTTTTCTAAAAATTAAATTATGCAGTGTTGGAGTTTTTGCATTATGTCATGGTCCTATTAGTTTATCGGTTTTGTGGTGTGGATGTCACCATGTTTATCAAACACAATTTTTCTATATCCCCATTATGATGTGGTCTCTTACTTTACACCATAGTTTCATTCTATGTCAGAACCTTTGTGCCATAGTGTAGGGTGTTGTGTTGTGGTCTTCTAATTTCTAGTTTGCCTATAAATTCTTGAGCCCCTTCAATCCCCATCATTACTACACCTTTACTCTCAATTATTGGGTGATCCATGTGAATCCTTATGATTCCTTTTATCCCCCTTTCATTGAATTTCATCCCTAACTTCAAGAGATCAATCCTTAGTAATTCAAGGTGAGTTCATTTCCCTTCTCTTCCATGTTTTCTTCTCATTCTTCATCTAGAGAAGACTATTTTCAAGGGTAATACTATTTTTGGTGATTTTTCAGTGGTACAATGATTTTTTATTCTATTTTCTAGGTTTATTGATGTGTTTACTTGCATTGTGATTCTTGGTGGTTTCTTATTGCTTGTCACATCCTTGTAAAGAATTAGAAAAGCCTTTTTAAGGTAGGGGATCCTTTGTATCTCCTTTTTTATATGTACATGTAAGAATATCATTATTTTTATTCCTTTGGGTATATGGTATATATCATCTTAATAAATATAATTAATTGTCTTAATTTAAATTGAAGTGGGGGTGAATCACATGAGTTTTACTTGCTCTTTTTATTTTTACCTATATGGTTGAACATAGTTGATTGTAATTTAGTTTTGACTAATGTGGGGATTGATGTGTTGTTATAGCTATTGTAATTTTTTAACCTTGTTGTGATTTATTGATTAAACTCACATGTAAATCATAGATTAGTGTGAGATCACTAAGAGGGGGGCAAATCAGTGATCCATTTTCTTTTTACAATTTTTTTCTTTTTAACCCAACTTTTGTGGTTGGTTAAAGACTTGATCCACTCTTCTTGTGTCTCTTAGTCTCACACTAAATAATTTTTTAAATCAAATAAATAGAACATAATGATTTCAAGGTTTGGTAAAAATTACTACTCCTTTTCAGGTTGGTTAGTTCCCCCAACATGTATTCTCTATTATATCAGAAGGTGGCTACAAACAATAATTGATTATACCCCCAATTAAAAACTAGTTATGCCCCCCAATTATATATTGGTTATACCCTTAGATCTAATAAACCTTCAGTAGTTGGTTATACCCCCCAACAACACCTTCTTCTCTAGTGATTGGCTATACCCCATCCCCCCAATCACAATCTTCCAACAACTGGTTATACCCCCCCAACTACAACCTTCCACTTCAGATTTCTTAATACAATGTAGAAATATTTTTTGATGATTCTCCTATAAGAGATTTCTAGATTATAATTTATTGTGTACACTTCAAGAACCTTTTCACATATTCTTTTCTAGCTTAAAAACTTCTAATCATAGTATATAATCAGTTTCATCATTCTTGCCAAATGATTGGGCATGAATTATTTATTTTTATTAATGAAGACCTGGCCTCACTATAATTTGTGAAAGTGGTGGAAAAAAATTATTCAATATTATTTTATACAATATTAAACTTATACAAATCAATTCAACTTCCTTCTCAAATATTCAATTCAAGTATCTCAATTGTACTTCATGCAATAATTACATGTGATTCTCATATTCTTAAACCCTAGAACATAACAATTTATTATTATTAATATTTTATGTACTATATATATTCTATTTTGGTTTTTCTCAAGTGTTTATACATTCACATATACATGTACACATGAAATTTATTCTCCTTAATTATTTCACTCTCCTTTACAAAAAATAGAATAAGTTCTTGGGTTATCACGTAAGTTCTTATTTATGAAAATACTGAAGGCAGATGTATCAATATCTTCCTTATTGAGTGTAATAGTGTGATTTTATAACCTCAAATAATATGAAGAGACAATAGATCTCTTATTCATGTTATCCAAATAGATTTTTGCAATCTAATTCTTCAATAAACTCTTGAGTGAAATATTTGAAGTCAATAGGTCGTGATATTTTCTTTTTTGTGAAAGTATAGTTATTCACAAAACTCAGTCATGGTTTTCTTCATAAAACAAGATGGGAGTATATTACTCATGAAATATCTTGTGTAACCATTATCCTTAACATGAATGAATCACATGAATCTCCTCTTCATGAAACAAATGTTTCGTATATGCTCTATTTTTCTGGAAAACAAGAGCTCTGTTAAGAGTCAATGACCTTTGTCTGGATCAAGGTCTCAGTGTCTATTAACCTAGAGCACTACCTTTGATTCACATTTCATGACACGTCAAGGATTCTAAAAAATATGTTATGTCATAGATTTTATAACACCCAAATCGTTCATTGTTTCTAAAATCATATTATACTGAAAAATATGGAATATTTTTTATACTAGATTCTTCTAGGATACTGAAATCACATGCATGTTATTATCACATTCTCCAATTTTAAATCTAAATCTCATTCATGCATTAAAAATTCATTAAATTCCTACTTTATCTTCATATCATCCTCATACAGTAGCACTTTCTTCAACATGATTCATGCATGAAAGATGAATATTGCATGCATAGATGTCCTTCATCTCATCACCTTGGCATCTCAGCCTTTAAACAACCATGGTGACCTCACATTTGATCATCAGAGGTTCAACTATGAACTCCAATGAATAGTAGGCCTTGGTGAGGCTAGAGATATAAGATGTCATGACTTGTCCCCTGGGGCCCATGCTGTGACTACCCCAAGCCCGCCTTCCATAGGCCAAGGGTTGGCGACTAACACCAAAAAGGCGTATTCCTAAAATGGGAAGGCATTGCCTTTAAACCTATACAAACACACAATCTAAGAACACAACAAGATGAAACCACGAAGTAAAACTGTAGTAGTAAAGGTGTGTACTGAAAGTAAAGGGGTCGGCATATAAGCCCAACTGAAAGGTACAACTAAAACTGAAAAACAGAAAACAGCTCTAAAAATCCTCCACTGAGGATCCTACCTAAAGGGTAGGTACAGCTCGTCTCCACTACTCTCCACATCATCCAATATCCTCCATGTACCACCTGGTCATGGCTCCCTCAAGTCTCGGCCAAGTTGCTCATCGTCTGCACAAGACACAACAAGGTTCAGGCAAAGCCCATGAAGGGGTGAGTATAACAATACCTAGTAGGGACCCCAAGACCCCTGAAGGTCTCATAGAATTCCACAAAGTAAAACAACAAATCATGATCTCAGTCAAAAAGCACAAAGAAAAAAACTTATCTCAAACCAGGTAAAAGTAAAGCACAAAAGTACATATGATTAGTCGAGAATCTAGATCATCTAATTCTGTCGAGAGGAACTACTACTAACCATACAGAGCCTGACCCACATAGGATCGATAGGTACTAACCCCAGAAAGACCCACACAGGATCCAACCCGCCCGGAGTCGATAGGTATTAACCCCCGCAAGACCCACATAGGATCTGACCCACATAGGATCGATATGTGTTGACCCACACAGGATCGTTGATCGCTGACTCACATAGGATCTGAACCACATAGGATCGGTATGTCGTTGATCCATGAAGGGTCGCTCAATTTTGGTCCTCATTGGGTCACGTACTACTGATCCACATAGGATCTCTAGGTGTTGATCTACACAGGATCACTCGATGTTGATCCACACAGGATCGTTAGGTGTTGACCCACACAGGATCGCTCGGTACTAACCTCTGTATGATCTTTCTCCAACCTCTGCCCCACTGCCAGCCACTGGATTCCTACTCATAGTACACTTGATTCTAGGAGAACCACTCCTCAATCCATAGGTCATATTTCAACTAGCAAAAATTCTCACTAAGAAGTAACCTGATGATATGTCACGTCATAAGGGTCCTAACGCAACAGACGGCGTGTCAACCGGACACCCGGTCTGTAAGTTATTGGCATTTTAGTGCTGAGGGCCTGGTTGGATTTAGAGTCGATCCAACCCGGCCATACTCAAACTTTCTCCAAAAATCTCTTTGATTATTTCAAAAGGACTTTCTTGCTCAAAGGATCCCAGTGCTGCAGACGATTCGTCAAAGGGACGTCTGGTTCGCAAGATACGATCATTTAAGCGTATCTGGGCTCGAGATGGGTCCGGGTCTAATCCGAGTCTGACTTGGCCCAGTTGGGCTGGGATGCAGACTATCCTAGCCCACTGGCTGGGCACAGTCCGGCCCGCTAGCTGGCACGACCCATGTGGGGCCACGCGGTCCACTACTCCCGAACGGCTCAAAGGAGCCGTTCAGCTCCTTTATTAGTGGCACCAGGTGGCGTCACCTTATCACCCATGGGACCCGCAGAGAGCGGGTCCCCTACATCATTGTGTCTTCAAGCTACAGCTCTCTTTAGCATGGCGTGCAACGGAATGTTGCCTCCTCCTCCGCAGTCGGCCGCTTCCGGCCGCCTATCCGACCATCGCGGCACAGAGCGGTGCCACTCTTCCACCACGGCTGGTGGTTTCCAGCCACCAGTGCTTCTCTCGTGAGCCACCGGGTGAGCTCCGGTGGTCCATTCTTACTTATGGACGCACCTACAGTCCTCTCAGGATGCCATCATCATTGCGCACCTCTCGGTTTCAAGGTTCTGTCAATTTGGAACAACCCACCTCTGAAGAAAACAATGAAAAACAAGCGGCGGAGGGTCTGGGCCTTGTTCATTTGTCCCTCACCCTCCGCATTAGCATTATAACAAGTGGGGGTAAATTATACATCACATTAAAAATAATGATAAATCCCATTAAAATCCCCCGCAATGACCACCTGCAAATTCAAGAACGAGGAGAAGAAACGTGGGGATTTATTAAATTAAATGACAACCCCTACCTCGTGAACCGTCAGAGGTATCGTGGTCATTGGCAGGAGAGTCCCCATCTAATTAAGGTCATCGGCATTCATTGATCCTGAATCGTTGTCGCCCAAGTTTCCATCCTCCGTTGGTGGAAGACGATGCATCACTTCTCCAGAGGTTCCTTGCTTGGTGAAGTCGTGTCAAAACTTCACCCCAAGCCTCACTTAAATAGAGGGGGAAAAGGTGAGTAATGCACCAAAGAATTAATGAGGTTAATTTAATAAATGAACCTCTTAATTTCACAATGGTGCAGTTACAAATAAAGGAGAGTCAAGAAAATATTTGGTTTCACAAGTCACTGGTCCCTACCACCACCGCTCATCCGCTGGAGAAAAATAAATGAGATAACTTGTTAAGTTATTTTATTATTTTTTCTGTAAAGTCCAAAATTTAACTATTTCTCCTAACCTACTGCATTTGAAGTGAAGCTTCCCTTAAGAGAGTCCCAGTACTGCGGATTCAACGGTGCCCTCATATTTTTAATTTGAGCATCGGTTCAAAATATGGAAAATGTCACCCACGCATTTACTGAATGTACCTTAAAAAAAGTTTATAAATTCATTTCAGGCACACTGGGCCTCAGAATCATGCTTCATAAATTTTCACAAACTCTTAATAATCCCAAATAATTTAAAAACAATATTACATGTAATTTTTGGGTCTTTACATTCTCCCCACCTTAGGGGTTTTTTCCTGAAAGCTACAACAAAACTAGGGGAACCAATGGGGGTACTAAGAATTCATATGATCCTCCCA
Source organism: Viscum album (assembly GCA_963277665.1). Lineage (NCBI taxonomy): Eukaryota > Viridiplantae > Streptophyta > Magnoliopsida > Santalales > Viscaceae > Viscum > Viscum album. The sequence goes on from OY728126.1 coordinate 912,780,755, forward strand.
CTCCCATGTTCTCTCTTGGAGATTCCCACGCTGCCAATGAACTCACACCAGAGGAATAAACCTCCCATGAAAGACCCACTCATGTTGATCCTCTATCTCCATCAGGAACTCGAAAAAAGTCACCCCATCATTGATGTCCAGCTCACCCCAGTCAAAAAGTGTGATGGATCATGCACGTATCTCCTCAGCTGCGACACGTAGAATACATTATGCACCCGGGGCATCTGTACTGGAAGAGAAAAATAGTACACCATCTCGCTTACTCTGTTGAGGATCTGTAAAGGTCTGATGAACCTCAGATATAGCTTATCTCTCTGTCCAAACCTCTGTAATCCTCGTCGGGGTGAGACTCATAGGAAGACATGGTCTCCCTCCTCAAAATCCAAGGGTCTATGTCTCCTATCGGCATAAGACTTCTGTCGGATCTGTGTAGTCTTCACATGCTCCTATATGATCTGCACCTTCTTTGTGGTAGCTTGTACCAACTCCGGACCCATAAGTGTTGACTCTTCTGGGTCTGTCCAGTAAAGAGGTGATATGCATGGCCACCTTACAAGGCCTCAAATGGTTTCATGCCAATGATGGAGTGATAACTATTGTTGTATACAAACTCCACCGGTGGCAGTTGGTCCTCCCAACTGCAGCCAAAATCGAGGACACAAGCACAAATCATGTCCTCAAGTGTTTGTATGGTCTGCTTTGTCTGACCATCTGTATGAGGATGAAAGGCGGTGCTCAAGTGTAGATGAGTTCTGAACGCCTCCTGCAATCCCTTCCACAATAAAGATGTAAAACTTGCGTCATGATCTGAGACGATCATCGATGGCACTCTGTGAAGTCACACTATCTCCTACATGTAGAGGCATTCCAATATATCTACTGATCCCTTCTCTCAGATGGGTAGAAGAGGGCCGACTTGGTGAGTCATTCAATGATCATCCATATGAAATCGTGGCCCCTGGACGTATGTGGTAGCCCTGTCATGAAGTCCATGGAGATACCATCCCACTTCCACTCTGGTACCTCAAGTGGTTGAGCTAAGCCCACTAGTACCTGATGCTCGTCCTTCACTTGCTGAAAAGTGAGGTATCTGGATAAAAACTCTACCACTGCTTTCTTTATCCCTAGCCACCAATACTGACGTCGGAGATCCTGGTACATCTTCGCTACTCTTGGATGTACCTCCAAAGGGGATGTGTGGAACTCCCTCAACAACTCTTCTCAATGCGTCACAAGTACCATAGTGCATCCTCTGAAGAGTACAACATGCTCCCCAACTTCAAAAAATCCATCATGAGCCTATCCTGAGGATATCTGAGCATGTCATCCCTCACAGTCTACATCCCCAAGTTGTGCCTCCTGAGCTTTCTGAAGAAGTGGGGGAGTGATAGTAATAGATTGGAGGTAAGATGCTCCATCTCTATCCACAAAGGATATCTTCAACGCGGCTAGATGCTTTGTCACCTCACTCAGCAACTGTAGGCCAAACTTCCTACTGAGTGCGTCTGCTACTAAGTTCCCCTTCCCAGGAGTATAGACTATCTCAAAGTCAAAGTCCTGGAGGAACTCTAGCCATCGTCTCTATCTCAGGTTTAGGTCCTTTTGTGAGAAGATATACCTGAGACTCTTGTGATCAGAGTAAACAGTAAACCACTCACCCATCAATTAGTGTCACCACATCTTCAGTGCAAAGACCACTACTACTAACTCCAAGTCATGGGTAGCGTAGTTATGCTTGTGTTGTATCAAATATTGTGATCCATAGGCGATCACCACTTGATCCTTTATTATGACACAACCCAGTCCAGTCCCTGATGCGTCGCAGTAAAATACGTAACAAATTCCCTCTTCTGGTAGCCTTAAGATGGGAGCACTCGTTATTCTCTGCCTTGGCTCCTGGAAACTCTGATGGCACTTCTTTTTCCACAAGAAAGGTTTTCCCTTCTTCGTAAAGGCTGACAAGGGTTTCGCTACCCTGGAGAAGTCAGGTAAAAATCTTCAGTAGTACCCATCCAATCCCAGGAAACTCTGCACTTCAGTCACACTCTTGGGTGGTTCCCAAGAAAGTACTACCTCTATCTTTACTGGATCCACTACGACTCCAGCCTTTGAGATAATGTGCCCCAGGAAGTGGACTTCCTGTATCCAGAACTGGAACTTCAAGATCTTGACATAAATATGGTGCTCTCAAAGTGTGTCCAAAACTATATGCAGGTGTTTGGTGTGCTCCTCCTCCGATGCCGAGTATACCAAGATGTCGTTGATGAAAACCACCACAAATAGATCGAGGTATGGATAAAATATCCTATTCATGAGCTCCATGAACACTACCGAAGAATTGGTCACACTGAAGGGCATCACCAAGAACTTGTAATGCCCATACTGACATCTGAAGGCTATCTTCAGTACGTCCTCATCCCGTACTCTGAGCTGATGATAGCCTGATCTGAGGTATATCTTCGAAAACCAATGAGATTCCTTCATCTGGTAAAAGAGATCATCGATCCTCAGGAGTGGATACTTTCTTTTCATGGTCACCTGGTTCAGGTACCAATATTCCACACAAAGCCTCAAGATACCATCCACCTTCTTGGAGAACAAGATCAGGGATTCCCATGCAGCAACACTGGGCCTTATGAACCCCCTTCCCTGTAAGTCCTCTAGCTATACTCGCAACTCTTGAAGCTCCATAGAAGCCATCTGGTATGATGGTGTAGATATCAGCGTTGTCTTGGGGTATATTTCGATGTAAAATTCTACTTCTTTGTATAGAGGTAGTCCCAGAACATCATCAGGAAAAACATCGTCATACTGGTCCACCACTACAGGATAACTCGGACTCCTCACGTCAACTGCTCCGAGGGTGAGGTTATCCAACTGATGAGTAATCAGTTGTACCCTCCTCCAAGATAGTACATCCTGTGTTGAAAAGGTTTCCTTCTCATCAGTGAATGTAAACCTAATCCCATCCTCACGAACACACCTCACTTTGCGCCTAAAATAATCGATCTGAGCATGGATTGTGGATAGCTAGTCCATACCCAAGATGGAATCATAAGGCCTCAATTATACTACTAGGATATCCTAGATTAATCTATTTCCTCCTATAGTGAGCTCAAAATGCTTTCACCAGTGTGCAATCATCGAATATTCTCTTGTAGGAGTCTCTAATCGCAAGGATCGAGCCAATGGATCCATCAGAATATCTGAGCTCTGAACAAGTGTTGTGGTAATAAAATAGTGACTGGAACCTATGTCTATAAGTACTACATCTAGGGTGGAATAAACACAGATCGTACCTTTAATCATCTCTAGTGAACTGTGGTCGTAGGCCTCAGCTTCCTGAAGCTGTGCTCACCCATGTCCACCTGCTCCCTATGGTCAGGGTTGACCTCCTAGTGGTGATGGTGGTAGAACCTCAAATCTCTGCCCACTACCTGCTGCATGGTCTGCTCCTCTGCCTCGTCCACCACCCTACGAACCTCCTCGATAAAATATATGCCTCTGCCTTAGTGGTCCCTTGATCTTCTGATGATCATCGGTACAACAGGTTGGGCAGTCACGAGCCATGTGGCCCTACCTGCCACACGTGAAGCACAGTCTGCCTCCCAGCTGACCTTCTCTACCTCGCAAGCTCTACACCTCCGACCCTGCGTCCTGAGGTCATCCACTGGTTGGTCTAGCCCGCTTGTACCTCTGCGTCATCTGTCAACTACCCCCTATAGATGACTCTACTACCTATCATCTAGTGGTGGCTCTCACCATCGGTACCTGCTCAGCTATAAAGATCTCTCCCAATAATGCTCGCTCGAGCACTCCAGCCTTTGTCGGGATATTCAGCGATATCATTGACGCTTTGATCTCTCGCCAAAGACCTTGCTAAAAGGTTTGGGCCCTGAAGAATGGGTCGCATACCATGTTGGTGGAGTGGCGTGAGAGGTCAGTGAATCTCGCTGAGTACTAGGCCACTGATAAGTTTCCCTACTGTAAGTGCAGTAGCTCCTGGATATGCACTGAGCATAGTGTTACTGGAACAAACTCCACCCTAAAGAGGCTCTCAAAGTCCATATAAGTAAGGGTCACCTCATCATGTGTCTAGAGAATCATGCTCCACCATCTCCCTATTGTTCCCTATAAAAGGCTAGTAACTAGGATAACCATCTGCTCTGCTGGTGTCTCAACCAAGTGAAAAACTCTAGCCACAGCCTCCAGCCAGTACTCAACTTCCTAGGGATCTGTCTCACCTCAAAACCTCAGAGGAATCTATCTCTGGAACTTGTGAAACATGCTCATTTAACGTGAATGGTCTTCTGGTGGGGCTGGTAGCATCTGTTTCCCAATGGGTGGTGGTGCTGCTGGTGCACCTGCTCCGAACGGTATAACCACATACTCGTATAGACCATACCTACTCTGAAAGGCTATAAGTGGTATATCTGATGGTCTAACGTGCAACTGATGATAACTATATCTCAAGTAAATATTTTATAACACCCAGTATCCTTGAATCTGATCAAAGAAATCATCAATACTCGACAAGGGATATCGGTTCTTGACTGTCAACTAGTTTAGATTCTGATAATCCACACAAAGTCTAAGGGTACCATCCGACTTATTTGAAAATAGAACAGGAGAACCCTAAGGAGAAGTACTGGGTCAAATGAAAACCTTTTCCTAAAAATCCTCCAACTTCTTCTTGAGCTTCTGTAACTCTAGTGTAGCCATCCTATAAGGAGTAATGGACACCGGTGTCACTCCTGGAACAAGTTCAATAGAAAAGTAAACCTCTCCCTCTGGAGGAAAACCTGAAAATTCCTCTAAAAATGAATCCATAAAACGATAAACCAGTGGAGGAAATTCTAATTGTGAAGTCCCCTAGTCATCCAGATAAATACTAGCAATCTGGGTTGTGATTCCTCCCAACCCGTGATGCTCGGGTCCAGCTCTGCTCACCCGGACATCCCATTCTCCCTTATGAAGAAACGATTCATCCTCTGGTGATGTGAAACTCACCCTACGATGCTAGTAGTCGACAAAATCCTGGAAGAAAACTAACCATTCCATTATAAGAATGATATCATATCCCATCATCTCTAAGACATATAGGTCCCACAAGAAGTGACACCCCCAACCTCTAGAGGGAAATCCTTGCATTGTTGTACACTATCCATTATTTTCCCCAAAGGAGTGTCCATCATCAAGAAATTAGAAGAAGTAAAGATAAAGAGCCCAAGGCTCTCCAAAACAGCCATAGATATGAAACTATGGGAAGCCCCTATATTGAAAAGTGCAGAAGATAAAACTGAGGAAACTAGGATCGTACCTCGAACTGTAGAGGGTAAGGGATCCTACTTCTGGTGGGTCTACTCCACTAAAAAAGCCTGGCCTATAACGTGGTCCTGTGACCCTGCCTGACCACCCTGAGCCGATCCACCCTATTGTCACTGAAATCTTGCAGACTGGCTACCACGGTCGCGACCTCCACCTCAGCCTGAATGGCCGGAAGAACTCCAGTTCCCAGACTGATAAGAAACTGGTGGTGATGCTCCTAAATTAGGAGTCATAGAAAAAACCCTTTCATCAGCTGATAGTGAGAAAAACTGACAGAAACGCTAAATATTACCCATCTTGCTGCAATATCAGCACTCCACTAGGTCTCTCGGGCAATGTGACCTCGTATGCCCTCTCTTTCTGCACTGGTAGCACACCACCTGGCCACCAGAAGAAGTATCCTGCCTACTAAAATCTCTATGTGTAGACTCCCTACGTTGCTTCTTACTTTAAGCAAGAGGGGTACCAACTCTGGATGTCAAACCTCCTTGGATCATAGCTCTATAATCCCTCAAATTTCACTTCGTGATCAGTGCCTGGTTGACTATAGAAGTAATGGAAGTCAACCTAAAGATGTTAACTTGAGATCAGATTTCATTCCTGAGACCATCCTCAAACTTCCTCACCAGAAATAACTCATCACCTCTTAGGATGGGTGTGAAGCACTACAGCTCTGTGAAATAAGAAGAGTACTCCATGACTGAGAGAGTTCCCTGCTCTAGACTCATGAACTCTCGGGATCAATCGGCCCTCAAAGTCTCGGGGTAGAAGTAATCGTAGAAGGCACACTGGAACTCATCCTAAGCCATAACCTATTGGTGTCTTTCCTGTGAGATCACATCCCACCACCTCTTGGAGGCATCCCATAGCATGTACATAGCAAGATTCACCCTCCTATCTATAGGAGTCTCCAGATGCTTGAAGATAGAAATCATAGCATCTAACCATGAATCTACAGCCTGTGGTTCTTTGTCCCCTGTGAAGGTGGGGGGATGATACTGCTGAAAAACTCACATCAGCTCTGCCATAGAAGGGGCAAGAGGTGGTACTCCTCGGATGGTCTGCATGAACTTCATGAAGCCCTCTCGTAACTGTTCATCAGCACCTATATCCGGAATAACATTTGGTTCCAAGATGGGCATGACTGGAGGATCTGCTATTAGTCCCTGATCTTCCATGTTCGGTGTCTAGTCACTACCCTGTAACTGGTGTACAACCAGAGGAAATCTCAGTGGAATGACTATGCAAGGTTAAGTGCACACCTTAGCTCAATATTATCAAGGACTGAAAACTTAGAAGTTTAAAAAGGGAACATGATAAAGGAAGCATTCAAGTTTTTCAAAACATGAGTACACGGCGTGTATAACCCTTACATGGTGTGTTCCTTTAAGCCTCCACATGAGCGTGTACTTCTACCAAAACTGGTCGTGTAACACCCCATACAAATGACATGTTCTCCCAAGACACGGCGTGTATTTGATTCATTTCCTATTTCTGAGTTCTTCTACACGACTAGCCCACATGGTTCTCCTAGGACAGGACTACATGACATGTTTGTGCCAGACATGACAAGTACCGCTTAGATTTCAACTACCGGTGTTGTTAGTCACATGGCTGGTTACACAGATCACTATACACGGTGTGTTCTAGATAGACATGGCATGTACTTTCTGATTTTCATTCACCCATGTCATTAGTCACACGGCCAAATACATAGTCTAAAAAACACGGCGTATACATCCGGTACACGGCTTGTTCCACCAAATCTTTCTCAATCTCGTGTCTCTGCCCACATAGCCAATGAAACGGTTAGAGACTGCACAGCATGTACCTAAATTACATAGTGTGTACTTGAGAAAAACAATTTCTTCCCGAACAGAAGGACACATGGCATGTATTCATCACTACACACCATGTATTCTGGGTTTTCCAGACAGTAAGCCTCAGAAACTACTCTGGAACCTCATAAAAACACTAAAACAACATTAAAGTTCCAAATTCTAATCCATGAGGACCCATACTCTCCAAGAACCAAATATTGGCATCTTATAAATGTCATATACAAGGAAAAACAATGAAATGATCCACCAAATTCCGATCCATGATGGCCCATAACACCTTAAGAACCAAAGTTTGGTGTTCATTCAAATAAAACCTTAAACAATTCAATACCCTATCAAAAGCAGGTATTCTATCAAGTCATCTATCACAACAACATGCATATCTAGAACAAAATCTATCACAACAACATGCAATCACTAATGCACCCTAAATGGAATAGCAGGAATGCATGACATGTGATTTCTAAAAAGTTACTATATGATGCATGAGATGACATACCCTCATCTCATCAGGTTGTAACAGAAATAGAACCTCAATTTTATCAACGATAACAGCACAAAGCTTGTGAATCACCCAACGGTGAAATCAAATCAACTGTAAAATTGCAAAACCAAAAAAAAATTGTAATAACCGAGGTAAATTGGCTTTTCCCTATACATAGGTTAGCTAACTTTGGGCACAGCTTATTAACAACTACCTATTCTTTCCTATCTCTGGATATAGGCTCCAAATAGTAATTCAAGAAGAAAAGAACCCTCTGATACCAATTTGTAACATCCCGGTTTTGGGAGCCGCCCAGAGGTGCCCCGTACCCGGTTGGTCACATGGCCTCAAGTGAATTTCCCCAAACTTCATAGGCTACCGACTAGTAGTGAGGGCCTTGGGTGTGATAGTGGGAAAACTATTCCCTAATTGGAAGATTAATACAGCATAAATAAATATATAACAATAGCGGAAGCAGTAATAACATGTAATAAGTAAACAACGAAATACTAGAAGTAATAAACAATTGGAGCACACATATATAAATGATGCATGATATATATGTCTAGGAAAGCATCCAAACAAGTCACAACACTGGAATAAGTACTAAAAAAATGTACAAAGAAAACAAATAAACTCAAGCTGAATCACAAGCCTCATCTTGGTATCATGCTCTCCAACTCCACAGCAATCAAGTACCTAAAGTAGAAAGGGCGTTTTCCCTTATATATACCTGCAATAATATAATCTGTTTGGGCCCAAAAGCATGACCCAAATAGGGTGTGAGACTAATCCTAGTAGGTAACCACCCAAAGATCTGTGCCTAACAGTTATTGAATATATATGGTAGGAAATAAGAAAAAATAAGCAGTAAACAAGGAATTACTCAAAGTAAACAATCCTACAGTTCAATTGCATTCAAATTAACATCTCAAGTAAGAAGCTAATCACAAACAGGTAACCCTCTAGGAAGTAATCATAGACTAACCCCTCTGTTTTAACCAAAAAACACAAGAAACCCTCTGGGAAGTACTCATAGTCTAACCCCTCTGGTTCAACTTTAAAAAAGACACTCTAAGGAGGCACTCACCGTCAAGTCCCCATGTGGTCTCGTATCGGTAACTATAAACACTATGGGGAAAAAATCAACGTCCAGTTCTCCCTATGGTTTACTACACCAGGTACCAACAGCCCTGTGTAAGTCAATCATGCACAAATAGTATATTGAAGCCAAAGTAAACCTCAAGAACTACTTGTCTAAATAGTATACATCATATCACTGCATGTTAGATAAAATCACTATATCCTAACAATACTAGGCATGGAAAGCAAAGCAGCCTAACAGATGTGGGTAGACCAAACGGTCAATAAAAATCAACATGGAAAACACATCCATAGCAAGGTATAAAAACCTATTTACAATAATAAATCCTCTACTCAAGCACACAAGGCATAGTAGGCAATAACAGGGCTAACAACCATAAACACGTAATATCCCGAACAAGGATATTTGGAACTTTTGCACATATAACTCAAAGACTAACTATGGAAAGGCACAAACCACCTACCTCAGCATCGTACGATCGATATAGTTGAATCCCATCATTTGATTCTACTTAGAATGCTATAGATCTATAAAAACACCAAAAATGTTCAATCAAGGATATATTACAAAAGAGGAGAAAACAGGAAATGAGGCTCTAGAATAAGGAAGAGTTTACCGTGGCTATTTCAACGCAACCGACAATAGTCGATTAGAAGAACGTATGGAAAGTTGGGAACTCGGAGAATATTCATAGCCGTACGGATGCTCCTGGATGAGATAGGTTAAGAAGAAGATGGTTATGTCCATTAGACACAACCCCAGTCCATTTAATGAATTAAAAAAGAAAGTACACGGTGTGTACTTTAGAATTACATGGTGTGTACTTGCCTTAGTTGGCCCCCACTTTAGGTGGTCTCCAAGTCACCACACACAGCCATGTGCTTGGCCGTTACACGGCCAGTACACGGCGTGTACATGTAAGTACATGGTGTGTACTCCTGAAATTTCTAGAAACTCATCTTTTTATCAAAAACAACAGAAATGAAAGACATACCCAAAAAGAAGATCTGGGTTCTTATAGTGTCCCACATCAAAGTTGTAATCATCTAGGTGATTTAATATAATACATTTCATTCCCAATTTTTTCTCTAGCTAGCATTGGGATTCAGCACCCGAAACACATTTCACCCATTCCCATCACTAGGTTGTGCCATACCTACGTGGTCCACCCCAGCACCTCCATGTGTGCTCTACATGCGTCATACACACTCGTGTATGCTTTCTATGGGAACAATGCAAAACCATTATGCCTATACATAGGATTATCATTCACTATACTTTTCCAACACCTTGGATGGCTATAGATTGACCCCATTTCCCACCTAAACAGTGGTTGCACGGGGTCCCTTTGAATGTCTAGGTGGTTGGCCAATTTTTTACTAACACTTAGATTAAAATGCCACCATATTAGAATTAAAAAATTGATTTCCCTCAATTTTCTTCTTCAATAATACTTCATGAAAAATAATATATATTTTCATGGCCTTCACAATTAAAACTCCTCATGCAATAATATAATTTTTCATTTTCTTATTTAATTCCCCTTCTTCATCTTCTTCCTAAATATATTGTAAACATTTTCACTTATTAAAATTACATTTTCACATGCCTTGGGAATTAAATAAAATCACAAAAATATTCAAAATTGATATGGATAATATTTTTTCATTCTTTGTCACTTCATCTCTTCTTATAAACTCCAATACATATTGCCCCTTTATTGACAACAAATAAAATTCAAGTCTATTAGGTTCAACAATCTATTTATTTTTATTTTTTTCAATACTATTTCATCAATTAAATATGTGAATTATAATCCTTTTTATTCTACCAATTATTTAAAATAAATAAAAAGGTGTATTTAGAGTTTCTCACCTCTACTTACCACTATTTACTCATACATTTCATACTTATCTCAACTTAAAGAAAAGAACCAAATTCTTTCTCAAAGAAATGAGATTTTAGTTAGTGAAATCTAAGTATATGTGGGCTAACACAATGTATAAAACAATATTGATGTCACCAAATCACTAATGAAATCCAAAAAATAAATTCAATAATGTGATAACTTACTCAATCTTATTCAACTTCTTCATTTCAAGGGTTACTTGAGAAAATTTTTCAAGAGGTATCCTACTCACATCTTAAAAATCACATCAAAATATTTCAAGTGCATAAAATATTAATACCACTGCATCTCATATTTCATATTATCCATCACTACCCCTTGAGAAGTAGTTTGACATAATCAAGGAATATGTTCAAGTGTGATGATCATTTCTCAACTTTAGTGTTACTCCCCTAAAGAGATACACACCATTCATTATCACAGATTTAGGTGTTCCCCATGATGAAAAGATCTTCTCCTTTAATTACTTCTATGTTAGTTCATATAAAAAGAGTAAGTGGGTAAGTAGGGACCTCAAATTTACTTAGAATACATATTCATACTTATAGTATCCTCTAAATTTGTACTTTTTCTTCTTCTTATTATATTTCTTAAAACGTGTGATTGATTTTTCCTCATCACTTGACACTTTTGATGTGGATTTATTTTCCTCTTCATTATCATAAGGATTTTTTTCATGCATTCTTTATGATTTCTTCTTAGGATGGTATAATCATCCTACAATGTTTTTTATCATGCCTAGTTTGTTCACACCTTTCACTCTTTTATAAATTTTAAGTCATTATTTGTAGATGACTTCTTATCAACTTTAAATTCTTCAAATTTCACCACTTCCATTCCTTTTTCCTCAAAAATCTTATTAACTTTCTCTATTTTTTTATACTTGTACAACCAGTTAGGCTAGATAACTAAAAATTATTTATTAATGTTCATAGTTTGTTTATTTAACAACTGGTCCCCACTGACAACACAAACACCCCACCTTAACATGGTCATCAAGTCCTGGCCAACTAGGCACCACCAATTTCCCCATAGACACGTGGCACCCAAACTTGGGTCCCACCCACATTTTCAAATAGGTCATCGGACTAATGATTTTCCCCATATACCAAAACATATTATTTATAGTGTGTTTTTTCCTCACTAACACACACTTTGGGAAACTTCCCAAGAGGTCACCCATCATAACCACTACTCCAGGCCAAAAACACTTAATTTTGGAGTTCTAATTATGTAGGATTCTGAAAAGAAAGGTTTACCTTATTGAAATGGGTAGTAACATTTAGTATTTCAAGCCTTTAACTTTATAGGGTGTTACATTCTCCCCCATTTAGATCAAAACTTCCTCATTGTGTACCCTGCATATCAACCCAGGTAGTGCCACCACATTTCCGGCTAGGTTCCTACCCTGATACCAAAGTAACAACTAGGACCCACTGACAACACAAACTCCCAACCTTAAATGTTCGTTGGGTCCTATCTTTTTAGTAACCACCACTTTTCCCAAATACATGTGGTCCCCTACCTAGGGACCACTTATATGCCCAAAAGGGTCATTAGACTAACGATTATCCCCACATTCCAACACATGTTCTTTCTAGTATGTTTTTTCCTCACTCACATGCACCCTGTAAAACTTTCCAAGAGTTCACCCATCCTGACCGCTACTCCTGTCCAATCATTCTTAACTGTGGAGTTATAATGTGGTAGGCTCCAGAAAAGAAAGGTTCTCCTTATTAACATGGGTAGTAACATTCAACCAAACCTAAAACCGAGTGAAAAAAGAAACCATAATGTGAATCCTTAATCCCACAAGTCACATAGGACCTAATCAAGAGAGAGCAATAAAGAGATCCATAGTGTATATACCTAACAATTAGTAAGAAACTATAAATAACAAACCTCCAACATGATAAATACCCAACCAAGGAAACTCAAAAAGAAAACTAAATCAAACCAAGATTCATAATTTCCACAATATATATTCATCTCAAAACTATCATGAGATAATGAATCACCTAAAGTGACACAAAAATAAAAGATAAGAAAAATATGAAAGAAGGAAAACATAATAAGGGCTAAAGAAGGAAGAGAAAACAAGGGGAAGAAAAAAAAGGTTACCTCAAAACTCAGAGATGAAAGGTTACTAGGATCTGGAATTGGCTTGGACTTATTTTTCTTCTATAAAGGTCCTACCCCATAGAACATTTGAAGATGTTCCAGCTAGTCACCCTAATGATAGGTATTTGGATTTCTATGGAAATATGGATTATAATGCTAAACCAACCACACAATAAGAACAAGCACGAGTGGTACATTTGATGGGAAGTAGGAGATGATGAAGGAAACTCCTATAGAAAATATTCCTCTGGTTTACACCCCTCACTGGATAGGGAACTCTTGTTGGCACCAAGGGTGGTTAGGATACCAACTACTACAGGATTCCCTTTATAAACCATCTCTTCTAGAAACACCTCATCCACCAACTTTTGGAATAAGACTTACCTATATGAAAGAACGTGATCCCTAATATTTGGATTAATACCCCACATAAATAGATTTACTTTGAATAGATCTACCAAATGCATTTATGAATGAAATTGAATCATCTCCTTGAAGTGGTCAACATACCCCTTCACCATCCATTGACCATTCTTAATACCCATAATATATAACACTTTCTTTATTTTCACCTCCTTAAGGATAAACCATTGTAAAAAAGTGGTCTTGAATATATCCTTGGTCATCCCATATTTCAATGAATATGGACATATTAATGTCCTCTAATCCAAACTAAGTCTCTCAAATAGACCTAATACAACTCATGCCCTTAAGGATTTTGGATTTTCTAAGGATATAATGATCCTTTAAATTTTCAACAACCACTTTGTGCCATCTATAACACCTTAATAACCATATAAAACATGAAACAACTGAGAAGAACTTGGCTCCACCACTCCACTAGGATTCTAGGTTAAGTCAAAAATTATAAGAGACTCTTTATAAACCTTCGATACCTTTCTAGGTGACATACTCTAAATAACATAGAAACACATAATTTAATCAGCACCGAACCAAATATAAACCAAAACAAGACCAAAATAACACTTTAACCCAAAAAACCAATCTCATAAACCAATATAAAACACAAAAGCAGAATAAAAAATCCTTCTTTAAAAACCACCATTTCCATTTCAAATTCAAGACCATTTCACTTCAAAACCAAATCTACTACCAAACACATCTAAATTACAAAAACTATTTTCCAATCCAATTTTTAAAAATAATTTCTCATTCAATGCCTATCGAATAAAATAATTTCTAACTTACCCACCTTTAAAATCACAAAACACAACTTTCACTTTCCCTTTGAAACCACAAATCCCATTAGAAAAGTACCCCCCCCCATTTTTTTAATTCCAAAAATAAGTTTCACTTCAAAATCACTAACGATGAATGCAATCAAACTAATAACATTTATTACACTAAATCCTTTCTAAATAGGGGAATAAGGTTCATGTATTAATTTTCCACATGGTTTATAAAACTATGCTTTAATCATGCATTAGCCACTAAGATCATGTTAAACTATTCACTCATGCTCTATATGGTTCACTAAACCATGAAATATCTCTATGTGACACTAGTTCACCCCCATTTTCATCCCCAAACACACATAAACTCATCATGAAAACATAAAACTAGCAGTATAAACTCAAAATCAAAATTAAATACTCAAAATTTAACAACCCCTGGTAACTTGAGTCTTAGGATGAGTAAGAGTTCATGACACTCTTTCCATACCTACCCCCCAAGTCCCGAAAATCCTATATATAGTCTATTTAACACCCTAAATAAAAAGGTTTTCTATGATACCATTTTATCACAAACCAGCCTAGGTTATCCCTAGACTGGACACCTAAACTAGTCCATGGAAAGGCTTTAAGGTCATCCCAAATCCCCATGAGATGATGATAAGCATCAAGGCATCACAAGATAAATCATTGTGGATGATTTTTTCTAATAATCATAGACTTAAAATAAAATAGAGTATTCAAAACATGGAGGATTCAGCAATATCTAATCATAAATAAAATAACTATAGTATAACCAAAAGAAGATCTAGGTACAAGATACGACCAAACCAGGACCAACATGATCTTTTTGTGACCTCTTGGTCACCACCATCCTCAAGACCAACCTGATCCATGAGTAAAATATAATAGAACCTGAAAATGTAAAATATATTAGGTCTACCGATGCCCAGTGGAACAAGTAAGGTGTGATCATACAACAACTTAGTAAGTAAGAAATACATAATCCATACATATCCTTTCTTGAAAAAATTACATTAATTATAGTTTGAAAATATAGTTAGAAAAATTGTTTTTTATCATTTAAAAATCCAAACATAACTTTACCAAATCCTCTTTATAAAACAAAACATGGATTTCCTTTCAATTAGATTCACATTTCAAAATCCAGTTTCAAAAAACAATTCCAAGAAGAAAAACACAACCTGGGTAAGTGCATAAATAAGTAGGATCAAAACTGAATAAAAGTAGTAAAGTATATAAAAATAACCATAAAAAAAGAGGGAATGAAAAGGACACAAGTATGACAAAGTAAATAGAGAAAGAATCTAAAGTGAAAAAAAATTGAACATAAAATGTACATAATCAGGGACATTTCAAGAAATATCGAGAGGAAACCCAAGACATTCTCAGTTTAGAACCATCTGTCGGTGTATGACATAATTCATAGTCTACCACTAACTTGGATACTCTACACTATAATCACTAGTGGAATAGACTTCCATGGATATTCATCTACTAGGGGGATATAGTTTGTTTGATCAAGACTAAATAGTAACAATATCTCAACCCTCTAGATGATATTTAGGATACGATGAAAATAGTACAATAGAAAATTGATGTGTTCATCACACGTATAAATTCTCAAACATAACAAAATAATTCCAACATTCCTGACATGCCCCCTGACACTGACATCATTCATGTGAAGACCCTCTCAAATTGGAGGAATTCTATAGTGGTGTGCATCATTTAGAAAAAAAATTTCAAGTACCAACTAGGCCTGAACATTTTTAAGAGTTCCAAAATAATTTTCAAATAAACACTTAGAGGTAACAATTAGGCCTTAAAATTCTAAGAGTTTGGAATCACTTCCCAAAGAAACATTTGAAAGTAATAAATGAGCATTAGCATTTGAAATCCCAAATCACTTTCCAAGAAAAGCACATTTCTTTCAAAAAATATTTCCAATCCAACATAATTGTCTAAATATGTTTAAAAGGTTCCAAATGGTCATTTGGAGTAAACTTTAGAAAAAAATAACTTGAAACTTCATTCAAAAAACATTTGGAAACCGAGAAATTGTTTAAGGAAAATATGGTTTAGAAATAAGAAATTATGTGGAATTTTCCATTTATATGAATGCACGCATTTATATAAAATCCCCTGCACATATGGATATGAACATATCACACCAAAATATATATGGACATCTATATTAATGAAAAATTATAAGAATATGGATCTTCTTTTCAGGTATAGATCTTGATTTCTAGTGTTTTTGAGAAAAAAAAGGAGTTTCTAGAAATTTTAGGAGTACACGCCGTGTACTCAGGAGTACACACCATGTACCTGGTGGCCACGGGTATCCATGTACTAGCCCTGTAATGGATGAGTACATGGCCATGTGGGGTGACCTGAAGACTGCCTAAAGTGGAGCCCTATAAAGTCCTATACACGTCGTGTATCCTTAGGGAACACACTGTTTATTTTTTTTATTTGTTATATCAAAACGGGGTCATGTCTAATCAAAAAAACTATCTTCTTTTGGATCTTTCTAGTCCAAGATCAACGAATATTGCTGATTCTTCTCTGAGCCACCAATCGACCATCTGTGTTCTGAATCAAACACTGTCGATTGCATTAGAATCTCCACGATGAGTTCTTCTTTCTTCTAGAGACTCATCTCATGATTCCTTCTCTTTCATGAGATATCCATGGTTGAAAGTTTTATATGTTTTTATAGATCTATGGAATTCTATGTCAATTAAAAGGTTGAAGTTTAACTATATCAATCGTACAACGTCGATGTAGGTGGTTTGTACCTTTACGCGTTTTTTTTTTTGAATTATATGTGCAAAATTGCCCAATACCCTAGTTCGGGGTATTACATGTTTAGGTAATTTAACCATATTAATAATTTATATGATTTTTTTTCTTTATTAGAGATATTGGATTGTGAATAGGGATTATTTGACATGTTTTGGATGTGTTTTCTCATGTTTGATTGTTTTTTCCATTGGGTCCAGAACTACTTGTTAGGCTGCTATGTTTTCTATGCCTAGTGTTGTTAGGATGGAGTGATATTATCTGATATATTGTGATATGATTTGTATCTATTTATCTAAGTAGTATTTTAGATTTACTTGGGCTACTGGATATCGTTTTTGTACGATTGTATTACACAGGGCTATGGTAACCTGGTGTAGTTAGACCATAGGAGAAATGGACGTTGAGGGCTTCCCCAGAGTGTCTGTTTACTTTTATATTGTAAGACCATATGGGGGATGGACATGTATGTTCCCTCATAGTGTCGATAGTTCCACATTGCGAGACCATAGGGGGAATTGGAAATTGAGTGCTTCCTCAGAGAGTGTAGTTTACCATTATGAGACCACATGGGGAATTGACGATGAGTTCTTCCTCAGAGAGTCTATGTGAAAGCTGAACCTGAGGGGTTAGACTATGAGAACTTCCAGAGGGTTGCTTGTATTTTTTTGGTTGATTAATTTTATAAATGTAAATGAATTTATCTTGAACTCTAGGATTAGTTACTTTTGATTACTTTATTGTTTATTACTTCATTTTTCATATTACTTGCCATATATATTCACTGACAGTTAGGCACAGATCTTTGGGTGGTTGCCTAATGGGATTCTTCTCACACCCCATTTGGGAGATGATTTTGGGACCAAATAGATTATATTTATGTAGGTATAGATAAGGTAAAGTGCTCTTCTACTTCAGGTACTTGATTATTGTGTAGCTGGAGAGCATGGGACCAAGCTGATGCTTGCGATGCTGCTGGATTCATTTACTTGTTTTTCTTTGTACTTTGGTTTAGTACAGTATTTCAGCATTGTGAATTTTTTGGATGATTTTCTAGACATAAGTGACATGCATCATTTATATATGTTCTCTAGTTGTTTATTTACTTATGGTTTTCCACTATTTACTATTGCATGGTATTATTACTTCTTCTGCTACTGTTATCTATTTATTTCTATTTTTTTACTCTGCCAATGAGGGAATAGTTTTCCTACTATCACACCCAAGGCCCTCACTACTAGTCGGAAGCCTCTGGAATTCGGGGAAATGTGCTTGAGGCCATGTGACCAACCGGGTATGGGGCACCTCTGGGCGGCACCCGAAATCGGGACGTTACAAAGTGGTATCATAGTAATTGTTTTCTCCTTGACTTATTGTTTGGAGCATATAGCTAGGGATAGGAAGTAATAAGTAGTTGGTAATAATCTATTCCTGGGATTAGCTAACCCATGTGCAGGGAAAAGATAATTTACCTCGAATATTACAATTTTTCTAGTTCTGCAAATTATTACAATTTATTTTATTTCACCATTGGGTGATTCACATGTTTTCGTGCTATTATCATTGATGTTATTGAGGTTATATTTTTGTTTCATACTGATGAGATGAGGGTATTTCATCTCATGAATCTTATATTCACTTGATAGAGATCACATGTCATGCATTCTTGTCATGCCATTTAGGGTGCATTACTGATTGCATGATTTTGTGATAGATGTTGTGCTATATATGCATGTTGTTGTGATAGATGCCTTGAGAGAATACCTAATATTTGATAAGGTATTGTATTGTGTAAGTTTTTGTTTGAATGAGAACTAAAATTTGGGTCCCTAAGGTGTTATGGGACCTCATGGATCAGAATTTGGTGGATCATTTTGAACTTTAACAGTTATACTTTGTGATATTACATGAAAAAGATTCCAAGCTTTGATTCACAGGGAGTATGGGAACCCACGGATCGGAATTTGGCACTTAAATGTTTGTTTCGGTGTTTTTATGGGATTCCAGAGTAGTTTATAAGTATTACTATCTAGAAAAACCTAGAATAAACGGTGTCTAATGGTGAATACATTCCATGTATCCTTCTGTTCGGGAAGGAAATGTTTTTTGTAAGTACACGTCATGTACTGTATGTACACGCCGTGTAGTCCTTAACTATGTGACTGACTATGTGGGTAGAGACATGGGGTTGGGAAATATTTGGTGGACCACTTCGTGTTCCAAAAGAAAATGTCGTGTTGTAGAGACCATGTATCCGACCGTGTGACTAACGACATGGGTGGATGAAAATCAGGTAGTACACATCATTTCCATATTAAACACACAGTGTGGAATCGACTGTGTATCCAGCCATGTGACTAATGACACGGGTCAGTGAAATCCTTCTAGTACACACTGTGTCTGGCATAAACACACCATGTAGAGTCAACCGTGTCTCCAACCATGTGACTAATGACACAGGTGGTTGAAACCTAAGTGGTACACACCGTGTTTGGCACAAACACACCATGTAGTTTTGTTCTAGGAGAACCTTATGGTTTAGCTATGTAGGGGAACTCAAGAAGGGGGAAATGATTCAATTACACACTGTGTCTGAGGATGAACACCCCTTGTGTTTGGGGTAATACACAACTAGTGTTGGAAGTAGAACACGCCAATGTAAAATCTTAAGGGAACACGCCGTGTAGGGGTCATACACGTTGTGTATCTATGTTTTGAATAACTTGAATTAAATATTTATCTTGTTCCTTTCTTATGATTATATGTTTCATTCCTTGATAATATTGATCTAAGGTGTGTGCTTGACCTTGTAGAGTCATGCCACCGAGACGTCCTTCGGTTGTACGCCATATTTAGGGCAGTGACCAGGCACCAGACATAGTAGATCAAGGACTACCAACAGATCCTCCCATTGTTCCTATATTGGCACCAATCGTTATTCCAGATATAGGTGTTGATGCATAGTTCTGAGAAAGATTCATGAGTTTTATGAAAACCTTCAGGGGAGTACCGCATCCTTCCCCGTCTATGGCAGAGTTGACGTGAGTTTTTAGTAGAAGCATCCTCCCACCTTCTCAGGGGATGGAGGACCTAGGGCTATAGAGTCATAGTTAGAAGCCATGTTGTTGATCTCTGAGCATCTAGAGACACCTCTAGAGAGGATGGTGAATCTCTCTACCTACATGCTTTGAGATTCCACCAAGAGATGGTGGGATGTGATCTCAAATGCAGGAAGCCAGCAGGTTATGGCTTGGGATGAGTTCCAGTGTACCTTCTAAAATTTCTTCCACCCAGAGACTTTGAGGGTCGATCGAGTCCAAGATTTCACAAGTTTAGAGCAGGGTACTCTCTCAGTTATGGAGTATTATTCTCGCTTCATAGAGCTGCAGCTATTTACACCCATTTTGGGAGGTGATGAGTTATTTATAGTGAGGAAGTTTGAGGATGGTCTCAGGCACGATATCTGATCTCAGTTGAACATCTTCAGGTTGACTTCTATCACTTCCATAGTTAACCATGCACTGATCACAGAGCATAACCTGATGGATTCTAGAGTTGTGAGCTAGGGAAGCTCTACATCTGGAGTTGGTACCTTTCTGACAGATAGTAGGAAGCACTGTAGGGAGTATATGTGTAGAGACTTGAGGAGATGGGATACTTCTTCAGGTAGTCAGGTGGTATGCTACTAGTGTGGGAAAATAGGGAATACAAGGCCACATTTCCCGAGAGACCCAGTGTAGTACTGATCTTGCGGTAAGATGGGTCATCTTCAAAGTTTCTGTTAGTTTTTCTCCCCAGTAGCTGGTGGAGGTCGTGGTCATGATATCCATTCTCCAAGATTTCAGTGACAATAGGGTGGTCAGGCAGGGTCGTAGGGCTGTGGTACAGGTTAGACTTTTGCAATGGAGTAGACCTAGAAGGATTAGGATCTCAAACCCTCTATAGTTATAGTTACGATACTAGTTGACTCAGTTTTAGATTTTTCACTCTTTGATACAGGGGCTTCCCATAGTTTCATATATGTTGCTGTTGTGGAGAGACTTGGGATCTTTATCTTTCCTTCTACGGATATCTTGAGGCTAGATACTCCGTTGGGGACTAGAAAATCTAGTGTATATCAGTTCAAGGAGTTCCCTCTTGATGTTGGTGGGTGTCACTTATTATGGGACCTCTATGTCTTAGAGATAACAGGTTATAATTTCATTCTCATAATAGACGGTTGGTTCCCTACCAGGTTTTTGTCGACTGCTATCATCGTAGGGTGAGTTTCACGTCACTAGAGAGTGGATCATTTCTTTATAAGGGTGAATGATATGTCTAGGAGAGTATATAAGGACCCAATAATCATGGTTTGGGAGGAGTTACAGCCTATATTTCTAGTTTGTATCTAGATGACTAGGGAAATTCACAAATGGACTTTCCTCCAGTGGTGGATCATTTCATGGATGTCTTTCCAGAGGAATTTTCAAGTTTGCCTCCAGAGTAAGAGGTATACTTTTCTAATTATATTGTTCCAGGAGTAGAACCGGTATCCATTCCTTCTTATAGGATGGATACACTAGAGTTACAAGAGATCAAGAAGCAATTAGAGGAGTTATGAGCAAAGGGTTTCATCTGACCTAGTACTTCTCCTTGGGGTTCACCTATCCTGTTTGCGAAGAAGGCAGATGGTACCCTCCAACTTTTTGTGGATTATCAGAAGCTAAACCAGTTGATGGTCAAGAACCGATATCCCTTTCCAAGGATTGAAGATCTATTTGATCATCTTTGAGGAGCCCGGGTATTTTTGAATATTGACTTGAGGTTCAGTTATCATCAGTTGCATGTTATACCATCGGATATACCTCTTACAAACTTTCAGAGTAGGTATAGTCTATATGAGTATGTGGTTATACCATTCAGTCTCATGAACATGCCTGCATTTTTTATGGCACTGATGAACCAAGTGTTTCATCCATACTTTGATTCCTTCATGGTGGTTTTCATGGATGATGTCTTGGTGTACTCTCACACTCGACACGACTATGATAATCATCTTGATATCGTTTTGAGTACACTGAGAGAGTATCATTTATATGTTAAGCTCTAAAAATGCCACTTTTGGATGGACCATATTCACTTCTTGGGTCATTTTATCTCAGAAACTAGAGTATCAGTAGACCTAGAGAAAGTGAGAGTCGTATTTTCTGGGGAGCATCCGAAGAACGTCTTTGAGGTATAGAGTTTTCTAGGATTGGATAGTTATTACGAACATTTTATACATGACTTTTCATGCTTATCAGTGCCACTGAAGGGTCTGACTAAGAAGGGTGCAAAGTACTTGTGGAAATATTCTTGTGAGTCAGCCTTTTAGGAGCTGAAAGGGAGGTTGATTTTAGCACTGATACTAGATTTTTTAGATCCAGGAAAGAGATATACTATTTATAGTGATGCATCAAGTATCAGGATGGGATCCGTGCTTATTCAAGGGGAAGGCGTCATTGTGTACAGGTCTTGGCAGTTGAGGCCACATGAGAGGAATTACCTGACTTATGATCTTGAGTTGGATGCAGTTGTTCATGCTTTACTCTGTTGGAGACATTATCTATTGGGAGAGAATTTTGTGGTTTTCACCAACCATAAAAGTATCAAGTACATCTTCACTCATCACAACTGAATTTGAGATAGTGAAGGTGGGTTGAGTACCTTCAGTCCTTTGACTTTGAGATTGCCTATACACTTAGGAAAGGAAACATAGTGGCTGATGCATTGAGTAGGATGACTCAGATATAGAAAATTCAAGATGCCAGCAGTGGGTGGCAGCTTACGGATATGTTCTCTGAGATGCATTTGGAGGTACATGATAGATAGGGATAGATGTTTCTTTCTTTTGTAGTTGTTACCTCTACTCTGCTTGAGTGAGTGTGAATGAGGCAGCTATCAGATGCTAAAGTCCTAATCCTGCAGGAGAGTGTGCCAGGAGAGGACCCTATTCTTATATGGATTGTAATAGAGGATGAGATCTTGCACATTCATGGACGCGTATGGGTGTCAGCAGACATACGTAATAAGTTGATACGGGATTTTCACTCCTTAGTTTGGGAAGTTCATCATAGTGTCACCAAGATGTATCGAGATCTACACTGTCATTATTGGTGGTTAGGTATGAAGAGGGATGTTGTTGGCTTTATGAGGAGGTGTTCCACCTAACAATAGGTGAAGGAAAAGCATCAGCAACTGGTAGGTATTTTTTAGCAGTTATCCATTCTTGAGTGGAAGAGGGATGATGTCGCAATGGACTTCATGAAAAGTTTTCCAAGGTCTCCTTGAGGGAATTATGTATTTTAGGTCATCATTGACAGACTCATGAAGGTTTCTCACTTATTACCGATTAAGGAGACCTTTAGTGTTGATGATATGGGAAGGTTTTACATCTGGGAGATTATACG
Organism: Viscum album; assembly: GCA_963277665.1. Classification (NCBI taxonomy): domain Eukaryota; kingdom Viridiplantae; phylum Streptophyta; class Magnoliopsida; order Santalales; family Viscaceae; genus Viscum; species Viscum album. The sequence goes on from OY728126.1 coordinate 912,803,993, forward strand.
TTTACATGGGGTTCCACACTCCATTATTTCAGACAGGGACTCTCGTTTTACTTCTCAAGTCTGGCAGGGACTATAGAGGGATTTGGGTACACGGGTACTTCTGAGTATATCATACCATCCCCAAACTGATGGCCAATCTAAGAATACGATTCCGGTGTTAGAGGGCATGCTTCAAGCATGCATCCTAGATTTTGGAGGTTCTTCAAAGAAACACATACCTATGATGGAGTTTTCCTACAATAGTAGTTTTCATGAAACTATTAAGATGAAACCTTATGAGGATTTGTACGGTAGGCCATGCCAATCACTCATATATTGGTTAGAGGTAGGAGAGGCAGCTATGCTGGGACCTCGTCTTGTCCAGGAGAACACAGAACAAATAGAGTTGATTCAGAATAGGATGGATATTTCACAGTCACAACAGACTTCTTATGATGATCGACGGAGACGAACTCTGGAGTGTGAGGTTGGAGATCAGTTTTTTCTACGTGTCACACCGAGGTTGAGATATAGGAGGATAAGGAGACAGGGTAATCTTTCACTGAGATACGTCAGGCCATTTGAGGTTTTGGAGAGAGTCGGACCAATTTCCTATCGGTTTTAGTTACCTCAGAGGTACCGAGATATGCATGACGTCTTCCACATTTCCCATCTACGACGTTACTTCTTAGACCCATCTCATGTTTTTTAACCCGAGGAGGTTGAGTTGGAGGTGGATGCATCATTTAAGGAGCATATTATCCAAATTTTTTATTAGAGTTTGAAGGTTCTCCATGGTCGTTCTGTTCCTCTAGTATGGGTGTTGTGGCAGCACAGGTGAGTACAGGACGAGACTTGGGCGAGGGAGAAAGATATGCGATCGTAGTGGTCAGGGATGTTTGAGGATTCTTCTTCTTCTTAAAGAAATTCAGAGATTAATTTCTTTAAGGGGAAAATTTTGTAAGAACCCGGATCTTCTTTTCAGGTATGGATATTTATTTATGGTGTTTTTGAGAAAAAGAGAAGTTTTTGGAAATTTTAGGAGTATATGTCGTGTACCTGGTGGTCGAGGGTAGTCGTGTACTGGCTGTGTAATAGCTGAGTACATGGCCATGTGGGGTTACCTAGAGACTACCTAAAGTGGAGCCCGGTAAAGGCCTATAAATGTCGTGTATCCTTAGGGAACACACCGTGTATTTTTTATTTTTATTTTTTATATTAGACTGGGGTCGCTTCTAATCAACAAAACCATCTTCTTTTGGCTTCATCTCATCCAGCAACGACGAATATAACTGATTCTTCTCCGAGCCCTCGATCGACCGTCTATGCTCCGAATCAAACACCATGAATTGTGTTGGAATCTCCACAGTGATTTATTCCTTCTTATAGAGCCTCATCTCATGATTCATCCTATTTTCTGAGATATCCATGGTTGAATGTTTTAGCCATTTTTGTAGATATATGTTGTTCTAGGTCGATTCAAAGGCTTATGTTCAACTATATCGATCATACAATGTTGAGGTAGGTGTTTTGTGTCTTTCCACAGTTTTTCTTTGAATTATATGTGCAAAATTACCTAATATCCTAGTTCGAGGTATTGCGTGTTTAGGGAATTTAGCCTTTTTAATGCCCTATATGCTTTGTTTGCTTGAGTAGGGATATTGGATTTTAAATAGGGTTTATTTTACATGTTATGGATGTGTTTTCCCATGTTTGATTGTTTTGGTCATTGGGTCCAAAACTGCCTGTTAGGATGCTTTTTTCCATGCCTAGTGTTGTTAGGATGGAGTGATATTATTTGATATGTTGTGATATGATTTGTATCTATTTAGCCAAGTAGTATTTGATATTTACTTGGGCTGGTGGATATCGTTTGTGCATGATTGTATTACACAGGACTGTGGGAACCTGGTGTAGTTATACCATAGGGGGAATGGACGCTGAGAGCTTCCCCAGAGTGTCTGTTTACTTTTACGTTGCGATACTATAGGGGGGATGGACATGTGTGATCCCTCAAAGTGTCTCTAATTCCATGTTGTGAGACCACAGGGTGAATTGGATGTTGAGTGCTTCCTCATAGATTTTGTAGTTTACCGTTACGAGGCCATAGGGGGAATTGACGGTGAGTGCTTCCTTAGAGAGTCTATGTTAAATCTAAACCAGAGGGTTTAGACTGTGAGAACTTCTTAGAGGGTTTATTGTGTTCTTTTGGTTTATTAATTTTATAAATCTATATGAATGTAGCTTGAACTGTAGGATTAGTTACTTTTGAGTACTTCCTTGTTTATTACTTTATTTTTCATATTACCTGCCATATATATTCACTGACAGTTCAGCATAGATCTTTGGGTGGTTGCCTACTGGGATTTGTCTCACACCCTATTTGGGTTATACTTTTGTGCCAAAACATATTATATTGTTGTAGGTATAGATAAGAGAAATCAACCTTCTACTTTAGGTACATGATTATTATGGAGCTAGAGAGCATGGGACCAAGCTAACGCTTGCGCTGCTACTGGAGTCATTTACTTGTTTTCCTTTGTACTTTGGTTTAGTACTATATTTCAGCATTGTGACTTATTTGGATGATTTACTAGATATAAGTGACATGAATCATTTATATATATACTCCATTTGTTTATCTACTTGCAGTTTTCCATTGTTTATTGTTGCATGGTATTATTACTTCTTTCGCTACTATTATCTGTTTATTTCCATTGTGTTACTCTACCAATGAGGGAATAGTTTCCCCACTATCACACCCAATGCCCTCGCTGCTAGTCGGTAGCCTCTAGCGTTTAGGGAAATTCTCTTGAGGCCATGTGACCAACCGAGTATGGGGCACCTCTGGGTGGTACCCGTAATAGGGACGTTACAAAAATGATTCAAAAAAGTATAATGAAGCATCATAGTGAAACATGAGAGTTCTCAAATAAGAACCAAAACCATAAAGAGGATAAAAATACATACAAAGAATAATTACATTTGTCACCCAATTTAATTCAAACTCCAATAAGGAAAAACATCATTTTAAAACACCCAAATCTATTTTAAATTCCACTAATCATTTTTACAAACACTTAGCATATATATACCTTGAATACATATAGGAATATCTATGAAAATCTTTTAAAAACACTTTTTCCATAAAACTACCAACATGAAAAGGCATAAAATTTCATTTTAGAAAACCAAAAGTAGGAGGAAAATTATTAAAATAAATTTAGTATTTCTCAAGAATCACATAGCATGTTTTGAAAAGTAAATATATGGACACACCTACCTCAATGGTGTGTGAATGAAATGAAACTCAAATAACGGGATAAAGAGAACCCAAGAATCAAACCGCACACCCTAAACCAAAATAAAACATAAGCCATATTCATCCCCCATCATCTATGGTTTGGAAAAAAGAGAACCAAAATGAGGAAAGAAGGGGAAGCAAAAGGGGAAGAGGAGAATAGAATTAAGGAAGGCCAAAATCCAAAGAAACTTAACTAGTATTAATGGAGGAGATCCAATACAAGGAGGAGGAGCTAAGGGAGAAGGGTTTGGGAGCCCCTTCACATGTTAAATCTGAATAGGGGAGGATAAGGGTCAATTGGGATTTTATTTTTGGAGGTAAAAACTTAAAATTTCAACTTTTGGAGATTCTGGGCAAGTAGCATGATTAGGCCGCATAGTTTACCAAACCATGTGTAAACCATATTCACCCTACTAGAAAGACAAGGAAGCCTCGTGTGATTTGTTAACATGGTTTTGAGACCATTCAACAACCATTCAAGACATGTTTATCAAAAATAAATACACCCATGCATGATTTCCACATGGTTCCCTCTAACTGTGCACAAGTAGTGCGCCAGCCCTTAGATACCACAAGAGGGTCACACAGTTACTCCTAAAACTCACACAGTTTAGTTCAAACCATGTGTTTCCCATATGATAAAATCATAAAAAAAATAAAATGAACTAAAAACAACCCTTTTATCATAATTTCACATGGTTTCCCTCCAAACCATGCACACTAACCATGAACAGAACCAAAAAACTAGTCAAAACCCCAAAAAACCCAAATATTTCACTAAGAACTCAATATTAAAATAAACAACAAGATAAAGTACCAAGAAATAAATTAAATAATAAATAATAACAAGGTTAGGGTGTGACAATTATCCCCACCACAAAAAATTTCTTCCCCTAGAAAGTCACCAAGTTCAAAATGAGAAACAAAGCTGACACCTTCTACTCCAAAGAAGGAATTTATGGAGTGAAACTTTCTACTAAACCCAAAACCGCGAGAAAAAAGAAACTATTGTGTGAATTATTAATCCCAAAAGTCATACTTGACCTACTCAAGATATAAGAACAAAGATATACATAGTGGATCTCCCCACTATTTAGGACCAACAACGTGGCACCAATCTCTAATGTGAGAAAGACCCAACCAAGTAAATTAAAACAGAACACTAAATCAAACCATGATCCATAATTTCCAAAATATACATTCATATCCAAATCAGAAAAATATAATGAATCACAAAAAGTGACACATAGAATAGAAACAAGAAAAATATGAAAGAAGGAAAAGGGGACAAGGGTTGAAGAAGGAAGATAATATCAGGGGAAAACAAAAAAGGGTTACCTCAAAAACTCGGATATGAAAGGCTGATAGGATCCAAAATTGGATTATACTTATTTTTATTATGTCGATGTCCCACCCTGTAAAACTTATGAAGGTGTCCCTAATAACCACACCAACATCAGGTCTTTGGAGTGCTAGAGAAAGATATATTATAATTCACAAACTGACCACACTAGAAGCACACGAGCAAGTGGTCCATCCAACATGAAGAAAAAAAATGATGAAATATACTCCTCTAGAATAGGTTTTTCTAGTTTAAACCCCTCACAAAATAGAAAACCCTTCTAACACCAAGGGATTTCAGGCTGCCAACTACCACAAGATACCCTCTGGAAACTAGCTCATCTAAACACATCTCATCCACCAACTTTCTAAAAACTACTTTTCCTTATAAAAGAACTTGATCCCTGATCTCTAGAAGAAGACCCAAAATAAAGAGTTGGGATTTCAATATATCGCCCGACACCATTTCTAAAGAAAATGGAATCGACTCCTTGAAGTGGTTAATATGCTCCTTCACTATTCATTGACCATGTTGAATACCCATAAGATCTACCACTTTCTTCGTATTCACTTCCTTTGGGAAAAACCATTAGATAAAAGTGGTCATAAAGATCTACTAGGTCATATCATATTGTAACAATTATGGAATGATCAACTTCCATTAACCCAAACCAATTCTCTCAAACAGACCTATGAAAACTCACACCCTCGAAGCTTATGGAGTTTCCAAGGACATGAAGATCCTTTAAATTTTTTTTACCCACTCTATGATCTCTATAGGACCTTGATATTAATAAAAAAATAGGCAACTATATAGAATAACTCTACTCCACCACTTCACTAGGAGTCTAGTTTGAGTTAATAATTGTAATATACTCCTTAAAAACCTTTGGGGCCTTTGTGGGTGGCATACTCTAAATAACATAAAAATATAGAATCAAATCAACAATAAACCAAATCTCAAACAAAATAAGACCAAAAAAACACTTTATCCCAAAATACTGATCTCATAAACAAAAAAACAACACAAAACAGAATAAAAATCCACCTTTAAAAACCATCATTTCTATTTCAAATTCAAAACCATTTCACATCAAAACCATTTCTACCACTAAATCAATCTCAATTACCAAACCCATTTTCCAATCCTATTTAAAAATCAAATTTCTCATTCAAGAACTCTTAAAGAAAAATAATTTCCAACTTAGCCACTTTTAAAATCCCAAAACACAACTTTCACTTTCCCTTTGAAACCAAAAATCCCATTAGAAAAGAACCCTGTTTTATTTTAAAATTTCAAAAACCATTTTCACTTTAAAACCCACTCACACTGACCATAATCAAACCAATAAGATCTCTTAAACCAAAGTTTTGTTTAATAGGGGACTATTGGTCATGCATGAACTAGCCACGTGGTCTATTATACCATGCACTATGAATACATCAACCTTTGAGATTATATTGAACCATGCACTCAGGATCCACATGGCTTTATATGCTATAAAATCTCACCATATAACACTGGTTCACCCCCATTTTTATCCCCCTATACTCATAAAATCATCAATAAAATATAACACTAAAAAAAACCCAAAATCAAAATTAAAGACATAAAATCCAACAACCCCTGGTAACTCGAGGATTATAAAGAGTAAGAGTTCATGATGCTCTTACCACATATACCCCCTGAGTCCTGAAATTACTATATTAAGTCTACCTAATACCCCAAATAACAAGTTATACTCTAATACCATTTTTTCACAAACCAACCTTGGTTATCCCTCAATCTTACACTCTAACTGATCTATAGAAAGGCCTGAAGGGTGTCCCTGATCCCCACAGGCTAACGAAAACTGTTAGGGAATCACAAGATAAATCATTGGGGAAGATTTATCATAATAATAATAGACATAAAATAAAATATATTACATATCACAAGGAGGATACACCAATCTATAAACATAAATAAAATTGTTGTAGTTAAATCAAAATGAGATCTAAATACAATATACAAACAAAAACTACAACCAAACCAGGACCAACAAAATCTTTATGTGACCTCTATGTCACCTCCATCTTCAATACCAACCCACTCTATGAGTGAACCATAATAGAACCTGAGCCTACAAAATAACTTGGGTATACTGATGCCAAGTGGCACAAGTAGAGTTTGAGCATACAAACACTCAATGGGTAAGCATCATAGAATCCATGCATGTCTTTTCTTGAAACAGTCTATAAAAACTAGTTTGAAAATAAAGTTAGAAAATAGGTTTTTATTATTTAAACAATTGAACACATCATTCCCAAATTCTCTTTATAAAACAAAACATAAATTTCATTTCAAATAGATCCTCATTTCAAAACATAGTTTTGAAAACCAATTCCAAGATGAGGAACACAACCCAGGTTAGTACATAAATAAGAGGGATCAAAACCAAACATAAGAAACAGAGTATAACAAATTAACTATAAAAAAAGAGGGAACAAAATGAACACAATTATGATAAAGTAAACAGATCCATAAGACAAATTTCTACAAAAAAATAATGGAACATACAATGTACATAATCACGGGCATATCATAAAAATATTAAGAGGTGACCTTAGACATAATCAATTTGGAAACATTTGTTGAAGTATGATGTGATCTATATTCTATCACCAACATGGCTACTCTATACTAGCCTCACCGGTGGCACAACCCACTATATCCATTAGTCTACCAGGGGGATCTAGTCCACCTAATAGGTACTAAATATTAACCATATCTCAACCCTATATATGGCTTATAGGATCCCATGACAACAGTATAGGGGAATGGTGAGGGGGTAATCAAATGTATAAAATCTCAACCATAACCAAATAATGCCAACATGCATGCCATACCCCCCCCCCCACCCCCACCCCCAACACTGACACTATCTATGTGAAGAGCCTCTCTAACTATAAAACTTACATAAGGGTGTACACCATCCAGAAAACATTTTTCAAGTACCAAATGAGCCTAAACATTCTTAACATTTTAAAATCATTTTCCAAAAAATAATTAGAGGTACCAATTGGGCCTTAAAATTCTTAGAGTTTGGAATCACTACCCAAAGAAACATTTGAAGTTACCAAATAGGACTTAGCATTTGAAATCCAAAATCAATTTCTAAGAAAAGAACCTTTCTTTCAAAAAACATTTCCAAACCAAGGTAATTATCCAAATACATTTCTGAGGTTCCAAATGGGCCTTGGGAGAAAAATTTAAAAAATATCACTTGAAACTTCATTTTAAAAACATTTGGAAACTGAGAAATCATTTGAGGAAAATATGGTTTAAAAATAGGACATTCTATAGAATAATACATGTATATACATGCACACATATATATGCACACCCTGTACATATATAGATATTCACGTATCACACCAGCATATATATGGAAATCCATATGAATTTCAAAGTCTCTATTAAAGAGTATAAAGAAGTATCACAATGAAAACAAGAGTTCTCACATAAGCACTAAAACCATAAAGATTCCAAAAACCCATACAAAGCACAAGTACATTTGTCTCCCAATTTAATTCAAATTATAAAAAGACTATAGATCATTTTAAAACAACTAAACCCATTTTATAGGCCACTTTTAGTTTTAACAAACACTTAGCATATATATACCTTGAATATATATGGGTATACCTATAAAAATCCTTTGAAAAAACCTTTTTTTCATCAAACCACCAACATGAAAAACCATAAAATCCATTTTATAAAACCACAAGATTGAGGAACATGACTAAAATTAATTTATAAAATCTCAAGCATCACATAGCATGTTTTTTAAAGAAAATGGATAGAGACACTTAACTCAACGGTGTGTGAATGCGATGAAACTATAAGAAAGAGGCAAGGAGAACCCAAGAACCAAACCACACACCCTAAACCAAAATAAAACATAATTCATAATCATTTCACATCCTCTAGGGTTTGGAAAAAATAGAACCGAACCAAGGAAATAAGGGGAAATAATAGTAGAAAAGGTGAAGGGAAGAAAGGAAGGCCAAAATCCAAAGAAAATTACCTAAGATTGATGGAGGAGCTTCAATCCACAGAGTAGGATCTTAGGAGAAGGTTTTTGGATCCCCTTCACAAGACACAACTGAATGAGGGAGGATAGGGGTCAATTGGTGTTATATTTTTTGTGGGGAAAACTTGAAATTTCAACTTTTTGTGATTCTTAGCAAGCCACACGGTTAGGACACACGTTTTACCAAACTGTGCACCAACTTTTCACACCATACTAAAAAGACAAAGAATCCTTGCATAGTTTGGATGCATGATTTGGAGACCATGCACCAACAATGAAAACCATGTTTGTTAAAAATATAGACACTCTCGTATGCTTTCTTCATGGTTTCCACTAACAGTGTGCAAGTCATGCACCAACCCTTAGACACCACAATAGAGTCACATAGTTACTCCTGAAACTTGAAATGTTTGGTTTAAACTGTATGATTCCTATGAGATAAAAATCTTGAAAGAATAAATTGAACTAAAAACACCTCTTTGGTTAGAAGGTCACATGATTTTCCTCCAAATCATGCACACTAACCTTGCAGAGAGAAAAAAACCAACCAAATACTCCAAAACCCAAAGATTTCACTGAGAAATCAACCTAAAAATCAATAATATGATTAATAACCAAGAAATAAATAAAATAATATAGAAGACCAAGTTTGGGGTGTGATAGTTTGAGCTTCTTAGATAATTCATCGATGACTATAGCTTTCTTTATTATCTAACTTCTCTTCACATTGACATTATGAGGAATATCACTTGGTGAGATAACTCTTAATTTCTTAGATTTATAACCTTATTAAACACATATACCACAAACTCCATTAAATTATTCAATTTTTTTATGTTGAAGGTTTACATGATGTCTTGGTCGCATGATTCTATTTTTGGTAATATGATCTCATTTTTTTATTATTTCTCCCCCTTAATTTATTCCTCTTTCCTAGTAGTGACATGTTATATAAGAATGAATAATATTTATGACTAAACACTTCAAAAAACTAGTAGTATCCTTTGAAACATGGTCTCTAAGAGTGATAGTAGTTCTATTTTAAAGATTTTTTTGGTGTCTTTTCATATATCATGGGTGTTTCTGCTTGGGAGAAAACATTCTAGCCGAATTAGTTCACTCTTTCTTTGTGGAAGATGTTTTCTTATTTATTTCATTGGTTATTACTTGTTTAGTCTTCCCTCTCAAATCTTAACTATTATAGATAACATATATGTATTGAGACTAAGTAGGGTTATAAATAACTTGTCTCTGTAATCCCTTCTTATCAGCAACATGTGATGAGTCGCCTCTAAGTTCAACTGCTCTAGTAAAGTCTTCCTTCCTATTTTCAACTCATTTTGAGATGAAAAGAACATTTATTGTTTCTTAGATAATTATTTCACCTTTTTAGAAATATTTTCACCTAGATCATTCACTATATTAAAAAAACATCAACTAACTTCAATCTATTTTGTTTTTTTCTTCAAAAAGTGTTAATTCTTCCTTTTCAAGCTCTTCCTTTCTAGGTGGTTTTTCTTAAATAGTTTTCAAATTCCCTTATAACTCACATATCTTCATCTTATTCACTTTTATTTCATTAATATGTTTCTTTTATTTCTTGAAACATTCTTTATTCTCAAATATGATATTATCAATTTCTTTCTTCAGTCTTTTCTTCTCCTTTTTTAGTTGCATATTTTCAACAAGAGTAGCATCCAAATTTTCTTTTAACATCCATTATAGTTTATTTCTATCATCACCTTCAAATGAGTCTTTAGATTTTTTATATTTTACTATAAGACACACATAATTATTAGAAGATCTTTTGTCTTCTGACTCGCTACTTTTTTATGAAGATTCAACCATTTCTATTATCATCATATTCTACTTCTTGGGAGTAACCCTCCTCTTGTGCTTATTACACTTATTTTTTTGAGACTTATTATCCTATTCATATAATTATATATAAACAAACTTATTCTTTGGTTAGTTATTGAAAAAATTACCACTTCTATGTAAATTCCAGCATTTGAGTGATTTATTGTCATTTCCTTTCCATATTCTCCTTTTGAACATTATTATAAAAAATAACATAATTTTATTGAAGTCCTCTTCATCTTCCTCATCCTCAGAATCACTTGATTCTAGTTCTTTTTTATTCTAGATTTACCTTTTATCATGTCTTCAAAGATGATATTATCTCTTGAATTCTTCATGAATGTTGGTACCTTTCTCATTTAATATGTTATGAGAATATTATTAAGTTCATATAATGATAGATCTTATTAGTCTTACAGAGTATAAACCTTTAGATTAAATAAATCTAGGAAATTTCTCATTAACTTTTTAACAATAGTAGAATCATAAATTTTCTCATGAAAAACTTTAATATTACTAACAATCTCATTTACTCTTTAAAATTAGTCATAATCTATTTCATCTTCAGTAATTTTGATATCCTAAAACTTTATTATCTAGATTTTCAACTTACCTTCTGTGACTTTAATATTTCCTTTACAACTGATTCTTAGTTTATCCCAAATCTCCTTAGAAGTTTATAGACCCATAACTTTAGTGTATACATTTTCTGATAAAGTCATCAAGATTTCATTTTGAGCATTACCATCAATTTCCAATTTCCTCTTATCTGAAAAAGTTATAGGAACATTTTCATTATAGGGTGGAAATCCCATATTTGTTTCTTCTCTCACTTCTATCCCAAGTGATAGAAGATATGGTATCATCCTATTTCTCTAACCATGATAGTTCTCACCATTGAAAGTGGGATCACCCCTAATATTTATGGAATTCATTTTCTACATCCTTAGTAGTATGTTGGATCTTTTAGACCTTTTCTATGATACCACTTGTAGAGCCCAGATCAATGTGAGATCATAGAGAATGAGAGGGGGTGAATAAGTGGTTCCTTTTCTTTTTACAAATTGTTTCTTTTAAATTCAACCTTTATGGCTAGTTAAAGCCTTGGTCTGCTATTCTTATGTCTCTTATCCCCATCCTGAATAATGATGTAAATAAATGAAACAAAACACAAGGATTTATAAGGTTTGGTATAAATACCTACTCCTTGTTGTGTTGGTTAGTCCCACCAAAATGGATTCTCTACTATATTAAAAGGTGAATACAAATAGTAATTGGTTATACCCCCAATTACAATATAATTATACCCCCATATTCAATCCACCTTCAAATTTTGGTTATACTACCCAACTGTGCCTTATTCTCTAGGGATTGATTATACCCCCAATCACAATCTACCAACAATTGGTTATACCCTATAGCGGCAACCTTCCTCTTCAAACAGCTTGATCTACAGTAGAATTATCTTTTAACGATCCTCCTCCATAATCTTTTTGGATCACACTTTCTTTTTTTCACTTCAAGAACCTTTGTAAAAATGATAGTCTTACTCAAACAACTTCGTATCATAATATATAATAAGAATCCTCAGTATTTTTAAATGATTGAGAAATAATTATTTATTTTTATTTATGAAGACCCAAACTCACTATGATGTTTACAAGTGGTGCACAAAAATTCTTCAATATGATTTTATGCAATATTAAACATGCACAACTCAATGAAATTTCATTCTTGAATCCTCAATTCAAGTATCACAATTGTACTACATGCATGAATTTCATGGTATTATTAGATTCTTATACCCTAGAACATAACAATTTATTATTTGTATTATTTTATGTGTTATAAATATATTATGTTTTAGTTTTTCTTGAGTGTTTATGTATTCATGTATTCATTTATTCATGTATTTATGTACGCATGGAAAATATTATCCCTATTTCTTTCACTCTCCTTTTCACAAACCAGAATAAGTGCTCAGTGTATCATGCAAGTTCTTATTTACATAAAGGATAAATGGATATGTAACAATATTGTCCTTCTTATGTTAAATACTTTTCTTTACAAACCTTAAAGAATATAAAGATACATCACCTCTTATATTTTCATTATTCAAAGAGATTTGTGTAAACTAGTTCTTCATGAAACTATTGAGTGTGAGATTCGCAAGTCAAGAGGTCGAAATATGTTCTTTTTCATGAAATTAGAGAGTAATTCATAGAAATCAGTCACAATTTTTTTTATAAAACACAATGGGAGTGAATTAGTCAATCAATGGATCACAGAACCCTTCACCTTCACATGAATTAATCACACAGATCTCCTCTTAATGAGATAAACATTTCACAAACACTCTACTTTTATGGAAAATAATATCTCTCTCAAGCGGAATCATCATTTATTTGGCTTAAGGTATTTTTATTTATAGGTTGTGAGCACCACCTTTGATCCAAATTTCATGCTACATCAATTCTCCCAAAAATATATTTCATGTCATGTATTTTATATCACCTAAATCAATCGACGTTTCTCAAATCATCTTATGCTAAAAAACATAGAGTCTTCATGATACTAGATTATTTAGTGATACCGAAATCACGTGCATACTATTATTACATGCTCCTATTTTAAATATTAAGCACATTCATGCGTTACAGATGCATGAAAAACCTACTCAATCTCTGTATCATCCTTATCTAGTAGCACTTTCCTCAACTTGATTCATGCATGCAAGACAAATATTTCATGAATAGAGGTCCTTCATCTCATCATCTCAGCATCTCAGACTTAAAAAAACCATGGTGACCTTGCATTTGATCATTGTAGGTTCTTCCATGAAAATAGTATCCCTAGTTGAGGCTAGATATAGAAGACGATAGTGCTCAATTAATCAGATGATCACAATTGATCAAATCAGATGTCCAGTGCTATGTCTATGTTTTTAGTATTGGTGAATAGTACCACGACAGTCCATGTACCACATTTAAGTTTCACTTGTCTAGGAGCTTCAATATAATGCATTTTGTTTTTGTTGGTTTCTTGAGTCAGCACCGAGGTTCAGTACCCAAAACACATTACACCTATTCCCATCACTGGGCCTCACCACACCTAGGCAGTCCACCCAGGTACTTACATGCATTCTTTTTTGCACCATGTACATCCCATGTGCACTCCCTATAGGAATAATTCAAGCCCACTATACCTCTATACAGGCTTAGCCTTCACTATTCTCTTCCACCACCTTATCTAGATAGAGGTTAACCATGTTTCCCACCAAAGAAATGGTTACATGGGATCCCTTTGGCTGGATAGGTGGTTGGAAAAAAAATTTATAACACTTAGATTAAAATTCCACCATATTAGAATTCCAAAATAGACACCCCAAAAATTTATTCTTCAAGAATCCTTCATTCAAAATAATATATATTTGCATTGCCTTCATAATTAAAACTCCTCAAGAAATAATGGAATTTTCCATGGGATTGTTTAATTAATATTTTTCATCTTATTCTTTAATATGTTATAAATATTTTTCACTTATTCAAATTCCATTTTCACATGTCTTAATAATTAAAGAACACGATGAAAATAATCACAATTGATATGGGGAATATTCATTTTCCATGCTTCTTCACTTCATCTCTTTTTATAAACTCCAATACATATTTACCAATTATTTAAAATAAATACAATTCAATTTCATTGGGTTAAACATGACCACACATTAAAAAGTTTAAGAACATATACTTGGATAATAAATTAGGATCCCATTGAATCTTGGTCTTGTGAGAATACCCTTGAAAATATTAAAGTAAATATGATGAAATCCACTTTGTTAAAACTGAAATGAGATGTGTGCTGGTTGGGATGTGTGGTTGTTGAGACATGTGGTGATTGAGAGGTGTGGTGGTTGTGATTTGTGGTGGTTGTGAAGTGAGGTTCATTGGTGTGAGATTAATAGGTTGTTGTGTGTTGTGTAATTTACTAGAAGCTATGGAATGAACTTGAAATGATAACATGGGAATGAATGTGATTAGGAATTAATGTGTGGTGAATTAAGTAATGTATGGAATGGATAATGAATTGAATGGAACTAAATATAAAATAAAAGGGCATGATAAATAAAGATGTTTGGTAATTGGAAAATATGTAAATGGGTTTTTTGAATGGAAAGATGGAATATGGATTGTGTGTGTCTTTATTATATTATGTGATGCATTTAGAGGTGGTAATGGTAGTGGTGGAGGTTATGATACCTTGTAGTGGGATATGTTGGTGCACTTATTGAGAACCCCTAGGTTGGTCTTGTGTGATATCTATCTATTATGTATTTTTATGTTATTTCTATATGCACCCCACCTGATTTGTGTGTTTACAATGATGCCCAACGGTTTTGGGTTCTGAGTCTTTTTCTCAAACATCCATGATGGTGATGATGGATGACTCACTACCCCCTCTTTCCCACTCTCTCTTCCATGCAATATTTATATGTTCAAGTTGTGATGACCATAATTCAAAAATTAACTAGAGGTTTTGATTGAAGAGAATGTGAGTTGGTTTATAGTGGCGGCCATTATAGTGACTCAATATTATCATACATAGATATTACATCATTCTTAATGAATATTCGTTACATTACACAAGCACATGTCTGGAGACCGTAAAATTTTAGTACCTTTTGAAACTTGGAAACATAAACAATTGGTTTATAGGTGAGATACATATTCACCATCCAAGATATTTACATAATACATATCTTCATAACCTAGGAAAATTAAACATAAGAAAGGATAAGCTTAGATGATCAGTAAGGATAAACAAGGGAGATACGTAAGCATAACATGAACATAAGGGTATGATAACATGAGTATAACACATGAAAACCATACCCTTTATATCAAAGATCATAATCTTGAGTCATGGAATAAATATTTGTAGCTCATAAGACATTAATCATAAGTAAATAAAATAACATGATCCATGATAGCATAAAATTGGCATAAGAAATTGTTTTGTGGTATAAACATAAGTATATAAAATCATATGTTAAGTATACCCACTAAGAAATTCATAACATGTTAGGCTTAGAATAACCACATGTGTACCTACTTTGGGCTTGGGATGATCTCCTGTGTACCCTCTTTCAGGCTTAGGATGACATCTCTTGTACCATCTTTTGGGCTTGGGCAAACCACCCATGAACCCTCTAAACTCATAGAACATTTATAATTATCTAATGTATTGGAGGGAGATATAGGTCTCACCCATCACATAATGAAAATCATACATATGTGTGCTACAAGATCATAAAACATTCATCTTATCATAACCCATTAAATGAAATGGGTTTCAGAAACATTTCTGTTGGATCGTAAGATCTACTCAGATGGAAATACTTACAAGAGGGGCAGTGAATTGTAGTTTTAAAAATTTATTTTAAAATAATTAAACTAAACATACCCAAAGCCTCTTTAAGTAGGATTATCAGACTCATCCCTCAGTCCAATTAATAAAGTCACAGAATCAGAACCTAGATATGGTCTGATTAAATCAAATAAAAAATCATAATCACTATGGATCTGATTTATCAAAGTATAATAATCAGTATCACGATGGATCTGATTAATAAAAGTATGTTTATTATCAAAATATGAAAAGTAATGATAAAAAAACACAGTATTGTTTTTATCATAATAAAATTAATACATATAAATCAAACAAAGTATAAAGTTGAATATGATGATCAAGTTTCTATTACATACACTAAAATAGAAAAGGTGTAAACAACAAGTAATAAAATAGCTAACAAATGTAAGAATACATTAAAATCTATTTAAAAGATAAACCTCTTTTAACCTTAAGATTAAGTTAGTTAATAACCCTAACTAAAGGTATCCACAATTTTATACTTATAGTAATTTTTTTCTTTGTTTACCATGAAATCTCTCGATATGAAGATCGGAATGACTCTGTCTTTCTATACCCAGAATCCCTCGATATGATGATCAGCTTTGTCTTACTATCCTTGTGATCCCATGATCCAAAGATCATATTCTTCATCTTCCTATCCCTGGAATCCCTTGATCATTACTATGATCGTACATGATTTACAATTACAAAATTTATTAAGGATACAACCTAACAATGTTTCTATAGAACGAAAACACTCTAAAGAAATACACCGACTAAGAACAAGTTGTTCATAAAGAGTGATCTTACAAAGTGAATTTAATCTAAAAATAATAATACTAAGTAATGAACCATCTAAAAACTCATCAAATGACCTAATATTTTTAGGAATACTTCCAATGGTAATATTGATCTCCCAATTGTCATATTTTTTGAGTGTTTTGCATTGTATTCGGATACTTGACACTTGACGGCTCATCACAACTGAATGTACAACTTCATATTTCTTAACACCATTACAGTGTTAAAAGTTTTCCTTACATTAGAAATAAGTCTTTTGTATTCTGATTATAAACATAGGTCTCTCTAATGGACTTCCTTATGATTTTATTTATAGTAATCTTTATGAGTGTTAATCTGATGTTATCGGTAAGAGTATTAGTCTGATTGTTAAGATTCTATCAGTACAAAAGTTATGACTAAATCTAACTTATGGTCTAATAAAGGTGATTTTGATTTATCAAATGCATACTCATTATGATAATCTTAATGAAGAAATGTAAAGCTTATATTCATAATACTTAAAGAACTTTTTCTAAGTATGGTAAAATGTAATGTTTTCTATAAAAAAATATAATACACTTGGGACATAAAAATTTAGTCAACATGTTTTAACAAGGTGTTTGTGATTTCCAAAAATAAAGGAATGGAAAATTAAGAAGTATAAATTTTGACTCAACAATCTCCCCTTTTTTAAAATCATAAACCCAAAAATTTAAATGTAAAATAACTTTGAAAAACTTACAATCCATTTATTTTAAGTGATTCACATTCAGAGTTTGTATTTAAACCTTAACTCCCCTTGAGTTTATAACTATTATGAATACTATGTATAGTACGATGTTAAATACGATGAACTCCTCCTTAGGATCATATTGTCCCCCTTAATATAAAAATTTCCCTTTGAAAATGATTTCTAAACTTTAATAAACTCTCCCCCCATATAATTATTTCTCCCCCTTTCTATAAAATTCTCCCCCTTTGTGATTTTAAAAAAAGGAATGGGGAAAAGTTCATAGTTTCCTAAAATATTAGAAAAAAACATACAAAATAATGAAATTAATTAACTAATCATCCATAGAAAGTAAGAAATAACATTAAACCAATCATAATTGGAAAACATTCAAACTAATAATATTTGGATGAAGAGTCACTCATTACAAAAAATCAAAATGTTTTTTCAAAATAAATACACAAAGAGTTCAAAATAAAAAATCTCAATCTTTATTCATTAAAGTCTTTACAAAGGCCTTCATCTTTTTTAACTCCTTGTATTTTTTCTCCATCTTGTAAAATTTTTATTCTAAATTATTTAACTTCTTGACTTCCTCAGATAAAATGTTATTCTCTTACTTGATAAAGAAAAGTTCATATTCAAAAAATTAGAGTTTTTTCATCTCTAAATCTATTTGTTTAACCTTCTTTCTTAGAGAATTAAATTCCTTAGTACGATCATCTGCCACATCTCAAAATTATTCCACAAACTTTACCCTTTCTTCCATATATTTATATAACTAATTAAAATATTTGTCTGATTCAACCATCAAATTATTAATATCATAAAACTGACCATCATGGATTTGGATATCTTCATCAACCTAATGATAACATTTAACCATTTGGTTACATGCTTTCTTATGAGTTTGAGAACTTTCTTGAAAAAATTTTAAATTTTCCTCAATCTGATTCACTTTCTATGTTAAAATATTTATCAATTATTATTTATGATCAAGACTTTATTAAATTGAATGAAATCTTTCTTCAATGCTTGGGAATCAAGGAATTGTTCCTTCAAGTCTTTTCAAAACATAAACAATGTAATCAATTCCTTGTAGAGAATTTTTTTCTACTGAATCTGATGGAACTTTCTGAACCTCGGGGGGTTTTATTCTACTTGTTCCGACATTATCTTCCTTTCCTTTCATAAAAAATTTATTTGATACTTGTTTTTTAACTTCCTTAGATGGTTTATTATCATTAGATAATTCTATTATGTCTATATCATCAGTGTTGGATTTTTTATCAACTTTTTTCTTTGAATTTTGAACATCTTCTTATTTATTAGATGATGACTCTACCTATTCTTATGATGAGGATGCCTCTTCTTTAGAACTACCGAATTTATCTTAATTTTTGGCCTTGGAGGAAAAATATGATGAGTATGATGATGATGAATCTGATGACTTCTTATTGGATTGAGATTTATCATTATCATCTACCTCTTCATTCTCATCTTCTTCATCCTCTTCATCTTCCTCTTCTTCAACCTATTATTCAATTTTAATATATTATTCTTATTATTCTTCACCATGTTTTCCTTATACTTCTTTTTATTATTTATAATTACCTTAAACATCTTCATAAACATCCTTAGTAAGCTCATCCTTGAGTTGTCTAACAGTTCTAAGACTTTCCTTATCAATTGGATTCATTTCCAATTCTTTCTCTACAATAGCTGGAACTTATTCTTTAAAAATAATTTTTTATTTTCCTTTGTCTAAAACAGAAGGAACATTGGCATGAACAACAATAGTTTTCTCAAAAAATAACTCTACTCCTAGATTTATCTGATTGGTTTAGGAAGTGGGTAGGACTACATTTCTGGAGGCTCTCTCAACCCCCTTTAACAAATTTTCACAAAGTTGAGCTTCTATCAACTTTTTCTTTTGATTATTATTCTTGGATTCTTCATCTAGGGTTTTGGAAAAATGAATTTTTAAATATTTTTCTTTAGTAAGGTCAGGTCTAATTTTTGTATCTCCTAATTTCTTCTCATCTTTATCTTTCATCCAATCATAAAAAACTTCTTTAGAAACTTTATTTTATTTCTTCCTTTTCTCTAGAGGAGAAGTCTCTACTTTCCTTTTCTTTTTATTCTCAACCTTTTTTGTCTTCCTTGATGAATATACCTCTGATGTAGTACCACTAACTTTCTCAACAAATTTATTATATTTTGCATAAAAAAACCTCATTCTATTCATCATATCATTGTTGATAAAAGATATATTTTCCCTCATTAGATATGATTTATTTGTGAATTTGAAAAACTTCATGCATTTTTCAACCAATTTGATTATGAAGGCCAAAAAAATGATGATTTTTGAATTAATTGATCTTGAATTTATGTTCTCCATGGTTAATAAAATGAATTTTACCAAGACTATATTTCTCATGTTTACTAAAATACAAAAACATCAGATAATTTCAAAGTATCTTAATCTCCCTTCCTTAGTATTAAAAATCCTTGCATCCATAAAGTAATGACATGATTATCTAGTGTGAGATGGGATACATTAATGACTTTCTCATAATTAGAAAACAAATAATCTTTTACCTTAGATTTGTTAAAGGTACCAAGGTCATTTGGAATCTTATGATATGTACAATAAGATTCTCCTTCAAAGGGTACTCCTATTAGACTCGCAGTTTTCTTATAGGACATCTTATACCATTTCCTATAGATAGTAAAATAAACTTTTTCTATTCCATCTTCCTTGAAAAACTTAATGGATGCATAGAATTTATGAACTAAATTAGGGTAATATAGGTCAAAGTTATTATCTATTTTTTCCATGCACACTAATTCCCAACCTTGAAAATCAATAACCTTCCTCAAAGTAGAATTTTATTTCTCATAAAAAGATCTTCCAACTAACCTTTACCTAAAAACATACTACTTTGTGAAATCCTATTTGGTGTCCATCATGTTTGTAACTAAATCTATAGAATCAGATAGAAAAGGAAATTTATTGGACTGAGCAACTTAAAAAATGTGGCAACTTGGGAGAAAAATTCTGGAACAGTTGATGTGGGGTGGAGGGGTACCTTCCTTTATATAGGCATTGGGGTTGATGGTAAGTCTTACATAACAAAAGCCAATGTTTGATATGAATACTTATTTGATTTGATGGTTAGTATTTATTCAAAGAAATTTTTAAGGATATTTTTGAATTCTTGATATTTTTAAAAGTTTTATCATATTGAGAATGAATCTGATTAGGAAAAGTTTAAAAAACTTTGAAAAAAAAACAAAAATTTTATAAAACTAAAAAAACTAACAACATAAATTATAAACTAATCATAATGATATAGTAAAACTTATAAAATATTATAATAATTCATTTTAGATTGAAAAGATCCATCGGTATGATTAACCTGTTCTTATTGGTTTTTGTAAACTAATATATTATGATAGTTTTAAAAAAATACAAAATTTATAGTACATAAACTAATTATGACAGTTTTTTAAAATAAAATCAAATTTCTATAGTTTTTCATAGAAACCAAATGAAATAGTTTGGAAGTTAAAAACTGCTTGTGATAAAACTTGATTATAGAAATCTTAATCCAAAAAAGTTTTTAAGAAGTTTTGAGTCCAAAAATTTTATAAAATTTTCAAAATCTGAGAATTATTTTGAGAATTTTGAATTTGAAGATTTTATAAAAAGTATCTGATTCCAGAACACTCATTATGATAAAAAATTTATAAAAAAAAACTATAAAATTTAGAAAAATAAAATTTTAAGAACTAATTTTTAAAAAAAACATTCAAATATATGTACTCCCCCTATGAAAAAGAGTAACTTAATGTAAGGATATAGGTAAAAAAGAAGTATATATGAATGATTACTTTATTTTGATCATTACTAGATTTGATTTAATGCATTCAAATCTATTAGAAGGGAGAGGTTTTGTAAAAATATCAGTAAGTTGTTATTGTGTTCTGATGAATTATAAAATTATATCTCATTTTAGTGTGTGATCTCTATTGAAATGGTATGTTATATCTATGTCCTTATCATGTGAGTGATATGGTGGGTTCTTAATTAAATAAATGGAACTTATAGCATCAAAAATTATTTGAGTTTTTGTAAAACACATGCCATAGTCAGTGAGTGTGTGTTGCATTCATAACACTTGAGAAAAACAACTTCCAGCTGGCACATATTTGGCTTCAGTAGTGAAAATTTATACCAAGTGTTGTTTTATACAAGACCGAGAAACTAAATAATCTTCTAAGAAATGAAAATTTTAGTATGTTATTTTCCTATCCATTCTACATCAACCAAAGTTAGCATCCGAAAAACTTTTTAATTCAAAAAAATTTCCAGAATAATAGAAAAGTTCTAAATCCATAGTTCCCTTAAGATAACAAAAAATTCATTTAACATATTTCAAATTGGATTATTTTTTATTTTCTTGAAATCTTACACATAATCATATAGAAAACATTAAATTTGGTTTACTAGCCATTAAGTATAGTAAACTTCCTATCATGCCTCTAAAAATATTTTAATTAACTGGTTGCCCAGCCTTATCAAGATCAAGGGTATTGGAGGTACTAATAAAAGTGATAATGATTTTAGTATTATCGTATCCAAATTTATTAATAATTTGTTTTATATACTTATTTTGAGATATAAAAATTCCTTCTAATTTTTGTGATATTTGAAAATCAATAAAATATGTTAGCTCTCCCATCAAACTCATTTCAAACTTAGATTTCATAAGATATAAAAAGGAATCTATTAAGTATTTTTGAGTTGAAACAAATATAATTTCATCAACATATATTTATGTAATCATAATATTTTTATTCGATTATATTATAAAAAGGGTTGGATCTGCAACTCCCTTAACAAAAATCATGTTAACCTATCATACCAAGATCCAGGTTCTTATTTAAGTCCATATAAATATTTGGTAAGTTTATAAACATATTAGGGATGATTTTTACTTTTAAAACTAGGGGATTGTTCAAAATAAACTTCCTACTAAACATATTCGTTAAGAAAATCACACTTCACATCCATTTTAAAAAGTTTGAAATTAAAGAATGTTGCAAAGGCTAAAAGTATTTGGATAGGTTATAGTCTAAATATCGGTGCATAGGTTTCTTCATAATCTATTACTTCTTATTGATTATATCCCTTAGCAAAAATTCTATCTTTATTTCTAAAAATAATTCCATTTTTATCACATTTTTTCTAAAAACCCCATTTTACTCCAATTATAGAAGTTTTTAAAGGTTATTAAACTAAAGTCTAGACTTTGTTCTTCTTAAATTCATTGAGCTCATTTACATTTCCTTCATCCAAACCTCATCACCTAAATCCTCATAAATATTCTTAGGTTCAAATTGGGATAAGAAATATAGATGTCCAGTTTCATTTCTTAAGGAACTTCTAGTTCTAACTGGTTGATCCACATCACTAATGATACTCTCATTGGGACGATTCCTAAGAAAAAACTAACTTCTTGGGTTTTGAAAATTATGTTCTTCAATAAAAGGTAGAAATATTCCTGAGGAATGAGTTTAGAAACTATTTCTTGAGGACTTTCCTTATAATAATATCCTTATAACAAAGTTTGAAAATTATTTTTAGAAATAACATCAGAGGATGTTGGTTGAGGTTATTTAAAAATAAAAGGGTAAGTTTCATCAAACTTAACATGTATTGTTTCTTCAACGGTGCAATATTTTTTATTAAAAACTCTATAAGACTTAGAATTAGTGGAATAACCTAAAAATATTCCTTCATCATATTTGGGTGTAAATTTATATAAGTTATCTTTAGTATTCAGGATGAATACTTTGAAACCAAAAACTATGAAGTAAAAAACTTTTTGTTTCTTCCTGTCCATAAATCATAAGGAGTTTTATTAATAAAATTTATAATTAAACCCCAATTTATAGTATAGTAGGTAGTAATAACTAATTCATCCCAAAAATATTTAGCAACTGATTATTCACTCAACATTATTTTAGTTATTTCTTGAAGAATTTTGTTTCTTCTTTCAACTACACCATTTTGGGGGGGGGGGTTCTAGGAGCTGAAATTTTTTATTCTATACCTTTTTTAATAAAAAAATTTCAAAATCATAATTTAAAAATTCTCTACCACAATCACTGTAAATAGTTATCAAGGAGAGGCTTTTCTCATATTTGACCTGGGCTACAAAGGTTTTAAAATTACTAAAGGCTTCAGATTTATTTGTGAGAAAATAAACTCATGTGTATCTAGTGTAATCATCAACAAGGATATATAAATATTATTTACCACCAATACTTCTAGTTGTGAAGGTCCAAATAAGTCCATGTGCACTAATTGTAAATCATAAGTAGTTGATACTTCACTAAAATATTTAAAACTAGACTTATATTGCTTACCATAGTGACAGGGGTCACAGACTTTTGAAGTATCAGACCTAAGTTTTGGTAGATCCTTGAAAGGTTATTTCTTATTCAAATTAGATAAGTTTTTAAGGTTTCAATGTCCTAAAATTATATTCTATAACCAAGATTTATCTTCCATTGTAGTCAATCAAGGTAATTCTTGGCTCCTAAGGTCTTCTAAGTTAAGTGTATAAAAATTCTCATGCCGATTGGAAGAAAGAATAAATTAATCCTTGTAACTATGTACAAAACATTTATCATTCCTAAATTTCACAAGGTAAAATTCATCACATAATTGACTTATTCTTATAAGGTTGTTATCAAGACCTTGAAAAAATAAAACATTTGAAATAATAGTTTTTTCTAAGAAGAAAAATATTACCTATTCTGATAATCTCTCATTGAGAATTATCTCCAAATTTTACTTTACCACCTTTCATATTGATTATCTTATTGAATAAGTTTTAATTCTATTCATGTTCTTGAAACACCCACTATCCATGTACCATATGTTATTGTTGTTGGTACTACCTTTATTTTACTAAAAACAAAAACATTAGATTTTCATAACCCAAACCTTCTTAGGTCCGGTAATATCAAAAAACAAAATTTTAGGAATCCATATTTGTTTAGAAAAATATACATTGTGAAAACCTATGGATTTAAATTTACTAAATGAATGATTATTTTTTCAATGGCCACCACTTTGACACTTATTGAAAAAAGGTTCATTTTTTTGAACAAATAAATTGTTGCTAAAAACAGTTTTCTTAAGTAAAACCCATTCCAGAACTAGTACCATGAGGAAACAAAATTATATATTTTTTCAAAATTTTCTTTACTAGTAGTAATGTTTGAAAAAAGTTTCTTCAAATAAGAAATTTTAGATTTTATTTTTACAACCAAATTCTTATCTTTATTATTATTAGTTTTGGAAATAAGTTTATCAAAACTAGTTTTTAAACTAACTTTCTTAGAAATAAATTTTTATCAGTATTTATAAATAGTTTATTTTTAAGTATTAGTCTTATCAATATCATTTGAAAAAACTGATATTTCATTTTTCAAAACATTTATCCTTGAATTATACTTACCTAGTTTAGCCATAGAATTATCAAGTTTTTTTACAAATTATTCAATTCTCATTTTCTAAAAGTTTTTCAAAATGTGAAACTTCCTCATAAGAAGGTAAAGTATTATCATCACTGACTGAGGAATATTATTAATGAAATGATGTAGATTTTTTCTCATTGGGATAACTATCTCTTATATACTTTTTGGTGAGGGATTTATCTATGTGTACCTTATCCATGAATCATTGATTATCGATACTTACATTATAAAAAAGACTTAATTTCCTTTCTCTGGAACATTCATTATCAGAATAATTATAAAAAGAATCACCACCACTGGAACTCCAAGTGTTGGTAGCCTTTAAGGTTTTATTTCCTTTTGATTTATAATATTTCTTAGAATTCCTTTCTGAATTTATTTATTTTCTATCTTTCCTCTTCATCATTGGACAATTTGGTATGATATGTCCATCTTTCTTACATTCATAATAAGTGAATTCATCATTCTTATCACATTTATCCTTATAACTCTTTTTATAATGATATTGAAAATATTTCTTACCCACTATATTATTAATTATTCTTTAAAAATTATTCAATTCATTCTTAGAATGTTCAGAAGTAATTGAACTATATTGAACAAAAAATTTATTTTTATTTATCAATTTAACAACTTTATCAGCTTATTTAACTTTAGTAGGAACTATACAAGTAGTAGAAAAGGAAACAAATCCATTTTTATTTTTCTATTTCTCGGCATCTCTTTTTAATCTTCCCTCATACTGCAAAAGGGTTCCAATGAGATCATCTAAAATAAGATTATTCAACTTTCTCATCTCATCAAAAGTAATATTTTTTTATTCTCATTAATTAGGAATAATATCTATAATCTTTTCCATAAGTATATTATCATCAAGTCCTTTTTCATCAATAGATTTTAAACTATTTATGATGGTCATAAATCTCTAGTGCGTATTTGTAACAGATTATCTAGGTAAGAAATCAAATGTTTGATAATCTGCTCTTAACATAGCTCTCCTAGTCTCAACAACTTTTGAAGTACCAAAATTTGTAACTTCAAGCTTTCTCTAGATATTATTAGCAGCTTCACAATATGATATTTTAAAATATATTCTTCTTGTAATGGAACATAACAAAGTATTCCTTAATCTGTAATTTAACTGATATTCTTATTTTTCATCATTTTTAAAAGTAATAACTTACTTATTAGGAATTTTATAGTTTCAAGTTAGAATAAAAAAATTGAAAAATCCTATGTTGATAAAAAATTCCTCATCTTATCCCTCCAGTACTTATAATTAGCACCATCAATGATAGTTGGTATGTTTGGATTGAGATTTTTTATTGAACTAACATTCGTTCCTGCTGTCTTTAAAAAAATATAGAATAACCTTTTTCCAAAAGTACATGTTAGTGTGACAAAAAAAATTTAAACAAAAAGTTTATATCAAAACTTAATTGGATCATAAGATATGTTCAGATGGAAATTCTTACAAGAGGGGGGTTAATTGTAGTTTTAAAAACTTATTTTAAAAGAATTAAACTAAAAAAACCCAAATCGTCTTTAAATAGGATTATCGAACTCAGACCTTAGTACAATTAACAAAATCATAGAATTAGAACCTAGCTATGGTCTAATTAAATAAAATTAAAAAACAAAATCACTATGGATCTAATTTATCATAGTACAAGAATTGTTATCATGATGGATATGATTAATCAGAGTATGTGTATTATCATAATCTAAAAATTAACGATAAAACAAACACAATTTTTTTTATCATAATAAAAGTAATACACATAAAACAAACAAAGTCAAAAGTTGAATATGATGATCAACTTTTTATTACATGTAGTGGAATAGAAAACTTATAAACAACAAGTAATACAATAGCTAACAAATATAAGAATGACTTACAAGCTATTTAAATAATAAACCTATTTTAACCTTAAGAGTGAGGTAGTAAATAACCCTGACTAATGGTATCCACTTTTTTATAATTATAGTAAAATATTTCTTCCTTGCCAAGAAATCCCTCGATATGAAGTTTGGAATGGATCAGTATTCCTATCCCTAGAAGCTCTCGTTATGATGATTGACTCTGTCTTACTATCCCCCTAAGCCCTCGATCCTAAGATCGCATTCTCTATCTTTCTGTCCCCAGAATCCCTCGATCATTACAATGATTATATGCAATTTACAATTAAAAAATATCTTAAGGAAACAACCTAAAAAGATTTCCTTAGAATGAAAACACTCTAAATAAATACACCAACTAAGAATGAGTTGTTCACGTAGAGCAATATTTTAGAGAGAATGTAATCGACTAGCATGAATGCTAAGTAATGAACTAGCTCAAAACTATTCAAATAACCTGGTATTTATAGACATCCTACCAATAGTCATATTGATCTCCCAAAGGTCATATTTTTTGAGTTTTTTGTAATGTATTTGGACACCTGGAACTTGATAGCCCCTCGTAGCTAAATTTCAAATGTCATGTTTATTAACACCATTATAGTGTTAAATTTTTTCCTTATATTAGAAATAATTATTTGGTATTCTTATTATAAACATAGGTCGTTCTGATGGAATTTATTATGATTTCAATTATGGTAATATTTATGAGTGCTAGTCCGATTTTATCGGTACCAGTATCAGTTTGATTGTTAAGATTCTATCAGTACAAAATATATGACTGAATATAACTTCTGGTCAGATAAAGGAGATTTTGATTTATCAAACACATACTAATTATGATAATCGTGATGAAGAAAGGTAAATTTTATATTCATAATACTTAGAACTTTTTCTAAGTATGGTAAAATTTAATGTTTTCTAAAAAAAATTCTAAAACACTTGGGACCAAAAAAGTTATCAAACATGTTTTAAGAAGGTGTTTGTGATTTCCAAAACTAAAGGAATAGAAAATTAAGAAGTAGATCTTATGACTCAATAGTTTCATCATATATTTCATGACCCGACCTAACGGGGCTCAAGTTGAAACTACCCCAGGCCTGACTCCATAGGTCAAGGGGTAGAAAAAAGCATCGAAAGGCATAACTATTATGGGAGGCCTTTGCCTAATATACCTATATGTACACACCCAACCATCTCTATGTAGAAGTGAATAGGAATAAAATAAAAATATACAACATCTAGATTCATAACCATACATGAAAACCTCTAAGGAATATAAGAGTATGACAATGTAAACTGAAATGTAAAGGGGAAAAATACATGCCCATCTAGAAAGACGTCACAACCATAAAAAAATAGAAAAGTAAATGTTAAGAGATCTCAAATCCAAATATCCAATATCCTACCACTATACATGGTCAAATGCACTAGGTATCCCTATGATCCTTTGTAATCATCTCCGACATGTTTTTCATCTGTATAAGACACGACACATGTTGGAAAATCCCATGTAAGGTTGAGTATAAACATACCTAGTAGAATTCCCCAAAATCTAAAGGGGAGTAGTAAAATATATGATAGGAAAAGATAGATAGTAGACAACTAAACCTAAAGCAATATAGTAACAACATCCAATGACATGGATGTGTGTGTGTGTGTGTGTGTGTTTAAACCAAAGAATCCCAAACAAGGGAGAAAGGGGATCTCTATCTCATAGCCTATCCCAGAAAAGAGTATCATCAGTTCCAAAGGTTTATCAACGATGCCCAGCATCTCGCATATCTATCTAAAGAGAAATATAAGTCAAGACATGCCCCGCCACTATATCTCACAATCAAGGGGCACAATCTTGGTAGATATAGGATTTGTGCTTGGTACATCTAGGGGTACCACTCAGTGTAAAGAGGACATGCACCCTATCTAATAGGGGGTACAAATCGGTAGATAGAGGACCCAAACCCTAATTCCATAGGGGGTACCACTCAGTAGATAGAGGACCTGAACCCTAATTCCATAGGGGAGGGGGTACCACTCATTAGATAGAGGAATCATACCCTAATACCATAGGGGGTACCAATCAGTAGATAGAGGACCCGTACCCTAAAACCATAGGGTGGTACCACTCAGTAGGTAGAGCACCTACACCCTAATGTCATAGGGGGTACCACTCAGTAGGTAGAGGACTCACATCCTAATTCCATGGGGGTACCACTTAGTAGGTATAGTACCCACACCCTAATGTCATAGGGGTACCACTCAGTAGATAGAGGACCGGCACCCTAATGCCATAGGGGGGTACCACTCGGTAGATAGAGGACCCGCACCCTAACGCCATAATGGGGTACCACTTAGTAGATATAGGACCCTCACCCTAATTACATAGGGGGGTACCACTCAGTAGGTAGAGGACTCGTACCCTAATTTCATAGGGGGTACCACTCAGTAGGTAGAGGACCCGCACCCTAATGTCATAAGGAGGTACCACTCAGTAGGTAGAGGACCTGCACTATAATGACATAGGGGTACCACTCAGTATATAGAGTAGCTTCACCCTAATTCCATATGGGGAACCACTTAGTAGGTAGAGTACCCACACCCTAATACAATAGGGGGTACCACCTAATGATCATGCCCGATCACGGTCACCGTCGAGCATCGCCTAAATAAGCATCATAACCAAAAAATCTAGCATCGTATCTCAAAATCCACTACCGAGGCCACCATCATGTTCTAAAAGAAGAAAAACTTAGTATAGGCTAATCAAATCCAAAATACAATTCCAAATGAAGGATATATGATAAGTGGAAGGTTCTTTAAAAAGGAATAAGGGATACACGGTGTGTAAGGGGATCCACATAGCAGGTGGTCCTGTTCTACTGCTTGGTTGTGTCCTTGCCGGTACATGGATCACTACCCAAGTAGTATTAAATGACATGTAGGTGGACTACACAGTGTGTCTAAACCACTCTAGGTCCTTCTTGTTCTCATGTTCATGTCTGTGTAAGCTTGCTCGTGTCCATGTACTTTGGTACACAACATGTCCTTCCACACGAGGTCTTGCTTGTGTGCTCTGCCACATGGCTTGTCTACCCAAGGAGGGATACATGGTGTGTGGCCCAGCTACACATCGTGTCATCCTTAAATTTTTCAAAACCCTAGTGTTGAAGCCAAAGAGGCACTAAACGGTGTGTGTTCATCACAGTACACACCATGTGGTTGGGTTGTTCATAAAAAGTTAGATATGTTCTCCGGCATTCCAAATTCAGCTCCTCCGCTATGGATCTAACTTCTTTCTAATACCATTAACTAGGATTCATCATCTTATTCTATAATACCTCTTTCCTTTTAAATTTCATTCGTAGTCTCATTATCATCATCATCAAAACCATTACTCATACAACATTTCTGATTCTCTTCATGAGCATTCCCCATAGGACATCAATTTTCATAATTTCAATACCTTCCACATTTAAAACATTCATCCTTTGACAATAATTTAGTGGGAACAATATTGCCATCAATTGTATTAAACAATATTTTCTTTTTTCCTCTGTAGTTACTTGCATTGTGTCCTTCTATTCCACACCCAAAACATCTTCTCGTCCCTCTAATACATTCCCTTAAGTGCTTCTTCCCACACTCTCAACATATAAAAAATTGAATCTTCTTTCCTCCATGGTCTCCACTACCCAAACTCTCATTTAACTCTATCATTATATTCTTTGGTGAGTCTAAGATTTGGTTAAATTGTACATTATTAATCACATTCCTTGATAACTAATTAGGAATAATCACAATATCCTTCACTATAGTCATTATCTCATTTGGATACTCATCACCAAATTGTATGTCACATTCAATGTTAACCCAGATCTTTTTGGTTCTTTATATTAACTAAAACCAAAAAAAATAGTGTGAGAAACACTAATCATAGTTGAAAACCAAATAATCATGAAAAACCACTTATAGGATCTAAATCATGGTACATTATTTTAAATATATGACACCTTAGGCTAAACCTAGGTCATCCATTATCATCATCTATTTAAATCCTTCATGATGGTTCATAAAAAGTTTATGAATTTCCAATAAATATCCCCTAAGAGTGTCAAACCATATTTGTGTCAAGGCTCATTGTCATGCACCAGGTGATGATTGAGTCTAGATCAATGTGTCCCTTTTGAAGTTATTACCCCTATGTATACATCCACTTGTAGTATCTAGACAGGGATGTAATTTCTTGGAAACCACTTGCTCTATATTTTACCAAAACTCCAGGACATTTTCCTATAATTTGACTTATCCTTAGACTTATCATTAGAAATATCCCTAGAAATATCCTGAGAAATATCCTTAGGGTTATCACTACAGTTTTATCATCCTATTTTCCAAAGGTTAACTAAACCTTTCCTATGATACTAACTATAGTGACCCAGGTTTATCATACCTAGATATTATATCATTCCTGGTGAATATTCATTACATTATACAAACACACGCATAAGGACCATAATAGTTTAGTGCCTTTAAACTTTAAAACATAAACAATTGGTTCATAGGTGAGTTACATAATCACCCAGTAAGATCTTCATATCTAGTACCCTTCTTAGAAAAATCATACATAATTAATATCTTTGTAACCTGAGGAAAGGAAACATAATAGAGTGTGATCTTATATTCTCTATAATGATAAACAAGGGAGATATGTAAGCATAGCATAAACACAAGGGTATGAGAACATGAGTATAACATATGAAAACCTTACCCTATATATAAAATATCATAATCTTGGGAGACATGAATCATAAGTAAATCAAAGAACATGATTTATGAGAGTATAACATTGGAATAAGACGTAGTTTTGTGGCATACACATAAGTATATAAATTCTTATTTTGAGGATACCCACCAAGACATTCAAAACATGTTAGGATTATGCTAACCACCTGTATACCCACTTCAGACTTGGGATAACCTTCAGTGTACCCTCTTTCAAACTTGGGATGACCTTCTATGTACCATCTTTCATGCTTGGGCCAAACCACTCATGTACCCTCTGAGCTCATATAACATTTATCATTACCCAATGCATGGGAGAGAGATACAGGTCCCACCCATAATATAATGAAAATCATAAACATTTGTGCCATAATATCATAAAACATTCTTCTTATCATAACCCATGAAATGAAATGGGTTTCATAAACATTTTATCATATCATAACCTATAAAAGAGTGACAGGTTTTATAATCATTTCATTATAGCATAACCCATGGAAAAAAGAAGTGGGTTTCATTAGAATTTTTTCATGGTATAACCCATGGGAAAAGAAATAGATTTCATAAGAATTATATAATGGTACAACCCATGGAAGAGAAATGTGTTTCATAAACATCATGTCATCATAAAAATAAATCATTTAGAGAATTAATAATACTGGTATCCTTATCTCATATCCCCGGTAAGGCATAGGTAACATCTATGGATTCCATTTTAGATAGAAAATTATTTTGAAAAGACACTTGGAACATTTCTTGAGTAAAATATTATTTCCACTTTTAAAAAAACTTTTTTTAAAACATAAAACATTTTCAAAATCCATTTATTTGAAAAATATCCTTTTAAACTTATAAAGTAAGCTTTTAAAATCATTTAAAACATTTTTTGAGGAAAATAAATTTTCTTTGAGAATCACTTTTTAAAAACTAAACATTCATTAAAAAAATTGTAATCTTTTTCTTTGAAAATAACCTCAAAAATTTATAAATTAATCCTCAAAGAAAATAATTATCATGATGATGGGAAGTTTCATTCATGTCATACATGTTAAAATAAATATTTCTTTCACATTTTAGGTACAATCCAAACATGAATTGTTTATAAAAAGACATGAATATTACTTTAAAGACATTTTTGTAAAAATTAATACATGGGTAAAAATGTCTTTTAACAATCATATGATAATAATAAAACATATTTTAAAACATTTTTAGAAAACATGATTTTGGGAGAAAACATATTTCTGGCCGAAGAGAGAAATGAAATTGGATTTTCTTAAAAATATTTTCACAATTATTTTAGGTATCAAAGAGTAGAAAAATGGTATTATTGCTTTAAAATATAATTAATTGTCATAGTATAATAAAATTAATGAGTCTATTGAGATATGTATCACAATATTTTATTATAAAAAACATGATCATAAATAATCCCGATAAACAATGAGATTGTAACATAAAATCTTTACCACTTTGGTAACATTGAATTATAAGCCCCATAAAATAATAACATAAAATAGAACTTAAAATAAAATTAGTATAAATAAATTAATTATATTACATGTCAAAGGGGTTTTATATACTCCTCGTAAAAAAATATAGGTGCATAATGTAACATAAGTTTCAAAGAAGGTAAATCGAGACAAAAATCCCATACCGCTTTGGTAATCTTTTGAATCGTAATACCCAATAAAGAATAAAAAAAATAAAACTTTAAATATCATAAAAAAAAATTTGATTCATGATATAAAAATTAAAATGTTCAGTATATACACCACACAAAAAAATGAGTGGTGAATTTTCATATGTCTCCCAAAAATAAAAGAGAGACTAGAAATCTCTTACCTTAAGCCTAGACTTCCTTCGTACATGTTTGGACCTCCTGTATAATAAATATAAGTTTATTATAAATCTATTAAAGAAAAATAATTATATATATTATACCATATATGACTTACTTATGGTAATTTATTACCCATTTATTAACAATTCCTTGTAAAAATCACATTTCAGGTAATAACTGCTTTGTTTATATATGTTTTGATTTTTTATTTTTGGTATAATTAATTTGATCTTGGTTTCATAATATAAAAAATAATTATCATAAAATAATTATAATATTTATACATAAATTATACTTTTAAGACCAATCATGAAAGTTTTTTTTGAGAAATGAATTATGTTCCGATCATGGAGACGGTAGGTCGTACGTACGCATGAGTAACATTTACATATTTCAATGATTATTATGGAAAGAAGATAAGTAATATATTATTTTTAAAGAATTATAATAATATAATAAATACTGTATTATTTCTTTAAATATGATTATACATATCATCCATGTGGTGTGGTGATGAAAAGAGAGACTCATCACTTCGTGACGGCGGTAGTCCACACGTACATGAACGACATTATCATCTTTCAGTGAGTAAAAATATAAGAAAAATAATGATACATTATCTTTAAAAAGTGATAAATATTTCATTAATATCATAAATATTTCATTTATATCACATATATTTATCCTTATTATCTTCCATGTAAAGCGCTAGTGAAAACACACCACATCGCTTCGTAAGGCGGTAGTCCACCGTACACACGAGCGACGTTATCGTATCCCCTATGGAATGGAAAGTAAAAAAGGTATATATATGATATAATGACTCCAAAGGTATAATTATGTTATAAATATCATATATATACTTTAGATCCATCATAATACCCAACCATGATAGGTGGTAATGGAAAAACGAATGATATCGGTTTGCGAGGCGGTAGTCCGCCAAACACACGAACGATGATTTTGTAACCCATTTGATGAAAGAGGAGATAGTTTAAGGTCATTAAATTGGAATAAAAACATATAAATATATTTACTATATTTTTTATATTATATCATCATTTTTTAATAAGAACTTAAGGAGGTGGTGGAAGAAATAAAACAAAAAATTCTCATTGATGAACGTTGCTTCTTCTTTGGGTATCCTCATTAGGTTTGCACCAAATATTTTCCTAGGTTAGATTTATATCCAAAATAAGTATTATAATATGTGATTAGGGAATTTGGTAAGTTATTTTGGTAGGTATTATCTGAAACAAAAGGTTTTTGAGGTGTGAATAAGAGGAGAGAGGGGGTGGCCTTTTATCAGTGAGGTGAGTGACACACTTGTAATTTTTTTAAAAGAAAAAGGCGTACCCATGTTTTTATCATGAAACATGGGTAGAAAATAGATTTTATAAATACTAAAAGATATAAGGTCGAAATATGGTCATATAATAGGTTTTATATAAGTTTTGGGTCATTTTTGGCACTTATATGTTTAGTTTAACCCCATAGTAAACCCATTTTTACTTTAATTGTGATAAATAATTTTTACTGTTTTTACTATTCATTTTGGGAAAAAACTAAGTTGACCTTATTAGATAATATAAATAACTCTAATTATAAATATGGAACTAATTTTTTCAAATTCAATCCACAAAATTGGAAATTTTTAATTTAAAATTAATCTCATAGATATGATGAGAAAAAGAGTTTTTAAAGAGAAAATGTTCAAAAGTTTATAAAGATTTTATATCAAAATTTGATATAAAATTGATTTCAATGAGCTATATTGGATTAATGGATGTATAATTGAACTAATTTTACTTTAAAACTAATTTAAAATATAACATAACTTTATAAATAAAATAAATGAAAAGGTAGTTTTCAATTAAAATTAAGTATTTTTCTCTCTTAGAGGAAGATTAATGATGAGTCAGTATCTTTAAATATTCATCAAAAAATGAAACTCTTCATAAAACAATCTCAAAAATCCACCCTAATATAATTTTTGATATTATTGTTTCAAAAAAGAATTTTATTTTTTCAAATAACAAAAATTGGTTTTAAAATAGGTGCACCAAAAAAGGAGCAAACTATTTTTTAGAAAAAATATAGTTTTTAAGCATAAAATGCAATTTATTCTTATATCTTGTATAAAAAACACATGAGATGAATTTCAGAAATTTTATTGAATATATATTACAAAAATTTCATTAAAATCATTAAATAAAATTTATTTATTTAATTTATTGAGATAAAACATATTTTTGCGTATAAAATTATTTTTCCATAAAAATATTCTCTTTATTTTCAAATAGTATTTATTTTCATTTATAATTAATTGGTCACCAATAAATTCATTATATATATATATATGTAAACCATATTTTTATAATTTAGTTAATCTTATTCATACCCATCATTCCAACATCTAGGTGATAACTATCATATTAAATAATAATATTTTAATAGTATGTCATGTTTCATTTAAACTAGTTGTTGTGTGTAACATAAGATAAACATGGTATTATGTGTAAGACAAGTCAGATTGATTGTTTCATGTAATTCAAGCTAAACTCAGTTTTGCATGTAACATAAAATATTGAAAATATTAAATATATATGAAATTTGTTTACAAAATCTCGAGGTGTTATGGTCATGCATGGTGGGAGGAGGGAACGAGGTTGATGTCCTTCATGTTCATGAGTCCCTACTAATCTAGTTATATGGAAGTGGTTATGGAAGGATGTGGATGTGATGAAATGTTGCACAGGATGCATGGTATGGTGTGGTTTCCTGAGTGTCTTCATACGAGATGTGATGTGATGTCCTAGGTGAATTCGAACATGATTGTTGTAGAAGGAATGAGCACGTCAGGACATACCAAGAGGGGTGAATTTGGAGATAAGGGGTCGTGACAAAAAATGATGCGAAACTATTTAGAGTTGGTTAAAACTTCCTCTAAACATGAAAAAACCACCTCAATTCAATATAATTATTTTAGTGATGTAGTGAATAATTATGTGAAATGATGTGAGATGTATGTATGTTATTCTCAGCTCGCTTAAGTTGGCTTATATTTTGCATTTTCACATGGTTGGAAATTTTTTTTTACCGATTAAAATTG
This sequence comes from Viscum album, assembly GCA_963277665.1. Taxonomy (NCBI): domain Eukaryota; kingdom Viridiplantae; phylum Streptophyta; class Magnoliopsida; order Santalales; family Viscaceae; genus Viscum; species Viscum album. Next base: position 912,840,671 of record OY728126.1, read on the forward strand.
TTATGTTTTTGTTAATTCACTTGGTGCATGAAAAAAAGATCCCTTCTTTTATTGGTCTTATGGAGGAAATTTTTAAGCTTTCCATTTATTTTGAGTGTTTTTTATTTTCTTTGATTAAGAAATTGGGGGATCAAGTTATGCATCATCTTATACATTTGGTTTTTGAGGGTGGTGATAAGATTTGGATTGGTTTTTTCCACTTGTCTTATAGTCATTGTATTGAAACATTTGAATATCTAATATATTTAATTTATTTCCAAAAAAACATTTTACATGATTTTTTAAAACCACCCAATAATAGTGTTAAGTGAATTTATTTGGGAAAGTTTCATTATCAACCATCTTTATTCACTTGACATTTCACAAGAATTTTTCATAACCATCCATTAAATAGTGTTAGTTTTCTTGTAAAAAAACATACAAATTCAAGTGATTATATCAATAAATCAAAAATAAAGCTAAAAAAGTTATAAAATTATTATATATGTTATAAAAAATCAAGAAAATAAAAATGATCAAGAAAATAATTGCATGGATCAATAAATAACATATGAAACTTCAATACTGAGGGGAAAACAATAAAAAATATATATTAAATGTTTGATATAATAAGAAACCAAACATATAATGGAAAAAATATTAATCTATTTACTATATATATATATATTTGTGGACTCACCATGTAATATTACCTTACCCACTTAGCAATTCACCAGCAAAAATTATCATCTCAGGTTCAGTCGTGAATCTAACCCTAAGGTTGGCAGTTGGATGCTTGAAACATGTCTAGAAATTTTTTTGGCCCTTTGATTAGAAATGGGTTTTGAAAACCTTGAGGGGTATTCAGTCGAGATTTGAAAACACTCATCGGTCGGAGTTTTCCACGAACTTGGACGTCAAAACCCTCAGCAAACTTCTCAGTCACATCTGAGACGAATCTATTGGCGATAGTCAAAGGAAATCCTCAGGGAGGCGGTTGGTGGAAAACCTCAGCGAATGCATTGGAAGATCTATCACCAACAAAACCCTTAGCAAAACCCTAAGTGCATCCCTCGTCTAATCTAAGGCCAATCACATCTATCAGCAAAGGTATCAGTGAACCTATCGGCAAAACTTGAAGGGAATCCTCAGTGAGGCCATTGGTGGAAACTTGAGGTAGAACACATTGGTAGATCCATCATTGAAGAAAGCATTGGCTAATCCCTTCGAGCATCCCTCGTGTAATATGAGGTGAATTTTTTTATGAACCCATCGGTGAATATCTCAGCTAACTTTAGTTTTCTACCTCCAAAGTGATGTTTTAGTTTCTTTATTATGTGATCATGAATTTCCAATATTTAAGTTTAAGCTTAGTTTATTTTCTAGTAATTTCTATAATGGAATATTTTGGTGGAATTTATAATTTATTTGTCTCCGTTCATATTTTTTAGTGTAATTTCTTACTGGATAATTCCATTTTTAGTTGTAATTGTTTATTAGTATTTATGATTTTATTTTATCACATTGATTTTAAGAACTAACAGTTTGGATTTTGATTTGCAAATTGGTTCTGGAAATTCACAGTGGAAATCAATTATAATTCTGCCACTTTCAATATTAGAGAGATAATTCATAGTGATTTGTTCTTTAATTCCCAGTTGAATTTCCTAGTGGAAATTCTATCTTGAAATTTTTAGTGGCAATTCACACTGCCAATTCCCACTGTAAATTTACACTGCTAATTACCATTAGTAATTTACACTGATAATTACCATTGGAAATTCCCACCATGGATTTGGATTTCTATGTAATTATAATTTTGAACTATATAACAATTTATAGAATGTTTTGAAATTGTACATCTAGAATTCTGACTTGTGTGTTAGAAATTCCCATTGGATATTTCAACTGGGAATTCGCACTAGGAATTTACACTTGAAATTCTCACTGGGAATTCCTAGTTGAAACTTCTAGTGATAATTCCCACTAGCAATTCCCATTGGCATTTCCCACTAGAAATTCCTACTAGAAATTCCCACGTGAATTTCCCACTGTAATTTCCCTGTGGAAAATCATATTACTATGCAATTATAATTTGGAACTACATAACACTTTCTATAATGTGTTGAAATTGTAGAGGTAGAATTCTAACTTCTTCCTTGGGGATTACCACTGGATATTCCAACTTAGAATTCACACTAGGAATTTACACTTGAAATTCCCACTCAGAATTACCAGTGAAAATTCCCACTGGTAATTCCCACTATAAATTACCACTTACGGTTCTCGCTAGAATTTCTCACTGGAAATTCAGATTCCTATGTAATTATAATTTGGAACTACATAAAAATTTTAGAATGTTTTTAAATTATACATTTAGAATTTTGAATTGTTCCTTATACTACCACCAGATATTCGAACTAGGAATTCACAGTGGGAATTTACATTTGAAATTCCCACTGGGAATTCCCACTTTCAATATCCAGAGGGAATTCCTACTGACAATTCCCATTGGAAATTATCACTAGTAACTCCCACTAGAAATTCGGGTTGCTATGCAATTATAATTTGGAACTACATCTCAATTTATAGAATGTGTTGAAATTTTATAGCTAGAATTATAACTTGTGCATTGGAAATTCCCACTAGGAATTCCCACTTGAATTTCCTACTGAAATTTCAGTTTACTATGAAATTATAATTTGGAAGTACATAAAAAATTCTAGAATGTGTTGAAATTGTAAATTTAGATTTCATAATTCTTCCTTGGAAATTCCCACTGGATATTCCAACTGGGAATTCTTACTACAAATTAATAGTTGAAATTGGTACTAGGAATTCCCAGTTACAACTTCCAGTGGAAATTTCCACTGGCAATTTCCATATGAACTTTCCACTAGAAATTCTTAATTGAAATTCCCACTAGAAATTTTTAATGAAATTTATTTACATTTAATAAGTACTGAACATTTTACAATTGAATTAGTTTTAATTTTCTAGAATCTTCAATTTTGGTGTTGAATTCACAATTGACCTTACCACTGAAAATAGCCACTAGAAATTCTCAGTGGAAATTTTCCCATTGGAAATTCCCACTGGCATCTGCATCTGAAAATTTCCATTGGAAATTCCCACTAAAATACCCACTGGAAATCCCCTAGAAATTCTCACTGTAAATCCCCTAGAAATCCCCACAAGAAATTTCTAGTTGAAATTTCTAGTGTAACTTTTCACTAGAATGTTTGAATATGAGTGTAAAGTATATCTATTTTTCAATTATAATTTAAAATATGATTTATAGTAGGATTTCCAGTGTTAGTTTGCACTAGAAATTTCTTGTGTGATTATCATAGTGAATTTTGATTGGTCTACTAATTTTAACATACTGATTCAAAGTTATGTCACATCTCAGTACTTACAATTTTCAGTGGCAGTTTTATGTCTTCACTCTTATGTATTATATTAATATTCAAATTTTCTTAATTCTAATTTTTAAGGATATTGTTTTTTATGGAAGAAGAAGTGTCTATATTAGCTAGCAACCAATATATGTCTTTGATGACTGGGCTGTCCAAAAAAATTGATGACATTAGGCCTAAGATTAATGAAAATCACATTAAATATCTTCAAAGGATGCTATTTTGGAATTTTTTTAAAAAGTGTTTATTGATAACCTATTATCATTCGATTATTGTAAGAAAACTGATAGTTTTGTGTTATTTTTACTACATAGGTTCAATGTTTATTTAAGAAAGTTTGATATAGCTGGTAGGATAATGGATTTAAGAGTTTTTAACATTTTGTATATATTCTACATTAAGGATGGAGAATTACCTATGTATGTTTCCTATAAATTATATCCAACTAGTTAAACATTGTTGATGAGGAGGTTTTTCAATGCTGGACAGATATTGTCCCATGGTGTGTTACTGAGAGCGATTCTTGAGTATGTTGAAGCTACTGAGGAGAAATACTTCTCTAATGTGGCTTTTTTTCTTTCTATTTTTGGTTGGAATTTTGTTACATATTTTGAAGATGTAGAAAAAGTGAAGAGTTATGCTTGGGCTACTGATATTCATGAGAATCTTCTTACATCAGTGATTTTTTTTACAAAACTCCCTTAAAAGTTATTGGTTGTGTTGTCTGTTTATTAGTAAGGTATTAAACTATATTTAACTTATTAGTTTTTTAAAGTTGGTTGACTATTTCCTAATAATTTTGAATGTTATAGTATTAGTTTGCTGACAAGTCTAAGAATGTTGTTCCCAAAAGAGAGGGTGCACTGTTATTTGTACGGTAGAGTTTACAAGACATTGTTGTACAGAAAAGTACGAAGGTATTGTTACTATTTTATATTTTTGAGTAGTTCTTTATTTTCATATTAATTTATGAATTCTGAATTTTTGTTTTCACTTTCCATTATAGACTCAAAAAACCCTGAGAAAGATCTTCAGGCTGCAGTCAAGCCATTGTGAGGCTAAAGAACCTGTTCAGCAGGTTGTTAAAGAAAAAAGATAATTTAAGTGTGAAAGAATAAGTGCCAAATGTTTTAAATAAAGAGACTCTCAGATTGTAAATGGAGAATGTGAAGCTTAACAAAAAGGTTAAAAAACTTGAGGCATAATTAAAAATGAAAAATAGACAGATTGATGTTTTGAGAGAAAGGCTAAATATGAAGAAGAAGAAGGAGATGAAATTAGTTATTGGTGATAGGGAAGGAACTATTTTAGATAATGTTTATATTAAAGAGGTTTAACTTGAGAAGAACACAATTTCATTTGTTGCTATTAAGGGTAGCATAGAGGAAACTATTACAGATGAGATGAAGGAAGAAGGTAATGTAGATGTAAGTGAAGAGGAGGATGTGAATGAAGAACTGTGTATGGATGAAGGAAAATGTGTTGTGTATTCCACTACAACATTTTATCCCTCTAAGATATAGACCTCATTTATTGGAGGTGTGAAGAGTAGGGAAAGGAAACCGAAGCGTTAGTCTCCGTATATATATCCACATCTAACTAGCAAGAAGAGGTTGCCAATGACCCCCAAACTATCCCAGGTATTTCCTTAGTGGGTGAAGCAGTATAATATAGTGACAACTCATGATATAAGGCTCATTTTCATGCTCCTTGATGTTGATGGGTATACATACTATTATTTATTTACTATATTTAGAATATATTGTATTATATTTGAGTATTTACTGAAAATATAAATGAATTTTCATGAAAACAGTGGTATTGTCTGGGAATCTACTGAAAAATCATATCAAATCAATATTAAAAATATTGTTGATTTGTTAAACAAGAGGTGCACTTCTAGTATGGTATGTCTTATATCACTTTTTTTAATCACCTTTGTTGTTTTATTTTTTATTGATTTATTTTTCATTGGAAACAATTCATTGATGCATATATGGTGATTATTCAAGAAAATTGTCGGCTGTAAAGTATGGCTAGAATTGTATAATTGATAATTTGCTCCTTCATGTCGAGCACCTTCACTATAATATTGTTGTTTGTTTTTGAAAAATTGTTGCTTATGTTTTTCCAATTTTTCATTTTCTATATTCCATGTTTGAAGTAAACCATGAATACATTATTATATTATCTTTTTTTATTGGTATGTAGGGAGTTCTTTATTCATCAAATGAGAACTTAAATGAGACCTTTTTGAAGTAGGTAGTAGTTTCAAATATAAAGAACTCCAATTTTTTATTTTGTCCCGTAAACTCGGATAACATTCATTGGACTTTGTTAGTGATGGATTTGAAAAATCGGGTGTTTAGATATTACAACTCCATGAAACCTGTTATAGTAACCAGAGAAATGGATCCATTTATAAAATACATTGTTAGTGTGGTAAGTTCATATATAATGTGCATGAAAATTTGGAATACATTGAAGTATGGTCTGATGATTGATGTTTTTTGAAAAAATCATATTTGGAAGATGTGTTGTATAGAGTTCATGCTGAAAAAAGTGAAGCACAAGAAATGGAAAATGGAAACTAGGAAGACCCCACAATAGAGATATTCTAGTTTGGATTGTGGTGTCATTATTTGTTATGACATGGAGTGTTTGGTTATAGGAGTTGCAGTGGCGGAGAGTTTGAGAGAAAAGGAAGTTATTGAGCGGTGGTTGTTTATGGGTCATTATTTCTTAAATTATCTTGGAAGGAGTGCATCAGAGGTCAATGGTTATAGTAGGACGTATTTAGTTGCTTCTAGAGACATTTGAAGCGAGTTAAATGAGTTTTTTAGTGAAACTGATATTTCGGTTGTTGTCTTACAAATATAACAATTGTCAGTTATTATGATGGTTTGGGTGGGTGAAGGATTTTCATGGGCATGGGATTTGGGCCTTATTTTTTCATAGATATTTGGTTATTTTTCATTGAAACAGATATTTGGTTGAAACACATATTTTTATGTTGTTTTTCAAATTTAACTATTGTGATTTTATGTAGCTATTACAATTTACTTTTTGTTTGTAGTCTACACTATATTTTATTTCGGTCATTTGGAAAATCGATGTGCTTATAAATTCCAACTGGGAATTCTCTTTGTAAGTTTCCACAATAAATTTCCACTGGAAATCCGTACTTTAAAATCATAGTGGAAATTTTTTTTTGGTTTCCCTAAATTCAGTGGGTTATACATAGTGGATTGAAATATTTGTTTGCCAATCTGGATGTACATTTTTTTAAAGGTGATATTCTTATATTTTGACATATTATAATAGGCGTTACACTATAGTTTATCTTGGTACTCTTTTTTGTCACTTTTTTGAATGGAAACCTACTTTGTGTATAAATTCCAACTCTGAATACCCATTGGAAATTTTTAGTGGAAACCCACACAGTAAACTCAGTGGAAATATCCACTTTGGTTTACTTTAATTGGATGGTTGGTGCATAATGGGTGAAAATGATTATTTTCTAATGTGGAAGAACATTTTGATAAAGATTATATTCATTTAATATGTGATAAATGATAAATGTAACATTGTAATTTTTCTTTATAGTCTCTACTGTCAGTTCGTTGGATGGTAACTTGTTGTGCATAGAATTGAAAATGGGAATTCAAATTGGAAATTTCCACCAGATTTTTCCATTGTAAACTGGGAGGGGACATTTCCACTTTGATTATGTACAATATGATAATTTTAATTTCCCTATCTTTAGCCACAAATTTAATTATACAAACTGATTTTCAAAAGTAGTTGGATATTGTGATGACATCTGTAGTTGAAGCTCTTTATCAATTGATTTCTGAAATGATTCTAATGATTTTTCAGTCCTCATATTTATGTTTTCATTCCAATTTGAAGCGGTTGTTGAATCTTGCAACATCAATGGAGGAAAACTCATCCTTAGTGGCTCCTAATTGCATCAAGAATTATATATTAATAACTAAAAAGATGAATAATAGTAGTGTTGCATAAGATCTCAAATAGGAAAATATATCAACTACTATGAACTGTGTTTAAATTTTTAGGTTTTGAACATACGGTACAATATGTACATACATTTATATTTATGACAAGATCATCATGGTAGTCAGCATTCAATGGTTCTATTGCATTTCCCTACAACAATATTATAACATTATTTATGCATGATAGCATTGAATTCAGTAGTTCAAAAACATAATAAAATAATAATAGAACTGTTGTATAAGGTTTTAAATATCACATTATATGAAGTGTTATGAAGTGGGTTTCAATATAAATGTTTTCAACCTACTGTACAATATTTACATACGTTGACATATGTGATGTCCATTTCAACCACTATTTGATGGTTCTGTAGTTGTTCCATGCAATAACATTATAAAAATATGTATTCATGATAGTGAACAATGTATTAGTTCAATAACATAAGAAAATAATAACAATGTAGTAAAAGTTTTGAGGTATCTTGATTTCTAATCTTGTGCCTGTTTTTCATACGTTTTGTTTCCTGCTCTAGACAACTTTTCAGCATGTCACTGCCTTTCCTTTTATCTTTTTTCTTGAATGATGTTTTAGAATGTTGTCGACCATGACTATTAGATTCTTTTCGACTACATTTTTAGGGTACATTATTTTTAGATTCCTACAATTCTCTGGCATAATTGTTTAGATTTGACATTCCAATTCTATATCCTTGTTTAAACTCATGGTATTCCATTACAAGCTTTATTGTCATTCGAGCCAACTATTGGTAACATTTAACTTTTCTTGCTACCAAAATTTTCTCCTATATGATTAACTATGAGGTATTCCAATTGTATTTCATGGGAATGTATTTTATATCTTTTATGAATATATAAATCCAACAAGTACATCACATCCAACCTTTCCAATATTGTCATTTCATGACAACACAAATATCCATAACTCTCAAATTTTAGACAAGTACAACCAATTATAATAGGCGACTGTAGGTACACTTCTACTATAAACTCATTTGATGAACCTTTCATTTCCACACATACCTTTTTGGGGAAATGGTTTCATTATAAGACTTAAGGAAACAAGCACCACATAGTTGGTGTTCATGCTGAAAAAAGATCAAATATTTTTTGAGTATACAGCTAGCTGACTTGCTTGAACCATGATCATATGATATGGAAAATTGTTGTGTGGGAGATTTTACCTTCCATAAAATTTATATTTCATTTATCAATATCGATTCTTATCCAACACACGCTCAAATTTTTGGAAGAATTCCAAGACACTGAGTTTACGATTCAAGTAATCCTTTAATACACCATTGAAACTATCACTTAATTGTGTGCTTTGAATTCCTAATATCAATGCAGTTTTCATAAAACAATGAGACCATTTTTCTTTGACTTTTTACATATATTTTATCCATGTTTAATTTTTATCACTGCAATCTAGTTAGATTTGTTGTCATATTGTTTCAAATTTTGAAATCTCTATAATGCCATCATGCGTTTTTTGAATTTTTCCAACATTGTCGAGTCATCTTTCATTACATGGCCCAAGTGTTTCATGCCATTTTCTTTAGGTTACAAGTGCATAGATCGTGTATTGTTTTAGGTAGTGTCAAACCAATGGATTTTCACATAGCTTCATCTTGATCTATGAAAATGCTCTCAGGATTTTTGCCTCCATAAAAATCAACAAATCTACTAAATAGCCAACTAAACGAGTCTGTAGTCTCATCATATAATAATGCTACACCGAAAATTAAAATCTCCTTATGATTATTTATAACTAAAAACACTCACAAAGGCCTATACTTCTTGTTTGTGTTGAAGGTAGTGTCAAACACGATAACGTCTCCAAAATGCTCATAATTAACCTTCATTTTCGGATCAACCCAAAAAATGTTGCTAATTTGAATGCACATGTCAATTTTCACTGTGTAGAGACCTGGTATTTTCCCTATAATACTTTGGAATATTTCTACATATATTTCCAGAGCTATGAGCTGAGACGGCATGCGATTCTGAGGCCTGGTGTGCCCGGAATAAATTTTATAAAAAGATTAAGTGTTTTTATAATATGCAGGTGGAGGGGTTGTGTTTCATCCTAAATGGTAGCTCGGATCGGAAATTCGAGGGCACGGTTGCGTTCGAAGTGTGTTTTTTACCCTAGGAGAGGTGTAAGAGTTGCGGGCGTGGGCCTGCTGTGAGAGATGTCACCCAGGGGAAAAATCGTCATTTTGAAATAATGACTTCGTGTTTTTTAAAACTGACCTTCTTTTCAAATAACTTTCAAACGAAGCCTCAGAATAAAAATCCAAGACTTTCATGGAGTTCTAGATGGGTCATTTTTCTTAGGAATGATATAAAATATGTGGTCGTTAAGGTTTTAGAATCCATGACCATGGGTGGCGTTTCAGCGAGTTTTTATAAATTCGCTTGAGATAAGGGGGAGAACCCATTCTTCTTCTCTCTCTCTCTCTCTTCCTCTCTCTCTCTCTCTCTCTCTCTTGTTCTTCGGAATTCTTTTTCATTCTTCACCGAATCGAGGAGTGACCTCCACTGGAACCTTGGCGTATTGAAGCAAGAGCGTTGTTGACGCATCGCCAATGACAAACGGGCGGACCGAGGTAGGACTTCTTCTATTTGTGAGTTCTTATTCAAGTTTTAATTTGAAAATCCTCGTTGCCCCTTGTTTTTTCATTTTGGTTACACCGTTGATGGACGAACGAACACGGACATCAACCCATGATGAAAAAAATAAAGTTTTGTTCATTGTGATCTTCAATCATTCTTCGGGTTCTTGGGCGCTTACAATTAAGCGCGTCAAATCTTCAACGATTTGTCGATCAGAGGCAGGTGAAACAATGATCTCGTCACAGGGATCGCAAGAATGGGCTCGGAATAATTTTTTGGGTCATCGAAGCGGTTGTGGAGGCTGACGGAAGGTCCGGCTCTGAAAAGGGGTGTGGTCAGAGCACCGGTGGACGAGCGGAGGCCGGAGCAGCGGGCTTGGGTGCGGCCGGGCGGAGGCGGCCGCGGTAGGTGGCGCGACGGTGAGGAGTCGACTGTCCCAGTAGGCAGCGTTGGTGAGTCCAGGAGGAGGCAAAGTCGTGGGCTCCGTAGGGCATCAGTCGAGCAAGGTCGGGCGGAGCGGGGTCTTCGGCGCGTCGTGCGGCGAGCAGGGAGCATCGGGCGGTGTGGTTGAGCGGCGGAGCACAGCGGCTTCAGCGGAGCCGGCGGCTCGGGCAACGGCGTCGGGTGCGGTGTAGACCGGACATGGCATGGAGGTGCGCTATAGGGGCTAAGGGCACATGCTCCTTCACGTCGCGGTCGGAGGAGAACCCTGAGGTCAGCGCCTCGAGGTGTGTGGCGAAACAAGGTCCCGCGCTTTGCGGGTCCTGCTAGGCGACGAAGACCGGCCAAAAGGCCGGTCTGCTTGAAGAACCGGACCTGAGGGGGTCCGGTGTTTCTGGAGCAGGCTACGACCAGAGGTCCGTGGTGAGTCGGATCAGACCCGAGGCTGGGCCGCGGGCCGGCTGTTCGGACTGGGCCGGTTAGGGTGAACCGGCCCGGTTGGGCCCCCTTACGTTCGGGGGGCCGTAACTTCTAAACGGTGCCTCCGTTTGACACGCCGTCTACGGCTGCGGGTTTGTGTCGGTGAGACGGACTATTTGAAGTGGGTTTCAGGGATTTTGGGTTTTGTGCCCAAATATGGGTGACCCGAAATGATTTAATTTAATAATATTAAATTATTATTAAATCTCATGGCAGACGTACTTCGGGAGTCGGACGTCCGTTTGACGTGCCGTCAGAGGCGCTGTGGCCCTGGAGTTGAGACGGTCCTTCCAAAGTTGGTTCAGAACCTTTGCGGTTTGGTTTCATTACTCGGTGGCACGAAACGCTTAAACTGAATAATTATTTATTTATTTAATTAATTAATTATCCTTACGTCAGACCTAACTCGTGCTTGGGATGTCTGATTGACACGCCGTCAGCGGCAGTGCGACCCCAATCCTCATGCAAACTTTTTGAGATGCTTTCCAAAGCGTTTGGGTTCGAGACAAGGTGTGGGCCCCATAATTCTGGGTTCACACGTTTTACGGTGAAACGCCACTTTTTCACCCGACATCTGTTTGGGGTATTTGAGAACTCGTTTCTGAGTGTTCTTCCGAGGGGATTGTGACGGCATGATCTGCCCGCCTAAATTCAGGCATGAGGCGTGGGCCCCATGAGGCGGCTTTCGGACGTATGTTGCGTGTTTACAACTTATACTTCATAAGTCCATTTTGGGCAAATGAATAGCCTACGCCTTGTGGTTATCTGCAAGGAACGCAATGGTATGATCTGTGTGACGTGTTTCGGGGTCGAGGTGTGGGGCCCACAGGGCCCTGTTTGCATAACGCGGGGAGTTGCAGCTTCTGCATCCAGAGTCCATTTTAGGCACTGTCAGCGGTGTTGTGACCCTGGTATCGAGGAAAAGTTGACCAGGGTGGTTTCAAGCATTGAAGCCGGAGTTGAGGAGTGGGCCCCATGGGCCGACTTTTAAGTTGTGTGCAGCGTACTGTGACTTTTTCATCAAACATCTGTTTGGGGCGTATGAATAGTCGATTTGGTGTGTTTTTCTGAGAGCATTGTGATGGCGTAGTTTGCCCGAACTTTTTCAGGACCGAGGTGTGGGCCCCACGAGACGTTGTATGGGAATAAAGTGGTGTTGAGCAACTTTTTCACCGGTAGTCTGTTTCAAGCAAGTCAATAGTCTATCTCATGTGTTTTTCTGCGAGGATTAAAACAGTTTAATCTATTTGGGCGAGGGGAGCCTCTTTCGAGATCTCATTAAATGTGGAAACATAAAAGGGCATTGGTCGGAGGTTCCTTTGATGCACTCTGGACCTACACACGGTAGTGGTGTTAGTGACACCCAGTGATGACACGGGCAGTGTAGAGTTATCAGATCAGTTCCGGGTTTACCCTCCAGTGGGGCTGGGTAGTGGGTTACCCATTGATGTTAGGGTTTACCCTCCAGTGAGGCTGGGTAGTGGGTTACCCGTTGACCTTAGGGTTTACCCTTCAGTGGGGATGGGTAGTGGGTTAGCCGTTGACCTTAGGGTTTACCCTCCAGCGGGGCTGGGTAGTGGGTTACCCATTGACCTTAGGGTTTACCCTCCAGCGAGGCTGGGCAGTGGGTTACCTATTAATCTTAGGGTTCACCCTCTAGTGCGGGTGGGTAGTGGGTTACCCGTTGACCTTAGGTTTTACCCTCTAGTGAGGTTGGGCAGTGGGTTACCCATTGACCTTAGGTTTTACCCTCCAAAGGGGCTGGGTAGTGGGTTACCTGACGACCCCTTAGGGTTTACCCTCCAGCGGGGCTGGATAGTGGGTTACCCGACGACCTCTTGGGGTTTACCCTCCAGTTGTGCTGGACAGTGGGTTACCCGATGACTTCTTTCAGACTCAGCTCTTTCTATGAGGCTAGTCAGTGACTTTTCTCTATGATTACCGAAGCAGGACCCTTGGTTGTATGGTTCAGTGATGAGTTAGCTTTGGCGTGTGGGACTGTTGGTAATCAGTGATGGATATCCTTTGAATTATTGGTGACTTTTCTTGGGCTGAGCTTGGAGATGGAGATCCCCTTATGCACTCATTTGGGTTTCTTGTTGAGAATATATATATATATATATACACCATAATTTTGTTCCCACTACTTGGATTCAGTTACTCTCCTTCTAGTAGGGGCGAAGACGTGCGGGTTATGCCACTTACTTTCCGTGTCTAGATCCTCTTGGTCAGATGAGCCTGCTTTCTTTCTCTTGTCAAGTTGAGCTACACTCTCTCTTTTGTACTCTTACACTGTTCTTGATCTGTCTACTGCTCACCATTTTAGTATCTCCTTTGTTGCTCCCTCGAGCTTTCGGGGCATCCTACTGAGTATCTTTATACTCACCCCTGCTTGGACTTTGCCTACACTTAGTGTGCCCTTGCAGACGACAGACAGGTTGATCGAGACTACAGAGGAGCGTAGGGGACACAGGAGCTTGGGCTTCATTCAGTTGACGTAGTAGGATTTTCAGTTGTGAGACTCACCAGCTATTTATTCTCGTTTACCTATTTCTAGGTTGTGTAACCTTTCTAGTTGGGCGCGTGTTTTGCCCCTTTTTCTGTTCAGTTATCTTGTCAGTACTTTTCAGCACCTTACTTGTACTATTTAGAAGTTGATGCATGACTATGGTTGGGTTATAGTTGTTTTTACTTTGGTTTTCTCTTTACTCTTCACTTCTGCATTGAGTTAGCTGTGTGTGTGTGTACAGTTTCTTAGGCAAAGGCCTCCCCTAGTTTTTTGTGACTTCAGCGCTAGTCGCCAGCCCCTGGCCTATGGAGGCAGGCTTGGGGTAGTTACGGCTTGAGGCCCGGTACGGGTCGGGTCATGAAAAATTGGTATCAAAGGTGTTTCATTCCTTGGGGTTTTGTTAGGACATCCCTAAAAAGGAATTGGTTGAGTTTTGGGGTAATAGTGTCAACATGTCTCGAGAGCGGCCCTCAGGCCAGGGAGTCTAGTGATGGTGTGGTGGCCGACGTATCCATTCACCAGGACCCTGATAACCCACTTTTTTACTCAGTACATTGAGACACTTGTTGCAAGGAATTTGGTTCGTGCATCATACAGGATTGAGTCTTTGACTGTCCTTCTTAAGTCATCTCCCCGTCATTGTTGGTATATGTATATGCTCATTTGACTACGGTACTCCTTGATCGGATTCAGGATGTCTCCGCGATGATAGTCGGCCAGTATACTAGCTTCGGTTTGTGAAAACGACTCCGTGAGTGATGAGGCCTTAGTTCAAGATCCATCATATGATTACCCTTTCTCTAGGAGGACAAGTAGTAGCACCTCCACCTGTGGAGTAGCAGATAGTACCGGCAGCGAAGGTCGATGACGAGCACAGGATGGGCGTGCTACGTGTGTTCCTGTGTCAGAGAACACTGAGGTTCCATGGTGATCCATACCCTCAGACAGTGAAGGGTTGGCTAGAGTTGGTGGTTCGCCTCTTCAGGCTTGTTCGGACACTGACAGGTTGATGGTGGCTTTGACAGCCAGTCTTTTTCCACCAAGCAGTTTGGCGTTAGTAGAGTCAGGGTTACTCAGATTCACGATGAGTTGGTACTCTCGTGGGATGACTTCTAGAAGTTGTTTCATGAGGAGTACTACCCATCCTACTTACACTTTATATGGTTTCAGGAGCTACTGGGGCTTCAGCGGGGAGTGATGGCAGTGGCTGAGTACGCGACTAGGTTCACAGAACTTACTCAGTACTCTTTGAACGTGGTCCATGATGGAAACTTTTGAGCACATAAGTTTGAGCGAGGCCTCTGTAGAGGATATTCGTTCCAGCATAGTTCCCTTGTGCATCCTCACCCATCTCGGGGTGCTGGAGCAGGCATTGGTGACAGAGAAATTCCTGTTAGAGGGATGTCAATCGGCAGGGCCTCGGCGCCAGAGGTCTTCCCTTGATGAGACTCAGGCACATGGTCGGGGACATCATAGCGCACCAAGACAGCCTAGGGAGGACTAGTGCTATAATTGTGATGTGTGAGGTCACGTGGCATGAGTCTACTCGACCAAATGTGCTGAGTTTTCCAAATAGTTGGTAGATGCACCGCAACGACAGAGGAAGTGTCATGATTAGAGAACTCCCAGGTGAGGACAGGGTGTCCCCAGGGAGGTAGTGTTGGCAGAAAAGCAGGAAGAACTGTGGTTGGAAGACGACATTTCTAGGTCCTTCCACCACCACTAGGCGGCCCATGTCAGGCTTGGGGAGCTAACGGATGGGGCCACGGGCGACTGTGAGCTATGGATGTCTACAATCCTACATCGCGTGAGAAGATAAGAGGTACGCTCTGTGTATTTTTCTACTTTTATAAGTAAAACTTATTATACACTATGTGAGGTACTCTTTTCATCTAAATCCTTGTTTGAGGGGTTACTGAGGGTGGCGTAGGGTGTCGGTGTAACCATGTGTTGGTGTTGTACGACGTAGCTTTGAATGCACGGGAAAGAGGAGTTCTTCCCCCTCTGAGATGTGTTTTTTTTATGCGACCAAAATCGTGATGGGGAGTCAGTACCACCCAAAGTGGATAGTATTGAGGTGTGGTGGATGAGTCCCTCTGACATGTGCATTCATGGCGGGGTTGTGCGGTGGAGTGTCAGAGCAAGTTCTGGGTTTGCCAGTGGGGCTTTTCGGCTTGACCCCCCTTTACTTGAGGTGCCACTGGTGGGTTTGGTAGAGTTCCTATTTTGGGATTACACTCCTTCCAAGAGGGGAAAAGACACGTGAGGTATGCCACGTGCTTTTTGTATCTATCCTCTGGTGATTGGATGAGTTTGCTTGCCTACCTTATTTGTTGGTACCTTGCATGCTCAACATCAATATTGATACCGTTATCAAGTATAGTTCGAGGTGATGGAAACCCCATAAACAGAACTACACATTTCACTATGTGGTGCTGGTAGTGGTAGTATTTTCCCTGAGAATGTGGGGACGCTATCTTCTGGGAGATCACTTTGTGGTTTGCTCAGACCACCAGTTTCTCAGGTGCGTCCTCCCCCAGAGAGACTTGAACCTGAGGCGACGTTGCTGGTTGAAATTTCTGCAGGGTTATGACTTCGAGGTATTCTATGTTCCGGAAAATGGTAGTGTTGTAGCAAGTTCCCTTGGCAGAGAGTCCCAGACTCATCAAGTGTGGGAATTTTCTTGGTAGTTAGCTTCCCTACAGTTGACCTTGGTGGAGCAGGAGGGTGCAACTTTTCTTCAGTCTATGGTGTTGACTCATCCACTTTTTGAGAATGTAAGAGAGTCTTGGTTTTGATGCACCGACTATGAAAACTTACATGATTAGATATCCACGGGCGACATACCCGATGGGTATTCTGGAGGAGGGAATCACAAGACCATGTTCCAGGAACAAATTGTGATTTCGGTCGCAACGTGGAAAGTAGAGGTTCGGCCGGAGAAGTACCTTGATTTTCTTTGGGCCGTTTGGGAATTGTGCAAGCGATTGAGAGGTTTCCTACCGTCTTTCCCTACCCTCTAAATAGTAGGAGTGGGTGCACGACGTCTTCCACGTGTCACAACTGATGAGGTGTGTGCGTATTCCTACAAATTTCATCAAAATTAGCAGACCTTATGAGTACGAACCATCCCTTGGTTCACATGTTGTGCCATCATAGTGTTGTGCAAGTTTTCTTGGGAGTGGGAGAGCTAGGTGTGATCTCTGTATCCCGAGTTGTTTTTCCTAGTTTTTCTTTTCAGAGACGAAAATCTTGAAGGAGGGAATGATGTAGAGACCCGGTTTTTTCCCTGTAAGACTTTGGAATATTTCTACATATATTTTTAGAGCTAGGAACTGAGACAGTGTGCGATTCCAAGGCCCGATGTGCTCGGAATAAATTTTATAAAAAGATTAAGTGTTTTTATACTATGCACATGGAGGGGTTGTGTTTCCTCCTAAACGGTAGCTTGGATCGGAAATCTGAGGGCATGGTTGCGTCTGGAGCATGCCATTTACCCTAGGAAGGGTGTAAGAGTTGTGGGCGCGGGCCTGCTGTGATAGATGTCACCCAGGGGAAAAATCATCATTTTGAAATAATGACTTAGTGATTTTTAACACTGACATTATTTTCAAATAACTTTCAAAAAAATCCTTGGAATGGAAATCTGAGACCTCCGTGGAGTTTAAGATGGGGCATTTTTACTAGGAGCGATATAAAATAAGCAGGCATGGAGGTTTTGGAATCTACGACCATGGGTGGCGTTTTAGCGAGTTTTTATAAATTCGCTTGAGATAAGGGGGAGAACCCATTCTTCTTCTTCTTCTCTCTCTCTCTCTCTCTCTCTTCCTCTCTCTATCTCTCTCTTGTTCTTCAGAGTTCTTTGATGTTCTTCACCGAATCGAGGAGTGACCTCCGCCGGAATCTTGGCGGATCAAAGCAGGAGCGTCGTGGACGCATCGCCAATGACAAAAGGGCGGATCGAGGTAGGACTTCTTCTATTTGTGAGTTTCGATTCAAGTTTTAATTTGAAAATCCCCCGTTGCCCCTTGTTTCTTCATTTTGGTTACACCGTTGATGGTCGCACGAACATGGACATCAATCCAAGATGAAAAAAAATCAAGTTTTTTTCATCATGATATTCAACCGTTCTTTGGGTTCTTGGGCGCTTACAATTAAGTGCGTCAAATCTTCAACGATTTTTCAATCAGAGCCAGGCGAAACGATGATCTCATCACAGGGATCGCAAGAATGGTCTCGGAATAATTTTTTGGGTCACTGGAGCGGTTGTGGAGGCCGACGGAAGGTCTAGCTCCGGTAAGGGGTGTGGCTGGAGAACAGGCGAATGAGCGGAGGCCAGAGCAGCGGGCTTGGGTGTGGTCGGGTGGAGGCGGTCGCGGTAGGTGGCGCGACACTGAGGAGTCGGCTGTCCCGGTAGGCGGCGTCGGCGAGTCCGGGAGGAGGTGAAGCCGCGAGCTCCGGAGGGTGTCGGTCGAGCAGGGTCGGGCGAAGGTGTCTGCCGGCGTGGCAGAGCGGGGTCTTCGGCGCGTCGTGCGGCGAGCAAGGAGCACCGGGGTGGTGCGGTTGAGCGGCGGAGCGCGACGGCTTCAGCAGAGCCGACGTCTCGGGCAACGGCATCGAGTGCGGTGCAGGCCGGAGGCAGTGCGGCGGTGCGTTGTAGGGGTCGAGGGCGCCGACGTCGTCCCGTCGTGGTCAGAGGAGAACCCTGAGGTCGGCGCCTCAGGGCGTGTGGCGAAACAAGGACACGCACTTTGCGGGTCCTGCTAGGTGATGAAGATAGGCCAAAAGGCTGGTCGGCTTGAAGAACTAGACCCGAGGGGGTCCGGTGTTACTGGAGCGGGCCGCGGCCGGTGGTTCGCGGCGAGTCAGACCAGAACCGCGGCTAGGCCATGGGCTGGCTGTTCGGACTGGGCCGACCGGGGTGAACCGGCTCGGTTGGGCCCCCTTACGTTTGGGGGGCCGTAACTTCTAAACGGCGCGTCCATTTGACGCGCCGTCTGTGGCTGCAGGTTCGTGTCGGCGAGGCGGACTATTTGAAGTGGGTTTCAGGGATTTTGGGTTTTACGCCCGAAGACGGGCGACCCGAAATTATTTAATTTAATAATATTAAATTATTATTAAAGCTTACGACGAACGTACTTTGCGAGCCGGACGTCCATTTGACGTGCTGTCAGAGGCGCTGTGGCGCTGGAGTTGAGACGGTCCTTCCATAGTTGGTTCGGAACCTTTGCAGTTTGGTTTCGTTGCTTGGTGGCACGAAACGCTTAACGCGAATAATTAATTAATTAATTATTCTTGCGTCAGACCTAACTCCTGCTTGGGATGTCCGATTGATGCACCATTAGTAGCAGCGTGACCCCAGTCCTCATGCGGCCTTTTTGAGATGCTTTCCGAAGTGTTCGGGTTGGAGACAAGGTGCGGGACCCACAGGGTCGGGTTCACACGTTTTACGGTGAAACACCACTTTTTCACCCGACATCCATTTGGGGTGTTTAAGTACTCATTTCTGAGTGTTCTTTCGAGGGGATTGCGACGACGCTATATGCCCGCCTAAATTCGGGCCCGAGGCGTGGGCCCCCACGAGGTGGATTTTGGACGTATGCTGCGTTTTTACAACTTATGCTTCATAATTCCGTTCTGGGAAAATGAATAGCCTACACCTCGTGGTTATCTGCAAGGAACACAATGGTATGATCTGCGTGACGTGTTTTGGGATCGAGGTGTGGGCCCCACAGGGCCCCGTTTGCATAACGCGAGGAGTTGCAGCTTCTGCATCCGGAGTTCGTTTTAGGCACCGTCAGCGGCGTTCTGACCCTGAAATCAAGGAAAAGTTGACCAAGGTGGTTTTAGGCATTGAATCCAGAGTTAAGGTATGGGCCCCATGGGCCGACTTTTAAGCTGTGTGCAGCGTACTGCAACTTTTTCATCAAATGTCCGTTTGGGACGTATGAATAGACGATTTGGCATGTTTTTTCGAGAGCATCACGATGGCGCAGTTCGCCTGACCTTTTTCAGGACCGAGGTGTGGGACCCAGGAGACATCGTATGGGAATAAAGCGGTGTTGAGCAATTTTTTCGTCGGGAATCCGTTTCAAGCGATTCAATAGTCTATCTCGCGTGTTTTTATGCGAGGATTATAACGGTGTAATCTTTTTGGGAAAGCATAGACTATTTTAAGATCTCATTAAATGTGGAAACATGAAAGGGCATTGGTCAGAGGTTCCTTTGATGCACTCCAGACCTACGCATGGCAGCGGTGTTAGTGACACCTAGTGATGGCACGGGCAGTGCGGAGTTATCGGACTAGTTCCGAGTTTACCCTCCAGCGGGGCTGGGTAGTGGGCTACCCGTTGACATTAGGGTTTACCCTCCAGTGGGGTTGGGTAGTGGGTTACCCGTTGACCTTAGGGTTTACCCTCCAGCGGGTCTGGGTAGTGGGTTACCCGTTGACCTTAGGGTTTACCCTCCAGCGGGGTTGGGGATTGGGTTACCCGTTGACCTTAGGGTTTACCCTCTAGCGGGGCTGGGCAGTGGGTTACCTGTTCAGCTTAGGGTTCACCCTCCAACGAGGCTGGGAAGTGGGTTACCTATTGACCTTAGGGTTTACCCTCCAGCGGGGCTAGACAGTGGGTTACCCGATGACCCCTTAGGGTTTACCCTCCAGCGGGGTTGGGAAGTGGGTTACCCGACGACCTCTTTGGGTTTACCCTCCAGCTGGGCTGGGCAGTGGGTTACCCGAAGACTTCTTTCAGACTCATCCCTTTCTATGAGGCTAGTCAATGACTTTTTCTCCGTGATTACTAGAGCGGGACCCTTGGTCATACGGTTCAGCGATGAGGCAGCTTTGGCATGCGGGACTGTTGGGCATCAGTTATGGATATCCTTTAAATTGTTGGTGACTTTTCTTGGGCTGAGCTTGGAGATGGAGATTGTAAGAACCCGGGTTTTTTGGAACGGTTCAAAATCTTGACCTTGTTTAACTTTTTGACTAGTTTCTGAGGAAACTAGATTAAATGGGCAGTTTCTGTAAATTTCCAGACTACATGTCATGTACTTTAAGTACACTCCGTGTATGTGTAGGCAAGTGACCGACCGTGTGCTCGCCGAGTACATGTCGTGTGATGACCATGTAGAAATTTTTTATTACACGACGTTTAGTTTTTAATATGTCGTGTATACCCGACCGTGTGGTGGCCATACATGGCGTGTAGGCCATTGGCTGGGTAGAACCAAATACATGTCGTGTTCCCTTTGGACACGCCATATAGTCTGGTCGTGTATGAGGAATATACATTGCGTGTGGGCAAGTCGATGAGGTGGGGAAGAGAAACCCATTACACGCCGTGTACCCCTAGGTACACGCCGTGTACTCATGTCAGCAAGTTCGGAAAGTAAGGCGGCGAAATCAGCCATCTTATGAACAGTTAAATGACATATACATGGTGTGTAGTTCCAAAGTACACGCCATGTACTTTCTTTTTTCGCTAAAAATGGGCAGTAGCCTCATTTTGAGGTTCTGGACAGAACCTCCGCCCCCAAGACGACCGAATCTTCAATCTTCTCCCGGTTCTTCATCCGAAGTCAGATTTGATCACGGTTTAGTGCGTTGGAACCCCCTCGGTAAGGCCTAGATTCCTCTTGGGACGTTGTGTCTGATTTTTGTTCTAGAAAGAGTTATATGGGTTTGAGCGGTATTGAATATTTTGTAGATTTACCGCGTTTTAGACCGATTTGGTGGCTGTTACCGGAGGAGTTGTATCGTACGAGTCTCTAGTAGGTGGGGCATACTTTATTTTGTGTTTTCGCGGTTGTTTGGGTGACTTGGCCTTCGGTGCGTTTTCGGGTATTTTGAGCGGGACCCATTTAATATGCTATTTCATATTGAATTGCTTGTTGGACCTATGGGATGCCTTAGAGTAGTCCCTGTTACCAGTTTGCGTGAGTGGGGCCGGGTAAGGGGTTGTTGGTCGTCGGGGCATTTTGGTCGGGGAACACCAAAATGGTTTTAATTAAAATATTAATGTGTTAAACTGTTTAGTTTAATTTATTAAAGTCTGATATAAATTGCTAGAGGCATTCAAGACCTTAGTGCTGGTATGGGACAACACCTTGCATAGTGCAATTCAACTGTTTAGTTTGTTTTTCCTGGTTATGTTTTCTGTTTACATATGTTATATATGCAATTATTGAATTGCATCTGCTGGACCCCTAGGGTTGTGTTGGGTTTTACCCGGCTACGCTTGAGTGATGCGAATCATAGGTTGGGGCTTTTCCCAGGTTACTTTGGGTGGTTTTTGACCACGGGATTGGGCATCATGGACGTCGGCTTGAGGCAGTACGACTGTCAGGTTGGGGCATGGCCCGGGTTACTTGGATGGCGAGGCCATCAGACTTGAGCGACATGGTCGCAAGGACACGAGGTGTCAGATATCTTGGTGGCTTAGGACTATTTTGGTGATTACCACTCACCGGGACTTTGAGTAGTGTGCACACAGAGATACTCCGTGATGAGGTGGTTTTGACCACTTGTGTGGGTAGAGTCCCCCGTAGTTGTGGTTAGGTATTTTGGTTGGGGGTGCTTGCCGTAGAAAGCCACGTGGGAGGTGAGGAGTCTTCAGGGGATGGACGTGCCTTCGGGACGTTGGTACTTGAGACACGAGGTGTCAAGAGGCACGTGGTGCTGGGTTACTATTTTGGGTGTGCCTTCGGGACGTCGGTACTTAAGACACGAGGTGTCAGGAGGCACTTGGTGTCGGGTTACTATTTTTGGGTGTGCCTTCGGGATGTCGGTACTTTAGACACGAGCTGTCAGGTGGCACATAGTATCGGGCTACACGATAGAGATTCCGGCGTTGGCCAAAGCAGGTGACACTCCATGGTGGTTGTTGAGCACCAATGGAGTTTGTGTTTATTTGTGCATTGTACCGTTTACTGTTTTTTTTTTGAGAAATGCATTACTGCTTAAACACTTATATTTGGTACGCACCGTTGGGTGGTATCCTACTGATATTTTTCTCACACCCTGCACAGGCCCTTCGGGACGCGTGCAGACTTTATGGATTTACGTGTAGGAAAGAGGTCAGCTTCAGGAGCTGGGCTGCGTTAGTTATTGAATAGAGATGGTATGGACCTTGAGGTCATTCCTATCTGGGTTTACTTTGTTTTGTTTAATTTGATGTATTGTCATGCTTACTTGTTGTAGCTACTGTTGGTTAGCCACTGGCGCCCTTTTTATATTCAGTTGAGCATGACTTGCTTTGGATGCATGTTTTACTGTTCTATAGTAGTTTCATGTTAACAGCATGTCGTTGTGTTTATTTATACTACTGTTGTTATATTTATTACTTCCGCTGTTTGTCTATATTGTTTATGCTTCCACTCTACGGGTCTGGTTCGAGTCTTCTGAGTCTTTCTTTCTGTTGCATCTTTACTGTTATACTTGGACCAGTACCCTTATTATGATCCTCCGTGAGGGTATAGCCTCCCCACTATACCTAACAGACCCTCGCTACTATTCAGCAGCCTTTGGCGTTCCGGAGAGGTGCGCCTAAGGTAGTGACACCTGACCCGTTCGGCATTGTTCGGGTGACTGGCCGGGTTCAGGTCATTACAAAGTGGTATCAAAGGAGTTTTTGACAGGGATTTAGTATCAGTGTTTTACTAGCTACTAATGAGTTTTAGGATTCTTGTTTCTTTCTGCTGGTTTTACTATTTGGGATATGGTAGACTGGAGATAGTTGTTACAAGGACTGGGTTTCTAGATTGTGCTTGGGTGCTTGCAGCCCTAGGTATGAGGGATGGACCTAGTTGTCGCAGGTGGGAACTGCTATTTGTTTTTCTCAAATTAAAGTTGATATGATTTCCACCTCAGTGGCTCACTTTATGTGTGATTTTGTTGATGGTGATATGTGACCCTTGACCTGGTTGGTAAGGGAGAATTGGACCTTGGCCCGGTATGACAAGGCTTGGTTTTTTGGCTTTGATAGACACATTTTAGGGTATTTCAATTTCATAATTGCATGTATGCTTTGTGAAGTGATAATTCCATGCGAATGAAAAAAATCAATTGCCATGCTTTATATGCTTTGAAATGTGAATTGGTGAAATTCCTGATAGAACTGCTAGTTGTGAAAATGTGTATGCCATGCTTTATATTTTGTAGAATTGCATGCTACAGGATATTTGGGTCTGACTCTTATGAGAACAGGCATGTACTATGGGTGAGGCAGTGTAACTGTCAGGATTGGGCGACTCGGTCATCGGTTTGAGGCAACATGGGTTGTCAGGACGGGCATGGCCCGAGGTACTTTTGATACTTGGATCTGTTGAGGGCAGGTAAGGAGGCCATGATGCTGGGATGTCGTGGGGCATGGGTTGCGGTGAGGGGGAGTAAGGATAGTTGTTATGCACTACCTTTTACTACTTTCCTTATCTGCGTAGAATATATTGTTATATATATATATATATGGGTTTTCTGACCATTTATGGTATTCAACGGGTCACTCCTTCACGGCTCGATGGAGCATCAGGCGGGAGATGATACAGTGCTGTAGGATCAGGGTCAGACTTCAGTACAGGCAGAGCACGAGCCGCAGGTACAGGCTCAGGGACAGGATCAGGTTCAGGATCCAGTGCAGGCAGGGCAACAGGTGGGATTAACATCGTTCGGGTCATGGCTTGACGAGCAGCTCTGAGCTATCCTGGTACGTGTTTTGCAGGGGATTGACAGAGGCGCGCAGGGTACATAGCATTCTATGGCGTATCTGATGTGGGAGTTACAGTCACAGCACCCACCACTTTTTCAGGGTGAGGGTGGTCCGCGGGCGGCTGAGAACTGGATAGAGAGTATACAGATGATTTTCGAGCAGCTCAAGACGCCTCCAGGGCGGAGGGTCAAGCTGGCGACTTACATGCTGAGCGGA
This sequence comes from Viscum album, assembly GCA_963277665.1. Taxonomy (NCBI): domain Eukaryota; kingdom Viridiplantae; phylum Streptophyta; class Magnoliopsida; order Santalales; family Viscaceae; genus Viscum; species Viscum album. Next base: position 912,865,077 of record OY728126.1, read on the forward strand.
CCGGCGAAGCGTTGGTGGGATGTACAGGTACAGGCTCATAGGCATGAGGGAATATCTTAGAAGGACTTCGAGGACAAGTTCTTTGAGCACTTCTATCCAGAGACACTGAGTGCAGAGAGATCTCGGGAGTTCTTGAGCCTTCAGTAGGGAGACATGTCCGCCATGTACTACACGGATACTTTTACTGAGTTATCTCGCTTTGCACCTGGTATGGTAAGCGACGACGCTGCAAGGGTGAGGCGCTTCGAGGATGGCTTACGACATGCCATTCGGGTCCATGTGAACATTTTCAGGCTGAGTTCTTTCTCTGAGGCGGTTAACCAGGCGCTCATAGCCGAGGGCAATGAGAGACAAACGTCTCTCTTGGGTAGGACGACAACTTCAGGTGACGGTTCTGACAGCAGGAAGCAGGGACGGGATGAGTTCTAGCAGGGTAGTCAGGCCAGGGATTCAGCTAGACCACATCGTGGTAGTTCTTCGGTGATTTGCTTCTAGTGTGGACAGTCGGGACATGTTCGGGCGCAGTGCGATAGGCCTCTGAAGGAGTGTCGGGCATGTGGATAGGACGGGCATCTGGAGAGGTTTTGCAGGCAGCCTTCTCAGATAGCCGGTAGGCAGGGACCAGGATAGACTGTAGCGTCTGGAGTTGGGTCAGGTTCAGTACCCAAAGAGGGTAGTCGAGGTTCAGCTGTGCGCGAAGGTCGTGATAGAGATAGTGGGACCCAGCTGAGGGGTCAGTGGCCGGTGACTGGAGCAGCATCGGGAGGTCAGGCGTTAGGCAGCCGTGTTTCAGGCCAGGTGCACGCCGTGGAGCTGCCAGAGGCTGAGCAGGCTGGTGAGCTGACGACAGTTAGAGGTACACCGCGGTGTGGCCATGATCTCCATGTCTCCTTTTTGGCATGACCTGTAGAGGCATGTCTGTTTTGAGTGCATGTGGTGCACATGATCTATGTGAACTGACTAGATGCTAGTCAGTGGGATTGTCACCATATCGGGTGCGTGATATATTCTATATATATGTATGAGATGCGTAGCATCGGGGCATCGAGGATGCGGGTTACTTGAGGTGCTTAGGGCATCGGGGCATCGCGGATGCGGGTTACTTGAGGTGTCGTGGGCATCGGGGCATCGTGGATGCAGGTTACTTGAGGTGCTAGGCACCAGGACCTCGTAGAGGCAGACACCAGTGTGGTGCGGGATACGTTGGGAGGACACGTGAGTGCCAATGAGGTGCAGGGGTGACGATGCGTCACGGGAGGATTATGTGTCCGGAAAACAGGTTAGTAAACCTTGTTTGCTTTAAATTTTGTTTGGTTGAGACCGAGTAGGCAATTCCTAAGGTGGGGAGCCCCTTGAGGAATTTAGCCAGAACCTTGGGACTGGGGTAGTCCAGGTTTTTTAACCGGGATGGGCGTGTTCAGTGCCATCTCTGGGTTTCGTTCGGTAGCTCGGGGACGAGCTACGTTAAGGTGGGGAGTTTATAAGAACCCAGGTTTTTTGGAACGGGTCAAAATCCCAACCCTGTTTAACTTTTTGACTGGTTTATGAGGAAACTAGATTAAATGGGTAGTTTCTAGAAATTTCCAGACTACATGCCATGTACTTTAAGTACACGTCGTGTATGTGTAGGCGAGTGACCGACCATGTGCTCTTCGAGTACATGCCGTGTGATAACCGTCTAGAAATTTCTTACTACACGGTGTGTAGTTTTTAACACGTCGTGTATACCCGACCGTGTGGTGGCCATACATGGCATGTAGGCCATTGGTCGGGTAGAACCAGGTACACGCCATGTTCCCTTCAGACACGCCGTGTAGTCTGGCCGTGTATGAGGAATATACATGGCGTGTGGGCAAGTCGGTGAGGTGGGGAAGAGAAACCCAGTACACGTCGTGTACTCATGTCGACAGGTTCGGAAAGTAAGGCAGCGGAATCAGTCATCTTATGAACAGTTAAATGACATATACACGGCGTGTAGTCCCAAAGTACACGCCGTGTACTTTCTTTTTTTCACTTAAAACGGGCAGTAGCCTCGTTTTGAGGTTCTGAACAGAACCTCCGCCCCCAAGACGACTGAATCTTCAATCTTCTCCCGGTTCTTCGTCCGAAGTCGGATTCGATCACGGTTTAGTGCGTTGGAACCCCCTCGGTAAGGCCTCGATTCCTCTTGGGCCGTTTTGTCTGATTTTCGTTCTAGAAAGAGTTATAGGGTTTGACCAGTATTGAATCTTTTGTAGATTTACCGTGTTTTAGACCGATTTGGCGGCTGTTACCGAAGTAGTATCGTACGAGTCTCAGGTATGTGGTGCATACTTCATTTTGTGTTTTCGCGGTTGTTTGGGTGACGCGGCCTTCGGTGCGTTTTCGGGTATTTTTGAGCGGGACCCGTTTAATCTGCTATTTCATATTGAATTGCTTGTTGGACCTATGGGATGCCTTTGGGTAGTCCCTGTTACCAGTTTGCGTGAGCGGGGCCGAGTAAGGGGTCATTGCTCGTCAGGTCATTTTGGCCGGGGAACGCCAAAATGGTTTTAATTAAAATATTAATGTGTTAAACTGTTTAGTTTAATTTATTAAATTCTGATATAAATTGCTAGAGGCATTCAGGACCTTAGTGCTGGTATGGGACAACACCTTGCATAGTGCAATTCAACTGTTTAGTTTGTTTTGCCTGGTTATGTTTTCTGTTTACATATGTTATATATGCAATTGCTGAATTGCATCTGCTAGACCCCTAGGGTTGTGTCAGGCTTGGCCCGGTTACGCTTGAGTGATGCGAATCACAGGTTGGGGCTTTTCCCGGGTTACTTTAGGTGGTTTTTGACCACGGGATTGGGTGTCATGGATGTCGGCTTGAGGTAGTACGACTGTCTGGTTGGGGCATGACCCGGGTTACTTGGATGGCGAGGTCATCGGACTTGAGTGACATGGTCTCAGGGACACAAGGTGTCAGATATCTTGGTGGCTTAGGACTATTTTGGTGATTAGCGCTCACTGGGACTTTGATTAGTGTGCACATAGAGATACTCCGTGATGAGGTGGTTTTGACCACTCATGTGGGTAGAGGCCCCCGTAGTTGCGGTTAGGTATTTTGGTTGGGGGTGTTTGCCGTAGAAAGCCACGTGGGAGGTGAGGAGCCTTCAGGGGATGGGCGTGCGTTCGGGACGTTGGTACTTGAGACACGAGGTGTCAGGAGGCATGTGGTGCCGGGTTACTATTTTGGGCGTGCCTTCGGGACATCGGTACTTGAGACACGAGGTGTCAGGAGGCACTTGCTGCCGGGTTACTATTTTGGGCGTGCCTTCGGGACATCAGTACTTGAGACACGAGGTGTCAGGAGGCACTTGGTGCGGGGTTACTATTTTTGGTCGTGCCTTCGGGACGTCGGTACTTGAGACACGAGCTTTCAGGTGGCACATGGTGTCGGGCTACACGACAGAGATTCTGGCGTTGGTCGAAGCAGGTGACACTCCATGGTGGCTGTTGAGCACCAGTGGAGTTTGTGTTTATTTGTGCATTGTACCGTTTACTGTTTTTTTAGAAATGCATGACTACTTAAACACTTATATTTGGTACGCACCGTTGGGTGGTATCCTACTGAGATTTGTCTCACACCCTGCACGGGCCCTTCAGGACGTTTGCATACTTTATGGATTTACGTGCAGGAAAGAGGCCAGCTTCAGGATCTGGGCTGCGTTAGTTATTGAATGGAGATGGTATGGACCTTGAGGTCATGCCTAGCTGGGTTTACTTTGTTTTGTTTACTTTTCTGTATTGGCATGCTTACTTGTTGTAGCTACTGTTGGTTAGCCACTGGCGCCCTTTTTATATTCAGTTGAGCATGACTTGCTTTGGATGCATGTTTTACTATTTTGTAGTAGTTACATGTTAACAGTATGTTGTTGTGTTTATTTTTGTTGCTGTTGTTATATTTATTGCTTCCGCTGTTTGTCTATATTGCTTATGCTTCCTCTCTGCGGGTCTGGTTTGAGTCTGCTGAGTCTTTCTTTCCGCTGCATCTTCACTGTTATACTTGGACCAGTACCCTTATTATGATCCTCCGTGAGGGTATAGCCTCCCCACTATACCTAACAGACTCTCGCTGCTAGTCGGCAGCCTTTGGCGTTCCGGGAAGGTGCGCCTAAGGTAGTGACACCTGACCCGTTCGGCACTGTTCGGGTGGCTGGCCGGGTCTGGGTCGTTACAGAGATCCCCTTACGCACTTGTTCGGGTTTCTTGTTGAGCATATATATATACACACCCTACTTTTGTTCCCACTCCTTAGGTTCAGTTACTCTCCTTCTAGGAGGGGTGAAGACGCGCGGGGTATGTCACGTGCTTTCCGTGTCTAGCTCCTCTTGGTTGGACGAGCCTTCTTCATTTCTCTTGTTGGGTTGAGGTGCACTCTCTCTTTTGTACTCTTACACTATTCTTGATCTGTCTACTGGTCACCATTTTAATATCTCATTTGTTGCTCCCTCGAGCTTTCGAGGCGTCCTACTGAGTATCTTTATACTCACCCCTGCTTGGGCTTTGCCCGCACTTGGTGTGCCCTTGCAGACGACGGACAGGTCGATCGAGACTACAGAGGAGCGTAGGGGACACAGTAGCTTGGGCTGCGTTCAGTGGATGTAGTAGGATTTTCAGATGTGAGGCTCACCAGCTGTTTACTCTCATTTACCTGTTTCCGGGTTGTGTCATCTTTCTAGTTGGGTGTGTGTTTTTTCCCTTTTTATATTCAGTTATCTTGTCAGTACTTTTCAGTACCTTACTTGTACTATTTAGAAGTTGATGCATGACTGTGGTTGGGTTATAGTCGTTTGTCCTTTGGTTTTCTTTTTACTCTGCACTTCTGCATTGAGTTAGCTACGTGTGTGTGTACAGTTTCTTAGGCAAAGGCCTCCCCTAATTTGTTGTGCCTTCGGCGCTAGTCGCTAGCCCCTGACTTATGGAGGCGGGCTTGGGGTAGTGCGGCTCGAGCCTCGGTACGGGTCGGGTCATGACACACTGAGTATAAGAATGATGTGTTATCCCTTGATTGCTTCTCTAGGTACTATAACATACCATCAACATCAAATAGATTCAAGTCCCTTTGTCTTTTGGACTGTAGATAATTCAGTTAGTCCACCCATGTATATCCAAGACTCGTAGGGCCACCTGCAATAACTATTACAAGTGAAAACGAATCAGCAGGCTTCATACCAGCTTTGTCATTAACATCCAACTCAGCACCTTGTGCATCACTAATGCATCTTTGTGACCTCATGAAATGCATGGTTTCGGGAGAATGTAAAGCATGGTTATGCTCCTCAACAAATTGTGTGCACTCATACTGGTTATTGGACATGTAGACAACTCCCATTCGTGCTGGATAATTAGTCCTTATTTCTGCACGTGGCTTTTTGACATTGACATCACGTTTGTCTAACCTTCAGCATCCTTTTTTGCTACATGTATATAATGTTGATGTTACTAAGTTTTTGTCATTTTATGTGTGTTAACATATTGTTTCTGTACACTGAAACCAACAATGCCTCTGTAAGCAACATAAAATGAATAAGTTATAGAATCTGATTTAAAAAACATCTCAATACTTGGTCTCCATGTACTGCTCTGTTTAGAAATGTTTTTGCATGGGGTGTTTTCTTCTGAATTTGGGACTTCATCTCTACCGATGTTAATTTATACACTGCTTTTTGAGTATGTAATTTCATGACTGTTATGCTCTCTCACGTAGCAGTCACACAAATTTTGGAAAGTATTTAAATCAAATGAATTTATGGCCTCTGCATCTTGTAGAGCATTCAAATTCAGGTAGCTTGCTATCATTATGAGCTGTACAATTTTACTGCACAAAATGTCGTATCAAAGTTGTTTGTAATTTGTTTAATGGGGTTCTTTCCTTTGGATCCATTGTAAATTTCCACCGTAAATTTCCACTGGAAATTTCCATTGGAAATTTCCATTGAACTACCCCATTGGAATTTCCCATTGGAATTTCCCATATGAATTTTCTCATGATTTTTTGAAATGAAAATTCTAAGTGGAAAGTTCTACAAACTATCAATATTTTTTTTGTCACCAAAATACAAAATGATATTTGCAGTTTAAATCAATTAAAAATCTCAGTTCTCTTCTTTCGAATCTTTTCAAAATTGGAACTTGGAATTTCAATTATCAATTAATAGTGACATTTTATAGTAGAAATGTCATCAGAGATTTTATTGGAGAAAGTTGCAGTGGACTTTGCGGTGCCAATTAACAGTGAAATTTTGTATAGGTTGTTCTTGAAATCAATATGACATGTCCACTGCAAGGAAAATGTCATTTAGAATTGACATTTGGAACTTGCAGAATAAATTTCCAATGGAATTCCAACCGCAAATTTTGTTTTTCTTTCTGTTTTATATTTTTATAGCCATATAGCATAATATCTTCCACTTTAAATCATTTTCATATTTTAAACCACTTGTTTTGAAATAATTAAAAATTTCAACGCATAATTTGAACTATGATTTCACGATGTTCTTTCTAACAGAGAAAGAGACTACCATAATCCCAAACCTTGATGGGAATGCCTCCTGCAATCGGCTACGCACTTTCAGAAAAGCCCCATGTGAACGCACTTTCAGAAAAGCCCCATGCAGACCCTCCTGAAAACGCGCGCTGCAAACAGCACCTGCAAATGCGGAGTTTGTCCTTGCAATCGTGAAGGTCGTCGGACGGGTATTGCAGCCCCCGACGGAGAATCCCGAAGTTAGCCGCACCGGTATAGCTACGACCGGAGAAAGATTTACGTCACCCTTCTTTAGGCGGGTAATAAATGAGCCTGCCTTTTTTTTTAAATTTCCATTTGGATATTTATTTATTTTTTCTAGTGTTTTAACCTTCAGATACATATACATGACCTGGTAATCATCCTACGGCCAACCTGACGTTCAGGTTAAGATACTGAATCAGAGACTGTGCATATCCATTCGATAGGTTATATAAACATTATTGCCCTTTTGTCACGCGCAGAGCACGTGAGTAATGGCTGGGTGGGGAAAATTTGCAGTTAACGATGCTTCGCCGCCGGCCATGAATTCCCTGCCTCTGGTGGCGCTGTCCTCGTCGAGACCTTTTGTGCTCCCCGACTGTGGATTAGCTTTCCTCTGTTTTGGGGCTGGCCAGTGCATTTGTTCTCCCTGGAAGGCGACGGGAGCATCGCTCCTGGCTTGGCCACAGGTTATCTATAAAACCCTAATTTTAATTATCTCACATTAACTGAAGATTCTTAATTGTCCAATTCTTTTCAGGTCTTGGGAAACAAAGTATGTTGGATAACAAGGCGAACTCGAATTTTAGCAAGTCAACCGGTCTTCCCCGCAAAAGATTCTATCGAGCCCGGGCACATAGCAACCCTCTCAGTGACTCCCACTTCCCAATTCCTATTTCTCCTCAACATGTTGATTATTCTCTTCATTTTTCTCAAGGCGGCTCATTCAAGGTCGAATTTGCCGACATCGGATGTGGCTTTGGAGGGCTTTTGATCAGTCTCTCAACTCTTTTCCCGAAAACCCTAATGATGGGCATGGAAATTAGGGATAAGGTAACGGAGTACGTCAAGGAACGAATTTTGGCATTGAGAGTGGCAAATCCGGGCGAGTACCAGAATATTTCCGTGGTGCGGACCAATTCAATGAAATACATTCCGAATTACTTCGAGAAGGGACAACTGACGAAGATGTTCTTCCTTTTCCCTGATCCTCACTTCAAAGAGAAGAATCATCGTCGCCGTGTGATTAGCACGCACCTGTTAGATGAATATGCATATGTTTTACGAATCGGTGGGATAATTTATACAATTACAGACGTGGAAGAACTGGGCGATTGGATGAAGGCGTGTTTGGAATGCCACCCCATGTTCGAAGGTTTAAAAGAGGAAGAACTTGAAACCGACCCAGTTACTAAGCTGCTGAGTTCTGCAACTGAAGAGGGACAAAAAGTTGCTAGAAATGGTGGCCAGACTTTTCAGGCAGTTTACAGACGGATTGTGCTACCCCTGTGACATGGCGAAGGAGCTTCAAGATCATCTGTTTTTTTGGCTTGATTGCTCAACATCCAGGTTTGGTTGTGCCGTGTTTTCTGATTTCGGAATTTGTCATGAAATCCTGGGACTATTTTATTTGATATTAAGCCCAATATTCCTACCTGTGCTCTTCTGGAGTTCAAATTGCTCCTTTGCTCATTAAAGGAAAATGGCGATGTAAAGGGAATGGGGAGTGGAAATTGAGCTTTTGAGGTAGTGTTTGGTTTGCAATCGAAAGGAAAGTAAATTAATATAATTATCGGTGTTTGCCTCTGGGAACCTGTTCCGTTTATTTGAAGGAAATCAGGAAACATTTCATGATAACCAAACATGTCAAAAAGGGGATAAACCCATTTTTTCCCCTTTCCCTGCCCTTTCCGCCCCTTACCAAACTGGATCTTAAATCATAGAAAAAGTCATTCTGCTCACATGCTTTTAGCCTTACATGAGAGGAAGGGAATCTGGGGTAGCCAAGAACAACTTGCTGGGTGCCAATGGAAGCCAGGTCAGCTGCTCCGACAAGTCATTCTTGGCTGCACCGCACTCTCTACCCTTTCAGGCAAGGCTGGCGGGCACATTCCATGTATGCATATCTTAATCTTCATGTCTTCATGCCTTCATGCATTACAATTATAGAACTATTCGTTCTGTTGCCATGTATGTAGCCTTACATGAAAGGAAGGGAATCCGGGGTAGGCAGGAACTTTCTGGGTGCCAATTAGGGCTGTAAATGAGCTCAAGTACTCGCGAGCTACTCGGGCTCGGCTCAACAAATACTCGAACTCGGCTTGGTTTTTTTCGAGTTGAGCTCGAGCTCGAGCTACTCAAGTACCAACTCGAGTCGAGTTCGAGTATTATAACAACATAATCGAGTAGCTCGCGAGCCTAATCAAGCATCTAATTTTTTAATATATTATTTTTATTCAATATATATGTATTTAATTTTGAGTTCGAGCTTTCGATCTCGAGTACAAATTCGAGTTCGAGCTCAAATTCGAGCTCCATTTTATAATTAAAATTCTGAAAAAGTATTCTAATCGAACTGAGTTGAGCTTAATTGAGTGCTCGATAGAGACCGAGTCGAGCTTGAGCTCGAGCCAGAAAATCAATACTCAGTCAAGCACTGAGCCGAGTTTGAGCACCAAGTTGAAGTACCGAGCTCGAGCTCAAGTACTGAGATACTCGGCTCGACTCGACTACATCCCTAGTGCCAATGGAAGCCAGACTCAGCCAGCTTCTCTGGAAAGTCATTCTTGGCTGCACCGCCCTCTCTTATCGTTTCATGCAAGGCTGCTCAGCACATCCTTTCATCTCCATGCTCCATGTCTCCATGTCTCCATGTCTCCATGTCTCCATGTCTCCATGTCTCCATGTCTCCATGTCTCCATGTCGTCTGCATCTCCATTGCAGGACTGTCTCTGGGGTAACTGCTTTGAAGTTACTTCTTGGGTTCTATGGATGACAGTGTGAGGTGTGGGGGCATTTTCCTTTTGACCAAAGGAAGGCAGAGGGACCATGGCTGGGGAGGGTAAATGGAATATCTCTTGAGTCCCACTCGTGTGAATGGGATTGGGAAATTGATGCACACACCATACAACCCTAATCTTTGGATTTGGGCTCTATGCTTTGGAGGTGAACGAGTGTGTGTGGGACCTCTCTTTAATTTGGTTTTATTCAACAATGTTAAATGCAAGGTGCTATATTGTGTATATAGCATATTGATGGACACTACCAGAATTATGAATTTAATGCAAAGTGAAAATGAGGATACTGAACCCATTGTCATATGCTCATCTACTTTTTTTGTTGTTGGGCACAATAATGTAATTTCCAAAAAAAAAGGCGACATCTTTGATCATGTTGTGTGTAATGCATCATTTATCAAGTTTTTGAACATTTATTTTGTGACTTGGAATGACACGAGTGAGGAGAGCATATCTAATGCTTGAGAATTTGCAATAACATTTTATTGATTGTAATTTTGGGATTTGTTCAATTTGCACTGTAGCACGTGTACTGTATTTTGGAGTAGAGTTCAGTGCATTTTAGTCTTTTATGATTGAATGTGGCCCTAATCCGTCTAAAAACAGCAGTACTTGGTTTATGATGTATAATATCATATATGTTTTTTTTTCCCATCTCCAACCCTGAAATTCTTGATAAACCTCTATTTGAATCACGAATCGCGAATCACATGCTCCCTGCATGTTTGGATATGGATGGGAGGCGTGCCTTTCCCTTTATTCCCTCCCATCAAAGTCTGGCCATATTCATATCCTTTAATAGATATGGGACTTTATTTGCCCAAATCTATCAAAGAATTAGGAAAATACAAGAGTACAATAATGATGGTTTTATATTGCATCATAGTAGTAGTAGAAAAACATTCCTTAAAGAACTGTTGTAGATGTTGGTGGGTAATGGTATGGACATTGATTGGATGGTAGGAGATGGAGCTCGTCGGAGCACATTCCGATGTTGTTCTTCTGAAGAGTTTATTCGTCTCTACCAAATTGGTAGTACAATGAGTTCCAGGTGAATCTTCTTTAGGATACAACGATGAGTTGTTACTTTACATTTGTACTTAGTTGAGAGTAACTCTTGAAGATGCTTTAGAATCAAGAGAGCAGTGAATGAACTTTGTTGTTGTGCACTGACAAAGTGCTTTGAATTGGGCAGATGCATATTCTGAAAAGACGTGCCTTTTCTATATTTAATTTTATCCGTCAGATCGCACCCAATCAAATATGTGGTCCAGATTGCTCCCGTCCCAGTGAATGAATGTGTTCGCTAGATCGCGCTTGATCATATCGACGGTTTAGACCGCACATGTTCAGTGAACTAGGTTGACCCACCAATGTACTCTTTCAGGCCTAGGCTCGAGTCAATGTGAGTATCTGATTCGTCGGAAAAATAAAGGCACCTCTAAGCATCAACACAACATGCGAAGTGCAAAATGCGGCATCAAAGTCAGACATTGCGTGATCACGCGTGCACATCCGTGTGGACGGTGCGTTGCACCACCCCCTTGTCGGAGTTGGTGCCCTATCACCAGCTAACTTTATACTTTTGATTACCAGAATATTAATATTAATTAATATCTTATCACACGACGATTGTTCTTCTACGTAACATTAATGTGATAATGTTTTTAAGAGTATTTTTCGTATTAAAAGGTTATAACAGTTCCACACTATAATGAGAACATTGAGATGTTATGACTGTATTCTTAAACACGTGTCATATGGTCTAGATAATATATGTCTGACAAGACACATATGACGTTTGACTATCAAGTGTTAGAGACTCATAAGACATTGAGATTTTTTCTCACGAAGTTTGTACTTAGTAATCTTAAAGAAGAGAGATTATAAAGACATACTCATTAATAGGAATTCCACATGTTATATGTGTCATTGAATATTTATATCTGCGGTTGTGTGTATTGATTCTTAGACTTGAAATTATTATTAATGCATATTATGAATCATGTACTTTGATGTATGGATGAAAGTTGTGACGACATATGCTTACAACGAGATAACATGTGTTGTGTACGTCATAGTTGATATGACATTGATCGAATAAGTCAAGAAAAGATTTTTCCAGTTTGAGTTAATAGAAGATATCCCTAGCCCCATGATTGAAATGGAGCATTCTGATTAAATCCATAACCATAAAAGTTCATCGCTGAGTTCATTTAAGAGATTCAAAGAAATATAAATTAAAATACGATGGATGTGACAAGGATGACATCATCCATGTTCATCTTGTTTTTCTCTAAATGTTGTAAGATACGATGAATCTCATAGAATAAATGTATGATAAATGTACTATCTACCGTTTTGTATGAAATAAACTTGGAATTTCTGGCTTGTCGCATCCTGAATAATGTACTTTTGCTCCATTCTGATTAAATCCATAACCATAAAAGTTCATCGATGAGTTCATTTAAGAGATTCAAAGAAATATAAATTAAAATATGATGGATGTGACAAGGATGACATCATCCATGTTCATCTTGTTTTTCTCTAAATGTTGTAAGATACGATGAATCTCATAGAATAGATGTATGATAAATGTACTATCTACCGTTTTGTATGGAATAAACTTGGAATTTCTGGCTTGTCGCATCTTGAATAATGTACTTTTGCTCCAAAGAATCTTAGATATCATTTGCGGCCGAAAGATGTTGATATGCGTCGAAGAGTTCATCGATTAATGCATTGAGTATGTGTCTTTGATGCATGAGATTGTCGTTTCCCCATTTTTTTGTCATATGAGAGACTTGAAGTGTCTCATCTTCGGGTGTGGGGGGATTCAGAGTTCAAAGCACATACATCACTTTGAGTATTACAAGTAGCAAGTGCATCCTCTTTTTCCACCTCTTCAAATTGCCATCATTGAATTGCTCCTCATCATGTTGTTAAGTGCCGTCATTTCCATGCTGACCATATTCCACTGTTAAGATTTTTGGGGATATAGGTAGGTAATGATATGGACTTTGCTTGTTTAGTAGTAGACTGTGCCCACTGAGTCAAGTTACAATGTCACTCTCTTTAAGAGTAGATTCTGTTGGGATCGTGAAATTTCTTCAAGTCACCGGAAGTTCACTCACCAGAAGTTCATACTTTAGTAGTTCATCTCGATCTTGTCATAACAATGACAATATGAACTTCCAACATGCATGTAAGCTTATCAGAAGTTCACATACTTTTGATGGTTGTGCAGATTAGTCTACATTTTCCAAATGGAGTTGTGAATAGTGTACTGCTCGAGATTGTTGAGTCAGTGGAAGTTTCAACTGAACGGTTGAGTCAATGGATGGTTGACCACAAATGTCAGATGGCAGTGCAACCTGTTTGACTGACAATGGACCTCTATAAAAGGGAGGTGAGACCAGCTGTTGATGTGTATTGTATTTGTTGCGGAAATGCTGGGAGTCACAACAATAGGATGAGTTTGGTGTTGCGGAAATTCCGGGAGTCTCAATGCAAAAATAAGTCTACGAATGAAAAAAAGGCAGAAGAAAGAAACACTCAGAACATAGAGATTTGCGTGGTTCGAGAAATGATCCCTACGTCCACAGAGAGGCATAAATATCACTATAGTCGGAAGCACAAAATTATAGGGAGTTTTGGGGTTCTCAATCACCCACAAAACCCTAGTTCGAAATGGGCTAATAAGGAGGACGAAACACTATTCCACAAACTGCATAGAAAGTCTGCTATGTTACAATAAAAGGTGGTAGGAATTCCGCATTGCTACAGTGTCACGACCACCCAAGTCCAAGCTGCTATAGTGGTAGACGATTGGAAGTCCGTAGAGGTACAATGCCTTGTCGGTGTTGTCGGTCAACCCTGCTACAATAGCCGTGCCAAAGTCCGCACTACTACAGTGCCTTGTCGATGTCGTCCGGTCAGCTCTGTTATAGCCAGTTAGAGCTACTATAGTTCCCCAAAATTTGGGCTGGGGGCCTTTGACTCATGAACCCTTGAATTAGGGGCACGTTGCCCCTTACAACCCCCAACAAGCTCACCGCAGAGCTCGACCCGCGGAGTTGCGGCCTGGTGCGCAATATGGGCCACAAAGATTTAGCCCAACAACATCTAAAGAGGATCGGGCTACACCAATCCAACATTTGCGGATGAAGATACGTTGGAAACAAAAGAAGAACACATAAACAAAGATTTACGTGATTCAGGAAATAATTCCTACGTCCATGGAGAGATTGAAATATCACCATGAAATTCGGGAGCACAATTACAGGGAGTGTCTCAGAGTTTCTAACACACAGAAACCTTAGCTCGAAATGGGCTAATAAAGAAGATGAATCACAATTCCACAAACTGCACAGAAAGTTCGTTGTGCTACAGTGAAAGACTGGCTGGAAGTCCGCATCACTATAGTGCCGCGCCCACCCAAGTCCAATGTGCTAAAATGTTGGCACCTAGAATTCCACATAGCTATAATACTACTGTCTCCAAAGTTTGAACTGCTACAGTAGTTGTGCCAAAATCCGCACAACAACAGTTCTCTATTAGTGTCGATCGGTCAGCTCTGCTACAGTGTCAGAGTCACTATAGTGCCCCTAAATTTGGGTTGGGGCCTTCGGCCCCTAGACCCCCAGAGCAGGGGCAACAAGCTCACTATGGAGCTCAACTCGTGGAGCTGCGGCCTAGTGCACAGTATGTTCCGCAAACATTCGGCCCAACGTCATCCAAAGAGGAACAGGCTACACCAATACAATAATATTGAACTACGGAAAGTATAATGCTGGATTAGAAGCTACAATGTTTGTAATTCTTGTAATTCTGGTAATATGAAGAATTTACAGTGTTCTCCTTTTGATGTAAGATGAATGTCTGAACCACGTAAAATCTTGTATGTCCATTTACTTTTCCTGTTTTCTCCCCTCTTTTGAGTTTGTGTGTGTGAATGATTTGTCTGCGAATTGGTAATCAGGGCGCAACATGACTTCCTAATTTTGGTGCTTCTAGATACGAGAGAAGAACTGATAGTTGGTTTTTCTGCAGCACTGTTAACTACTAGCAGATACAAATTTATGATGAACTCAATGTTTAACCATCCAATGTTTATATCGGTTGTTCATAACCTTATTCCCCAACAAGTGGTATCAAGAGGTACTTGATGGGACACACTCGACAACTTAGGTAACTTTCTCACTTACCTCAGAGTCATATTGATTTCAATTAGTTTTACTATCATCGAGATATATAACAATAGAAGAAGGTAGGGTTTAGATTATTTAGTTCAACATAACCGATTTTGGTTTTTGGAAGATGTAGATGGAAGACCATCTCATCCAGAAGGATCTCAAACTTTTGTTGGATGAGAAACCCGATAAGATAAAGGAAGGCGGATGGGAAAAGTTGAATAGAAAAGTGTTAGGCTTGGTGAGGATGATGTTGGCACATAACATGTCCTTCAACATCCGTGAGAAGAAGACCACAACTGCACTTATGGTGGACCTGACAGACATGTATGAAAAATTATCAACTTTAAACAAAGTGTTCTTGATGAGATGTTTGTTTAGCTTGAGGTTATCAGAAGGACGGCAAACGACAGATCATGTGAACAAATTCAACATGATCAGAAGTCAGCTCGAGTTAGTGAAAGTAACTTTCACAGATGATGTTTGGGAAATCATATTGCTTTCATCTTTATCGAAATCTTGGGATGACATGGTTACAATGGTATATAATTCCTGTGCAAAGACTGATATTGTATTTGTGGACATTTAGAATTTGATCCTCAATGAGGAGATCAGGAGAAGAGAGGTTCAAGTACCTCTCAGTAGTGCGTTGAATACTAATAGAAGGGGATACTCACCTCATTGGAAGAATCGTCGGTAATCGGAAGAAAACTATGGGGAGAAGAGTTGTGGAAAGTCGACTGGTTTAGGCCTTACCTGTTGGCATAGATGTAAGTGAGGACATGTCCAAAGGAATTGCAGAAGTCACAAGGAAGGCACAAGAAGAACAACTGTCAGATGTTCAAAATCCGTTAACACAATAGATGATGGTAGTGATCTACCACTCACTATTCAAAATCCAATGGAGTCATGGTAGTTGACTATGGTGCATCCTTCCACTTAAGGATTGATCGCAGATGCATGACAAGCTATGTATCTGAAATATTTGGGAATGTTCGCCTAGCAGATGATGAAACTTTGGAAGTGATAAAAAAGGGAGATGTAAATCTATGGATGCAGAATGAGAATTTTCTTCAACTGAAGGGAGTGAGACACATACCAGGTCTCTAGGTGAATCTCATTTCAGTGGGGCAGTTAGATGACGAAGGATCCAATACTACTTTCAACAATGGAGTTTGGAAAGTGACTCTAGGATTGATGGTGTGGCGTGAGGAGTTAAGGACATAACTCTCTATATGATTGTAAGTTCATATGGGAGTGCACTGGCCGAAATTTCATCCTCTAAAAATCCAAAGGTTCGACATTGCATATTTGGTCACCTCAGTGAGAAGAACATGAAGGTTCTAGCAGGGAAGGACATTCTGATGCTCACTTATATAACTATCAGAAGTTGTGAGAGTTGTGTGCTTTGAAAGAAAAAGAAGGTTTCATTCAACTTGAATGGATGGAATCCTAGAGCCAAAAAGCTAGAGCTAGTTCACATGGATGTCTGGGGACCTTCCGCAGTTCAATCTCATGGAGGATCATGCTACTTTGTCACTTTCATTGATGACACCATGGAAGGTATACATTTATTTTTAAAAAACAAATCTGATGTATTTGATACCTTTGTTTAGTGGAAAGGCATGGTGGAGTTGGAAAGTGGTCAGAAATTGAAATGCCTTAGATCTGATAATGGTAGTGAATACAGCAGTAGAAGCTTCTGAAATTTCTGTCAAAAGAAGGGGATTAGGCTTGAGAGAACTGTACCTAGAACACCGCCACCGAATGGAGTTGCAGAGTGGATGAACCAAACTTTAACAGAGAAGGCTAGATGCATGTGTTTGCACTTTGGTATGCCCAAGGCCATCTGGGTGGAAGCAATTAACATGATAACATACTTGGTCAACATAAGTCCAACCTCTACAGTGGGATGAAGTCTACCGAAAGAACTATCTGATAAGATACTGGAATTTTCACACCTCAAAATCTTTGATTGCATTACTTAAGATCTTATTAATGCGAAGGATAGAGATAAGTTGGATGAAAAGTCAAAAACTTGTTTTCTTATAGGCTATGGAAATGAAGAGTTTGACTACTGAATATAGAGTAATAATCAATAGAAGATCATTAGAATTCGAGATGTAATCTTTAATGAAAATATTCTATGGAAATACATGAACTTGGCAGAATTAGAAGTTGATGAAAAGTGGTTAACTACTGAAGTACAAGTTGGCCCGAATGAAAGCATTGGAAATTCACAAATATCAGTGATAACACACATCAAAACAAATGCATCAGAAATTCGACCAACGACAAGTGTTCTAGAATGCTCGAGAACTGTAGAAGTCTGAGGGAAAGCTCTAGTATTAGAGAAATCGACAGTAGGAACACCATAAGTTCAAGCATTGGAAACTAAAGTTTCAGAAAATGAAAAAACTTCTTTGAGAATATATTTTAGAGTTAGATGACCAGTTACAGAGTCGACACAAAGTTGTTACTTCTGAAAGATACTGGGGAACCCAAATGCCCACTAGAGGTAGAGAAGCTAAGTGACTCAAAGTAGTGGGAGTCAACCATGAAGGAAGAAATGAATTCCTTAAAGTTTAACAGAACTTTGAAATTGACTAAACTTCTGAAGAGGAAACGAGCACTGGAGAGAAAATGAGTTTACCATTTGAAAGAAGAAGCTGATGGAAGTAAAAGATATAAGGCATAATTGGCGGTAAAAGGATTCCAACAGAAGGAAAGAACCAATTTCTCATATTTTTTTTCATTGGTAGTTAAGCACACTACCATTTGGATGATGCTGAGCATTGTCGCATCCAACACTTTACACATGGAGCAGATGAATGTGAATGCTGCCTTTCTTCATGAAAATTTGGAGGAGGAAATCTATATGAAGCAACCCATGGGGTTTGGAGACCATTAAAAAGAGGGTTTTATTTACAATTTGAAGCGAAGTCTTTATGGCTTGAAGCAAGAACCTCGACAATGGAACTAGAAGTTCAAGATTTTTATGGATAAAGAGGATTTTATAAGGAGAAACTCCCACCATTGATGTAATTAGAAGTTATGGAATGATGAGACTTATGTTCTACTCTTACTCTATATAGATGACATGTTGGTGGTGGGTTCAATATTTCAACAGAATCAGGAGATGAATAGTAAGTTTTCTGAAAGATTTAAAATGAAAGATCTTGGCCAAGCCAATAAAATCTTGGGGATGAGAATAGAGAGTGAACATAAATCTGATACTCTAGTGTTATCCCATGATTACATTCGAAAGATCATCGAGAAATTTGGGATGACTGGATGTAAATATGTTGGAACTCTCCTTTTCAGACATTTCAAGTTACCCAAGGCACATGTGCCTTCAATGAAAGATGAGGCCAGATACATGGTGGAAGTGTTGTATGTTTTAGCTGTTAGGAGTTTGATGCATGCAATGATATATACTCGACTAGATATTGCCTTTGTAATCGAAGTAGTGAGTCTGTTCATGTCTAACACTGGGAAGGAACATTGGGAAACTGTGAAATGGTTCATTCGATACTTGAAGGGATTATTAGATACAACATTATGCTTCAGGGAAGTTGATCCTCTACAAGGTTTTGTTGATGAAAATTTTATTGGTGATTCTGACACTCGGAAAAGAACAACGGGTTTTGTGTTTACATTTGGTGGAATGATGATCAACTGGATGTCATGGCTATAGGTGGTGGTGACTTTGTCTATAACATAAGCAGAGTATTTAGCAGTTACAGAATCCGAAAAGGTGTTTGTTTGGTTAAAGTGCTTACTGAAGGATCTCGGTAAAGAATTAGGAGGAACATTATTCTGTGACAGTCAGAATTCTATCCACACCACCAAGAATCCAACATTTTACACAAGAATGAAACACATCAACCTAAAGTTCCATTTCATCCAGAATCTGTTGGAAGATAAGGTGTTAAAGCTACAAAAGATCACAGGGAAGCAAAATCTAGACGACATGTTCATTAAGGTGTTAGTCCAAGAAAGCCTGAGGCAACACTGTGCCTTAGTGGAACTCAACTGAATGAAAGGAGGATGGAGAACACTGCATGCACAAGGAAGAAGACTGATTTTCCCAAAGTGTTGGAGGTTTCTGAAGAGGTTCCATGAAACAATATTGAAGTGGGAGATTGTTGGGATCATAAAGTTTCTTCAAGTCACTGGAAGTTCACTCACCGGAAGTTCATACTTCACTAGTTCGTCTCAGTCTTTTCAGAACAATGACAACAAGAACCTTTTGCATGTAGGTAAGCTTACCAGATGTTCACATACTTCTGATGGTTGTGAAGACTGGTCTACGTTTTCCCAATGGAGTTATGAATATTGTATTAGTTGAGACAACTCCGTAGGTGGATGTCTCAGTTGAACAGTTGAGTCAACAGATGGCTGACCACAAATGTAAGATGGCGACACATCCTGTTTGTCTGACAATGGACCTCTATAAAAGGGAGGTGGAACTAACTATTGATACATATTATATTAAACAATGAAAAGTGTAACACTAGATTATGGCTTATAGTGTTTTTAATTCTTGTAATTTTGATAATACAAAGAGTTTTCAGTGTTCTCCCATGGATGTAGTACAAAAGTATGAACCACGTAAAATCTTATGTGTCCATTTACCTTTCCCACCCCCCTATTGTGAGTTTGAGTGTGAATAATTTGTCTGCGAAGTGGTAATCAGGGTGCAACATGACTTACTAATTCCAGTGCTTCTAGACACAAGGGAATAAACAATAGTTGGTTTTTCTGAAGCACCATTAACTATCGATGGATATGTATTTCTGGTGAAGTCAAGGTTCAACCATCTGATGTTTGTATCAGTTGTTCATGCCCTTTTTCCCAAACAGATTCTCCCCCATCAAACTAGTAGTACAATGGGTTGCATGTGCATTCTCTTTAGGATACAATGGTGGGTCATTGCTTTACACTTGTACTTAGTAGAGAGGAACTCTTGAAGTGCCTTTGGAATCAAGAGACTCGCGAGTGAACTTTTTTTGTGCACTAACAAAGTTCCTTTGATGCTTGTGGAAGACTTGGGAGGAATCTCAATTTGAAAGGGGTTTTTTGGATTCTTAGAAGCAGTTCAAGTTGATTTTTCCATCTAACGGAGATTCCATTTTATAGGCATGGAATCATCCATTCAAATAAGTCATCTCACCATTTGTAATTGACTACACTCATACTCTGGAAAGGCATGTATTTTCCAGATTTAATCTCATCCATTAAATCACATCAATCAAATATGTGGCCCAAATTGCTACTGCCCAGTGAACAGATGTGTCTGTTAGATCATGCTTGATTGGATTGATGGTCCAAATCATACCCATTTAGTAAAATAAGTCGATCCATTGGACGTACCTGTTTAGTCCTGAGCCTGAACCGGTGTGACCATCTGATTCTTAAAAAAAAAAACTAAAGCCATCTTTAAGCACCGATACAACATGTGAAGTGCAAAGTGGGTCATCAAAGCGCCGCATTGCATGATTGCACACGTGCGCGTGTACGGTGTGACACACCATCCCCCATAGGATTATGATGCGAAAATGTCGGGAGTTGCAATGACAGAAAGAAACAATTTGGAGAAGAGTAAAAGGAAAAAAACTGAATGAAAACGTAAGAATTTACGTATGGAGAGGCAGAATTTCATTATATGTTAGGAGCACAAATTACAGAGAGATTTCTCAGAGTTTCTAACACAAAGGAACCCTAGCCTGAAATGGGCTACGAAAGGAGGAAGACGATCCACTGTTTCACCAACCGCACAGGAAATACGCATCGCTACAGTGAAAGGTGGCCACCTAAGTCAAAAATGCTACAGTAGCTACTGATTGGAATTTCAAGGAGCTACAACGAATGATTATGGGAAGTTTGCGTTGCTACAGTGCCATGTCGGTGTCGGCCGGTCAGCTCTGCTATAGTGGTCAGTATTGCTACAGTGCCCCCAACAATTTGGGTCGGACCTTTGACCCCCAGAACAGGGGTGTGTTGCCCCTGCAACCCCCAATGAGCTCACCGCAGAGCTCGAGCTGCGGAAGTTGCGGTTTGGTGCGCAGTACGAACCACAAACATTTGACTTAAATATCATCCAAATCGGATCTGGCTACACCGATCCAACAGATTATTCCCATTTTCAATTTTGAATAGTGATGAAGTGTTCCCACTTATAAAAGGAACCCCACTCTAACCCACTTTCCAATATGAGATTCCAACAAGTCTTCCCCTTTAAAAATAATAAAAATTAAAGAAATTTTAATTTTCTTAAAACTCTAAAATCTAACAATTCCCCACTAACTTAAAATATTTAAAATGCATCATTTGAAAATCAAGCATCATACTCTCTTGGAAATAATTTGTATAAATAAAGATGTCTCTTGATTTGAACTTTTATATAGTAAAAACAAATCAAAGTTGAATAGAGAAACAATTGGACATCACATTGAACATATAACTCTTGTTATCAGCCAAATTCTTCCTACACAATTTTGTTCAAATTCCTTAGTTCTTCATCCACTCTTAGACACCATTATGACCATGTGTCGCTTAAAACCGTCGTTAAATCTATTTTTTTTAATTTTAGTAGTGGGTTTTAAAAAACCATTGTGGAATTAATAATTTATATTAATTTTTTATTTATTAATTAAAATTTTAATTACTTAATACTAATCACTAATTATTTATTTATTATTTAATAATGATTAATGATTAATTATAATTATTTATTATTTAAAATTTTAAATAATAATGAATTTTGAATTTTAAATTATTACTTACTAATTATTAATTATCAATTAGTGATTATTTAGATATGTATATATTTGCATATAAACACACACACACAATATATATATATATATAATTTTTATTTTCATATAATTCTATTTAATTATATATTTACAAGTATTTATATATATTTATAAATATTTATATGGATTTATGTATATTTAGGTATATTTACATATATTTATATATATTATGCGAGTATATAGATATAAATATGGATAATTATTTGTATATATATATATGTATATTTAAATGTGTTTTTATATATTTATATATAATCATATTCAATATATATATATATATAATTATGTAAATCTATTTATAATTATATATATAATTATGAATATTTATATGAATTTATGTGTATTTATATATATTTATGCATATTTATATATATTATATGGGTGTATATATATATCTCTATGTGTGTATTTATATACCTTTATATATGTTTTTATATATATTATGTGAGTATGTGCTTGAGCAATGCTCCCCTCATAAGGAAGCTATTTCCTCAAGTTTCGGGTCATAAGTGTCTCCCGCTTTAGAACATGCTTGGATTGAGGATGTGTCTGAGCAGACTCATTCCGGATAGTAGAAGAGGGACGCCCCTTCCGGTTCTAAGTCACAACACATGCATTTGGCAGTCCAACTCCCAACCTAAAATTTGGTCAAGGGATGAGGATGAGGATGGGTGTAATCCCTTTAAAGATATGATAGTCGTGAGAATTGATGAGGAAGTTGATCATGAGGATTCTGACTTTGAGTTGAATGCTCAAGTTGAAATTGATTATCAACCGCAACAATCAAAGAAACTATTAGCCTCAAGCAATTGTGAAGGGAAAAAGAAGCTTTTAGAAGATGTTTCATTGAATCTAAATCCTAGAAATTATGATCTCAGTAGTGGGTTTGATGCTGCTAACCGACTAATTTCCAGTGAATAGAGTCTGGGCTATCAATGTGAACAGGTGAAACTTTCTTTTGTAGTGGGTTCGCCTATACATGTTGTCTCTCCTCAGATGGTTGAATTGAACATGTCTAATCAAAGTCTAGTGGCCATTCCTCCCTTAGACTCAATTGTTTCATCCAAATTTTCTATGAAAATATTTGGATCTTCCATGTGTGTATAAAGACAAACACACTAAACAAATCTACCCCTTCCATGGGTGTGGATTTGAGGTGCACCTCACTTTAAAGCCCTAAAGACTCAAGCCGCATGGTGGTATCTGGTTATAATGTTTAACTCATTTTTCGCACTTGAGTCCCCTGATCCTAGTATGGAGACATTTGAAAATAAGGATGTTGAAGAAGAATCCCCTCTCCCAATTAGGGATGCTACTCGTGAAAGGGATCCTATGAACCAATGGAGATGAGGATGGCATCCTTGTAGTCAGGGTGCTTGGGCAGCACAACACAATACGAGCCTTTTCTCTTCGGCTGAGTATCTGGTGAAACTTGGCATTGACCAAAGACCAGCTGATGTCTTGTTGTCTCTTTGGTTCTTATTCTTAATGAGGGCATGTCTCTCTTGTCTGACACCATTCCTATCCTTTTGTGTCTTATTTTTTTAATAAGAGTCACCGATCCCATCCCCATTCAATAATTATATATAATTATCTTTAATGATATATATATATATATGTATTTTTATATATTCTTGTATATTTTTTATAATTATATATATTTATTGATATTTATATGCATTTATGTATATTTAGGTATATTTATATGTGTGTGTGTGTGTATTTACTCCCTACTTTCTGCTTTGATTGTAAAGTCATGGGTCACTCCAAGGATAACTTTAGAATGTTTTTAACCCATTCTATTTGCTCAATAAATGGGCATGATGTTGTTGATTGCGGGAAAAGGATTAGGCAAGACCATAGAGGGAATGAAAATGTTGATGCTTGTAACGTCCTCACCTTGGTCCATTATGAGTAGTGACCAGACTTGAGAGTTACGGGACCTCAGGCGTGCCTCCCCATACATCAGAGGCTGTTGACTAGCAATGATGGTCTATGGTAGTACCGTGGGAAGAATATACCCCCATATCATAGTGCACAATCATATATAAAAATAACCAAACATCATCCACAACAATAAATAATCAAAGTACACAAAATTAATAAATATATCCATCAATAAATAATAAATGAATGTGAAAGCATACAAACAACCATACAGTCTCACTGGCTACCCACCGGGCCAACCATATATACATAATAAGTAAAAGAAATAAAAGATATTGAACATGAGGCTCTAATACATCCTCAAGCCTCACTTAGTCCCAATCTTCGATCTCATTTGAGCTAACCTGTTTGACCATGCTATCCTGGAACTCTTCCCATCTTGAATCTGTGATCAGTGAAGTTTTCTCGGGTACCCAAGTGTCATGGCCACTCAAGCAGGGTGTGAGTACAACTCAGTAGGGAACCACCAATGCGGTCCCGTGCATAAGTATTAAATGCAGTGTGTACATGTGATATGCTCAGAAAATAAATAAAGTACTATAGAAGCGTAAATAAATAACCACTGTCAATCCTCAGGTTCCACCATGGAATTTGGGATCGACCCAAACCTACTTCGACCAGCGTTGGAGTGTCTCTGAGCATGTCAGCTAATCATGCATATGAATACCAGGCCCAACAAATATATAGTAGTAGGCATGAACGCTGAATCTTGGGTAGTATCCCAAGGAATCCACATAATATCAGGTTGCAATATGATCCCAAGGAGGTATTCCTAAGTGATCAATAGCCATTAGGCGTCATCGCCAAACCTCAAGAGGTAATCCTGAGCATTCCATAGTCATTAGGTATCATCGTCGATTCCTAGGAGGGAATCCTAGGTGTTCAATAGCTATCAGGCGTCATCTTCAAACCCCAGGAGGTAATCTTGACCATTTCATAGTCATCAGGCATCATCACTGATCCTTAGGAGGTAACCCTAGATGATTAATAGTCAACAAGCGTTATCACCAAACCCAATCAGGAATAACCCCCAAACATTCTAACATTTTAGGTGTCATCACTGAACCCAAGGGGTATCACCCTTGGATTTCCATAGTATTAGGCATCATTATCAAGCCTAGGGGTATCACTCTTGGAATTCTGCAGTCATCCAGCATCATCACCAAAGATCATAAAATAATCTGGAGCATTCCATAATAGTAGAATCAAAGGATGGATCCAAGGAGATCATCTAAGTCATCCCATGTATGTAAATATATCTCATAAGGTAATACTTCCCCCATGAACGCTGAATCTTGGGTAATAAAACCAAGTGGTTTGCCTTAGGAGGGGTTTTTCCAATTTTACAAACCATTTCAAATGGCCAAACAGGCTTTATGGTTTCACAAATAATAGTTTTCATTTTTGAACATAAAATCATCTAAACTCTTTGCAAAACCTTTTTAAAATCCCAATTTAACAATCTACATGTTACATATAAAAAAACAAGCGTAAACTCTTTCTTAAAATGATTCAATTCATTTATGAAAGTCCAAATGGCATTAGTAATACATTACATTTTTCTTCCAAAACAAATGCATAACCATTATTAGCGAATGCACCTAGATTTCATAACATGTAAATATAACATATATATACATATAACATATTTTCAAAGAAAGCAAGCAATTATGAAATTCAAACTAAAGGCATAGGCATAGGAGACCTACCTCAAACATGCCATTGTTTGTCGACGACCACCCAAACCGATCCTTGGCACATACACGCACGTGCATGTATACATATATATATACACCCCTAGATGCATTGCACATATTCCCCGCACCATGAGGGAATATGAACAATGAGGGAATATATATATACATGCCTTACCATACGCATGTGCATGCAGGGATCCTCAATACTCGCGACCCAAAACCATCGCAGCGAAGTCCAACACACTACACATATAATTTAATAAAACAATTCAAACACTTAAACAATCTATAAAACACTTCAAAATAACACATCAAAGACTCACTCCAATGACACACTCAACTTCAAGTTGGGAAGCCACTTTGAAACCAAATTTACAAAAATTAGACATTAAAACATACCTTACATAATTTAAAATAATTTACAATACATGTTGAGGAATGCACAACAAGACACACACAAACCCCAAATCCATTTTGAAAAATGACGCACAATAAAAACCTTTGAAACCTCCATCTGCATCACCCACACAATTAAAATAACCAACTGCATAATTAAAATGACCATTTTCTTAATTAAACAAACCGCTGAGAAATTTATTAAACAGTTTTCAAAATGCATTGAAATACTCAAAATAACAAAGGCTTAATCAAAAATTATTTTATGACTACATGCACATAGACGCTACACTAAAACATCAACTGCACCCTTTTCACACACTAACAAATTAACTACACAATTTATAAAGCACTATTTAAACAGTTCAACAAGGGTTTTCATAGAAACAAATACTCATATCATATAGACATACCACTAAACTCATAAACACATCATAAAAATATACTAAACCTTAATTAAAATTGAAATCGCATCAAACAAAAAAAGTTAATAAACATTATAAATTAATTAAATTCACGAATCAACTTATCAACAATAATTTTATGAGGGACCGCCTACCTCGATGTAGGATAACTTCACCAATTTGGTGCGCCAAGTCCACCGCACCTCAATCGCACTTAAAACCACTCAAATAAAGCCTAAAATCAAATCATTAAACCATTTATAATCAAAATCGAAACAAGGAAAATCCCAAAACTGTAACCCGGAAAAACTAATACCCTAACGGAGGAGACCTACCATGGCGATTTCCACCGGTGGTGAAAGGAGAGGGGTTTTCGGAGGTGGCCGCACTGGCGGAGGCCATGCAAGAGAAGGATGAACAGGAGGCGGCCGCGCGGGATGGAGACGGGGTGGCGTCAGACGGGAGGAGGGGCACACGCAGCTGGAAGAGGAGCAGACGGGAGGGGGTGCGTCGGTCCTGTTTGCCGGAGACGGAGCGGAGCGGAGGGATGTCAGGGGGTTGTCCTGCCGGAAGAGAGGAGGGGCGGGCAACGACTTAGGGTTAGGAAGGGGGGCACGCTGCGCAAAACAGGAGGGGGAAGGGGCGCTGTGCGCGACGCACAGGGAGGAAGAACTGTAAGGAAAAAAAAACAATAAAAGAAAGGAAAAAAAAAGAAAAAAAAGAAATAAGATAGAAAATAAAATAAAAGAAAAAAACAATAAAACAAATAAAACTTTAATAAATAATAATAATAATAAACTTAATTAGGATTTTTTTTAAAATTACAATAATAATAATAATAATAACTTAATAATAATAATTATAAACTAAACAATAATAATATTATTATTTGTAATCATAGTAAAAATCATAATAAATTTAATATGATATTAATAAACTTAATATACTTAACAAAATTAATGGAGAGTTAATAATAATAACTTAATTATAATTACGCTATATTAATAAACTTGGTGAGCATAATAATAATAATAATAATAATAATAATTACCATAATTATAATTATTAAAATACATCATTAAACTCATTTTATTTATCTATCTTAAACATGAGGCAGGCTGCACGGTGACCAGGGCAAAGCCGCACAACTTTGAAAACGCCCTGCCCATGCATTGGATGTTATCAAGGGCAAAGAATTCATTCGTCAACAAAATGAAAAAATTTAAAACAGTCTTGATCCGCAGCTCGATGGAAAATTTCAAAGTCTGATAAAATAATAAAATAAGATTAATTTAAAAGTTTGGGTGTGACAATTCTCCCCACCACAAAAACTTTCTACCCCCAGAAAGTTTCCCAGTCGAACGAGGAATCAAACTCGAGTTAGAAATAGGACTAGACCCACAAAAACTCGAACTCGGTGTGACTTTTCACTCCACCAGTCACACCTGACCAACTCTGAGGGAAACTGAAAAGAGAGAACCATCAGGAAATGAGGAGGGTTCTCCCCACCACAAGAACCCGACTAGCACAACCAACATTGAGACTCTCAGCATGAGTTAACTCTGGAACTGCTAACTTGATCCAAGAAGAAACCGCCACATAGAACAAACCTCGAATAAGGCACGACAAGATTCATGGTGGGTCTCCCCACCATTTAAGAACCGCCTAGCTTAAACCAACCAGTATAGACAGACACGAGAACTTCCAACCCAAACCAGAAACCACTGACACATGAGAAAGCCCACATAATAATTCTACCAAATAACGGACTTAACCATGACTCATCATTTCCACAAGAGATGAGCATATCCAAAACGAGCATGTTCTAAAACAAAACAGGTCACATTTGAGGAGGCGCAACTACCGAAATTACAAAAAGACGATATCACCACGCCTTCTTACAACCACAGTGGGGTGATCAAAGAACAAAGACTACAATGAGGAAAAGATACCTTTATGCCTCTTACAGCAAAATAGAACCTTCAAATATGGGAGAGCTACAATAGGGAAATTCAGACCGTCCCCATTTCAGCATTGGAGACAAAAATTAGACCAAGGTGCCCCACACCCAACGATTCCTGACTGCGTGAAAAGCTTCACTCCGAGACCTGTGGCTGGAGCTCTGATGTCTTGAAGCATTTACTGCCCCACAGTTAGTAGCTAACATCTGTCAGTCGAGACTCTTTCTGACGTTGTCGCTAGCAGAACCTCTCTAAGTTCCCCAAACATCCACACCGATAGCAAGTCTTCAATGGATGATGATGAGGCGACTTAAAGTACCCAAACCGGCCACAAAAGAGGCGAAAAAGAGAGTGGCCTGACTAATAGAAGATGGAATTGACGAGAAAACTTGTCTGAGATGGGTTCCTCCGGGTCGCTCTCACAGAATGGGGGAACCATCCCAAACACCAAAGGGAACCAGTCCTTGAACAATAGACGAAGACCCCACACAAGAGAAACATTAACTTATTCCGTAACATTATCTTTAGAGAAAAGGAAACCAACATCTTGAGATGCCCAACGTAGGCCTTCACTATTCATTGTCCTTGTTGGACACTCACGAGCCTTGTCGCTTCCCTTACCTTCACTTCCACAAATATAAACCATCAAATGAGAGTGGTCCTAAACACCTTCCAAGACATACCATCATGAAATGACTAGGATTATCTCCTCTACCAATCCCAAGTTTCACCTTCAAACGGAACTGAACCAACACAGACTGGCTTGGTGAAATCGTTGGTGCTGACGCCCGACCCGGTCCGTGACATGGCTCGAATGGCATTCCCGATCCCCACGGGCTGACAACTAGTGTCGGGCAACAGAATAAACCATCTGGGAATGGTTTGGCCCATAACAAAGATAAACAAACATAAACTAAACAAGCAGACAAATAAAGGATAATAAACCAAACAACTTGGCAGCGAAAAAAAATAATTAAAGAAGCGACGTGACATACCTCAGGTGACCCCGTGGGTCAACACAGAACGTAAACCACACTGGCTCCCAAAAGCGATCCAAGACTGAAACCTGCAACTGAAAGGTAAAGTAGGCATGAGCACCGAGATGCTCAGTAGGAATGCCAAAATATAACCACGTCCTATGCCCCTGCCTTTAGTAAGAAATCCAATCATGCCAGTTTGAAAAATAAGATATAATAAAATAGTGTTTTCCTCCTTTTCAAACTCAAGTAACGAGTTTGCATTATCAAGTAAAGCATTTCACTCCCACTGCATTTTCAAAATAGGTTCCAAGCATACATTAATGTTTCAAATGAAAAGAAATCAGTTTGGATTAAAATATGGTTTTCAAAAAAAGACATCAAGTATAACACAACTGAAATGAAAGTTACATCACAACCAGCACGTCGCAAATGAGCACCATGGGTAATCCCTATAGGTAGCCAGAACAAGTGGGAACCTAGAGACCTCGTACCTCGGTGAAGCGTGGCTTAGAAGACCACAACCCTTAGAAAATGTGGCTTAGAAGACCATGGCCCTCGGAAATTCATATGTTTAGTTAGTGTTGTTGCGTCAATCCTGCTAGACAAACCGGGACAAACTCCTGCCGTGTCATCTAGCGTACTAGTCCTGGTCACCCACCTAGATACCCAGGTTTCCCATTGTACTCTATTCCAAAAAGGTGGTGAGTTTTTATCAAAAGAAAAGAAATGAACATCACACTTTCTTTATCCTAAAACTCACTAAACCGCTCACCACCGTTCTCCCTCCTTAAGCGCATTCCCCTCTTTCACATTATATAAAGCATAAGCCCCATCATTAGGCACATATTCGTACACTCAACATACAATTCATTTTCTAAAACCAAGGGGTTTGCCTTAGGAGGGGTTTTTCCAATTTTACAAACCATTTTAAAGGGCCAAACAGGCTTTATGGTTTCACAAATAATAGTTTTCATTTTTGAACATATAATCATCTAAACTCTTTGCAAAACCTTTTTAAAATCCCAATTTAACAATATACATGTTACATATAAAAAAAAAGCTTGAACTTTTTCTTAAAATTATGAAATTCATTTATGAAAGTCCAAATGGCATTAGTAATACATTACATTTTTTTTCCAAAACAAATGCATAACAATTATTAGCGAATGCACCCAGATTTCATAACATGTAAATATAACATATATATACATATAACATATTTTCAAAGAAAGCAAGCAATTATGAAATTCAAACTAAAGGCATAGGCATAAGAGACCTACCTCAAACATGCCGTTGTTTGTCGACGACCACCCGAACCGATCCTTGGCACATACACGCACGTGCATGTATACATATATATATACACACCCCTATATGCATTGCACATATTCCCCGCACCATGAGGGAATATGCACAATGAGGGAATATATATATACATGCCTTACCATACGCATGTGCATGCAGGGATCCTCAATACTCACGACCCAAAACCATCACAGCGAAGTCCAACACACTACACATATAATTTAATAAAACAATTCAAACACTTAAACAGTCTATAAAACACTTCAAAATAACACATCAAAGACTCACGCCAATGACACACTCAACTTCAAGTTGGGAAGACACTTTGAAACCAAATTTACAACAATTAGACATTAAAACATACCTTACATAATTTAAAATAATTTACAATACATGTTGAGGAATGCACAACAACACACACACAAACCCCAAATCCATTTTGAAAAATGATACACAATAAAAACCTTTGAAAACTCCATCTGCATCACCCACACAATTAAAATAACCAACTGCATAATTAAAATGACCATTTTCTTAATTAAACAAACCGCTGGGAAATTTATTAAACAGTTTTCAAAATGCATCGAAAGACTCAAAATAACAAAGGCTTAATCAAAAATTATTTTATGACTACATGCACATAGATGCTACACTAAAACATCAACTGCACCCTTTGCACACACTAAAAAATTAACTGCACAATTTATAAAGCACTATTTAAACAGTTCAACATGGGTTTTCATAGAAAAAAATACTCATATCATATAAACATACCACTAAACTCATAAACACATCATAAAAATATACTAAACTTTAAGTAAAATTGAAATCACATCAAACAAAAAAAGTTAATAAACATGATAAATTAATTAAATTCACGAATCAACTTATCAACAATAATTTTATGAGGGATCGCCTACCTCGATGTAGGATAACTTCACCAATTTGGTGCGCCAAGTCCACCACACCTCAATTGCACTTAAAACCACTCAAATAAAGCCTAAAATCAAATCATTAAACCATTTATATTAAAATAAAAACAAGGAAAATCCCAAAACCGTAACCCAGAAAAACCAATACCCTAACGGAGGAGACCTACCATGACGATTTCCACCGGTGGTGAAAGGAGAGGGGTTGTCATAGGAGGCCGCACCGGTGGAGGCTGTGCAAGAGAAGGATGAACAGGAGGCGGCCACGTGGGATGGGGCCGGGGTGGCATCAGACGGGAGGAGGGGCACGCACAGTTGGAAGAGGAGCGGACGAGAGGGGGTGCGTCGGTCCTGTTCGCCGGAGACGGAGCTGAGCGGAGGGATGTCGGGGGGTTGTACTGCCAGAAGAGAGGAGGGGCGGGCGGCGACCTAGGGTTAGTAAGGGGGGTACGCTACGCAAAACAGGAGGGGGAAGGGGCGTTGTGCGCGACGCACAGGGAGGAAGAACAACAAGAAAAAAAAAACAATAAAATAAAGGAAAAAGAAAAGAAAAGAAAGAAATAAGATAGAAAATAAAATAAAAGAAAAAATAATAAAACAAATAAAACTTTAATAAATAATAATAATAATAAACTTAATAAGGATTTTTTTAAAAAATCCAATAATAATAATAATAATAACTTAATAATAATTATTATAAACTAAACAATAATAATATTATTATTTGTAATCATAATAAAAATCATAATAAATTTAATATGATATTAATAAACTTAATATACTTAACAAAATTAATGGAGAGTTAATAATAATAACTTAATTATAATTACTCTATATTAATAAACTTGGTGAGCATAATAATAATAATAATAATAATAATAATAATAAAAATAATTACCATAATTATAATTATTAAAATACATCATTAAAATCATTTTATTTATCTATCTTGAACATGAGGCAGGCCACACGGTGACCAGGGCAAAGCTGCACAGCTTTGAAAATGCCCTGCCCATGCACTGGATGTTGTCAAGGGCAAAACATTCATTCGTCAACAAAATGCAAAAATTTAAAACAGGCTTGATCCGCAGCTCGATGGAAAATTTCAAAGTCTGATAAAATAATAAAATAATATTAATTTAAAAGTTCGGGTGTGACAATATAACAAGCTCTACCTCTCCAAGGCATAACCTATAATGGTCACTACGACCATAAAAGGATCACATCATCAGTTCGGGTTCTAAGGTTCCACCTGTAACCATCACTACCCATTTTCTACGCACACCCTCTCACTTGGGTCAACATGTTACTGGGCACCCACTGGGGTCCCCTAGGTCTCATCTCAGTCAGGACACCCTATCAGGGTCCTCTTATCTCAAATGTATCTCTCAGGTTAACACCCATCACTCGGAGGGCATAATGTCCCTTGAAATCATCAAGTATCATTGAGGCCTCACTATCCTCCTATGAAAATCCATATGACAACTCTCTAAAGAGAAGTCTCAAGGCCCTTCTTAGTACCCAAGTTATGCCAAGGTCGGCCGAACACCCAACCTGTCATCAAATTACCCAAGGCTCATTCATCTGATTCTTATACACTAGAGGGGAAGAACACTCACCCCACACTAGCCTAAATTGATCCAAAGGCATCTAAGGAATCATATGGGTTTCACATGGACAACCCCTAGGCCATCCATCTTAGCTCATCACTAACCTCTACTTGGAGGTCTCTAAGGGGTCCCACTACTTGGGTTCCTACATTACGTTTATCAAATTTAATAAACAAACCTCATGGTGTCTCAGTGTTCCAAGGCATACATAGTCATAATCAAGGCCTCAAACATCAATGATCAAGGTAAACCAACCAATGCCCAAGGACCCACGTGGCCTTGGAACTTTGTTCAGTTCACTCGAGGGCTTCACATTTTAATTAAATAATTATTTATTTTAAATCGGTCAACCGCCTTTAGTGGTAAGACATCACCTCACATGAAAAAATAAATATTTTTCATTACTATAAGGTTTAGAACATTGGGACACCTACCTCAATCAATCCATTTCCCTTTTTAAACGTAGCCTAAAAACTCTCTCCTGAGATTTTTCAAGTCCTTTCATCCACCACCTGTCTATGTGAGGCCTTGTCTCATATCCAAATCACCAAATAAATTAATTATAATCAAATTATAATTAATTAATTAATTACAATTAATTTAAAACAATTTTACAATTTAATTTAAAATAATTTTACAATTTAATTTAAATAGGAATAAATGCCTAAAATCTCATCGATTTACCTCATCACACCGAAACTTAGAGTGATGGGGTGTAGTCCACTCCCAACGCATCCCTAAACCTAAGATATATTAAATACTAAATTAAAAACACTAATTCCATGAAAAAATATTTTAATTTAGGCCCAACACACTTGCAAAATCCAAAGGTGATGTACCGTCATTGATACGATGCATGACAATGTGCAAACAACGTCTCAGGTTATCCTCTGGCTAATCCAAGAAAAAGCCCCATCAGAAATTAATGATTCCACCATGGTCTAATGGAATCAGTGCCAAGCCGTAAAATGGTTCCATTGAAATCAGCTACCAACCAAGAAGAGAGAATAACAAAGGGAGCAATGGACAACCATCCTAGAAAACGCCACCAAATTGCACCTAGAACCACCCTAAATGAAGGTAGGGGTAGGAAGACAGGGGGATGCACTAATTGTATGGCCCTCCCCATGTGATTTCTCGAGCCAAAATAGGGGGGGGGGTTATTTTTTAAAAAAATTGCCAACACTATATTGCAACATGAACATAGTGTCCACATCGTGATTCTTAGGGTAGTACCCCCTTTCCCTCAACCATCCCTCTTTCGTACCCTAAACACCTGGAACACATCCCATGAAACACTTTCATGGTGTGAGAGGTCCTTTCACACCATGAAAGTCCCGCTGCTACACTTTTCAGTGGCCATGGCCCTTGACCACTCCTCAAACTTTCACCTGAACCCTCAGAATATCAACCAAACCTTAAACCATCATTTAAGGATGCTCAAACTCTCAGAAAATCATTTTGAGCCTTGGTTCTAAAAAAAACATCCACTAACTCAAAAGTTCAAATTTCTCTTGAATTTCATAACCTCTTAGGCCACGAAGTATTACAAGATCCCCACCATAACACTTCTTATCTTCAAAAAGTCTCATCATCCATTTAACTAAAAAACTCAACCTACTTAGTCACCAATCCATTATCAAATCATCATGTTCCATCTTTGAACACCAAAGGAGCCTCCACTATGCAACACTAAACATGAGGTGTCTAATTCATAAAAAACCAGGCCACCACTCGCTACCATCACTGAAACCTCTAGAAGAAACTCCATGAAACCCATCTATCCTGGGATACCATTGTGTCTTTAAAAAACCCATCAACTGGATTATGGTGCTCCCCACCATAAGACTCAACTCTTAATGGCTGATTCTGATCCACAGTGATCCCCACCATAGAAATCGCCTATTGAAACACATTCTTAGTGATCCAACAAGCTGCTTGGTGCAACATTCATCTCTTTACACCCAAATACATATGAATACACCAATCAAAATCTATTACTACCTCTCATATCTGATTTTGAACCGAACCAGATGAGTATTCACCGCCCATGCACAGGGCCAGCATACACCGACCTCTCCTCAAAAGGTTCTAACCAAACCCCAAAATACCCTCATCGCACCAAATACGATGTATATGAACCACGATACTGGATTCCCTTTCTTTCCCATGCATTTTCATCTCAAAAAACACCTTCATTACATTTCACCACACAATTCACCCCCCTGAATCACATGATGAAACTAGTTCACCCCTTGAACCATGTCATGAATTGCTGGTTCACCCCCTGAACCATGTGATGTATCATGATTCACCTCATGATTCACCTTCCAATCACACCAGAATTGCAACACCCCAAGGATTTAAAAATAAATTGAAATTCATGAAACATTGTTTTAAGTAGATATTTATAACTAGCCTTTAAACATAATTTTTCCACTTTTATGTTTTGAATTTTGAAAAATGGACATACACAGTTGCAATCAGTATGTTATTTAGAGTCTGATAAAACCAACTTGATTTTTTTGTGAATAGTAACATACCTTTATGAATAGTAATGTTACCCTTATGAATAGTAACACACCCTTATGAATATTAATCTCACCTATGATAGTATATATATAATATTTAATTGAAAGTATGATATACCCATCTATTAGAATAAGTAAATAAATGTTTTAAAACTGGTATTTTTTGAATAAGATATTATTTTATTTACAAATTTAATTTCTCATATTTAGAAAAATATTTTGATAAAATGGAGTTAATTTTTGGATTCTACACGTCGAAAAATAGTTGGGGTAAATTTTTGGTAATTTTATGAAATACTTGAATTTTTTATGAATAGTGAAATATGATAATTTAAAAATTAAGCTAAATACTTGATTTATGGAGTCATGGATGATGTTCTGATGATGTAAGAACACTTGGTTCAAACTCACATGCACTTATTACTATTTTTGGTCTTGGAATCATAAATATTTCTTGGCTTGTGGCAAAATAATAAAATAATGATTAAAATAATGTAATACTCCTCTCCTCCACTATAAATACCACCCACTCCCCCCTCTTCCTCCCATATCTCTAAAGCATTGAGATTTGCCTACTTTCTACCCAATACTCCTACCAAGACCCTTCCCCACGTTCAAGACCTACTGGTCTCACCAAAAGGCCAAAATCAAAGGCCTTAAGGAGGATCTCAAGGAGAAGAGATCAAGAGGTAAACATCCTCTTTTTTATTTTCTTTATTTTATTTTAATTTTCTTTCCTATTATTCTTATTTCCTCACCACCCCTTATCTAAGAGGCATGAATGATCCAGAATATTATATATATTCTGGATGTTATCATTTTTATAGAAGATTCACCATTATACTTCTTCTCCTCTCCCACTTATTCTAGAAATTAAAACACCGTCCGTGATGTGTCAATTTACCAACATCGTGGACGATGTGATTTCAATTTCCTTTACTTAATTCAAGGCTATCCATGAAACCATTTTTTGGTTGAACCAGATTTTAATTTATGTATTATATATTATATAAGGTTCTGGAATCATTTTGTACACATGTTATTAATTTATAAAACAAAACGAGTTCATTATGATCGAAGAATCACCAAAATGACCTAAACAAATATCAATAATGTTTTAACATATGAATCATCCTCATGTTAGAATTCAAAATGATAAATGGTATAATTTATATTTATTTAAATATGTAAATATCATTCTATCCCAATTTTGGAGTTTCACTTCCAATCGACAAGAATATCAATCATGAACCGATCATGAAAATCATGTAAAGAACGCACCCAAAACAATGTAAATAACAAAATATTATTAATAAATGTGTTGAATGATGTTGTGAAATGATCATATAAGGTGTTATAAGCATGAATATGTTTCTATAATATATTAATAACACTATTTTAACCATTATATAGGAGGTTTAAACACATTTTAAGTAAGACTAACTTGAGGTAAGAGAATTCTTAACCCGATTTTCATTATTTGGGTTAACCTTATACTTTATTCATTTTGAGGTATTGAGATCATTTGTGTGATGATTTTTTGTTTATATTATGTTTTATTATGTGTATTTATATTGTATACACATATCCTTTCCATTCTATTAATTCCCACTCCAATTATATTTCTAAGGGACTTTCCTTTTTAAAAGTCTCTTTAATGAAATTCAAAAAGATTGTTTATATATATATGGAATGAGTGATTATCCTGATTTCATGATACTTTATTACCATGGTATGTTCCTTGGACATAATTATGTTGGTTTGATCTCATTATAGCTCAATATATGTTGGGTTTAGCCCATTATATCTCAAGATATGTTGGGTTGATCCTATTAAAGCTCAAGATATGACAGGTGAGCCCCATTATAGCTCTCCAATGCATTGGGTACTTCAGAGGTGGAATTTGACCAAATGGTTATTACATATGTAAGGGTGATTGTAATAGTGATATGGTAAATATGTCCCAAGACAACTACATGATGTTTCCATGCACGTTAGCAAGTTTTTATGATATGGGTTTTATTAGTTTTTATGTTATCACTTGACTAATGATTTCTTTCCTTATATACCTTACTGAGATTTTTATACTCATCTCATGTTTTTAAATGTTTTTTCACAGGTTATAAGGATGTGTAATAGAAATAAGGAAGTCAATTTAAATGTCATGAATATTTTTCAAAGAAATTATGTTTTATTTGAAAAGTTTTATATTTTGAAAAAATGGATATTGTTTTAATAGTATCCAAATAGATTATTATGAGATGTTATGTATGTTTTATGTCATAATTACCTAAAACTCTAAACCTGAAAAGATCCTCAATTTGTAAGAATGTATGTTCCTATCTAAAACTTAGGATTATGTAATGTATTAAGGCTGAGTTCTTATAAGAATCACCCTAATCCTAATTTCAACACATATTCTTCATCTAATATCACATCTAAATCTCAAATATGGTATTCAACACAGAACTAGATAATTTAGATTTACAACTCACCAACATCCAAAAGTCACCTCAACCATCCAATGAATGGTCCTATCACACCCATGAATCTAATAATATGAGGTCATTACTTCATGGATTAGACTCCATCCATTACCGCATGTAATGTCTGGACATGACTATCCTTCTCATACCAGAGTGCCAACCTAAAATATCAATCAGCACCCATTCCTGGATAATGGGAACATTGTCCATGGTAACTGCCAGATTTCTAATCATAATGAGGGTCACAAACTCAAAAATAAAATAGTTTACTCCATAATAAATGACATACCTTATACTACTCCATGAGAACTACCTTAACAAGTTACAATATCACAAGCGTGTAGCTCCTCCCAAGCCACACTCATTTCATCATAGACATCGCCTTCCTATAATAAACACCTAGATTGACCATGCTACCACAATTGATCCATTTTCAATGTATCCTCTACCATATAGGGATGTTTCTCATTATCATCAATCCCCAGGCAACCAGGTCCTATAATATCTCATTTATTGCATCGATCCTCTTCCCCACACTACTGATCACCGATTTAAAACTCAACAACGCCACACGTATTCAACACACACTTCCTCAATCTCATCCAAAAGTAATAGGTGTATGCTCATTTAATGCCCAATCACATCAACCCAACTCACAATTCCATGAGTCATGTATCATACATTCTAGGATCACATGCTAAAACCACTGACCATGACCTCATGCATGTTAGTATTATCAAAATAGAAGCACCCCTGTTATATTTTCCAACAACCTGACATCCCTCACATGTCGAATAAAAATCTAATGATAACTCAACAATCGAGTTTCATTCTAAAACTGTAAGCATCTATCCATTCTCTACCGTTGTACCACTTGGGAATACACACAACACATATAGGTCTAAGTATCCTATTGATCATGATCTCGAAACCAAACTTCAATACCCAAAGCACCATCACTCAAGGTTCTTCCCTCATGAAAGACCAAGGAATAATAATGCCTATACCATATCCCTAATAGAACCTCATATGCACTGATCTCAAGGCAAGGCACCTACCCATTCCTTCCATTTTCACAAAAAATAAGGCATCACTATGCCTGTATCCCATATTTAGCGGCACATCTTCTTCATAAACCTCAACCCAATGCATATATTCATGATTTCATCCTTAAAGACACTCACAAGACTGGGATAAACCTCACTTGTGTTACCCTCATATATATCATCTCATCCATAACACTCAAATTTCTAACATTTTGAGCTGTATCTCAAAACACTAGGCTCTCCCACCTAACCCATATATTACATCTCATGTAAACCACAAGTCATGGGAAACACCTCACTTTTCCCATCTTAAATATAACATGGAAGCTCACATTAAAAAACAACCACTTTAGGGTCTCATATATGTATCAGGCATCACATTCCAAAACCACCGCCCCTACAAAGCACTAATTCTCATCAGACACCCATATATGGGACTGAGCCCTTTAGAATCCAAAAACTCAGGTTAATCCTCACTAGGCTTCTACATATAGAAGTCACCCCCTAGAGGATCATATTCTCACTGATCAATATATTTGTACAATGGCATCAACCTATCACGATCCATATCGAGTAACCATAGCCAGATGGTTTGGTTAAGTATGATTTAATTCCAATCTATACAAGAAAAAACTATATAGGTTATTACTAAAACTTTAAATAACCAAACCTATTTTATAAATCACCCTAAGGGGGTTCATTACATGGAATCTAATTCCAGTATTGGCATACTAGGGTCTATATGCATATCATATACCAAGGGTATGCTTATCCATTATCATCAAGAATCTCACCATAGATCCACATGACCTATCACTATAATAAAAATATAATGTGGTTTGGCTGAGTAGAATGTAATTACAAGTTATATGGGAAATACCATAAAAGTTGTTATTGACATTTTAAACAGAAACTCTCTATCTCCAGTGATGTCAATCACACACAGTTTTGTGTATGTCATGCGAATCCTATGTGATGAACATGATTCATGTACACTGACCTTTTTCCATTGATCCAAGAGCCAAAAATTAACTTGCATCTTACCAATAGGCCACGAGACAAAACTCCATAAATCATAAATCTCAAAACTTATGTGCATTATTCTAGATGAAAATCAGACAACCATAAAATCAAAATCCAAGAATATAAATTCCATTCCTTGGTAACCTAGACTTCCTACTGAAAAAGGTGTTCATGATGCACTAGTCTGATATCCATCACATGATGTGACACATCCCTATGTCACCTATTTATCATCTCCCTAAATAGTAAGGAAAAATAAAAACTCTGATACTCTCTATGATATCAATCACATAAAACCTCTGATACCACCTTTTAATGTCCCCACCCTAGTCCACTATGAGCAGTGATCAAACCAAGGAGTTACTGGACCTTAGGTATGCCTCCTCATATGCTAGAGGCTACTGACTAGCAGTGGGGGTATAGGAAAGTACTGTGGGAAGACTATAACCCCTTATCAGAGTGCGTAATCATAGATGAAAATAACCAAAAATTATCCATGATAGTAAATAATCAGAGTATTTGAAAGTAATAAACATATCCATCAATAACTAATAAATGAATTTGGAATCATACATATAATCATATAGTCTCACTGGCCTCCCATTGGGTTAACCACATATATAGAATAAATAAAATAAATAAAAGATGATGAACATGAGACTCTACTAAATACTTGAGCCTCACCTCATCCCAATCTTCGATCCCATCTGAGATATCCTGCTTGACCATGATATCTAAGGCCTCTACCCATCCTGAACTTGAGATCAGTGAAATCTGCTCAGGTACCCAAGTGTTATGGCCATATGAGAAAGGTGTGAGTACAATTTAGTAGGGAACCACCAATTTGGTCCCATAAATAATAAGTAAATGTTATATGTACATGTGATATTCTCAAAAAATAAATAAAGTACCGTAGAAACATAAATAATAAACCATTATCAATACTTAGGTTTTACCATGGGACCTAGGCTCGACCCAAACCTATTTTTACTAGTGCCAGAGTGTCTCTGAGCATGTAAGATAATCATGCCTACCAATACCGGGCCTAATGACCATATAGTAGAAGGATTAAATGGTGTATCCTGGGTAGTATCCCAAGGAATACATATAGTATTAGGCTGTAAGCTGATCCCTAGAAGTTAATCCTAAGCAATCAATTATCACAATTATTGAACCCCAAGAGGTAATAATAAGAATTTCATAGTCATAAAACATCATTGCTAATCCCTAGAAATGAATCCTAGGTGATCAATAGCCATCAGGCATCAATGACGAACCCTATGAGGTAATCATGAGCATTCCATATTCATTAGGCATCATCATCGATCCCTATGAGGAAATTTTAGGTGATCAATATTCATTAGGCATTATCTCCAAACCTAAGGTGGAATCACCCCAAGGTGTTCTAAAGTATCAAAAATAATCACCAAACCCAATGGATATCACCCTTGGTGTTCCATAGTATTATGAATCATCACTTAACCCAAGGGAATTGGAGTTCTATAGTCATTAGATGTCATTTTTGAACCTCAGGAGGTAATACAGAGCATTCTATAGTATCAAGATCAAAGGCTAGATCCAATGAGATAATCAATTGTATCCCATGTATATAAATACATCATGGAGGGTAACACTTCCTCTTATAACATCTCATTAGGCCTAGATATCTACTTGATATCTTCTCACATAATAAGTTCAGACTCTCAAGGTAATCACTTGTAATGGTCACTATGACTATAAAAGCCTCACATCATTAGTCTGGGTTCTAAGGGGATACCCATGACCATCACTACCCATTTCCCATGCACACCTTCTCACTAGGGTCAACATGTCACTGGGAACCCACCTGGCCCCACTAGGTCTCATCTCATTCCGAGCACTATACTAGGGTTCTCTTATATCAAATGCATCTCTCAGGTTATCACCCACCACTCAGAGGGAATAACGTCCCTTAAAACCTTATAGTTTCATCGATGCCTCACTGACCTCATAGAAAAATCCATACAACACCTCTCTAAAGAGAAGGATCAAGGCCCTTATTAGTACCTAAGTTATCTCAAGGTTAGTCCAAACACCTGACCTGTCATCAAAATACCCAAGGCTCATCCACCCGATGGTTATACACTAGCAAAGAAGAACACTCCCCCACACTTGTCTCAACTATCATGAAGGATTATAAGACATATCATGGGTTTTGCATGGAAAACCCCTAGGTCATCCAAATTAACTCATCATTAACCTCTACTTAGAGGTCTATACAGGATCCCACTACTAGGGATACTACATTACATTTATAAAATTTAATAAACACCCCTCTTGGGGTCTCAATATTCTAAGGAATATATAGTCATAATAAAGGGATCATTCAACAACCATTGAGAAAAACCAGCCAGTGCTCAAGGTCCCATGTGGCATTAGCACTATGTTCATTTCACTCAAGGTCTTCACATTTTAATTAAAAAATTATTTAATTTAAACTGGTAAACCACCCTTTGTGGAGAGACCACACCTCACATGAAAAATAAATAATGTTCATTACAACAAGGGTTAGTATGCCAGACCATTTACCTTAATCAATCCATTATCCTTTTTATACGCAGCTCGAAAACTATCATCCAAGCTCATCTAAGTCCTTTCGGCCACTGATTGTTCACAAGAGGCTTTTTCTCATATCCAAATCACCAAATTAATTAATTATAATCAAATTATAATTAATTATTTAATTATAATTAATTTTATTTTTTTATATTTTTTTCAAATAGTTATAAATTCATAAAAGCTCACCATTTAACCTCATCACACATAAACCATGAGTAATGAGGTGTATTCCACTCTCAAAGAATCCATGGTCCTAAAAAACACAAATGTACCATTTAAAAACACCGATTCCATAACCAAATAATTTAATTTAGGGACAAAACACTTGAAAAATCCAAAGGTGACGTGACTTTGCTAAAATGAAACGTGACAACATTCAGACAACATCTTATGTTCTTCTCTAGGTTGGTCAAAAAAATATCCATTAGAAACAACCGATTCCACCATCCCCTAGTGGAATCGGTGCTAAGACCTATAATGGTTCACATTGAAATCAGTGACCAAATAAGGAGGGTGAATAACATATGGAGTAATGGACAACCATACCTGAAAATTACATCAAATTTCACTCGTAACTTCCCTAAATGGAGAAGGAAGGAGAGAGGAATAGAGGGGGAAGCACTGGTCATAAGGCCCTCCCCGCGTGCCTGCCTGAGCCAAATAATAGGGGGGAGGGTCATTCCCCCTTTTAATTTTTTAGAAAAAATTACAACACTATGTCATGATATGAACATAGTTTTCACATCATGATTCTTTGAAAAGTGAACCCTTCTCCCATGGACATCCCTCTTTCACACCCTGAACACCTGGAACGCACCCCATGAACCACTTTCATAGCGTGAATGGAAATTTCACACCATGAAAATCCTATTGCTATAATTTTCAGTAGCTCAAAACCTTGACCAATCCTCTGATGTTCACCTGAACCCTTGAGATGTCCATCAATCCTTAAATCATGTCTAAAAAATCATTTAAATTTTTTCAAACCCTCAAAAATTCATTATGAGTCCCGGTTCTCAAAATGATCCGTATGCCAACTCAAAAATTCAAATTCCTCTTGAATTTAATAACCTATCTGAATATGAAATGATTATTCTAAGAGAATTATGGGGGATTGGGTCAATTATAAAAGGCATTAGGCTCAAAGTAGCTTTAGACTCCTAAAGTGGATGTAACTCCACCAGTGTCAGAGTAAGGTGTGGCGATTGTAAAAGGGAAGGAAGAAGGTAACTCTCATGCTGGGGGTTCCTCTCAACATGGGTTTCAATCTTCTTCTTCTCATGTTCATCATGTGCATGGATCCTTAGTGGGTCCATATTCAAATGAAAATACCCAATCTGAGGAGGATTCTTTGCTTTCT
Organism: Viscum album; assembly: GCA_963277665.1. Lineage (NCBI taxonomy): Eukaryota > Viridiplantae > Streptophyta > Magnoliopsida > Santalales > Viscaceae > Viscum > Viscum album. Next base: position 912,908,918 of record OY728126.1, read on the forward strand.
ATTTCTCCAAAGAAGAACTCATATAAAGTATCTTTTTTTAAAGGGAAGATTCCCCTAGTGTATGATGAGAGATTTCAAATGGTGATTCCAAAAAATGATACTCCTAAGAAGGATTATACTCAAGAAAAAGTCAGTTGGTGCACTAAGGGTACCTCCCTAATTCCAAGTGTACAGGGGTAGGAGCACCTTGCTCTTTATTCTAATCAAGGGGATAAAAATCTAAAAGATAAGGAAGAATATAGACTTGTTTCTTGTACTCAAAATCTAATAACTGATGCAGTTTCTAAAAATGAAGATTTTAGCGACAATGTGATCAAGCCTGCTCCCACTACTCAAGCTAGAGCCAGTCATGAGTATGTGGTTATTGTGCCTGTAACATTGGTCTATGAAGATAACATGTGCATGAATCCTAAATGGAGAAGAGGACGTCACCCCCGTGGTTGGGGGGCCCATAACAATATGAGACTTCATTCTCAGGATGAGTATTTGGATAATATTAGCTTCCCTCCTTAGCTTTGGCATTGCAATATATTTTCTATTTTCAAGATGAGGGCATTTTTTTCATTTTTGACCTTATCTTCCCTCTTGTCTTTTCTCTTCCTTTTAATAAATGGGAAGAGCATATGAACTCTATGTTCTACATGTTTTGATATATATATATATGTATATGTATTTATGTGTATATATATATTTATATATTTATTTGTATTTATATTTATTATATGGGTATATATATATACAATTGCATTTAATTATATATATATGTAAATATATATATATATATATATTTATAGATATTTATATTTTTTTTATATTTATATACATTTAATAATAAATAAATATTTAATAATAATAAAATACAGAAAAAAACCATTTAAAAAAAATTTCTAAAAGAATTGCCTCTAAATAAAAAACTGATGTGAAAATATTTTCAACACATGAATTCTTTACAGTTTATATAAATTATTGTGAAACATTGGTGGCAGTTTAAACCTTTGCTAAATGCAAAAAAGAAACTCCCCAAAACAGCTGTTTTTCTTAGTTTAATTTAAACCCATCACTAAGGTGGTTTTGTACACCAGCTGCCTTTAAAGTTCCTTTATTAGTGGATCTAATAAATTCTTTCTTGATCTAACAAATAAAAAAAATATAAAAAATAAAAGATTTTAAAAAAATTAAAAAAAACCATTAAGCAAAACATCACTAAATAAAAAACCCTTGTGAAAAGATTCTAGACACACAGTTTGTTGGTAGTTTTTATGAAGAATCATGAAACATTTAATGGTAGTTTAAATCATTTCTAGATACCAAAAAACCCACCACTAAAGGTCATTTTTATTGCAGTGTAATTTAAACCCATCCCCTAAGGTAGTTTTGTGCACCAAATCCCTTGAAAGTTCCTTTGTTAGTGAATCTAATGTATTCTCACACAATCTAATAAAATAAAGAGTTATGATATCATCTCATATTAACTGCCTCACATAGCTATGTCTCAAACCAATATGTCTCAATTTTCCAATATAAGTTTTGTTATATTCCATATACATCATTTCTTAACTATCATAATGTATAGAAATTGGATACATTATAACATGTCAAAATTATAGATCTGTTAAGAGATATATACGACATTATGATTTTTTCTAGTAGCCATTAAGGAAAAAAAATCAAAATCCATTATGGGTACTAATTAAGAGATATATATGACATTATAATTGGATGTGATCATTTTTATCAATGTTAAGTAATTGTTCCATATGTGATGAATTTTATTATAGTTTATATGAACTAAATGATTATTTCATAAATCAAAATACTTTATAAAGTAAGAAGAAACAACATTTATATTTAATTTTAATTATCCATTATACAAGTGACTCTTTCAAATAAATACTACTTCCTTGGATAGAACGAAGTTATCTTCATTGAACAAAACTAGAGCACAAATTTCTTCTTCTTGAATTCCACTTTTCCTTTTGAAGGATGGTTTGGATGTTTCCTTCCTTTTAGAACCCATATGGGCCAACTCCCTCTACCATAAGGACCTTGGATTTATCATACTTTAGTTTATTTACTCCTATTTATTTTTAAATTCCTCCTTAATTTTTAGTTAGTTGAGTAACTCATTGGGGAAAATATATTTCTTTCCATGTTTTATAGAATGTTTAATATTCTTATAATAAGGGAGATTTTATTGATTATGGATATGAAAATGATGGCATAATCCATGTTCATTCATTTTTTTACTTTAGATGTTGTAAGATACATTGAATATCATATAATTTCTCTATGATATACCTCTTATCTACCATTTTTTATGAAATAAACTTATATATTATGATTTTATTTATTTTCACATCCTTGATAATGTACTTTTTATTTAAAGATTCCTATATATCCTTTGTGGATAGAAGATATTGATATGTGTTGATGAGATTATCTACTAATGAATTGAGTATGCTCTATTGACACATATGATAATATTTCTCCCATTTTTGCCTCATGTGATAGAATCAGATCATCCCATATTCCGATGTGAGGGGATTTAAATTTGATGGCACATTCACTACTCTGAGTGTTACAAGTATAAAGTCCATCCTCCATTTCTACCTCTTGAAATAATTTCCATTGAATTTCTCCACCTTTATCATTTTTTGAGTGTCACCATGTCCATGCTAACCATATTATACCATTAATACTTTTGGAGATATAAGTGGGTAATAGTATGAAATTTTCTAAGATGGTAGTATATAGAGACCACCAAGGTACATTATGATTACGATATCCTTAAGAGTAGATTATCCCCAACCAAATCAATAATATAATGGGTTGCAAGTAAATCCTCTTTAGAATACAATGGCGGATCATTACTCTACACTTTTACTTAGTAGAGAGTAACCCTTAAAGAGGATTTGGAATCAATAGAGAAGGGAAAGAACTTTGTTGTTGCACACCAATAAGTGCTTGTGATCTTGTGGAAGAATTGGGAGGAATTTCAATTTGATATGGGTTTTTGGAATGCTTATAAGTTGATTGAATTGATTTTTCCATCCAATAGAGACCATATTTTACAATCATGGTAACACATATTTAGGTAAGTCATATTACACTTTGGAATTAAGTAGACCCCTATTCTAGAAAAGGAATATATTTTCTTAATTTAATCTCATCTAAAGAATCACACTTGATTGATTATGTATCCCAGATCACACATGCCTAATGAATGTATGTGTTCATTAGATCACACAAAATTAGTGAGATGGTCCAAATCATACTCGTTTAGTGTACTAGTTTGACCCAAAATACATACCCATTCAAGCCTGGGCCTGAACTAGTGTGACTATCCAATCTGTCAGAAAAATAAAGGCACCTATAAGCACTGATGTAGCATACAAAGTTAAAAGTGCACCATCAAATATCTACATTTTATGCTCACATGTGCATGTGTGGATGGTGTGGTGCACCATCCCCATAGTATTATTCCTTTAATTTATAAAATTTGAATAGTGATAAAGTATTACCCCTTATAAAGGGGAACCCACTCTAACCCACTTTACAATGTGGGATTTCAACAATTTTTACCCTTTAAAAACAATAAAAATAAAATATATTTTTTAAATATTTTAAAAAATTAAAATACAAAAAACCTAGAATTTTATAATATTTAAAATGTTTTCTTTAAAATAAAAAATAATATTATATTGGAAATAACTTTCATAATTGAAGGCATATCGTGATCTGAAAATTTATATAGTAGAGACAAATTAAAGCTGAATAGAGAAATAGGTGGACACTTCCTTTAACATGTAACTCTTGTTATCAGCTGGATTCATCCTATGCAATTCTATTCAAAGTCATTAGTTTTTCATCTAATCCTAGACACCATTATGTCCACGTGACTCTTATCCTTTCATGAATGTTTGAGATAAAAAGTCATAATATCTTTGGAGAGGAATCAATCCTATATTTACATAGATGAACCAAAAAGTGTTCCCATGTTTCCATACTTGTTTGATATATATTTTTTATTTATAGTATTAAACTCACCCTCCATTTCCTATAACCTCTAGAAAATATTTACATGATATGTAACATTATTTTGGTTTTTCCTTCACATATATGATATAATTCCATACATTGAAATTATACATACAAAGTTATCACATGTTAATTTGTGGTCCAATCATTGGTGAATATTTAAAAAGGGATTTAAACCCATCCATAAGGTAGTTTTTACACTATATACCTTGAAAGTACCTTTGTTAGTGGATTTTCCAAATTTTGGCTTGATATAAAAAAGTCCACAATTATGATACCATCTTGTATCAACTATATCACATAGCTATGTCTAAGACTAATGCATCTAGATTTTACATTATAAGTGTTGATATATTCCTTAGATAGTATTTATTTACCATCAAAATTTATAGAAACCAACGACATAAACATAGGTCACAATAGTAGATTTGATAAGAGATATCCAATTCATTATGCTTAATTCCAATAATTGTTAATACAACAAACTCAGAAACCATTATGGTATCTATTATATATGTTTTTTTCTTCTGATCCCTAGGGTATTAATCCAATTTTAAGTGTAAAAACCTATCCACTCATAAAAGAGTGATCCTTTAGATTAGAAATCCATATTTTATAAAAAAAATAATTTCAACACCCTAGGGTTTCCATTATAACATATACAATAATCTGTAGTACCCTTTAGATATTTAAGCAATCTTTTAACCACATCACATTATGAAGAACCATGATTACTAGTATACCTACTTCACTTTCAAACAACATATTCTATATCAGGTGTTATTCTAATCATAACATGCATGAAACATCCGATAACCCTTGTATATTTTAGTTGAGAAATTTCCCAACCAAGATTTAATAGCATACAACTCTTAAAATCATATGGGGTAAAAAATGATAAAAAATCATATTGTTTAAACCTATTTAAAACCTTTTAAATATAATGAGATTGAGAAATAAACATAAAATTATTATTTCTAAAAATTTTAATTACCAATATAAAATCCACTCCACCTAAGTCTTTCATATAAAAAATTTAAGATAATATAGACTTAGCCTCATTTACATGATTCAAATTAGTTCTAAATATTAAAATGTCATCAAAATATGAACAAATAACAACACCATGGATATTATAAAACTTATTATAAACACACATATCATCTAGGTTAACTAAAAAATTATTTGATAAAATTACTTTATTAAATTTTCCATACCATTTTTTGGATCTTATTTTAAACCATACTAGAACCACACCAATTTGCAAACCTTCTTTTCCTTTACAGGTACTATGAATCCATTCAGATGTTCCATATATATTTTTTATTTAATTATCTATTTAAGAATGTTGTTTTAATATCATTGTGGTAAATTTCAATATTAGATATAGAATCTATGGTGAGAAGTATTCTAATAGCAGTAGTCCTTGTAAGGGAATGGATCTTGGTATCCATTTTCTTTGTTTGAGGAATTAGAGGTGCTGGGTGGTGGTTTAGGGAGAAAGTAGGGGAGTTGAGCTGAAATCTAGACTACAAAGGATTCTTCCATGTGAAGCTTGGAGTTTCATCATAAGGTTGGTTGCTGTGACATAGAGAGATTGGCTACAACATAGGGTCTTGGGAGGAGGATTTTAGAGATAATACCAATTTTATAATAGCTATGGTATGGAGAATGGATGCGGCACAGTGGGTTCAGGGTGAAAATTTGGCCGGTTCTATAAAATTTGATACCCCTACAGGGAATGGCTAGGCCGTTCCATATCCTCCTTCTCAGGTTGTTGGGTTCTGTGGCACGGTGGATTAGACTGCACCATAGTCTCTCTCTAGGTTTATAGGATTTTCAGTGTATAGGGTGTTGTGTTTCTTAGTCATGTATTTGACTAGAAAGGCTATGGAATGGTCCATTTTATTATTCCATGGTTTGTTCGGTTTCAGAAAATTCTATAACATGGTGTAGGGGTTTGTGACATAGTTTTATGTCTTGTAGAATTCTTACAAATACCCAAATCCCCTACAAATACACTTTTCTTATAATTTCTTCTCTCAAACCCTAGGTTCCTAAGAGTATTCTACAAAGGCTTTGAATCCCCTTTAGATCATATTTAATCCTCGTCTTTTAGAGATCGATCCATGGTGATCTGAGGTGAGTTCTCTCTATTTTCTTGTGGTTTCTTCTCCGTTTGATTTAGTTTTATCCCATTATATCTCTCCATGTTATGGAATTTTATCTCTATCATTCTAATATATTTTCTTTTGACGTTGTTGGCATCATTGTGGTGTGACGTCCTTGGATAGATGTCATTTCGTTATGGGAGAGGTGATCAAAGATCCACATTGTTGTCCCATTCTCATGTGAAAAATGTTGAAACATTGAGGTAGGGGACTCATTTCTTCTACTTTAAACTTATGTGAAATAATTAATTGACCATGATTTATATTATTTGTATGGTGGTGGAATTTACCCTAATAAATGATAAAATAGTTAATGAAATAATGGTTTATGGTTAGTAATCACATGTTTGTTTCCACCATTATAAAGGTTTGCCTCTTGATTTACCAGCTAGTGTTCTATATATGTTATGATTTTTATAGAATGTTTGTTATGCTTGGGTTGGCATGTTAATTTGATGGAAAATAGTTAAATAACATAAAGATAGTAATTGGTTGTTTGGATAAATAATCAAAGAGGCATGTTTAAATGAATACTCAGATTATTTTAATTTGATGAAAATCAAATGAGGGTTGGTGCATGTTTAATTAAATTATCCTTCCATATGTTAAAGGAAATGGCTAAATAAATTGAATCTATAATGATTTTTGTGGATAATATTAAAGGAATGTTAAATAAAAATTGTTCTTCCCATAATTTTTTGGAACTAAAATTGATGCTAGGGAGCATATTTAATTAATTTAATATATTTTTATAGATAATAAATATGGCTACCTATATTTTTAACCTATGATAAATGAATCAGTTAATTTAAGATGGAATAAAATTGATTGTTTAATAAAGATAAATGTTTGGGTCCATGAGAGGAGGTTTTCATGTGAAGTCTAGATACCTTGTTTTGGTTCCTATATTTTCATGTTTACTTTGTTGTTTTCCACATTCTTCATTTTATTTGGATATAAACCTTTCTATGTGATGTGATATGAGCCTGGGATGGCTGTTGGCTAATGAGACATGGGTATAGAGGCTTGAATTTTTGTAAGTAGTTGATGCCTGTGATGATGAGATGCATGGTGATATGCGTGATGGTGTCGGGGATGAAACCAGGTTGATGGAATGGGTTGAATATGGGATCACCCATTATGCTTAAAATTGGATGTTTTCTTGATAATAAATATATTTAAAGACCAGATAGATGAGTTACTTATTTATTTTCATTCCTTTCCCCACTGCTAGAGGTAGCTGGTTTTTCTTGGTTATTATTCTCTCTTGATTGTATCTTATGATGTTTCCTAGAGTACCTATAATTATGGAATGGTAATGTTTACTAAAATTTTTAACCTAGGGGGTTGGTTCTTACTGGAATGAAAAATATAATAATCTTGAGAAACCATGGAATCATTTGAATTATGCTTATAGAGAATTAATTTTACCATGATGGTTAATGAAATGTAATTATAGTAATGTTAATTAATGTATAATGAATTAATTAACATAAAGTTAAATGTTAAATGGAAAGAATTAATATAATGATGCTCTTTTAATGCACGTCTGCTTATAGGATATCTATTCCTTAGTAGTGGTAGTTGGGTGCCTGAGTGACGATAACTTCATTTGAGACTAAGAGTAGGCTAATGCCCATTGTCTGGCTATGAGTTATATTATATCCTATATGTTTTATGATTTCATACAATACCCCTCCCATATAAATAGGGAAACTAATACCCAGTGGACCCTGGTAGGGTGTTTTACCTAATATCTAGATTTGTGAGGGATGAATGGATGACTCCACCCTTTGGACTTGCTCTCTTCTCTTGGTAGTATTATGTGCCAGTATGCATGGTGGTTGGTTTCCCTATATATGTTTATAGATGGATTTAATGGATTGTGGTTATTTAACACACACATATATCTAAATATAGTGTCCTAAGGATTATTATAGGTATGACATGTATGGGATGTGATGGATTGAGGTACAATACTCAATGTATGGGTTGTGATGGCTTGAGGCACAACACCCGATGTATAATATATAACATATAGGATGTGGTGGCTATCAGAACTACTTAATTACTATATGGAGATGTGTAATGGGATGATGAGGTGATGTGGTGCACAAGATTCATGTTATGATGCTTTATTCTAGGTGTATTTGAGCTATATTCTTTTAGAGAGAGATGGATCAAGACATAAGACATTGGGGAAGAGTAGAAAACTAGTGAGAAAGTGGTAGCGGGTTACCTTGTTTTTGATATCATATTATACAATCTATTTTATCTATTACTTAGTTATATATAGCCATGGTGAGGCTATGAACATAGTATAACCATTTAGGTTATGAGTTAGTTTAACTTGTTTTTTATTGGGATTTAGTAATATTTCTTTATCTTTTTCATGAGAGGATCTAGAGAGGATCCTACTAAGTATACCTGTTATGATCACCCTATGTATATTTAAAATATTTTTTCATGTTAGTAGGATTGGATATTGGGATGGATATTATTATCTCATGGTTGTTGGAGAGATTTTTTAGATTCATGGTCACTGTGGAATTTACCTTTTTGGTACTTGTGTATCCATTTCTAGTTTTTCCAGTTTTCTATGACATTACATATATGTACTTGAGATTTATTTTATCTTTATAAGGACTTGATTAGTGTATTGACTTATCTATATCATCCTCATGTTATATTAGCGTTCAATTTCTTCCATTTGTATATATGATACACCCTCAGTGCTTATTGCCAACCCATAAACTATTGGAGGCAGGCTTCAGGCGATCACTATCTCCCTTATTTTATTCCTGACCTAAGAGGGGAACATTTAGGTGAGTTGGTTGTAACAGAGTTGTATAAAAGGTTTAGTTTGAGGGATAATATGGAGTGTGGAGTTAGGCACAAGTGAGACTACATGGGTTGTTAGGGAAACAATGTTAGATAAGTTTAGTAATTTTTGTGAACAAGGGATACTAGACGAGACATGAGTATTTACAACACCCTGTGATCTGATTCATAAACCTTTATGTTTACCGATCCTACTAAGAAAAGTGATACTAGTTGTAGGTTAGAGACCTAGGAAAGGATCATGCATCATTCTACTTTTCACCTATGTTTTAAATGGGGTAGAAATTTTGATTAGTCTAAAATTTAAATAAATGAATGAATAAATAAATAAATTAATCTTAACTATCCCATATTCTATGTTTAGGATCCTCTAATTTTTTTTTAGTTATGGATCTTAGAAAACATATTTATCAGGTTCACACCAAATAAGTTCAACAGGATATGCCAACAGATCACCATAGAGTATAGGTCTACTATAAATACCCATGTAAGAGGAAACTCTAATAAGAGTTTCATTTCTAGAGACTTAAAAATTATGAGGGTTCTGTTTTAGAATCAGTGATAAAAAATTGGTTAGAGGAGGTGGATATATCTTTTAGTTTGATCTATTCTCAGAAGGAGCACTGGATTTCATTGGCTATGATGATGTTATGTAGAGCAATGAGGAAATAGTGGATATTTTTCCTTGGGGATCGTAAGAAGTCAGGGGTATCCTAGGATAAGATTAGGGTATATTTTTGAGTATTATTTATTTCTTTGACCATGAAGGCAGCCAGGCACCAAGATATTCTTAACCCTCGATAGGGGAGTTACAATATACAAGAGTTTGGGATTCATTTCAGCACCATTATATGATATTCTTCAGAATTGTTTCTAGATAAGGAGTCTAGGGTGAGGGATTTTGAGGAGAACTTACATAGAGAGATATAGTTCCAGGTCACTATGTTCATGTTTTTGGCTTATCTCGAGGTGCTGTAGAGAGTAGAGTTTGTTGAGAGTACATTTCCTAGAACCAAATTTTCATGGGAGGGGAGTATCCAGGACTCTCCATAAAGTAGACATGTGGTCCAAGGTTCCCAGTTTCCTAGATTGAATAGATTTAAAATATCCAGGGGAAGGTTCCATCCATCACCATCTCATTTCTCCAAGGGTGGTGGATCTCATGCCTATTCTTAGGGAACAAACTCCTGTTTTTCTTATGGAGGTTGAGGTTATCAGTGGAAAAAGTTCCTGAAATTTCTAAGAAGGTAGTGTGAACCAACTATTACACTTCAGGTTCCTCCTTTGAGGTATTTTCAGTTAAGATAATAGAATTAGGGTGCTCCCACTTGGTATCAGTAAAGAGGAGATGGGGAAGGCAGAGGATAACCATGAGATTCTACTTTTCCTTAGAGTGAAGAGTGAGGTCATGGTGGTTGTCTTAATTAGGGTTAGAGAGGCCATGGAGTAGGATGTGTCTAGGGGAATACTCTAGCATTTCCAACACCAGGTGATTCAAATTTTGTTCAAGGTACCTTTTTTCTACTTGAGTGCGTGCTTTGTTTGATTCAAGAGATACACAATCCTTCATATCATCTACCTTAGTCCATGATTTGAGAATTGAGGTGAAGAGGATTCTAGTTAACTTTTCATTGACTATACTAGTTTGAGATTGAGTTTATCTATATTAAGTATGCAGAGACTATGATCTAGTGTTGGGACAACACTTATCATGGGGATCCTTCCTATGTTTATAGATACAACCATGTGACATCATCCTTGGTATAGAATATATGCATTCACTAGAGGATATTTTGGATTTCTTCAGTATATATACTGTATTATAAAATATTGATGAATATTTTTCATGTTCGTTAGAGAGAGAAACCCACAGATGTGTTGTAGGGATGTTCTATCCTTATCTTCCTTGATGGTCGAGCTGATGTTAAGTTCATCAAATGTTTATCCGATGGTGTTTCCTAGGATTTTAGAAGAGTACCCTAATATATTTCTTGAGAAGGTTGTGGTGTTACACCCTCAATGAGAGATTGAGTTTGGGAAATAGATACAAAAATTAATTTCTTTTATCTAGATGTCTCTATATAGGATGGCTCCTTCTGAGTTGCGAGAGCTACGAGTACAACCCAATGATCTGTTATAGTAAGGTTTTGTTTGGATGAGTGTATCACCTTGGTGTGTATAGGTTTTGTTCATGAAGAAATATAATGATATTTTGTGTCTCTATATCAATTATTGTCACTTAAATCTGGTGATGGAGAATAAAAACCATACTATTTCATGAATTTATATTTTATTCAATCATCTTAAAGGAGAAACTTAGTTCTCAAAGATTGATATATGGTAAGGGTATCATCAGATGTGGGTGAAATATGAGGATGTTCCAAATAATTCTTTCTGAAATCTTTATGGGAATTAATTTTTTTTGATGTTGTTTGGCGTGATGAATGATCTATCCATGTTCATGGATTTGATGAATGAAGTGTTTAGGGAGTTTCTAAATCTTTTCATGGTGGTTTTTATCAATGAAAACCTTGTGTATTCCACATATAAGGAGAAACATATAGAGAATCTGAATTTCATTTTGGGAGTTCTTCATTATTAGTATCTATTCATGCATTTATAAAATTTTGATTTATGTGATTTTAAAGTTCATTTCATGGGGCATGTAATGTACCAATAAGTAGTAGCCATGGATCCTGCAAAGATCTAAGTAGTCGTTTCTTGAGAATCCCCCAAGATAGTTATAGAAGTGTGAAGTTTCCTTGGTCTTGTAGGATATTATAGGATATTTTCAGCTAATTAATATTGTTTTTTTAATCCTATAATATCTTTAGCTAGAAAGGATCATGTATTCTTGTAGACTGATCAGTGTCAAGTATCTTTCGAGTACCTGAAGGAGAATTTGGTCAGTACTGTAGTTCTTTGTATACTAGAGGAGGGAATTCAGTTTGAGGTTTCTAGTAACACTTCACATCTTGGGTTGGGATGTATTTTGATGCAGAATATATTAGTTTTTTATGGGTATCAGTAGTTACATCCCCATGAGTGTAAATATTCCACCCATAATCTCAAGTTGGCAGTAATTGTGTTTTCCTTGAAGTTGTAGAAATATTACCTAATCAATGAGTATTTTGTGTTTTTTACCAATCATAAAATCCTGAGGTATGTATTCTTCTAGCATGGCCTAAACTTACAATAATGATAGTGGATAAAATTATTGTAGGAATATTACTTTGATATTTTATATACACTAGGAAAGAGTTATTTTTTAGCTAATGTGCTAAGTAGGAAGTCATGTAGTGATTCCTTTCATGAATCTGGATATTGATGGAGAGTGATAGAAGAGATCTCAATGATGCATCTTGATATGGGATAGGTTGGTGGCAGAGGTTTTTTTTCAAATGATAGTGCATTCATATTTAGTGAAACAAGTGGAGGAGTCCCAACTGGGAAATTTTGAGGTAGAGGTATGGAGAGATCAAGTTGTATTTAATGATTCCTCTGATGGTTGGTATGAGGATAAACATCACTAGGTGTTATTCAAGATTAATCCTTTCACCCCTTTGGAACTATGTGGGATGGTTCCCTGTAAGTTCTATAGCTCACCCTTGGTGGTACATCTTGGTGTGATGAAGGCGTACCAAGATTTGAGAGAGTAGTTTTGTTGGCCTGGGTTGAAGCATGTAGTTTCAAAGTTTGTGACTTGATGTTTGGTCTTCCAAAAGGTGAAGTTTGAGCACTGTGTTCCTGATGGTTTTCTTTATCCATTAGATATTCCTCAGTGAAAGTGGGAGGAAATATTGATGAACTTCGTTACTAGGTTTCCTTAATCTATGGAAGGATATGATTCTATATGGGTGATAATGTATCATTTAATAAAATAATCCCACTTTATAGTGATCAGGTAGTCCATATCAGTAGAGGTTTTGTTGAGGTAATATCTAAATGAAGTGGAGAGACCCCACAAAGTCCTATGGATGATCATATATTATCACAATACTTTTTTTACATCTAAGGTATAGAGAGGTCACTGGAATAGTTTTGGATCTCAATTATTCCTTAACACTACTTTTCATCTATAGAAATATGATCAAACAAAGCAAAAAATCCATACACTTGAAGACATGCTGAATTCTTGTGTCCTAGATTTTAGAGGTTCATGGAACCCACCTTTAGTTGAGTTTTATTATAATAATAGTTTTCAATACACCATTGGTATGATACCATTTGAAGATTTGTAATTCCAACAATTCCATTCTCCATTGTGCTGGACTAGGGTAAGAGAGTTAGTAATTCTCAGGCTAGAACCAGTACAGAACACAATAGAGATGGTTTAGGTGATTAATAAAAGGATGAAAGAACTATAGGATCATCAGATTACCTATACTTATTATATGAGGAGACCTATGAAATTTGATATTAGAGATTATGTGTTCTTGAAGGTGACTCCTCATTGTATATAGTGAAGTTTTAGTCATGGGCGTAAGATTTCTTCCCGGTTAGTTAGGCCTTTTGAGATGTTGGCTCATGTTGGAGCTATGAAATATCAAATAGCACTTCCCCCATAGATTATCAAGATGAATGATGTTTTCCATGTGTCACATATATTTTATTACATTCATAACAACTATCACATCATTGATTGTGGTGAGATCCTTATTGAATATGATGTGACCTTTGAGGAGCGACTTGTGGAGATCCAGGACTGCCAAGAGAAGGTGCTGCACAGACATGATATTCCATTGTTTTATGTTTGGTGGTGACATGGTGAAGTGGAGGAGATAACCAAGGAATGTGAGTCACAAATATGCACTCATTATCATAATCTATTTGATGTTTAAATATTTATTGTATCAATTCTTATTTATGGTTGTGGACCTTTATCTAGTTTATGATATGGTTTCCTCTTGATGTTTTATTAGTAACCTTATTTGTATTTGAGAGGTATCTTCCCTGGTAGAATTTTAGGAGATGGTTGTTACTATTTCATGGGTTTTCACTTGGTTTCTTTGAGTTATTTGGTTGAGCTCCTATAATGGAGAGACCCTTGAGAGGTTTTTTTCACAAGGTAGTTGTTTGGAAATCCCTTTTTTACTTCTTTTATCTATGGTTTTGGTTTAAGATTATAGAGGATAAGAATATTTTAAGAGTTATGTAATGTAAGGTCTCAGATCATAATATCCCTTTCCTTTCTATATTTTTTGTGTTGGAGGTTCTAGGAGGAGGTTCTAGGAGAAAATAGGGGAGTTGAGCTGAAATCTCATCTATAGAGGATTCTACAGGGTAGACATTAGAGCTGCATCATAAGGTTGGTTGATGTAGAATATAGATCTCAGATATGGTGTACATTCCTAGGAAGATTATTTTAGAGCTACTTCCAATTTTGGTATAGTTATGAAGGGGATCATGGATTCAACACAATGTACTTAGGGTGAAAATCTGGTCAGTTCTGCCAAATTTGATTTGCCTATGGCTACCCCATAGCCTACTTCTTGGGTTCTACGGTGTGGTATATTAGGATTCATTGTACTCCCTACCAAGGTTTATAGGATCTGTAACATATAGGGATTTGTGTTTCTTGGGTGCGACTTTGACAAGGAAGGCTGTAATGTGGTCCCTTCCATTATGCCTTAGTCTGTCCTGTTTCGACCAATTCTAAAGCATAGTGTAGAGGGATGAACCATGGTGTTATGTTTTAAGAAATGACTATAAATACCTAAACCCCCTTGTCATGAACCATCCCGGGTCGACCCTGAACCGGTAACCCGAGCCGGCTCGCAGCAAGTCCCGAGGGGCGTTCTCGATCCCCCTGAGATGGCAACTAGTGCTGGGCATAAAAGTTAAAACATTGGGAACGATTTTGCCCAAAAAATATAAATAATTAAATAAGAATAAACAGAACAAAAGCACTAAACTCAAGCAGCGGAAAGAAATAAAACCAAACAGAAGATATACCTCTATGTGACCCTTCGGTCACCTCCCAACCAAGGCCAACATTTCTCCCAAAATGAACAACTCATCCAAGAAAACTTGAACGAGGGAAACCTGCGACTGAAATGATAAAAATAGGCATGAGCATCAAAAATGCTTAGTAGGGATTCCAAAGTAAACCACAAAATCCAACCAAGACCACTTTCCAAAAAAAATCCCAAAAAACACTAGTTTGCACATAAAAAGATAGAAAATAGGTTTTTTATATTTTAAAGGAAAAAGGATCCTGATTTACCATTTCAAAAACCAACACATGCCAGAACCTAGTTTCCCCAAAACAATTCATTTCTTGGAAACTAAATTTCAAATCCATGTTTATCACATTTGTGCAAAAGAAGAATAGGTAATAAGTAAATGCTGGAAACCAAGTGCAAGTAAAAGTAAACAAGTAGATATAAGCAATAACCATGGGTGATCCTAAACATCCCTAGAAAACCCCTAGATGTACTCGGTTTCACACTACCCGCCGGCGTGGTACTCCATAGTCAATAACCAACTGGTCGCCCTAATATCCAACCAGTGGCATGCTCCACAAGTCCTATATACCAAAGGGGAACCAACCCATCTAATCGAGGCTGGCTAGAAACCGTCACTTGATAATCTATAAGACACCCAGGAACCCATGGTGATTTTGTTAATACTGTGTAAGTAGGAGGCCCTAACACATGTGACTCATCTCACCGCACTTGCCAACCCCTTACATGGACACCACCACACGACAACCCTTGAAGAGAAGTCCCCCTGTAGAGATGACCACAAATATGTATATATGAAATTCTTTCACATTCAACAAGGTGCCAACCGGGCCTTCACAGCATGTGCAATTTCAAAAAATTTTGAAAATGAGTTAAGTTGCAAATCGGGCACACACGCTTTTTCCAAAAGTCAGTACAAACACCCCATTAAAAACCCAATACCAAATGGGCCTTCAAACCGAACAACCATTTAAATCACACGAAAGGCCAACCGGTCCAACTTCTTTTTATCCCTCTTGAAATACCAAACCATTTCATCAAAACCCCATCTTTAAGAAAATATAGTTTTTATGTGTCGCTTTCATTTGGAGGCACATCCATGTGAACACCTAGTGCTCCCATGGATGTGCCAATATCCAACGACACTTATAGATTTTAGAAGAATCACCTTAGAAACCATTTTCATAAAATACTTAGCGTTGAAACCAAACCCAATTCTTTCACAACACTTTATAAAAGCAAATTGCATCTTTCAAACCAACCACCATTTCCAAAACTTTTCTAAAACAACCTATTGGTTCATCATTTTGTCAAACAAACACACCAAACCAAATCTTACATTTCCAAAACACAATCACTATCAATTACAAACAAACACATCACAAGGAACTCAATTTAACTTTACCAAGAACCTATTCATTTCATATAAACCAACATCAAAATCCACTTTCAGAAATTTAAAACAACTATACAACTATGTTAGATGCTTTTTATAAACACAACAGAAATGAAACGATATAAAAGAATTAATTGAAAACATTCAAGTGCTCAAGGTTTGAATCAAAAAGAGAAATGATTGGAAACACCTACCTCAAGGATTGGCCAAGCCAATGCTTTCAAACTCACACGACCACCCATTCACGTACATGCACTTCCACAAGGGCGCCCACACTAAAAAAAACATCATCACACCTTAACAATACAGTCGACACCCAAAGTCAGAGCAACGAAGACCAACGCACAACCAAAATAAATACCAGGGACTAAAAAACAACATAAGACACTAAATTGAATGATGAAAAACAAAACATCAGGTGCATAAACCTTACCCGAAAAATTGGCGGTAAGGAAAAACGAGTTCATCCACCTCACCCTTGGTGGCGGATGCCGGAACCTTGACCAACGAGTCTCGATACGTCAGTCGCATACTCTAGACATCGTGAAAAAAGCGTGAAACACAAACCGAGGTGTCAAAGTTCAAAGAAATTGAAGGAACACCAAAATTGAAAAAGAAAATTACTGGAGGAGAGGAGTGTGCGTGCCAGATAGGAAGCGGAGGCGCTGCGAAGAGGGTCGGGTCGCGCCGGAATAAGGCGGAGGCACTGCACAAGGGTTTGGGTCGCACCGTAAGAAGGTGGAGGAATTGTGTAGGGGTTCGGGTCGTGTCGGAACAAGGCAGAGGTGCTACACAGGGGGGGTTAAAGGCATCGGGTCACCGGAGTCCTGTCCGCTGGTGACAGCAGCGGCCGACCGGAGTGGGAGAAAGTTTCCGGGGGGTGAACCGTGCCGAAAAAATGCCCGGAGAAGGGAGGTGGTGCGAGTCCTATGGTGCGGGGCAATGTGGTGGCTCTGGTCGCTGGTGAAGGAGCAGGCCAGCGTGAGGGGGGGGGGTTCGCCATCGGGAGGGTGCAGCTATGCGGAGGGCGCCAGCGCGGTCAGGTGAGGGAGAAGGGGGAGGGCAGACGACGGGCTAGAAGAGGCGGACGATGAGAGGGCCGGAGCACAGGGAGGCGACACCGACGACGGGCTGGTGGAGGCGGACGATGAGAGGGCTGGAGCGCAGGGAGGCGGTGCCGGGGCTAAGCACGAAGGGATGGGGGAGAAACGGGGGAGGCGCACGGGAAAGGGGGGGAGGGGGGAGGCCACATTAGGTTTAGGGTTTTCTTTTTTTTCTTTTTATAATAATAATAATAATAATAATAAGTTAATTTTAATAATAATAATTATTATAATCAAAACATTCATAATAATAAAACCTTTTAAAAAAACATAAACACATGTCTATATATATATACATATATAGACATGTATACCTATTTATAAACATATATAAACACATATATATACACATGTATATTTATTTATTTAACCGCTCAACCAACTAATTTAATAACATTAAAACTGGATGTTCGTGCAATATTCGCGCACTGTATGGTACCCATGCAGGCTGCACGTACCCAAGCGGAAAGAACGTGCCCAAGCGGACTACAAGAGAGATGCACGTGGCCAAGTGGAAAACACGTTCCCAAGCAGACTACACTTCTTAAACATACGGTGTTCACGCACTAACCCAAACCATCAACTCATCCTAACATTAAAAATTTTAAATGGGACTCACCCGCACTTACACAAAATCACCCGATGCCAAGAGAAATAAAATAAATAAAATGACTAAAAAAAAGCGGGTGTGACAATTCTCCCCACCACAAACACTTTCTGCCCCCAAAAAGTCACCAAGACAATAGTTGACACAACTCGAGTCCATGACCAGGAAAAACCGAGGAAGAACTGTGAATCCCGAGATGACCTTACTCTCAAATGGTCACACCTGACCAAATCAAGCGAAAAATAAAGCCTGAGGTTGAGGGGAGAAAACGGGAGGGTTCTCCCCACCATAGAAATTTACTAACACGAAGACCTTGAAACTCGAACCCACCACCCCAGGGGGGAGGGGCAACGTGGGAACTCTCCAACTGAACTCATCCTACCCTCTCAAAGCTAACGGAACAACTCCACCACTAGAATTAAAACTATTCTGGGAAGAAACCGGCACACCGAGACACTGGGAAAGAGGAATCCCCTACAAAAATCAAACACACTAAATGAAAACTCACAGAGAGGTGTCGGACCTAATAACAAGCCCAGAAACGACACCCATTAATTTCACAGAACCAAACATCCCCCTAATGAACACAATTCAAACCCAACTCAAAATTAGAACAACTCGTTTATTCGCGGGCCCAACACCCTTCAAGGAAATCCGAACGATTTAGAAGTTGTATTAACAGTAGATGAGGCTGGTTGGATTGTGGTAGAACAATCTCATCGCGTGACCACAACAAGGATGAGATAACAACAATGATAATAATAGAATAGGAAAAATTTGGATATTTCCCTTCAGAAATCTAAAAACATAATCCTAAGAGAGGTTCTACACACCCTCGATAACTTCTGACTATGCGCAAGATTCACCCCGAGACCTGTGGTTGGGGATCTGATGGATGAAGTATCCCCTACCTCACAGTCAGGCATGTGCATTCTCTAGTCCCCAACTTCTTCTTCTTCTCAATGATTCAAATGACCACAACAGTGACATGTTTTTTTCAACAGAATGAAAGATAATGGCTTAGAATGCCCGAACTGGCCATACTAGTGGCACACAAGAGGATGGTAAGAAAAACTGGGAGTCGGCACCAACAGAGATGGTGTTTTGGTGACAGGTTCCTCCAGCATGCACTCCTTGCCAGATGGGGAACCTTCTCTAGATCCAATTACCATCAAACACACCCCAAACTTCAATGATGGAAAGACATTTCCCCTTCACTAGTCCAAAACTGGACCCTCGAATAAACCTGTGACAGTACAAACCCTAACAACCCTGGGAGTTCCCAACAGCCTGAAGACCCACTCTAATTTCCACAACCACACAAATTCCCCTCACGGACTTAGATTACTTTGATCGATATACAACATGCAAAAAGAACTAAAAACTGGGCATGACTCATTAGCAACATTAGTGACCTTTCTGGGCAGCATACTCAGAACAACATGAAAAACACAACTGAAATTGGCATCTATCCAAAACTCAATCAAAGCAACAACCTGATCCAAGGGAAAAAAACTCATAAGCTAAACATATACAAACACAAGTAATTTTTTTTTTCCAAAACCCATCATTTCTTTTAAATTTTAAAACTCGCCTATGGCCCCTTATAGACTGTCACATGTGCGCTCACCCAATCCCAGATACATCGCTCGCGGAAAAGTGCTCCCACGCACTCTCTGCACATATCGATGCACATGTGATCCTCCATAAGGAATACCAAGGTTCGAACACTTCTTTCCCTCATCAAATCCAAACAAGCAATAAAACATTCCAAATCGAAACACTCCCACTTTAAAAACCCAATTCACCAATTTCAAAACAATTTTAAAAGAAACACTTTTCCATTTTAAAACAACTTCCATTTTTAACACACACTCACATTGACCGAGATCAAAACGAAACACAGTCAACAACAAACCACCAGAACAAGGAATCTAGTGCATATTCCTAACTCAGTGACATGGTGGTGAGCCATATCCCAAGTAAGGTATATCACTAAAAGGACCTTGAACTAGACACTTGGACTCCACATGGGTCACCACTCCATGTGAGGCCACAACCTGAACCAGTTCGCCTTCATTATCATCTCTCAAACCATAACAATCAAAGCCAAAAGACTCAAAACCCAGACTACCCCTGGTAACTCAGGTCTCGTCACAGACAGTGGTGATCAAGCACGGACCCGTAACCTACCTCATGAGCCCCGACAATCCTAATCTACTTTTACCAGACATCCCAAATATCAAGGGCCTCCTCTGATACCATTTTGTCACGAACCATCCCGGGTTGACCCTGAACTGGTCACCCGAGCCGGCTCGCGGCAAGTCCTGAGGGGCATTCCCAATCCCCCTGAGATGGAAACTAGTGCCAGGCATCAAAGTTAAAACATTGGGAATGATTTGGCCCAAAAAAATATAAATAAGTAAATAAGAATAAATAGAACAAAAGCACTAAACTCTAGCAGCGGAAAGAAATAAAACCAAATAACAGACGTACCTCCATGTGCCCCTTCGATCACCTCCCAACCAAGGCCAACATTGCTCCCAAAATGAGCAACTCAGTCAAGAAAACTTGAATGAGGGAAACCTACGACTAAAATGATAAAAATAGGCGTGAGCATAAAAAATGATCAGTAGGGATGACAAAGTAAACCACAAAATCCAACCAAGACCACTTTCACGAAACAATCCCAAAAAACACTAGTTTGCACATACAAAGATAGAAAATAGGTTTTTCATATTTTAAAGGAAAAAGGATCCTGATTTACCATTTCAAAAACCAAAACATGCCACAACCCATTTTCCCCAAAAACAATGCATTTCTTGGAAACTAAATTTCAAATCCATGTTTATCACATTTTTGAAAAAGAAGAACAGGTAATAAGTAAATGCTGGAAACCAAGTGAAAGTAAAAGTAAACAAGCAGATATAAGCAATAACCATGGGTGATCCTAAACATCCCTAGAAAACCCCTGGATGTACTCGGTTTCAGACTACCCGCCGGCGTGGAACTCCATAGTCAATAACCAACTGGTCTCCCTAATAGCCAACTAGTGGCACGCCCCACAAGGCCTATCTACCAAGGGGGAACCAACCCGTCTAATCAGGGCTGGCTAGGAACCGCCACTCAATAATCTATAAGATGCCCAAGAAACCATGATGATTTTGATAATACTTTGTAAGTAGGAGGCCCTCGCATGCGTGACTCATCTCACCACACTTTCCAACCCCTTACACAGACACCCCCACATAACAACCCTCGAAGGGAAGTCCCCCTGTAGAGATGCCCACAAATATGTATATATGAAATTCTTTCACATTCAACAAGGTTCCAACTGGGCCTTCACAACATGTGCAGTTTCAAAACATTTCATAAATGAGTTAAGTTGCAAATCGGGCACACACGCTTTTCCCAAAAGTCAGTACAAACACCCCATTCAAAACCCAATACCAAACGGGCCTTCAAACCGAACAACCATTCAACTCACACGAAAGGCCAACTGGGCCAACTTATTTTTATCCCTCTTGAAATACCAAACCATTTCATCAAAACCCCATCTTTAAGAAAATATAGTTTTTATGTGTCGCTTTCATTTGGAGGCACATCCATGTGAGCACCTAGTGCTCCCATGGATGTGCCAACATTTGAAGGACACTTCTAGCTTTTAGAAGAATCACCTTAGAAACCATTTTCATAAAATACATAGCATTGAAACCAAACCCAATTCTTTCACAACACTTTATAAAAGCAAATTGCATCTTTCAAACCAACCACCATTTCCAAAACTTTTCTAAAACAACCTATTGGTTCATCATTTTGTCAAAAAAACACACCAAACCAAATCTTACATTTACAAAACACAATCACTATCAATTAAAACCAAACACATCATAAGGCACTCAATTTAACTTTACCAAGAACCTATTCATTTCATATAAACCAACATCAAAAGCCACTTTCAGAAATTTAAAACAACTATACAACTATGTCAGATGCTTTTTATAAACACAATAGAAATGCAACGATATAAAAGAAGTAATTGTAAACATTCAAGTGCTCAAGGTTTGAATCAAAAAGGGAAATGGTTGGAAACACCTACCTCAAGGATTGGCTGAGCCAATGCTTTCAAACTCACACGACCACCCGTTCACGTACACACACTTCCATAAGGGCGCCCGCACTAAAAAAACATCATCACACCTTAACAACATAGTCGACACCCAAATTCAGAGCGATGAAGACCAACGCACAACCAAAATAAATACCAGGGACTAAAAAAACATAAGAAACTAAATTGGATGACGCAAAACAAAACAGCGGGTGCATAAACTTTATCTGAAAAATTGGCGGCAAGGAAAAACGAGTTCATCCGCCTCGCCCTTGGTGGCGGATGCCGGAACCTTGACCAGCGGGTCTCGATACATCAGTCACATACTCTAGACATCGTGCAAAAAGCGTGAAACACAAACCGAGGTGTCAAAGTTCAATGAAATTTAAGGAACACCAAAATTGAAAAAAAAAATTACTGGAGGAGAGGAGTGTGCGTGCCAGATAGGAAGCGGAGGCGCTGCGAAGAGGGTCGGGTCGCGCCGGAACAAGGCGGAGGTGTTGCGCAAGGGTTCGGGTTACGCTGGAAGAAGGTGGAGGCATTGCGCAGGGGTTTGGGTCACGCTGGAACAAGGCGGAGATGCTGCGCAGGGGGGGTTTGAGGCAGAGGGTCGTCAGAGTCGGGTCCGCCGATGATGGCAGCGGCTGGTCGGAGTGGGAGAGGGTTGCCGGGGGGTGCGCCGTGCCAGAAAAATGCCCGGATAAGGGAGGCGGTGCAGGTCCTATGGTGCGGGGAGAGGCGGTGGCACCGGTCGCCAGTGAAGGAGCAGGCCGGTGTGAAGAGGGGGTTTGCCGTCGGGAGGGTGCGACTATGCGGAGGGCGCCAGCACGGTCAGGTGAGGGAGTAGGGGGAGGGTCGATGACAGGATAGTGGAGGCGGATGACGAGAGGGCCGGAGCGCAGGGAGGCAGCGCCGACGGCGGGCTGGCGGAGGCGGACGACGAGAGGGCCGGAGCGTAGGGAGGCAGCACCGGGACCGCAACGCGAAGGGATGGGGGAGAAATGGGGGAGGCGCACGGGAAAGGGGGGGAGGGGGGCGACCGCATTAGGTTTAGGGTTTTTTTCTTTTTCTTATAATAATAATAATAATAATAATAATAATAATAATAAGTTAATTTTAATAATAATAATTATTATAATCAAAAAATTCATAATTATAAAACCATTTAAAAAAATATAAACACATGTCTATATATATATATACATATATAGACATGTATACCTATTTATAAACATATATAAACATATATATATACACATGTAGATTTATTTATTTCACCGATCAACCAACTAATTTAATAACATTAAAACTGGATGTCCGTGTGGTATTCACGCACCGTACGGTACCCAAGCGGGCTGCACGTACCCAAGCGGAAAACACGTGTCCAAGCGGACTGCAAGCGAGCTGCACGTGCCCAAGTGGAAAGCACGTTCCCAAGAAGACTATGCGTCTTAAACGTATAGTGTTCGCACACTAACCCAAACCATCAACTCATCCTAACATTAAAAATTTAAACCGGGACTCACCCGCACTTACGCAAAATCACCCAATGCCAAGAGAAATAAAATAAATAAAATGACTAAAAAAAAGTGGGTGTGACACCCCTTCAAATTCACTTGTCATCCAAATTAATCTTTGTAACCTCAAGTTACCAAGAGTGTTATTTGATGTATTTGGAGCCTCTTTCTATCATATTCAACCCCCACCTTCTAGAGATTGATCCATAATGATCTAAGAAAAGTTATTTATCTTTTCTTATGATTTATTCTCTATTTAATCTATTTTATTCCCATTATATATTTCCATGTTATGTAATTTGATCTCTATAATTATAATATAGTTTCTTTTGATGTTGTTGGTGTAGTTGTGGTGCCACATCCATTAAGGGATGAGATTTCCTTACAGGAGAGGTGATTGAAGATCAAAATTATTATTTTATTCTCATGTGAAGAACGTTGAATCCATGAGGTAGGGGATTAATTTATTCTACTTTTAATTTATATACAATCACAAATTGAAAATTCTTTAGCTTATTTGGGTGGTAGTGTAATTAACCCTAATAAAGGATGAATCAGTTAATAAAATATTGTTTTATGGTTAGTGATCTTATGTCTATTTCCACTATGATAGTAGTCTACCTCTTGATTAACTAGATAATGTTCTATATAGGTTATTATTTTTTATAATATTTTTTATTATTGGGTTTAAATGTTAATTTTAGGGAAAATTTTTAAAGAATGTGAAGATGATAATTGGTTGTTTGGATAAATAATTTGAGGCACTTTTAAATGAATAAATAGATTCTTGTAATTTTATGGAAATAAAATGAGGCTTGGTACATTTTTAATTAAAATTTTCTTCCATATTTTAATGGAAATGGATAAAGAAACTAAATCTATAATAATTTTTATGAATTATATAATAGGAATGTTAAATGAGAGTTATTATTCTCACAGTTTTTTGGAACTAGAATTAATTCTAGGGAGAATGTTTAAATAATTTAATAGCTTGTTATAGATGATGCATTGAGTTTACTATAATTGTAATGTATGATAAATTAATTGGTTAATTCAATATGAAATAAAACTGTTTGTTTAATAAATATAAATGTTTAGGGTTATGAGATCACATTGTCATGTGAAGGATAAATGAATCATTTTAGGGCCTAGATTTCCCTACTGAATTTGTTTGTTGTTTTCATCCTTCTATTTTTTCTCTATATATGATTCTTTCTATGCGATGTGATGTGAAATTGGGATGGATGTTGGCTGATGTGATATGGGTGGGGAGGCTTGAGTTTGTGTCCATAGTTGATTCCTAACATAGTGATATGTATGGTGATATGCGTGATGGTTTCATGGATGACACTAATCCAATGTAATGGGTTTAAGATGGACTTAACCATTTTATTCTTAAATCCATATGCTTTCTTAATAATAAATTTATTTAAAGGCTAGATATTTGAGTTTCTTGTTTATCTACATTCATTTCCCCACTGCTAGAGGAAATTGGTTGTGGTTGGTTATGAATATCTCTTAATGGTAACTTAGGATGTTTCTTAGAGTACCTAGAATTGTGGAATTATAATGTTTAATAAATGTTTTAACCTTGGGGTTTGGTTCTTATTGGAATGAAAAAGATGTTAATCTCGAGAAATTGTGTCCTTAGTTGAATTATACTTGGAGAAGATATATTTCACCATGATGGTTAATGAAATATAATTAGAGTAATGATAATTAATGGTTTATGAATTAATTAAGATAAGGTTAAATGTTAAAGGGAAATAAGTAATATAATGAATTTACTTTAATGCTTGTGTGATTATAGGATATATAGTCTTTAGTAGAGGCAGCTGGGTGTATGAGTGACGATAGCTCCAGTTGAGCCTAGGAATAGGTTAATGACCATAGTATAGTTGTGAGCTATATTATATCCTATATTTCTTTATGATTTAATATGCTACCCCACCCAAGTCGGTAGAGTGACTGACACCCAGTGAAATTTGGGAAGGTTTTTCCCCCAACATCCAGGTTAGTGAGGGATAGATAGACGACTCTCTCCTCTGGCCCTGATCTTTTCTCCTGGTAGTATTATGTTTTGGTATGCATGGTGGTTGGTTTCCCCATATATGTGTGTATAGGGATATAATGGCTTTTAGTTATTTAACACACATTTATCTCTAGATATAGAATCATAAGGCTTATTATTGGTATAAAATTTATGGGATGTGATGGCTTGAGGCATAACATGTGATGTATGATACATGACATATGAACTGTGGTGGATATCATAACTATTTGGTTACTATATGGAGATGTGGCATGGAATGGGGAGGTGATGTGATGCATGAGATCCATATTATGCTACTTTAGCCTATGAGTCTTCAAAATGGATTATTTTAGAGAGAGATGGCTCAAGAAATATGATGTTGGGGTAGTGTGACAAACTAGTGGGGAAGTGGTAGTGGTGTACCTTTTTTTGATATTATATTATATGATATCTTGTACGTGATACTTTGGAGAATCTCACTATTTATTTTTCTTTTCTCATCCTTCCCTTCAACCTGGACAAGGCTCTCATGGCGTCATGGTGAGGGTCAACTGTTTGAGTTTCCAACCGCTGTGATGAAGGTCACCACCACGTTTCTATGTTGGCTATGGGTATGTTAAGTGGAGTTGGTCGCTGTGAGCAGTATTGAAGGCGTAAACGGGTTTTTCATTTCATACTTTCAGATAATCTTGTTCGGGTGATGTTTTTTGGTGAAGTTTTTTGTTTTTTGCATTCTTGATTGAGTTTTTTTATTCTGGTTGGGTGATTTGGACGAGATTCCGATTTATGTTTCGGATCTGGGTTTGTGATTTGCGATTGGTCTGCTTCAGCGTTGTGGTGACGACATGGTTTCAGCAGCAGAAATTAATTCCTTCATGAGGTTTTTGTGATTATATCAATGGAAGAGGATCTTGGAAGGATACATGTTGTTTATTGATTAGTTTTTTAAAAATTTTACAATTTGGGTGTTGATCCTTTTGTTTTTGTGGAATGAATATTGAGAGGTTTTGTGCTGTGGCACTGCGGTCTACAGTCGATGGGGAAAGGCAACTAGTTCTTCTACATGGATGCTTCAAAAGAGATTCAAAGTAGGGAGTTTTCACTCTCTAATGATATTTGGATTTGTAAGTTTTAGAGGGTATGGAAATTTCCATCGGTACCAAGTCCATACAGTTCTTCATGGGACAACTAATCGAGCAGCATTATGATGGTGAAAGCTGGTATTAACGTGTTTAATGCTGGGGAGGGGTTATATTTGTATTTAATTTGGTTATTTTTACTTGGTCTCTTGGACCGTGGGGGCATGTTTGAATGTTTTAAGTCACTTAATACATTTTGGGTTCCCCCTTTCCCTTAAAAGGGAATTTAGGCTAATAAAAAATTAATTTTTAGTCAATATACCCCCACTGCTTTTCGTAAACCCATGGTTTATTAAAGGTGGGACTCAGGTAGTAACCATTTCTATTCTCTCATTTCATGTCTAGGAGGGGTACCTTTTAGGGGAGGGGATCATGATAATCCTATCCACATGATCATAGGTATTGAAACAACCGATTCCTTACTTTTGAGTAAACCCCTTGGCTTTCAATCAGGATTTATATTTTCAACTGTATTATCAAATTTTTTATTTAAATAAAAATACCCACTTAGAACCTATCAATTGTGAAACTTTAGGAAGATCAATTAATATCCAAGTCTTATTCCTAGTTATAGATTCCATTTAATCATTTATAGATTTTTAATTTATATATCTAGAAATGGTTTCCCAATTAATTTAGTTTTCATGAAAGTCATGTAGTTATAATAATTTTTATGCATGCTAGTTAATAATTACATTTTTGAAATTTCATGAATTATATTATAGTTTATGTAACCTAAATGATGTTTTCATAAATTAAAATACTCTAGCAGGTAAATTGTAACAAAATTTATATTTAATTTTAATAATCAGCTATACAAGTGACTCTTTCCAAAAAGGATCCCACCCTTGGAAAGAGAAAATTTATTTGCCTCAAACATAAGCTTAAACCCATTCTTGCTTAACATGATCCTAAAAACTATTTTTCTATGAACTTTGGGAACATAAAATACATCATTTAGAGTATGAGTTTTTCCTGTGGTAAACTTAAGATCAACCAAGCCCTTTCATTGATATGTTTATGATTATAGAGTCCCCATGAAGAGTGACATCCCATTATTGGTCGATTCTATATTATTAAAGAGATATTTTTATTGTAGACATGTCATGCTTCACTATAATAAATCCACTAAGATGTGTTGTCCTCGAGTATGTTATATTTAATGATCATGGCAAAAAAGTCCTCTTTAGGAGTGTTTATTTTTTCATCTTTCTTTCTATGGAGATGATAATATCACTTGAAGTGTATTGACCTATTACAAAATATCATACTAATTTATTCTTTATGAATTACACCTTTCATTTTAAAGGATAGTTCATATGTTTTCTATAACATCCCTCCTTTTTCATAACATAATTTTTCATTACATTTTACAAAACTGAGTATCTTTAAGGTTTAGTGTCTTAGAAACCAGGAACTTAATACATGAAAACATAAAAAATTATTATTAAACACTTGAAAAGCTTATAATTATGTTCATCCTAGGTTCATTACTGAATCTCATAACCTGGGTACATACATCAAAAGAAAGGGTGAGTAGAAGGCCCAACAAGGGAAATAAGGGGAAACATTTAACATGTGAACTTGAGATACATCAATAAAGTCATGAAAAAGAACTTCAAGGCATGAGAAAGAGATTATGAGGCATATCATAATAAAAATAACATGTTTCATAACTTGAATATGTGGCTACAACATTTAACATATACAATCATTTCCATTTCACCAAGGTCCATCCCCAAGGTGTCATTAAAAAAATTACCAAGGTTATTTACCAAGGTGTCGTTAAAAATGGTCATCTCTAGAGATTAAGTCTTTACCCAATGCATTGGAGCGCTATCAGAGATCACCCTTAAATTTTACTTTATTATCATGTGAGGAACATATAAAATAATCAAACATTTCATAAATAACCCATATATCATAAAAGAAATGGGTTTCATTTCATAATCATAACGTTTTAAAAACTGCTTTAAAGACATGATCTTTATGTCACTTTAAACCCACGAAAAAAGAAAGAGGGTTTCATGTGTGTAAATCCCAAAATTAAAATAGAAAATTTATGTATATATGTGAATACCCATATAGAAGAAATATCTTTGAGTATTCACTTAATAAAATAAAATAATTTTAGAAAAAGAGAGAGACATTTTGAGGTGTAAATTCTGCAGCATAACGACTATGTTATAGGGTTTTAGAAAATATTGAAAAGAGAGGGGACATGGGTCACCCACTCATAAATGATACATAAAACATTATAGGGACAGAATATAAAGTATATATGAACATTTTAATGAAATTTTAAGGACATACCATATGAAATGAAAAACATGGAAGGAAGACAAAAATAAGATTTCTCTTATGAAAATTCGACAGCCTAACGACTTCACTTAAAACTTCAAAAAATGAATTGATGAGATAAAATAGGGTCTATAATAATATGAACATAAAATAAAAGTATGATGGATATAGAGATCATACCCCAACATAATAAAAAGGAACTTGAAAGACTTGACATGAAAATAGAACTTGAAAATGAGAAGGGTGAAAGAATCCCTTAAAAATTCAGCAGCCTAACGGCGCCACTTAAACATTATTAAAACGAATTAATGAGAGAAATAGGGGATATATCATCATATGAACATGAAAAGGACAGTATTATAGATATAAAATATCATACCCCAACATAAGAAAAGTAACTTGAAATAAATGACATGAAAACAGAACTTGAAAAATGAGAAGGGTGGAAGAATCCCTTATAAAAATTCGGCAGCCTAACGACGCCACTTAAAAATTATTAAAATGAATTGATGAGATCAAATAGGGTCTCTCATCATATGAAAATAAAAAGTACAGTAGGATGAATATAAAATAATACCCCCAACATAAGAACATGGGGCTTAAAATAAATGACATAAACGAGAGTACTTGAAAAGAAAGAGAGAGGTAGGATCCCTTACCTTGAAGAGTAACTTCAAAAGCTTGAAGGTCGGGACCTTGGGAGGCTTGAGTGAACCTTGGGAGAACTACTTGGGAGGTAAAGAGACCAGAAATTCATTGAGGAGGATTTTGGAATGGAAAGGATGAGAGAATGACTTGGTATTTATAGGGAAAGTGAGGGGACAAGGCATTAATTGCCAAGGGACACCTCATCAGTGGTATTAGAAAAACCATGGGCTTTCCCATGGTATTTGCCCATGCTATTGGAAACTTGGGACACCTCATACCTTATCTTACTATTCATAAGTCTAACATATTGATTACATAGTTAATACATCATTTAATGATGTCATTAAACACCCGTAACTTAAAAACTGTATTTTCACTATTCACTGAAAATTCAACTTTCTCAGAAAAATCCCAAAATTTCACCTTAACCAAATATCGATGCTATGATTTCAAAAATGAACTCCATTTTATAAAAATAATTTTCTAAATATTTTTAATTTAATTTTTAAATAAATATACTATTCATCAAAAATTCATTTTTTTCAGAAAAATCCCCAAAAACCACCTTACCATAATATCGATGCTCTAAGTTCAAAAATGAACTCCATTTTATAAAAATAATTTTCTAAATAATTTTAATTAAAAAAAACTATTCACCCGAAAAAACTAACACTTGACTAATAATTTTTGAAACAGTTATTTACCTATTTTATTGAATCACATTACTTAATCAAGGTACCTAGATTATATTAATACTTTATTTAAGTGAGATTACTAATCTATTTGGTCACATTACTAATCCTAAGCGTTAAATCACTATTCATAAATTACTATTCATCAAAAATTAAGTTGATCTTATTAGACTCTAAATTTCATACTGAACAAAATTGTAGAAGAATATTTTTTGAAAATCATTACATATTTTTAATTATTTAAGGTTTACATAAATATTTTTAAAATATCCTTTTTCTATGCTTCACACAATGAAGTTCACCTTGAGTTTGGTCCAGAGCAAAGCCCAAAGGTGCTACCTCCTTCCCGAGTTCTGTCAGATGGGCTTTGATCGGCCCGAGACTACTTGATAGGGCCATTGAATCTTCTTTCTATATTAATTAATCAAGATCAATTTTATTTAGAGAAAATAACCACAAAATTTAGTTTCCAATGGTTTTATTTTAATTATACTCATTTTATTAAATGAAATAGTTTTGTTGAGTATAAAATAAAATATCACAAAAAGTTAGGAAACAAAATTTATTCAAAATTTCAGGTCGTTATAATCTTCCCCCCTAGAGAAATTACGTCCTCGCAATTTTAAAATTGGTATTGGAAATTTTGTTGAAAGTCCCGCATCAGAAAAAGAGTCAGTAAAACTATTACTTCAAAAGAAAGAAAGGGAAGTACAAAGGTCACCCGAGTTAACCCATAATAGGATTCCATGTAGGAAAACATGGATATGGAAGACAAAACAAAGAGTCAAGTTCTTATGGAAAGTGATAGAAAACATGATTAGGAGAAAATTAACCACAAGAAGATCCCAAACTTAAGATGTGTTAAACATTCTTTGATTACCCAGTAGGAAACGTAAACCAACAATGTTTTTGTTTTACATTACTTTTCATAATTTTGAGGAATTAATTTACTACATATAATAAAAACATAAGGAAATATATTTACCTTCAAGTAGAGTCTCATCCCTTAATAAGTTTCCACCAAGACTAATACTTTCTCCAAACAATGAGAATTCAAAAAGACTTGGTCTTATTAAAAGCACAAGAATCATCTTCTAGAGAATCACATAATCCAAAAAATAATAACAATATTTTTCCCTTTTATTTAGTCATCAACTAAAACTAAAAAGGTTAGTATGATATCATATAATCCCCAAAAAGGATAATCCTCTATAAAAGAAAATTGAATATTAATCTCCAAAATTCAACAAAAGTACCCAAAGTTCTAGAAAGACCATTCAATACAAAATCATCCTTAAAATTCTTCAGAATAATCTAAACTAAGATTGGAACCTAAAACTCAGAAGGATTTAATCACATAGTCTTCCCCAAAAAATCTTAACATTTATCTCCAAATAACAATGAATACTATTAGAGTATCATACTAAAGTGTAATTAACCTATTCACATATTCTCTATGCTAGGTTCATAATTTTCCAGAAATAACCCAAATCACCATATGTCCACAGTAAATACATAAATTCCTAAAAAAAACAACCATTCCTCCTCAAATTAAATCTTGTAGTATCTTATTTCCCTTAGGCATATAGTACTACAAAAGAGAAAACATCATCCAAAATAACCTTTATCATTTAATCACCAAATCATTTTCCTATACAAAGGATATCCATTTGATAAAATATAAGTTTCCAAAAATCAACTTATTCTTGATCCATAAAAATAGCAGGATCATTAGTTGTTGGAACCACTTTGTGTATAAGGTTGTATTTGTTGTCAATAATTGTCAATGAAGACCAAAATGAAGGAGATCAAGAAGTACTCCAATGAAATGGAGGAATGAAAGATCAAAATGAGAAAGATCAAGAAGTACTCCGATGAAGTGGAGGAATGATAATTCACACGATTGTTGTACTGATCATAAGTTCAATGAACATGTGTCAAAGGTGACACATTGTTTACAACAATGAAGAATGTGAGGTGTAATCCATCTGAGGATGATTAAAGAAGAATTGAGTTTTGATGAAGACCATGCAATTACTCGTGATTTCATGAGAACCATGCAAGAGACTTCTTGAAGAATTGAATCATGTGTTTTGCATGAAGTAGATCATGACGGTTGAAGAAGAAGACAATGTGCAAGTGAATGGAATTCTAAGATGGCCATGTGAGGATTCAAATTATGAGATGGCCATGCACATCACATTGTCATAGAAGATGATTATGATAAAGATGTTCCTTCAAAGAATACATATCACGATAGTGAAGTTTGTGATGAAATTAGAAGAGTTGCTGGAGGATACAAACCACCAAGAAGAAGTGTTTTTGAGGCGATCCTTCTTGTTGACAAAGCAAACAAATGACATACAAATTTGTTGAAAAAGGAGATTCCATGGTGGTATGTCGAGTTCAAGGGATGTGGTTAATGATCCATGTTTTATTCAAGAGAATGTAGACAAAGTAATGGATGATCTGGAGGCGGTACAAAACTAGCAGATACAAGGTCGCGCCGTTTCCCAGTGTTTGCCAAATTTTTGGGTCTAAAAATCGGCAAATGGAGAAAATTGGTTTTGGCAAAGAGACTTTCACTCCGCATACCTGAAGGAGAGGAAACTTGCACGCCATATGTTTTTCAAGACCAGAACATCAATTTATGGCAAAGGGAAAAGGGTCGCGCAAGTATTGAGTTGGTCGCGCAAGTGACTTGCGCGCCGTGAAGAGGCTTGCGCGCCGGTGCTTAGGAGGCTTGGGAACTTGTGCACCTATTGTTTTATAAGAACAAAACTTCAAAATATGGAAAAGGAAAGAAGGTATTGCAAGTATTGGTTGGTTCGCGCAAGTGAGCTGTGCGACAGAGGCCAGGGGAGATGAGCTGTGCGTCGAGACTTGCGCGCCGAGGGGTGACTTGCGCGCCGCCGCGCAGGTTGACTAGTTTGACTATAAATAGAGGACCACCCCTCCTCATTTCCTACGGATTTCAAGACTTAGATATTGTTCAAGCTCTCGTCACACAGGTGATTGAGCCGTGCTTGTGGTTGTTGGGTCGCACAAGTAGAGGTTGCGCGCCGGTTGTTGGCTGCGCGCCCAAGGAGGTTTGGGAGAGAAAGGAAGTGGGCTGCGCAAGTTTGTAGTTGGGGAAGGAAGCGCCGCACAGGTAATTTGGTGACACTTGTGTGCCAGTTTGGACTTGCATGCCGAAGACTTGCGCGCCGTATTGTGACTTTCACGCCAAGATTGGAGAAAAGTGCCAGGTGCTGTTGGAGTAGGCCCGTCCTTTTAGAGCTAAACAAAAGATGAAAGATTGCTCTATACCTTTAGTGAAATAGATTATGTATTCTTTTGCAAAGATGGAAGAACAATGAACAATCATGTGTTATGAATAGAAGTGGTACCACACACACATGACTGGTGTTTAACATCCTCATTGTGCTTTGTGAAGAGAAGAAGAACGGTTCGTGCAACTAAACTCAGATCTGCAAAGAAAGAGGGGAATATATCAATACACCCAGGTGTTAGTATTGAGAATCAAAGGAAGAGAAGAAGAAGATATAGTGCATTCAGTTATTGCACTAAAGTAGAAGGTTGAATACAAAAGAGCATCAACTCAGGACTCTGATGCAAGAAAAGTCTCATGCTGAACAGGAGGCAAAGACTTCAATGTAAATCTATTTAAGAGACCTTCACGTCTATAAACTGAGTGGGACTTCACCTAAGGGCAGTGAGCCAGGGGGAGTCAACAGGAGTGACCCGAGGGACACAGTGAGATATCCTTGAACCTTTTGTAAAGGCAGTGATCCTGGGACAGAGTGACTGTTCCCGAACCTTTGTAATCCACAACTAATGAAGAATAGTGGAATTTGGTACGATCAACAACTTTTCGGTGTATGCTCATTGGACATAGCCCTTAGTGGTGAACCAAGTAAAATTGATGTGTTATCTCTTTGCATGTGAATGTTTTATTGCTGATCATATCCATCATACAGGTTTAAGTAGTTCTTACCAACGTGGGAACAATATCCACAACTTTAAGAAGAAAAAGTTGACACCCTAATTCACCCCTCCCCTCTCAGGGTGTCCCGGGGTCCTACAAGTGGTATCAAAGAGAAAGGTTAACGTATGTTGGATACTCCACAGTAATTCTATTCAGAAGAGTATTTGAGTTTCTTTCCTAAAGTCAACAATGAAGAGCAGTCATAATGAAGATTCAGTCATTTCTGAGCAGAAGTCTACATCTAGAAAGACCATGACAAACATGAAAAAGAAAGAGAAAAAGCAGCTAAAGAAGTCCCACATATCGAAAGAAGATTTAGTGTCTTGTTCTCCATGCCATTCCAATAAAGAATAAATATCAGGCTTGGAAAGTATCGAGAAGGTGGCTCAGAATTCATCCAGAGGAAAGGATGACATCCCTAATTCAAGCTTTCAGAAAAAACTCAAAACATATCCGCATGATATTCCTGAAGAAAGGGTTGCTATTATTTGTAGCCTATTCTAATATATGCAGGTTGAGATCACTCGATTAGAAAGGGAAGATGAAAATATGGAAAAGGGGTTGGAAAGAAAAGTTATGGAAAGTATGAAGCTCACCAAACAGGTGAAAGTATTTAAAGAAAAAGAGGAAGTCAATAAGACTCTAAAAGAAAGGATCCATGCACTTGAAGCTGAGATGAAGAAGAGCAATGAAGTCAAGAGTTTTTGTTTGGAAGAAACTTCCATGAAATTTAGGGAACTTGACTCTTTGTTACAAAACAAAGTTAAGATGCATGAAGATGAGGCTGAAAGATTGAAGAATACTTGTGAAGAGAATATGATCATGATTGAAGATCGGAAGATCATCCTCAATATTGAGGGTCAAAAATTGGAAGCCCAGTTGACCAAGATCGAGAATACACATATTGAGACTTCACAAAAGAATGAAATGAGTGATGCTTGTACTCAATGTTCATTGGAGGAATCTAAATCTGAAATACCTTTAACATGTGACAAGAAGATTATGACAACTCTTGATTATCCACATCAAGAATTAGTTGCTGTTGGTACTCAATGATCACTGGAGGATTCTATTTTTGAAAGACCTCCAAAATGTGATAAGAAGTTCATGACTTCACTCATTTATCTATCACAAGAAACTGAGAAAGTGAAGGTACCATCCAAACCATCTTGTACTCATGTTTCTAAATACGCTCCTACAATCAGTGCAGGTTGGAAGAAAAGTTCTAAACAAGTATGGATGAGGAAATGTGAGAAGAAGAAACCTTCCACCATGGATAGGGTGGATGAGAAGAAAAATGAGGAAGTCGGTTCCTCAAATAGAGCACAAAAGATTAAGAAGAATGCCCAACAACCTCATACAAAAGATACAAAGAAGAAAAGATTTGTGGGTCAATTTTGGTGCTGCAACAGATTTGGACATTGTGCACTAGATTGTTGGTACAATCCCTTTAATGAAAAATCACAAAGAAAGACTATACCAAAGGGAAGAAATCCATAGAAGAAGAAGCAACATCAGCAGGTCTAGAAGTATCTGTTTATAGCAAAAAGATTTGG
Source organism: Viscum album (assembly GCA_963277665.1). Classification (NCBI taxonomy): domain Eukaryota; kingdom Viridiplantae; phylum Streptophyta; class Magnoliopsida; order Santalales; family Viscaceae; genus Viscum; species Viscum album. The sequence continues at coordinate 912,945,021 of OY728126.1, forward strand.
AATTCTTGATAACATCTGTGATGTATGCAACGACAGTGGTCACAAGGTAGGTACATGCTCATCTCAACATGATTTCACTATTGATAAGAAAAGAAGACCTCTGATGCCGTCTAAGTATGAAGCAAGTACCTTGGGTAGAAACCAGAAGAATGGTGTGAGCACACATTTCTCCAAGAAGATATCAAGTAGGGAAGCTGAGAAGACCCAGGATTTTAGATCCATGAAATTGAAGGGTCATTCATCCAAAAGAAACACTAAGTGGGATGAAACTCAGATGACCCCATATGGAAGACCCAAACCAGCTGCAACAGTTCCAAATGACATATTGGTCATCTGGCCGGAATATTTGAAAAGAATGAAGAAACATGAAGATGAAAAGGAAAAGGCTGGTGACAAAGGAAAAGAAAAACTTTCACATGATGAAGACACAGTGCATGAGAGATTGCAAACCAAGAGAAACACATGTGTCAAAGAAGCTCTGTGTGAGAGATTCAAGAAATCTGGTCACATTGAAAAAGTTTTCCTAACCTTAATACCAGAGCAAGAAGCAGTCCTTAAGAGGAGTAAGAATGTATCATTCATGATGGCTGTTAAGCAGAAAAATTCCTCACACAAAGTAGAAGAGAATGCGAAGAAAGCCATGCCACATCAACAGATGTCAGAACATATGTTCAAATGTGCAGGCATGAAGACTGGAGTGAACAGAGGAACTTGGTTGAGAAAAGAACCTCAAACATATAGATCATGTTGATGAAGTAAGAAGGAACCACCTTATTCCCTTATTCAGTTGTGTATTGTATTTGTGCTAATAATGCAGGAAATTGAAGGTGAAGCATGCTCTCAGGGGGAGAACTTGAGAAGTAGCGAATGCTGTCAACTCTTGATAGCCAAGCTAAAGAAGTTTCCATACTTAGTATATTATTCAAATTGATATTAAAATGTTAATATGATGAAGGATCACTCTTGATGAAGATGATGAGGAGTGTTTCCCTTGAGGGGGAGAAAAAAGAAGAAGCTTCCAAAATCACTGTTTCAATCAATATCAACTCCAGCTGGACTCAAGTGTAGTTACTCTATGAATTTCTTGAAGAAAATGTCAATGGAGAAGGTATGTCATTTCTCAATCTCTATCCCTTGGTTACTCAGATCAAAGATCATACTATAAAGGGGGAGTAACTGAATTGATCAGTGACATAAGAATAATGGATGTTCCCCAAGGTCACTTATCCTGCCGATTACACTTGAATGTTTTTGATCTGTGTGCTGATGTGAGTGCAGGAGTTTCAGGTTGATTATTCCCTATCACATTTGATTTTATTCTACCTGAAATAAAAGTGGTAAACCCTTGAAGAAAAAAATACATGAGTTCTCATCTCATGTTGGTATCATGATCTGTGAATAATGGACAACCTTGTTGACTTAATCAAATCCTCTTGTTTTCTACATCGAGCATTGCTCAAGTAGACTTAGAGTGAAATGATTAATGAAACATTTCTTAATTATGGATTGATACCCTCCCTACCATGCACTTTGTATTTCTTATCAATAAGGGGGAGAGAAAGTGAAATGAACGTTTGAAAAGAAAAGTTGATTGAAGAGAAGATTCTCATTTTGACATTGATGAATCCATTTCAGAACATGTATAAGGTATTTACAACAAAATACAAAGGGGGATATTGTTGGAGCCAATTTGTGTATAATGTTGTATTTTTTGTCAATAATTGTCAATGAAGACCAAAATGAAGGAGATAATGTGCAAGTGAATGGAATTCTAAGATGGCCATGCGAGGATTGGAATTCTGAGATGGCCATGCACATCACATTGTCACAGAATATGATGATGATAAAGCTGTTCCTTCAAAGAATACATATCACGATAGTGAAGTTTGTGATGAAAGCAGAAGAGTTGTTGAAGGATACAAATCACCAAGAAGAAGTGTTTTTGAGGTGATCCTTCTTGTTGACAAAGCAAACAAATGACATAAAAATTTGTTGAAAAAGGAGATTCCATGGTGGCATGTCGAGTTCAAGGGATGTGGTTAATGATACATGTTTTATTCAAGAGAACATCGATAGAGTAATGGATGATCTGGAGGCGGTACAAAACTAGCAGATACAAGGTCGCGTCGTTTCCCAGTGTTGCCAAATTTTTGGGCCTGAAAATCAGCAAATGAAGAAAATTGGTTTTGGAAAAGAGACTTGAATGCCACATACCTGAAGGAGAGGAAACTTGCGCGCTATATGTTTTTCAAGATCAGAACATCAATTTATGGAAAAGGGACAAGGGTCACGCAAGTATTGAGTTGGTCGTGCAAGTGACTTGCGCGCCGTGAAGAGGCTTGCGCACCGGTGCTTAGGAGGCTTGGGAACTTGCATGCCTATTGTTTTCCAAGAACAAAACTTCAAAATATGGCAAAGGAAATAAGGTATCGCAAGTATTGGTTGGTTCGCGCAAGTGAGCTGCGCGATAGAGGCCAGGGGAGATGAGCTGCGCGCCGAGACTTGCGCACCGAGGGGTGACTTGAACGCCATCGCGTAGGTTGACCAGTTTGCCTATAAATAGAGGACCACACCTCCTCATTTCCTATAGAGTTAAAGACTTAGAGATTGTTCGAGCTCTCGTCGCACAGGTGATTGAGCCGCGCTTGTGGTTGTTGGGTCGTGCAAGTAGAGGTTGCACGCCGGTTGTTGGCTGTGCGCCCAAGGCGGTTTGGGAGAGAAAAAAAGTGGGCCGTGCAAGTTTGTAGTTGGGGAAGGAAGCGCCGCACAGGTTCTTTGGTGACACTTTCACGCCAGTTTGGACTTGCGCGCTGAAGACTTGCACGCCGTATTAGGAATTGCATGCCAGGATTGGAGAAAAGCGCCAGGTGCTGTTGGAGTAGGCCCGTCCTTTTAAAGCTGAACGAAAGCTGAAAGATTGCTCTATACCTTCAGTGAAATAGATGATGTATTTGTTTGCAAAGACGGAAGAACAATGAACAAAAAGGTGTTATTAATAGAAGTGGTACCCACACACATGACTGGTGTTTAACATCCTCATTGTGCTTTGCGAAGAGAAGGAGAACAGTTCGTGCAACTAAACTCAGATCTGTACAGAAAGAGGGGAATATATCAATACACTCAGGTGTTAGTATTGAGAATCAAAGGAATAGAAGAAGAAGATATAGTGCATTCAGTTATTGCACTAAATTATAAGGTTTAATACAAAAGAGCATCAACTCAGGACTCTGATGCAAGCAAAGTATCATGATGAACATGAGACAAAGACTTCAATGCAAATCTATTGAAGAGACCTTCACATCTATAAACTGAGTGGGACTTCACCTAAGGGCAGTGAGCCAGGGGGAGTCAACGGGAGTGACCCGAGGGACACAGTGAGCTATCCCTGAACCTTTTGTAAAGGCAGTGAGCCTGGGACAGAGTGACTATTCCCGAACCTTTGTAATCCACAACTAGTGAAGAATAGTGGAATCTGGTATAACTGACAACTTGTCGGCGTATGCTCCTTGGACGTAGCCCTTAGTGGTGAACCAAGTAAAATTTATGTGTTATCTCTTTGCATGTGAATGTTTTATTGCTGATCATATCCATCATATAGGTTTAAGTAGTTCCTACCAATGTGGGAACAAGATCCACAACTTTAAGAAGAAAAAGTTGACAACCTGATTCACCCCTCCCCTCTCAGGGTGTCCCAGGGTCCTACATTAGTCAGTCCTAAGGGCATAAAAACAAACTCCTAATGCCCATATCTTGATTGGAAGGAAGTTTTTGGAATATCATCATTCTTCAACCTCGATTGATGATAACCATAACGAAGATCAATCTTAGAGAAGAATTGAGTCTCATGAAATACGTCAACATATTCCTAGATGATGGGAAAATTTTCTAAAAGAATGAATCCTTCATGAGAAACTTATTTCATTTATGAATCTTTTAAATAAAAAGGATTATATGTCTTAAAACTTCATGCTTAGACAAATTACATTTGTCTATAATTCCTTCATAATGATTCATAAAAAGCTTGTGATTAACCAAACATATCCCCCGTGAGTGTCGTAACCAAGAGTGCAGTAAGACTCATTGTCATGTACCAGTTCCCGTTCGAGTCTAGATCAAAGCAGTGTTTTCGGGTTTTACCCCTATGTACATCTGTGCCAGAGCCACCTCTACCTGCTTGTATCTAGATAGGGATGTATTTTCTTGATAAACCACTTACTCAAAACTCACCAAAATACCAGGAATATTTCCTATATTTAAAATTTTCTATAGGGTTCTTCCTAAAGTTTTAATATCCTAATTTCCATAAATAACTAAACCGACCGTTGATACCAACTATAATATCCCGGCTTTTTCATAACATAACTTTTCATTACATTTTAAAAAACTGAGGATCTTTAAGGTTTAGTGTCTTGGAAAACAAGAACTTAATACATGAAAACATAAAACATTATTTTTAAACACTTGAAAGGATTCTCTTGATATTCATCCTAGGTTCATTGCTGCATCTCATAAACTGGGGACATACATCAAAAGAAAGGGTGAGCAGAAGGCCAAGTAAGGGAAACAAGTGGAAACATTTAACATGTGAACTTGAGATACATCAATAAAGACATAAAAAAGAACTTCAAGGCATGAGAAAGAGATCATGGGGCATATCATAATAAAAATAAAGTGTTTCAAAACTTGAAGATGTGGCTACAACATTTAACATAGACAATCATTTCCGTTTCACCAAGGTCCATCCCCAAGGTGTCATTAAAAAAATTACCAAAGTTATTCACCAAGGTATCATTAAAAATGGTCATCTCTAGAGATTAAGTCTTTACCCAATGCATTGGAGCGCTATCAGGTAACACCCTTAAATTTTCCTTTATTATCATTTGATCCACATATATCGTCATCAAACATTTCATAAATAACCCATATAGCATAAAAAAAATGGGTTTCATTTAAAAATCATAACGTTTTAAAAATTTCTTTAAAGACATGATCTTTAGGTCACTTTAAACCCAAGAAAAAAGAAAGCGGGTTTCATGTGTGTAAATCCCAGAATCAAAATAGAACATTTATATATATATGTGAATACCCATATAGAATAAAGATCTTTGAGTATTTACTTAATAAAATAAAATAATTTGAGAAAAAGAGAGAGATACATTTTGAGATGAAAATTCTGCTGCATAACGACTATGTTATAGGGTTTTAGAAAATATTGAAAAGAGAGGGGACATGGGTCACCCACTCATAAATGATCCATAAAATAGTAGAGGGATAGAATATAAAGGATATATGAACATGTCAATGAAATTTTAAAGACATACCATATGAAATTAAAAACATGGAAGGAAGACAAAAATAAGATTTCTCTTATGAAAATTCGGCAGCCTAACGACTTCACTTAAAACTTCAAAAAATGAATTGATGAGATAAAATAGGGTATCTCATCATATGAACATAAAATAAAATTATAATTTATATATAGATCATACCCCAACATAATAAAAAGGAACTTGAAATACTTGACATGAAAATAGAACTTGAAAATGAGAAGGGTGAAAGAATCCCTTAAAAATTTGGCAGCCTAACAGTGCCACTTAAACATTCTTAAAACGAATTTATGAGAGAAAGAGGGGGTATCTCATCATATGAACATGAAAAGGACATTATGATAGATATATAAGATCATAATCTAACATAAGAAAAGTAAATTTAAAGAAATGACATGAAAATAGAACTTGAAAATGAGAAGGGTGGAAGGATCTCTTATAAAAATTCAGAAGCCTAAGAACGCCACTTAAAAATTCTTAAAATTAATTGATGATATCAAATAGGGACTCTCATAATATGAACATAAAAAGGAAAGTAGGATGAATATAAAATAACACCCCCCAACATAAGAACATGGGGCTTAAATGAAATGACATAAACAAGAGTACTTGAAAAGAAAGAGAGAGGTATGATCCCTTACCTTGAAGAGTAACTTCAAAATCTTGAAGGTCGAGACCTTGGGAGGCTTGAGGGAACCTTGGGAGGACTCCTTGGTAGGTAAAGAGACCAGAACTTTGTTTAGGAGTATTTTGGAATGGAAAGGATGAGAGAATGTCTTGGTATTTATAGGTAAAGTGAGGGGACAAGGCATTAATTGCCAAGGGACACCTCATCAGTGGTATTGGCAAAACCATGGGCTTGCCCATGGTATTTGCCCATGGTATTGGCCACTTGGGACATCTCATACCTTATTTACTATTAATAAGTCGACCATATTGATTACATACTTAATACATCATTTAATGATGTCATTAAACACCCGTAACTTAAAAACTGTATTTTCACTATTCACCGAAAATTCAACTTTCTTAGAAAAATCCCAAAATTTCACCTTAACCAAATATCGATGCTATGATTTCAAAAATGAAATTCATTTTATAAAATCAATTTTCTAAATATTTTTAATTTAATTTTTAAATAAATTCACTATTCACCGAAAATTCATTTTTTTCAGAAAAATCCCCAAAAATCACCTTAACATAATATCGATGCTCTAAGTTTAAAAATGAACTCCATTTTATAAAAATAATTTTCTAAATATTTTTAATTAAAAAACACTATTTACCCGAAAAAACTAAGACTTGACTAATAATTTCTGAAACAGTTATTTACCTATTTTATTGAATCACATTACTTAATCAAGGTACCTATATTATATTAATACTTTCTTTAAGTGATATTACTAATCCATTTTGTCACATTACTAATCCTAAGCATAAAATCACTATTCATAAATTACTATTCCTCAAAAATTAAGTTGATCTTATTAGAATCTAAATTTCATACTGAACACAACTGTAGAAGAACATTTTTTGAAAATCATTACACATTTTTAATTATTTAAGGTTAACATAAATATTTTTAAAATATCCTTTTTCTAAAATTCATCAATAATATGCATACTATATTTATCCAGACATTTGAAAATTCATAAACTTCATCATAAGAAGAAATCAAATTTTTTATTTAAATCAAAGGATTACACAAGGCAGTTACGGTCTCGTTACACAACCCCTTATAACACCAGCATAGGACCTAAGAGTAAGGTGTTATAGGGTGATAGAATCTTGGGGCGGCTCGGCCAACATTGCCTGAGTAGTGATTTCTATCAGCTTGAACTTCTCACGAATGCGATTCTGTTCCAGCTTCACACGATGAAGTTTGGCTTGGGTTTGGTCCAGAGCAAAGCCCAAAGGTGCTACCTCCTTCCTGAGTTCTATCAGATGGGCTTCAATCAGCTCGAGACTACAGGATGGGGCCATCGAATCTTCTTTCTATATTAATTAATCAAGATCACTTGTATTTAGAGAAAATAACCATAACATTTAGTTTCTAATGGTCTTATTTTAATTATACTCATTTTATTAAATGAAATAGTTTTGTTGAGTATAAAATAAAATATCACACAAAGTTAGGAAACAAAATTTATTCAAAATTTCGGGTCGTTACATTTTCCCCTTTGAGGACTTGGATACGACAACACCTTCTATTACGAGGACCCTATATTTAACATCCTTATGTTCATTTACCTCCTCATGTTTTTTTATATTCCTAAATTTGTAGGTATTTTAGTAACTCATTGAGGGAAATATCATCCTTATTTTGTTTTAGAGAATGTTTAAGATTATACAAAGAAGGAGGGAGTTTATAAATTATGGATTTGGCAATGATGACATCATCCATGTTCAACTTATTTTTCTTTTTATTTTGTAAAATATGTAATAACTAATAGAATTTATCTATGATATACATACTATACACCTTTTTGTTTGAAATAAAACTGATTACTAAGAATTTTAGGCATTCTACATCCTTGATAATGCACCTTTTCTCCAAATCATCTCAAACCTACTTTGGGGTTGGAAGATGTTGATACGCATCAAAGATATTATATAAAGGTGCATTGAGTATGTGTCCTTGACACATGAGATCATTATTCTCCCATTTTTTCCTTATGTAAGAGACTTGGATCATCTCATCTTCAAATTTTTGGGGCTATATAATTGAGATCACATACAACACTTTGATGTTTCAAGTAGAAATTGCATTCTCTTTTTCCACATATTGAAATTATTTCCACAAAATTACTCCACCTTCATCATGTTGTTGAGTTTCACTTGGTCTATACTGACCATATTATACTCTTAATATTATTGGTGATATAGGTGGGTAATGGTATGGAATTTACTTAGATAGTATTAGATGAAACCTACCAGGGCACATTATGAATTCACTCTTCTTAAGAGTAGATTCTCCCCCACTAAATCAGTTGTACAATGGGTTGTAATAAAATACTATTTAGGATAAAATGATGGATTGTTACTCTAAACTTGTACTTATTGGAGAGTAACCCTTGAAGAGGATATATAATCAAGAGAGTAGTGGAAAAAAATTATTATTGAACACTGAAAAATTTATTTTTGTTATTGTGGAAGACTTGTGAGGAATACCAATTTTGAAATGGATTTTTGGAATTATTGGAAGTTATAAAAATTGATTTCTTCAATATAATAGAAACTCTAGTTTATAGGCATGGAAGCACCCATTCAAAAAATTATTCTTAACCTTTTGAATTTGTTCGACATATATTTTGGAAAGAAATGTAATTTGTATTTTTTCTCGTATTTCGGATCACACCTGATCAAATATGTGTCCTAGATCACACCTACCTATTGAAATGATGTTTCCATTAGATCACACCAGATCAGATCAATAATTTAGATCATAACCATATAATGAACTAGCTTGACCCATCAGACATGCCCATTCAGACCTGGACTTGAACTGATGTGACCATATGATTCATAGAAAAAATAAAAACACCTATAAGAATATGAAGTATAAAGTGAACCATAAAAGTAGGACATTACATGATCATGTTCACATGTGTGGAAAACATGGTACACCATCCTGTATAAGATTATTCCCTTTTTAATTTTAAATAGAAATAAGGTTTCCCCCCTTAATAAGGGGACCCTACTCTCACCCACTTTATAATGTGGGATTCCAATATGTATTCTCCTTGAAAAAATAATAAAAAATAAAATAATTTTTAAATATTAAAAAAACATTAAAATCAAGAAATAAATTTAAAAATATGAACAAAAAATTAGTTATATACAATATTTTTTGGAGAGATCAATATTGTAATAGTGGTTGGGATAAAACTTATATGCATTGAATATATATTATAGTATCTATATGTATTGATTTTGGGAATGTAATGATTCAAAATATAAATATTTATAAAGTTTTATACTAATAAAGTCATTTGTTATTTTTTTAGAATTTTATTAAGTTGAAATTTATAATTATCATGTAAATAAATAAATAGTGGGTGTTTTGACCCAAGACAAGGCATACCGATGTTTGGGTCTTGTGATGGGATGAGCATGACTACACAATCCTCGTATCGGGTCACTACTTCTATCTAAGACATTTTCCAAAGAGGTTTATTCATGGAACTAGTTACAACCAATGGTTCCCACATCTGTAATGAGCTACAGTCATACTTTCTAATGGCATGAAGTCATTAGAGCTTATTACTAATGATGATTAGGAACTCACATTGGTCGAGGGGATGAGAGGTTGGGCTCATCACACCCAATTTGGAGGAATTATTTCCTACTTCAGGACTCTCTTATAGATTTAAGTCATGTTCATGAATCTTTCCCATATCCTGATATGAGAATGGTTACTATAACATTTAACAATCAGTTATTGATGCCGATGTGAGTATCAATACATCTCAGAGGTATCCTATTGACATGGAAATCTATATATATCTGAGGTTCCCCATCAAAAAAACCTTATTTCTATATTAGAGGATATCTATCTGGTTACCCATCATTACTTAGTGAAGTTAGCTTGGGGAATTATATGTTTTAAATCCATACAACTCGGCGATCTAGAGTGTATTATTGTGTAAGAAGTTGGTAGGATTTTATGGTGTTGGTATTGATCCCATGAAGAGGATTATTATAGTTACCTATGAAAGGAATTATAACCCACATAGTTAGATGCCACTCAATCAGACACGTTTTACATTTTAAGGTCGTATGATAAGGATGGATCTATGTAGTTTCACATTGTGTAGTAAGGACAACTATATGAAAGATACCTAACATTTATTAGTGTGGGTCTTACATATAAGTGCCCCTATTTGTATAACATCATAAGGAATGTGTCCCTATGAGTATGAATTGATTTCATAAGGAGTGTGGCCCCATGAAGATGGTCCCCATCGGGTTATAGGCCAATAAGTATGGTATGATGAGGCCTTGTAGGAATATAGCTCTATGGGTGGGGGAATTATTTTATCTAGAATACGGCCTGACTGAGAATGGTCTATTGAGAATATGACCCCAATATATGAGGTTTCCAAACATATGGGAGTATAGAAAGAAAATGAAGGGATGAAAATGATCTCATAAGAAATATAACCTAATGAGGAGGGCCAATAGGGAATATGGACCCAATGGAATATACGTACAGACTCACAAGGGTTTAACCAGGTGAGTCTGAATGTCTCATCCATTAGGGCTATATTCCCCACATACTATTCTCTATTAGGCCACATTCCTAGTAACACAATACCCCTACCCTAAGTTATATATTCCTTTTGTGTCCCATCATACCATCCTTCTTGGGCCATACCCTGATGACCCCTATCTTCAAAGGGCCATACTATTTGTGACATAAATCCATCCTCATAGGGCCACATTCCATGAGATGTTAGCTAGACAAGGCCTCTCATGAATAAGCCCCACACTAATCATTATTAGGAATATTTATTCTATTCATCCTTACCATGTGATGTTAAAACTGTATTCCGGTCCTTATCACATGACCATAAAATGTACAACATGTCCTGTGGAGTGGAACCAAACTTTATAGGTTCTGATTTCTTTCACAATGATACATATGAATCCACTTCATGGTCTTGATCATGGTACGAAAAACACATACCACCTTTATAGATAATAATAAAATCTTGAGTGCCCAGTTGTATGGATTTAAAAAAATAGTAATACCTAAGACAACAACACTAAGTAATAATGTATAGCTATATGGATAACCTTTAATAATTATGGAAGTTTCCATTGATGGGGAACCTCTGATACATATAAATTTTCATTTCAATGGGATACCTTTTATATGTATAGATACTCACCTATGTATTAATATATTATTTTTAAATGTTAGTATAACTATACCCATATCAGGATTTGGGAATGATTCACGAACATGACTTAAATATATAAGAGATTCTTAGTGTAGGAAATAATTCTCCCCCAATCAGGTGTAATGATACAAACCTCCCATCCTCTCTACCAATGTGATTTCTTGAGTATCATTGGTAAGAAAATCCAAAGATCACCTACCTTTGGAAATTAGGCCCATACCTTGTTATGGATGTGGGAACCATTGGGTGTTTCTAGTTCAATGAATAAACCCCATTGGGAACCATCCAAGAAAGAAGTAGTGATCAGACGCGAGGATTGTGTATTCATGATCATCCCCTCATAAAACCCAAATGTTGGTCTACCTCATCCCAATTTAAAATAGAAATAAAAAACTTGAAGTGAATCTCTCAATAACTAAAAAAATAATCGGGTTACCCATATGTTAGTCCATTTTGTTTTTCACATTATACAAAAACAAAATAGTGAATCTGGTGTGAAAATTTCCATAACAAAAATAATTGAGTTTCCCATATACAAGTAATTAAGAATGTTTCTTACTTGTGATTCTAAACTGATCAGTATTCTAGATTTCATTATCTTTCCAACTATAAATATTCTTTTTATAAACTCCTTTTGATTCCAAGGAAATGGAATCCTCATCAGGAAATCCTTTTGACATTGCATTTGCCACAAGATCTACTACCACAATGCACCGAAAGGAAGAGATCACATACTCATCATATCTAGAACCAGGTGGAAAATGCGATGGTTTGGAAATGTCACTAGCAAAAAACCATCCCAACCCTGGAGGTTTCATGCAAGGGTCTCCAAACATGACAACCAACCTCCCCTAAGGAAATATATGGTAAATTCGGTGATGCCTATCTCCAATACCAACTTCTTCAGGATCCTTTCCAATATCATGAAAATCAACACCTTCTTTACCATAGGAATGTAGATCAGTGAGTTGACTACAATTTCACCATAGTTTAGGAGCCACATTAGAGGGATCCCATTAAACGTTTCCAACAGAATCATGCAACTACTTCCCCTCAACTTTATATCAAGGGAGATTCCTGGTAGGCTGTCTCCCCATACACTCATATACATAAATCTTGAAGATCACTATAGGTGTAGAGAGATAGAAATTATGGGGAGATAACCTATATCACTAATTCTATTGAATAATACCACCAACATACCATGAATACACCTAGGGAGTAGGCTCATATCCTCATTCTCACAAACCAAGTCTTCCAATATACTCTGACAGTAAGGATAGAGAGGATTATATTCACACCCCCATACATGAAGCCCATCAATATATCCCAAAAACACATGGAGGATATAAGTGGGAATATATCCCCACTTAAATTGAATATTTATGCTAGAATATCTTGGAAATAAAAAATGTGCAGGCCTATATTCCTTCCCACACCCTTCTGAAATTTAAATATATTTTGGTAGCAATGGATGATATTTTTCAGCATATTCTGATGATCATACAAGGACTAAAAAATAATATTTTTCTAACTAATAGAGAAATATATACACACGATCAATGTGACCAAATAACTACTTTGGAGAAAACATATATTCTTTCTCCTATTCATGAGGATTATCGACATATTCTGATAAAGGATGAGGCACAAGACCAAACTCATATTCCCATTTTGACTAAGGTTAATTGACATCTCCCCGTAGTCACCTATAGGAAAACCCATATCCATACTAGAAATTCAAAAGCACCTTGACATATTCCGATAGCTAATAGAAGCTAGGAGCATATTCCTACTCTCTCTAATAAAGGATCCTATCAACATCCCTTAGATGCTATAATGGGGGAGTTATATATCCATTATTCTATTTTAGAGGTCTTTTAGAATATTCTAATGGGGGAATGAATATTTGAATTGGTCATATACTTCTAGTTATACCAAGGGTGGCTAACATATTTCGGCATCCAGCCAATGGTTGGATCATATTCTAGCCAATGATCTAGAAGCTTGCAGGCATACTCTAGTGAATTCTTGGTAGCAAGACCATACCCCTAAAATAACTAAATAAAACTATCGATATATTCTTATAACCACTATAAAAAGGCTCATAATCCTACTCAACCCCAAATGGATGGTAAAAATATTCCGAAAATAATGAAAGATGAGGCTTATATTCCTATAATGCTTAATTACAGCATCCTTGAGGCAATAAAATAAATATTGATAATGTATCAAGGATCCACCGACTCTTAATTTTAAGATAAAGGAAACACCTATAATTAAATTCCTCTTTATGGTATCATATAGGTATATTATGAGGATCCTAACCCTAATATTTTCCATAGACAACCTCCCCATGGTGATATCTCAACCAGGAAAGGATATCCTCCCCTCATAAAAGAACCTTTTTATAGAGAGGTTCTAAAAACATTAGGAACAAATGCATATGGTTCCACATTAATCACAAAAAAAACTTACCTCAGTCAATAGGTAAACCAGAGTGGAAACCACCATTTCCAACTTTTACATGATGTGAGTCACTATCTATAGAAAAATGACCTCTATGGTATGAATAGGTGGAGGAATATGACTTTGATGAGGAAGAAGATGAAATGGATATGCAGAAAGATTTGATACACTAGATGTACGCATCTAAGGATGGGGTGAGTACAGAGCATTTCACTTCACCAAATCCCCGGGTCAGCAGAATATCTTAGAGATGAAATCCTGTAATGTCATAACCGCATGAGAGGTCATAGGTCCGAACAACATGTGTGATAGTTGGTCAATACTACAAAATCATCCTCTCTAAGACATGAAGGAACTGAAATCGAAGGGATTATACTATTTTTAGGCTCCCAATGAAGGCCTCTCAATAGGTCGAGAACACATATCTATTGAGAAATATAAAAACTCAAGCTGTAAGACAGATCCCAACAACAAGTAGCACACATTCTAAGTAGGCGCTACACACAACTCATTGTCGAGTAAAAATAAACCAATTTAATAAGATTTCATTGATATATACCATGGTATCCATGTGAGATATACCCCATCCCATAGTGATGGGGACATTTTTTCCATGACCTCCACCCTTGGAGTTATCAAATTCTCATCAGTTTTGGTAAGTATCAGTGTTGGCCTCACATGACCCACAAACCTCAAGGATGGGGGAATTGTTACCATCTACTCCATGGATATATATCTTATTTAGACTAGGTTTTAGTAACCAAAATATGACACCCCATACATTCATACAACCATGTGACACAAACATCTCATTCAGGGATTTCATAGAAAGGACGGTCAGAGACTTCCTTAAGGTCACTATTAACAAACCAAAACCCAAGAAATGCCCAACAAGGAAAATAAAAACCCTAAAAGGTCTCAAGTAAAAATGGAAAGTGATAGAAAGGGCCATGTGAGAATAACTTGATTTAAATTTGTATATGATACATGCAGTGCAATGTTGTAGTGTTATTTGAAGGATAAAGAAACAATTCCTACTGCCTAATATGACTTGGTGAATCTCATCACTATCCACCTAGTGAATGATAAAATAGAAACAAGGACATATAAGGATTTAATGAAAAAATGTTCCCCCCAAGAGGCAGGTTACATTGATGCATAGGTTGAGTCCACACACACCTAAAATCAGAGGAGGAACAAAAAATTGGATCTTCAAAATGAGGATTTTCCACTCCTCGGTGCCATTCTTCGAGGGATAAGGAGAAAGATGTGACTACATCCCACTCACCACCAAGAAAGACCAAATTCCCCCTAATGAAAGAGAATTTGGCATAGTATGAGCCCAATATATACAATATTCGACAACTCATTGAGGAATTACTCAGGGTAAATTTTCCCACTGGGTATCACCTCTAAACAGAAGTGATTTACCCTCATCCTATTCATTAATAGGGAATTAATCATCCTACAAGAGTAGAGTATGAACACTAGGTTGGTAATAGATCCCATAATCTAGTTTACTTGAATTCATGAATTGAGGAATACCAATATTTTTCTCTGTTGTAGAAGAAAACTCCCATGTATCAGGATAATCACCTAGTCTTGTCACAAAATGAAAATAAAAAAATGATAAATATAGGGTATCCGTTTCAAGATTTATCCGCTTCCCTTTCTTAGAAGGTGGCTCAGACAGTGGTAACCCCACAACTCCTCAACAAAATAATGTCTCTCATCAATCAAATGGGATACATGGAAGGGAATCATGACCCCATGCAGCCTTAAAATAAGTCATATCCTAAATGGGTGGATTCCACTCTGCTGCTGCCCAATTTTGGGAATCTTGTTTTCTTAACCTTTAATGGAATATGGGATCTGAATTAGTATCTCTCACACTTAATTTCCCAATTATACCCCATGATGGTCCCATGAGACTTGTGATAAGTATAAAAATTGAGTTTATTTATATAGACTCTGGTAGAACCAACTTTTTTTTGATATGGTAGCCTCCTAATAGGGTCCATCATAGGCTGGGAGAACCTTCATTGCTAATTCCTCAATCAATTCAGATCCACGCTAAGGAAGATGATGATTTTGACCTCAAAAACTAAAAATAACATAAAAATGAAAGGGTCACTGACTTTATCACCAGGTGGAAAGTCTTGACATATTCTCTTAGCATTCCAATCCCATAGAAGTAGCTACTGTAATTTTATATGAAAAATAACCTTGAAGAACCGTAGACACCACTAATCCTATTTAAATACCTAGGTGTATTTAGGGAGTTTACATACATGATTTTTTTAGGGATTCAATTTAGCAAAATAGGGTCAAATCTCAACCCATGCCCACAACATAAGGGAAAAGGTATGTCAAGGCTGAAACTGATACCGTCACACTCAAACTATCACTAATAACTACCATGACTCCTAGGCATAATCTACATCACCCGATGCCTTATTCTAAAATACAGTAACAAAAAAACCTTCATTATCCCTATAAAAGGAGAGATGTCCACCCGTGATTCAAGGGATATAATTAAAAAAAAAATTTCCTTATAAAATGAACAGGTTCCTTGTTATTTTCTCACATCTATGGAAAACAACCTCCTCAATCTTCCTGAGTCTAAGAAACTTGGTGAGGTTCACCTCAGTGATCATCATAAATATTTCCATTTTAATTAGAGTTTGAGTTATACTATCTAATACTAATTTTTATTCAAATAAATCCTCCAAGGAATGGTTGATTTCAGATAGATGATAATGGAAAAGGCACCAACACAAGTGTCCAATGTGTCCATCACCCAATCAGAAAGATAAGGCATGGAAAGAAGTTTTGACCAGGTGTGAGAAAAATATTGATGAATGGATGACCTAAAAAGAATACAATCAAGAACATACAATTCTCATGGCATATCTCCCCCAACTGATCATGGTTCTTACACTTCCTTTATCATCCCAAGGCGCACCATTAAACTCTTCCTCTAGAGGTATATATAACCTTTAGAAGAAGATAAAGTACAAGAATAATAGTATCATATGACTCCCAAGATAGACCTAAATATCATTTATTTCCTACCCTCACTATCTAGTGAACAATAACCACACAACCAAATAGAATCCTAATTAGATGAATCTCTTCTCTTTATTTATGTTAAGTTTATTCATGTAACACCCTAAGATTTTTGTGAAATATTTTTTTCAAATATATTTAAACATTTTGATATTTTATGTTACATGAAACAATGAGTTTAGATTGAATTAAAAACAACACTAGGTTTTACTTTTTTTACACATAATTCCAATTTTATCTTTCATTACACACAATAATAAGTTTAAACCAAACACGACATACTATTAAAATATTATTATTTAATATGACAGTTATCGTCCAACTATTAGAATGGTGGTTTTGAAAAGGATTAACTAAAATATGAAAATATATGATTTAAAATTATATATATAATTAATTATTTGTGACCAATTAATTGTAAATAAAAATAAAACCCTTTTAAAAATAAAAGGAAATCTTTTTCTCAAAAACTATATTAATCCGCACAAGTGTGTTTTATTCCAATAAATAAAAAAATAACTCTAAGTGAATTATATTAATTAAATTAATATATTATATATTCAATATAATGTTTAAAACTCATTATATTTTTTTCTAGAGAAGAAATGAGAATAAATCCAATTTTATTCTTAAAACTATATTTTTTTAAAAAGAAGTGTTGTCGCCTTTTTTTGGCACACTTATTTTAAAACTAAATTTTGAAAATTTTAAAAAATTTATTTTAAAATATAAAATTAAATTTTTTAAATAATTATATCAAAATTATCTTTGGGTGAATTTTTGATATTTTTCTAAAAAGATTGATTTTTAATGAATAGTGAAAAAAAGAATTTTAATTGAAAACTACCTTTCCGTTTAAATTATTTATAATGTTAAATTATATTTTAAATTGGTTTTCAAGTAAAATTAGTTCAATTAAATATATATTAATCCAATTTAGGTCATTGGAATAATTTTCATACTGATTTGTGATATAAAAACATTTCAAACATTTGATCTTTTTCTCCTTAAAAACCCACATTCTCATCATGTCTGTGTGATTTTTTTTTAAAATTAAATCCTTCCAATTATATGAATGAAATTTGGAAAAATGGATTCCATATTTTGAATAAGAATAATTTATATTATCTAATAATTTTAAATTAAATTTTTACTATAATTATTAGTGAAAATAGTTAAAATTAATTACCACAATTAAGGTTAAAATGAGAATTTACGCGTTACATGCATTTGTATTAAAATTAATTTTACACATACATATTATTTTTATTTAATAAATTATATTTCATATCTATTATAAGTATGTATAAATTATCTAATATATCTATTTTTAATATTATTCTTAAAAGATAAATTACTTATATAAATAAAAACATAGAATTCACCTTGGTAAAAACTATAAGGATAAAATCGAGTAAACATAAAGACTAAGAAATAAATTGTTAAAAAATTGTCTCTTTTGTGTGGAGGTGTGTATTGAAAAAAATAATCCATATAATCATTTATTGATAAATTTTTATGGCACATGAGGTAAGAGTAACCTCCCAATAGTGAATACTTTTGGGAATTTACAAAAAATCTACCCACCTCACTTATAAAAGGTCACCCCTTCTCCTCTCCTATTCATACATTCAAACCTATTTGGTTCATCAAATAATTTAATAAATCACTTCCCAAATTCCCTAATCTTATATTATAAGAATCATTGTATACATAAATCCATCTTTGTAATGTTTTCGGTGCAAACCTAAGGGGGATACCAGAAGTAGAGGCAACATTCATCAACAAACACTTTTTATTTCTTCCTCCACCTCCTTAAATAATTATTATACCATTTTGATATAATAATATTAGTTTATAACATATTATGATATTTTTTTATGTTAAATTAATTATGTAAAACCATCTATAGTTCCATCAAATGGGTTACATAATCATCATTCATGTGTATATCGAACCACCGCCTTGCAAACCGATGTCATTCATTTTTCCATTACCAAATATCAAGGATGGTTATAATGATGTATTTTTTGATTATATATGATATTTATTATGTTATTATGATTCTGTAATTATTATATTACACATAACTTCATACTTTCCATTTTTTTGGAATACGATAACGTTTCTCGTGTGTACGGCGGACTACCGCCACGTGAAACGATGCGATTTTTTCACACTATACATGGAAGGTATTATGGATGGTTTTAATAAAAATATGTGATATATATGATATAAAATGATTCTACAATGATTATATATGTATCATTTACTTTTATTTATTTCATTCTGACATGAAAATGGAAACAACGTTCGTGCGTACGTACGATCTACCGTCTCCATGAACGGTGTATTTCATTTCCTATCACTAAATTTTATAGATTACTATAAATGAATATATACTAAATATATATGATGTTTATGTCATGGTTTAAATTATATATAAGAATAGAACACAATCCAAGTGATATGACCATGAATAACAAATCAAAACATATAATAAAAACAAAGTGGTTATTTCCCAAGATGTGACTTTAATATGGAATTATTAACAAATGGGAAATAAAAGGTCATAATAAAATTATATATGGTATGACATATATGAATATGGTTATTTAATATATTTATAATAAAATTATAATGATTATACATGAGATTTTAATAAGTATGACAAAATTCAGGACTTAAGGTAAAGGTTTTCTCATCTCATATTTATTACTGTGAGATATATGCCATATTCAACACTTATTTTTTATTATGTGGTGTATATACTAACCATGAATTTATTTTATGATTAATTTAATAAAAATTATTTGGATTAACCAATACAAATTAGGTTCTATATTTCACAAGGTCTTGGTCCAGAGATTACCAAAGTTGTAAGGGATTTCTAGTCTCTCTTTTATTTCTGGGATACATATGCAAATTCACTATTCATTTATTTTTTGTGGTATATATAATAACCATTTGGCATATAATATCGTGAATTTATTTATCCTAATGATATTTTAATTTTAATTTTATTCCTTCATGGGGAATATGATTCAAATTTACCAAATTAGTAAATATTTTATGTTATAATCTCATCATTTATCAAAAATTATTTTTGATCATATTTCTGTTGATAAAGTATTATGATAAAAATCTCATGAAAACCATGAATTTTATTATACTATGTTTATTAATTTAATTTTCAAGTAATAATAACATTTTTACACTCTTTCATAATTAAGATAATTTATAAACCTTTTTAATAAAACCTGACTTTACTTCTCTCTTCGGTCAGAAATACATTTTCTTCTAAAACCATGTTTTCTAAAAATATTTTAAAAAATGTTTTATTATTATCCTATTATTTTTAAAAGAAAATTTTACTATTGTATGAATTTTTAAAGGAATAATCACGAATTTTTCTAAACAATTTCCATTTATCTTTTACTAAAAATGTGAAAGGAATATTCGTTTTAACATGTACAATATAATTTTTTTTCCAAAATCATGACCAATCATTGATTAGAATATTCCTTTAAATTTTTTCAAATTTATTTTCATAGAAAAATATTTTTAAATATTTTTATATTTTAAAAACTGTTTTTCAAAGTGGAAAGGATATTTTCCTCAATAAATGTTTGGAATGATTTTTAAATCTTCCTTTGTAAGTTTTCAAAGTTATTTTCAATAAAAAAGATTTTAAAAATGTTTTATGTTTTAAAAAATGTTTTTAAAAGAGTAAAGGATATCTTTCTCAAAAAATATTTTAAATTATTTTTAAATATTCATTTATAAGTTTTCAATTTTATTTTCAAATAAAAATATTTTAATTTTTTTATGTTTTTAAAAGTGTTTTTAAAAGTGGAAAGGATATTTTCCTCATGAAATGTTTTAAATGATATTTAAAAATTATTTTCCATATAAGATGACATAATGTGATGTTACTTAATATTTATTGGGGATATGATCTAGGATACCATTCTTATTCTTTCTCTGAATGCTTCATGTTTATGATGACAAGTCATTTATGAAACCCATTTATCTTCCATGGGTTATATCATAATAAAATTCTTATGAAACCCACTTATTTTCATGAGTAATGCTTTGATGAAATGATTCTGAAACATGTCTCTTTTCTATAGGTTATGATACAATTAAATGTTTATAAAACTCATTTTATTTCATTGATTATGATATTATGAATGTTTTATGATCTTGTGGAATACATAAATATGATTTTCATTATGAGATGGTTGGAAACTATATCCCACTCCAATGATTGAGTAATTATTTATATCTCATTATATAGATATGACCATAATGGGGAGTAAACCTAATTCAGTAAGATAGGACTGGAATGGGGAGTGAAACCTATTCAGTAAGATAGGGATGGAAGGGGGAGTGAAACCGGTTCATTTAGGGGCCTTGTATGCTATGCTAAATTAGGGAGTGAACCCATTCCCATATTATATCCTTGTTAGTAACCCTTGAATATTATAGAAATAATTTTTATGGTTATGTGCATTCAAAAAATCTATGTCTTATACCAA
This sequence comes from Viscum album, assembly GCA_963277665.1. Lineage (NCBI taxonomy): Eukaryota > Viridiplantae > Streptophyta > Magnoliopsida > Santalales > Viscaceae > Viscum > Viscum album. The sequence goes on from OY728126.1 coordinate 912,966,333, forward strand.
TGTTATGCTATAATGAATCATGTTCTTTGATTCCCATATGATTAATGCCTTATAAACTGCCAATATTTATTCAATGAATTAATATTTTGATTTGTGATATGTAGGGCATGGTTTTAAAATTTTATGATCATGTTCTCATACTCTTATGTTCATATTATGCTTACATATCTCCCTTTTTTTACCCTTATTAATCATCTAATCTCACCAGTCCTTATGTTTCCTTTCCGTAGGTTATGAAGATATTTAGTATGTTTGATATGTATAAGAATGGTACTAGTTTTGAATAACATAGTGGGAGATTATTTAATCTACCTATGTACCAATTTTTTATGTTTCTAATTTTCCAAAGATGCTAAACTATTACGTTTCTCAGGCATGTGTTTATGTAATATAATGAATATTAATAAAAAATGATGTAATATCTATATATGATAATCCTGGGTTTCTATAATTTGTATCATAGGATAGGTTTAGTTAACATTTGAAAAATATAATGATAAAACCTTAGTGAGATCTTTAAGGACATGTCTCTAAGGATAAGTCTAAGGATGAGTCAAAGTGTACAAAAATCACTTGGAATTTTGGTAATAGATAGAGCGAGTAGTTTACAAGAAATTATATCCTTGTCTAGATATTACAAGTGTCTTTGGATCTAACATAGATATACCTAGGGGAAATAACTCTAAAAAGGGTACATTGAGCTAAACTCGATCATCACCTGGTGCATGACAATGGTCCTTACTGCACACCAATTTTGACACTCCTGGGAGATATTATTTAAAAAGTAACAAACTCTTTATGAACCATCATGAAGGATTTAAATAGACTATGACTATGAATGAACTAGGATAAAACTGAGGTGTCGTAGATTAAAAATAAGTTTTCATGATTTATATATCCTATAAGTGATTTTCATGATTATTTGGTTTCCCATAATGATTAGTGTTACTCACACTATGATTTTTGGTTTTAGTCAATGGAGGGAACCAAAATGAATTGAGTTAATGTTGAATGTGATGGATGATTTTATTGTGAGAATAAAAATTGGAAAATGACTGGAGTGAAAGTTATTATGATTATGCTTAATCATTCATCATGGAACATGATTAATAGTGTGCACCTTAACCAACTCTCGGACTCACTAAAGAACATAAGGATTGAGTTTTCTGAGAGTTTAGGTGGTGGAAACTATAAAGGAAAGAAGAATCAGTTTCTTATATGTTAATAATATGGGAAGAATACCTCTATGTAATGTCTCAAATTAACAAGAAGATGTTTAATGTGTGGATAAGGAGGTAACATAGTGAGTAATTTCTGAGGAAAAATGAAAATTTCAATTAATGTAATGGATGAGAATATTGGTCTCCCTAAGATATTATCAATGGATTAATGTTTTAACTATTGAAAGTATGAACATTATGAAAATAAATGTCCTAGGGGGAAATATCATTAAGATAATAAACAATTTGGGATGATTAATGGTTAAACTACTGACAATGAAGAGACCACAAATGACATATGAAAGGTATGGGTTGTTTAAAGAGTATTTTATATGTTAAACAAGATAAACATGATTAAATTGAGATTAATGAATTTTAAGACATGATTTATATTTTAAATTTTAGTAAAGAGATATTAAGGAATAAGATGATGAATCCTAGTTAATGGCTTAAGTATGAAGTGTAATAATTTAAGTGTTTAGGTATTGGAATTCAAGAATTATGAAATACATAAGTATTGTTTGGTATAAGTTTTTTGTTAAGGATTTGAAATAATATATTGAATGATACTGATAACTAAGAAAAGTGATTTCATGGAAAGCTTATATTTTATGTAAAAAAATTATCATGGTAAGTTAACCCTTAATATGTTCATGATATTGAGAAAATTATGTTTAGATTAGATAAAGAGATATTTGATATGGATAAAGTAAATTGGATAGTACTAATTACCTTGGAATTGATTATTAAAAATTATTCTTATGCTATCATTGATGAAGTTTGTAATATATTTAGATTTAAGAATATATCCAATAATATGGGTTTTGTGTAAGGAATGATAAACCAAGTATATTTTTGATAAGGTTTTATAGTAAATCAAGTTATTACCACATTTCAAGAAAATTCATGATGAAGGTATTCACATGTTTGGTATGTGACAATAAAGAGTTACTTTAGGATATATGGGGGATTAATGGTAATTTTATTTTGAGATATTTAGTGACCTTATATATAAATTTTGAATTTTTAATGGTTATAAGGTCAACCATTTATAGAACGGTTTAACTTGAAATTTTTATGAGGTTTTAGAGATTAACGTATTACTTCACCATATGAATATTTATGCATATTGGATAACATGTTCTAACCATTTTGTTATGATGATAACCAAAGAAATACAAGCGACTTATCATTATATTTATAGATATTATGATCCATTAGTGCATAAAAAATTCACCTTCATTTCATGGAGAAAGATATAAAGTGGAAACTGATCAGGAAAAACCAAGGTATGAGGTTTTACTTAAGGAATGGAATAAAATCATGTAAGTATATCTTCTCATTAAAATTCCCCAAAAATTAGGAAAATGATATAGAATAAAAAATATTATCATAATACCTTCATTTCTAATGAATCTACTGGTCCCTTAAATCACTAAAAATTTATAGTTGTGTGGTAATTACCCTTCTCTGAATCACCCACTTTCATGAGATCAATGTTCTCTATCACTCTCTATCAGTATTTGGGTGTTAGGATTCTCTTCTATGTCCATATTTTCACTTTCCACTTATATTCTCATATTTGGAAATCTAGTATGTGTTATTCCAGATGACTTTCACACATCACTTTCTATTTTTAAAGAGGATATTTTATTAACCATTTTTATGATGTTTTTTTATGAATGAATTTTTAATGTTTAACCTTTTATGACTGATAAGAATTTTGAGGGTGAAATTCATTTTAAGGGGGATAAAATGTAACACCCCGAGATTTTGTGATTTTTTTTCAAATATATTTAATCTTCGTGATATTTTATGTTACAAGAAACATTGAGTTTATCTTGAATTACACGCAACACTAAGTTTTTCTTATATTGCACAAAATACCAAGTTTATTTTGCATTACATGCAACACCAAGTTTAAACTAAATGTGACATACTATTAAAATATTATTATTTAATATGATAGTTATCACCTAGCCATTAGAATGGTGATTATGAATATGATTAAATAAATTATAAAAATATATGGTTTACAAATGTATATATAATTAATTATTTTTTGATCAATTAATTATAAATGAAAATAAAACCCTTTTAAAAATAAAAGGAAATCTTTTTCTAAAAAATTATTTTTATACGAGCAAGTGTGTTTAATACTAATAAATTAAAAGAAACACTCTCATTAAATTATATTAATGAAATATATATATATATATATATATTAAATATAATTTTTAACATTAATACTATGTGTTTTATAGAAAATAAATAATAATAAATCCAATTTTATGCTTAAAACAATATTTTTCAAAAAAATAGTTTTGTCTCCTTTTTGTAGCGCAATTATTTTAAAAATATTTTTTGAAAATTTTTGAAAATTTATTTTAAAAAATAAAATTCATTTTTTAAACCATAATATTAAAATTATATCAGGTTGTTTTTTAGATTTTTTCTGAAAATATTGAATTTTTGGATGAATAGTGAAAAATACTGAATTTTAATTGAAAACTTCCTTTTCGTTTAAATTATTTATAATGTTAAATTGTATTTTAAATTGGTTTTATAGTAAAATTAGTTCAATTATATATCAATTAATCCAATTTATTATACTTTAATATATTTCATATTTATTTTTTATGTAAAAAACATTTCAAAAAATTGATATTTTTCTCTTTAAAAACCCACATTCTCATCACATCCACATGAATATTTTTTTAAATTAAATTCTACCACTTCTATGAACATAATTTGGAAAATTTGATTTCATTTTTGTATTTAGAATAATTTATATCATATATTAAGGTTAAATTATTTTCTATACATAGTTATTAGTGAAAAAAATTAAAATTAATTACCGCGATTAAGGTTAGAATAAGGTTTTACACATTATATGTGTTTGTATTAAAATTAATTTTAAACATACATATTATTTTTATTTGATAAATTTTATTTCATATATAGAATAATTGGGCTTAAATTATCTAATAAATATCTTTTTAATCTTATTCTTAAAGGATAATTTACCTAGGTAAATAAAAAGATACAAGTTACCTTGGTAAAAACTGTAAGGATAAAATTGTGTAAAATTAAATACTAAGGAATAAATTGATAATAAAAGTGTTTATTTTGTGTTTTGGTGGTTTTTATTGAAAAAATAATACCTCCAATATTTTATTGATAAATTTTTTAGGCACACGAGGTAAGAGTGACCTCCCAATAGTGAATACTTTTAGGTATTTACAAAGACCTCACTTATAAAAGGCCACACATTCTCCTCTCCTTTACCCACCTTCAAACCTATTTGGTTCAGAAAATAATGAAAAAAAATAAATTCTCAAATTCTATCATATAATCCTATAATCCTTATTTTGGACATAAATTCATCATAGAAAGGATTTTGGTGCAAACCTAAGGGGGATACCTGAAGAAGAGGAAACACTCATCAATGAGAATTTTTATTTTATTACTTTATAAACCACCTTAAATTATTATTCTTACATTATAATATAATAAAAACATTATATACCATATAATTATATGTTTTTATGTTAATTTAATGATGTAAAACTATTTCTACTTCCATTAAATGGGTTACAAAACCATAATTCTTGTGTACGGTAGACTACCACCTCGTGAACTGATGTCATTTGTTTTTATATTACCACCTCACAAGTATGATAATAATGATGGATTTATTATTTATATATTATATTTATGATGTTATTATGATTTTGGAATTTTTATATCACACATACCTTCATACTCTCAATTTTGTGAGAATATGATAGCAATACTTGTGTGTAAGGAGGACTACCGCCTCGCTAAGTGATGTGATTCGTTCATGCTTTACATAGAAGGTAATAAGGATGAGTTTAATAAAATTATGTGTTATATATGAAAAAATTATTATTTAATGATAATATATATATAATTTTATTTTATTTATTTCATTTCGACCAGAAAATGAAAACATTGTTCATGCATATGTACGACCTACCATCTCCATGAATGATGTATTCCATTTACTATCACTAAATATTATGGATTACTATAAATAAATATATAATTAATATATATTATATTTATATCACGGTTTTAATTCTAGATATAATGAAACTATGATCCAATTTGAGGACTAAGAATAAAAAATCAAAACATATACAAAAAATAAAGCGGTTATTGCCAGAAATGTGACTTTAATATGGAACCATTAATAAATCAGAAGTAAAAGGTCGTAAGAAAATAATATATGGTATGATATATATGAATATTTTTATTTAATATATTTATAATAAACTTATATTTATTATACATGAGTTATGAATGTGTACGACGAAAGTCAAGACTTAAGGTAAGGGTTTTCTTATCTCACATTTAATTCTGTGAGATATATTCTATATTCATCAATTATTTTTGTTGTGTGGTATATATACTACAAATTAATGTATTTTATTATTAATTTCATTAAAATTATTTGGATTTGAAAATCCACATGAGTTTATCTCTTTCATGAGTTCTTGGCCTAAATATTACCAAAGTCGTAAGGGATTTCTAGTCTCTCTTTTATTTCTGAGTGACATATGAAAATTCACCACTCATTTCTTTTGTGTGGTGTATATACTTACCATTTTACATGTAATATAATGAATTTATTTATCCTCATGATATTTTAAGTTTTATTTTATCCCTTCACAGGTCTTACAATTTAAAGTTACCAAAGTGGTGATGATTTCATGTTACAATCTCATCATTTATCGGGATTGTTTATGATTACATTTACAATGATAAATTATCATGATCCATCTAAAAATAAACTCATGAATTTTATTATAATATGGTTATTCATGATATTTTTAAGTAATATTACCATTTTCCACTCTTTGGTACTTAATATAATTGAGAAAATGTTTTTAATAAAACCTGACTTTATTTCCCACTTCAGTTGGAAATTCGTTTTCTTCCAAAACCATGTTTTATAATTTTTTTTCAGAAATGTTTTATTATTATCCTATGATTTTGAAAAGATAATTTTACCCATGTTTGAATTTTTACAATTTTTTTGAATATAATATTCATGTTATTTTTTAAAAAATGTTTGTTTGTCTTTTACTAAAAATGTGAAAGGAATTTATATTTTAATTTGTATGACATGAAAATAATTTTTCAACATCATGAATAATCATTTCTTTGAAGATTCATTCATAAATTTTCAAATTTATTTTTAAAGAAAAATATTTCCAAAATGTTTTATGTTTTAAAAAGTGATTTTCAAAGTGGAAAGGATAGTTTCCTCAATAAAAGTTTTAAATGTTTTTTCAATATACCTTTACAAGTTTTTAAAGTTATTTCCAAAGAAAAATATTTTCAAAACGTTTTATGTTTTAAAAATTGTTTTTCAAAGAATAATAGATATTTTAATCTAGATTTATTTTAATTATTTTTAAATACCCCTTTATAAAATTTAAAATTTATTTTCAAATAAAAATATTTTCTAAATGTTTTCTGTTTTATAAATTTTTTTAAAGTGGAATGGATATTTTCCTAAATAAAAATTTTAAATTATATTTCAAAATTATTTTCCATATAAGATGACAAACTTTGATGATACTTCTAATTTACTAGGGGTATGATCCAAGGATACCATTCTTATTATTTCTCTGAATGGTTCATGTTTATGATGACAAGTCATTTATGAAACCCATTTCTATTCCATGGGTTATACCATGACATAAGGCTTATGAAACCCGATTCTATGAAATGATTTTGAAACCTATATCTTTTCCATAGGTTATGATATAATGAAATGTTTATGAAACCCATCTCATTTCATGGGTTATGATATGATGAATGTTTTATGATATTTCTGTACACATAAATATTATTTTCATTATGTTATGGGCAAGACCTATATCCTACTACAATGCATTGGGTAAAGATATATATCTCATGAGATAGATGGAATTGGAATGGGGAGTAAACTTGTTTTAATAAGACAAGACTAGAATGGGGAGTAAACCTGGTTCAATAAGATAAGACTAGAATGGGGAGTGAACCTAATTTAGTAAGGGGATTTTTTCATTATGATGGGTTGGGGATAGAACCCATTACAATATTATATCCTTAGAAGTAATCCTTGAATAATATGTAAATGATTTTCTATGCTTATGTATATTCCACAAATCTATGCCTTATACCAATTTTATGCTCTCATGGATCATTTTATTTGATTCTCTTATGATTCATGTATTATAAACTGCCAATATTTGTTCCATGAATTAATATTATGATATTTATTATGTTGGGTATGGTTTTCAAATGTTATTATCATGTTCTTAAACACTTATTTTCTTGTTATGCTTATATATCTCCCTTTTTTACCCTTACTAAGAATCTGATCTCACACTTTCTTATGTTTCCTTTCTCTAGGTTATGAAAAAATGTATTACATTTTATATTTATAAAAAGGTCATTAGTTATGAAGAACACAATGGGAGATGATGTAGTATACCTATGTACCCATTTTTTTGTTTCCAAGTTTCCAAAGACACTAAAATATTACGGTCCTCAAACATGTTTTTGTTTAATGTAATGAATATTCATAAAAAATAATATAATATATATGTATGATAATCCTGGTTTACTATAGTTAGTATAAAAGGATAGGTTTAGTTAACCTTTGGAAACTAGGATGAGAAAAACATAGTGAGATATCTAAGGAAATGTCTATAAGGATAAGTCTAAGTATGAGTCAAAGTATAGGAAAATGACCTAGAATTTTGGTAAAGGATATAGTGAGTGGTTTACAAGTAATTATATACCTATCTAGATACTACAAGTAGATGTGGATTTGGAATAGAGGTACTTAGGGGTAATAAATATGAAAGGACCACATTGATATGGACTTTATCATCACCTGGTTCATGACAATGGGCCTTACTACACACCTAGTTTAACACTCTGGGGGATATGCTTTAGAAATTCACAAACTCTTTATGAAGAATCATGAAGGATTTAAATAGAAGATGATTATGAATGAACTTAGATAAACCTAATGTGTTATAGATTAAAAATAATGTATCAGGATTTAGATATCCTATAAGTAATTTTCATGATTATTTGGTTTCCCATAATGATTAGTGATGCTCACCTTATGCTTTTTAGTTTTAGTCAATGGTGGGAACTAAATGGAACTGGTTTAATGTTAAATGTTATGGATGATTTTCTGATGAGAATACAAATGGTAAGGTGACTAGATTAAAGGATATTTTTATTATTCCTAATTATTCATCATGAAACATGATTAACAATGTGAAACTTAACCAAATCTTGGACTCATAAAAGAAGAGAAGGACAAAGTTTGCTGAGTGTTTAGGTGGTGGAGACCATAAATTATAGAAAAATTAGTTTCTTATATTTCAATAATGTGGGAAGAATAACTCTATGTAATGTATTAAAGTAAAAAAGAAGAAGTTTAATGTGTGGAGAGGGGGCACATAGTAAGTAATTTATGAGAAAAATGAGATGTTTAGTTAACATAATTGATGAGAATATTGGTCTCTATAAGGTATTATCAATGGAGGAATTTTTAAACTATGGAAAGTATAGGAATTCTGAAAATCTATGTCCAAGGGGGAAAGATCATGAATGGAATAAACAAGGTGGTACAAATAATAGTTAAACTAATGATGATGAAGATACCATGAATGAAATATGAAAGGTATGGGGTGATTAAACAACATTGTTTATATTAAACATGAGAATCAAGATTAAATTGAGTCTGATGAATATTAATACATGATTTATATTTCATATTATAAGAAAGATATATTAAGGAATAAGATGATAAATCCTAGTTAATTTCTTAAGGATAAGGTGGATTAATTGAAGAATTTCTTATTGGAATTCAATAATTATGAAATATATAAGGTTTTTTTGGTATAATTTTTTTAATTAAGGATTTTTAAGAATATGTTGAATGATACTAATGACCTATAAAAGTGATTTAATAGAAATTTTATATTTTATAGAAAATATATTACTAGGGTAAGGTAACCCTTAATATGTTCCTTTTGTTGAGAAAATGATGTTTAGATTAGATAAAGAGATGTTTGATATTGATAAAGTAAATTGTGTAGTATTGATTTCCTTATAACTAATTATTGATAATTTGGTTTATTCTATCATTTATGGAGTTTATAGAATATTTGGATTTAAGGAATATATCCAATAATCTAGGTTTTGTGTAATGAATGAGGAATTATGTATGTTTTAAATAAGTTTTTATGGTAATTTAGGTTATTACTATGTTTCAAGAGAATTCATGATGAAGGTATTCACATGTTTGGTATATAAAAATCAAGAAATAATTTAGGATATATGGGGGATTAAAGTAAAGTTTATTTTGATAAATTTATCAACCTTTTATATAAATTTTTAATTTTGGAATGGTTATATGGTTAACCATTTATGGAATGGTTTAAGTTGAACTTTGGATTATGTTTTAGAGATAAACATATTACTTTACCATATTAAGATTTATACATATTTTATAACATGTTCTAACCATTTTTTGTGATGATAAATAAATATAAACAAATTGAATTATCATTCTATTTATGGATATCATGATCCATTAATACATAAAAAATTTACATTCATCTTTAGAAGTAAGAGATGAAGTAGAAATTGATCAAGGAACAATCAAAGGATGAGGTTGTACTTATGAAATGGAATAAAATCATGTAATTATATATTCTTATTAAAATTCCCCAAAAATTAGGAAAATGATCTTGAATAAAAAATGTTAACCAAGTACCTTAATTTCTGATGAATTTAACAGTCCCTTAAATAATATCATATTTATGGTTTTTTGGTCATTAACCTTCTTTATATCACCCAATTTATTGTTATTAATGATCTATTTCACTTTACATCATTATTTGTGTGTTATTTTTCTCTCATATGTCCTTGTTTTCATTTCCCACTTATGTTCTTCTATTTGGAAACTTAGTTTGTGTTATTCAAGATGAATTTTACACATATATTTCTATTTTTCAAGAGGAATTTTTATTAAACCTTTTTACTATGTGGGTATCTATATAAGAATTTTCAAATGATAAACCTTTGTTGATCGAGATGAATCTCCAGGGATAAATTCAATTTAAGGGGGGTATAATGTAACACCCTGAGATTTTGAAAAATATATATATTTTCAAATATATTTAAAGTTTTTGATATTTTACATTTAAACACAACAATGAGTTTTTCCTATGTTACACACAAAACTATTTTTGTCTTGTGTTACACACAATATAGAGTTTATCTTACATTACATGTAACACAGAGTTTAAACGAAACATGACAGACTATTAAAATATTATTATTTAATATGATAGTTATCACATAACTATTGGAATGATAAGTATGAATAGTATTAACTAAATTATGAATATATATGTTTTAAAAATGTATATATAATGAATTATTTTGTGACAAATTAATTATAAATGAAAATAAAACCCTTTTTTAAAATGAAAGGAAATATTTTTCTGAAAAACTATTTTTATGTACACAAGAGTATTTTATACCAATAAATTAAAAAAATCACTATCAATGAATTGTATTAATTAAATTTATATACTATATATTCAATATAATTTTTAACATTCATATTATGTGTTTTCTATAAAATAAATAAGAATACATCTAATTTTATGCTTAAAACTATATTTGTCTAAAAAAGTATTTTTGTCAACTTTTTTTGGTGCACTAATTTTAATTTTTTTGACACTTTTATAAAATTTATTTTATAAAATAAAATTCATTTTTAAAATCATAATATATAAATTATCTTTGGGTTAATTTTAGATATTTTTATGAAAAGTTTTATCTTTTTAATGAATAGTTAAAAATAATGAATTTTAATTGAAAACTTCCTTTTCGTTTAATTTATTTATAAAGTTAAATTATATTTTAAATTGGTTTTAAAGTAAAATTTTTAAAATTATATATAAATTAATCCAATTTAAGTCATTGGAATAATTTTTATATTTATTTTTCAAATAAAAACATTTCAAACATTTGATATTTTTCTTTTTAAAAACCCGTATTCTCGTCGCATCTATGAGATTATTTTATTAAATTAAATTATGCCACTTATGTGAATAGAATTTGGAAAAATGGATTCAATTTTTGGAATCATAATAATTTATATTATCTAATAAGGTTAAATTAATTTTTAAACATAATTATTAGTGAAAAAAATTAAAACTAATTACTACGATTAAGGTTAAAATGAGGTTTTACGCATTACAAGTGTCTGTATTAACATTAAATTTTCACACACATATTATTTTAATTTAATAAATTTTATTTCATGTATATAATAAGTAGGTATAAATTATCTAATAAATCTCTTTTTAATATTATTCTTAAAGGATAAATTACCTAGGTAAATAAAAAGATACATGTTTCCTTGGTAAAAACTATAAGGATAAAATTGAGTAAACTTATAGACTAAGGAATGACTTGATACAAAATGAGTTTCTTTTGTGTGGAAGTGGTTTTTCTCAAAAATAATCCCTAAAATCATTTATTAATGAATTTTGGATTAACATGGGTAATAGTGACCTCCTAATAGTGAATAATTTTAGATATTTACAAAAAATCCACTCACCCCACTTATAAAGGCCACCCATTCTCCTCTTCTATTCACACCTTAAAACCTATTTGGTTCGGACAATACTTATAAAAATAACTTCAAAAATTTCATCCTCTTGTCATATAATCATTATTTTAGATATAAATACATCATAGGAGGGTTTTTGCTGCAAACATAAGGGGGATACCGGAGGAAGATGTAACATTTATCAACGAGCGTTTTTGTTTTATTTATTACTCCAAATACTTAAATCATTATTATAACATGATGATATAATAACCTAAGTTTATTCTATATACTTATATGGTTTTATTTTAATGTAATTATGTACAAACATCTCCACTTCCATCAAATGGGTTATAGAATCATCTTTCGTGTGTACAGAGTACTACCGCATCACAAAATGATGTCTTTCGTTTTTCCATTACCACATATCAAGGATGGTTATAATGATGTATTTATTGTTTATATAATATATTTATTATTTTATTATTGTTATGGAATTATTATATCACACATACCTTCATACTCTCCATTTTTTGGGAATATGATAACGTCACCTGTGTGTATGGTGGACTACCGCCTTGCAAAGCGACATAATTCATGCACACTTTACATACAAGGTATTAAGGATGAGTTTAATAAAAATATTTGATACATATGAAATAAAAATGGTTATGTAATTATAATGTATATATATATATATCATTTAATTTTATTTATTTCAATTTAAAATAAAATGAAAACAACATTCATGTGTACATACGGTTTACCGTCTCCAAGATCAATGTATTTCATTTCTGATCAATAAATTTTATGGATTAATATAAATAGATATATAATTAATATATATGATATTTATATCAAGTTTTAAATTTAGGATATTATTAAACCATGATCCAAGTATGAGGACCCAGAATAAAAAATCAAAACATATACGAAAAACACAACGATTATTACTTAAAACATGTCTTTAACATGGAATTGCTAATAAATGGGTATTAAAAAGTCATAATAAAATCATATATGATATGATATATATGAATATGGTTCTATAATGTATTTATGATAAATTTTATATTTATTATATAAGAGGTTTTAATAAGTACGATAAAATTCAAGACTTAAGGTAAGTGTTTTCTCATCTCACATTTATTTTTTTTGAGATATATGCCATATTCACCACTTATTTTTGTTGTGTGGTGTATATACTACACATGAATGTATTTTATGATTCATTTTATGAAAATTATGAGTATTTAAAAATCCATATGAGTATCTCTCTTTCATGGGGTCTTGATCTAAAGATTACCAAATTCGTAAGGGATTTATAGCCTCTCTTTTTTTTCTAGGAGACATATGAAAATTCAAAAGTCATTTCTTTTGTGTGGTCTATATACTTCACCTTTGAAATGTAATATCATTAATTTACTTATTCTCATGATATTTTAAGTTTCATTTTATTCTTTTATGGGGATTATGATTCCAAGTTAGCAAAGTGGTAAAGATTTCATGTTAGAATCTCATCGCTTATCGAGATTGTTTATGATTATGTTTCTGATGATAAATTATTATGACACATATCTCAAGAAACTGATGAAATTTTTTATCGTTTTGTTATTCATTATATTTTCATGTAATAGTACCATTTTTACACTCTTTGGTATTTAATATAATTGAGAAAATGTTTTTAATAAAACTTGACTTTATTTCCTTCTTCGGTCAGAAATATGTTTTCTTCCAAAACCATGTTTTCTAAAAATGTTTTCAAAAACATTTTATTATTCTACTATAATTTTTGAAATACATTTTCATCCATGTTTGAAATTTGAAAAAGTGTTTTTAAAGGAATATTCATGTCATTTCCCAAAAAATACTAGTTTTTCATTTACCTAAAATGTGAAAGGAATCTTCATTTTAATGTGTGCACCATGAATTAAATTTTCTGATGTTATGACCAATCATTTCTTAGAAGAATCCTTTATATGTTTTCAAAGTAATTTTTAAATAAAAATATTTTCAATATGTTCTATGTTTTAAAGATAAATTTTCTATTTGGAAAGTATATTTTCCTCAAGAAATGTTTTAAATGATTTTAAAGGTTCCTTTATAATTTTTCAAAGTTATTTTCAAAGAAAAATATTTTCAAAATGTTTTATGTTTTAAAAAGTTTTTTCAAAGTTGAAAGTATATTTTTCTTAAGAAAAATTTTAAATTATTTTTATATATTCCTTTATAAGTTTTCAAATTTATTTTCAAAGAAAAGGATTTTCAAAATGTTTATGTTTTTAAAAGTATTTTTCAAAGTGGAAAGGATATTTTTCTTAATAAATGTTTTAAATTATATTCTAAAATTATTTTCCATCTAATATGTCATGACCTGTCCCCCGGGGCCCGTGCCGTGACTACCCCAAGCCTGCCTTCCATAGGCCAGGGGCTGGAGACTAGCACCAAAGGCGTAAATCCCTAAGCTAGGAAGGCATTTCCTTTATAAATTGTAAACATACACAATCAGATTACAAACTGGAATAAAACACTAAGTAAAAACCGTATACAAAAATGAGTGATGAAAAGTAAAGGGGGCCAGAAATACAAGACCAACTGTAAAGTATAAGGAAATTGAAAACAAGTACAACTGAAGAAAAGGGTAAAGCAACTACTAGGTCTTCCTCTGAGGATTCCTGCATGAAGGGTAGGTACAGATAACCTCCTCAGCACTCCACATCTGTCAGTCTCCTCCATGTACCGACTCGTCGTAAGGTCCACCTCTGGGTACCATCCAGTCCTGCTACTCTGATCCTCAGTCAGCGCTGTCCGTCGTCTGCAACCAACACAATGAGGTGCGGGCATAGCCCTTGTAGGGGTGAGTATAACGATACTCAGTAGGGACCCCAAGACCCTCAAGGTCTCACAAAATCCAACAAGGATAAACCAAAAAGTAAGAAATTAACAGATAACCACACTTAGGTATATGCCCATACATATACCTAAGTTATCAAGTAATCCATCTCGATCATGAGGTAAACTCAAAAGTCACTGACTCAGCTCAACCAAGATTTTTATTCACATTGTCGAAACTACGGCTGCTGGATAACTCCTCCTATGTTGAGTACAGTGGGCCTGCTGCCAACTACCAGACACTTCCCACTAACCTTGGACTGCTGAGGTACTCCTCCTGTAGAGTACCATGGGTCTGCCGCACTCACACAGAGGCGCTTCCCACTGTGGGTCTACCGCCAACTACCATGCGCTCCCCCTAATATCCTACAGAGGTACTCCTCTTGTCGAGTACCGTGGGTCTACCAACAACTACCAGGCGCTCCTCTACCGTGGGTCTGCCGCCAACTACTAGGCACTCCCCACTAGGCTAGTCAAATCACTATGAGTCAAATCAGTCAAGCAGTCATCAGGTCTCAGCCAGCTACTAGGTCTCCGTACTCCGCTCACTTGTCTCCGAGAGGGTCTGCTCCACGAGCTACAGGTCGATACTCCAAATGTCGCAAAGTCCCATGTATAAGTATCTCAAAGGTCCTCCTTTTCATAGGGGTCTCAACGCAACAGACGACTCGTCAATCGGACGCCTGGTCTGTGAGTTATAAGCCTTTTAGTCTCAGGGGCCCGGTTGGATTCGTGTACGATCCAACCTGACCGTATCTCAACATTACCCCGAACTCCAATGGGGTATACTCAAAGGGACCATCACACTCTAAGAAAGCCAGCGCCACTGACGGTTCATCAAACGGACGTCCAGTACCAAAGATATGGCCAAAGAAAGTACATGGGTCGGTAGTGGGATCGGGTCCGGTCCAACCCGGTCGGACTGAATCGGCCCAAACTAGTCTGGGCTGACCCATTCAGACCCAGCCTGTTGGGTAGGTCAGCCCGCTAGGTTCGTCCCGGTCCGCTGGGCCCAACCTAGTGAACTGTGGGGGCAGTTTAGCCCGGTGGTCGTCGCGTAGGCGGCTTGACCAGGAGGCAGGGGGCCGATTCGGCCAGCGTCACGAGGGGCGCGACTCGGACAACTCGGCCTGGAAGGCTGAGCTGGTTCGGCGAGAGATACTCTGAAGGACACTGCGGGCCGGCTCGGGAAGATGGCGCGGCTCGGCTGGTTCGAGTGGGAGCCGGGGTGTGGCCCGGGTAAGCTGGCGGGGCGGCCGAGCAGGCAAGCGGGTGTGCCGGAGGCCACAGGAAGGAGGGAAGGGTGTGCTGGAGGCTGTGGGAAGGCCGACGGGGTGTGCTAGATGCCGCGGGCAGGCCGGGCAGGGCACGCGAGAGGCCTCGAGAAGGTCGGCGGGGCACCGGGTAGGCCGCGTGGGGCATCGGGCAGGCTGCGCAGGGCGCGAGCAGGATGGTTCGGTGCGGCTCGGGCCGACGGTGTTTGGCCAGGAGCTCCGGTGTGCTGCAGGGGTGGCGCTGTTCACAAAGGCTGCGGGTAGCGTGACCTTTTTCTTCTGCCGCCTTCGTCGCCTCGTTGCTTTGTCTCCACAGCAACAATTACCATAAACAAGATCGACAGAGGGGTCGGGCCATGTTGGTTTGGCCTGCACCCTCCACAGTTAGGATGGTATCAAGCGGCTCACAAGTATGAAGCACAAAAACCCTCATTCTTCGTTTTGAGAGATAGGAAGAACATGGGAAATATCACACTTAGATAAAAATTAAACCCCTACCTTTAATCGTCGGTCGTTATTGGTGAAGTCGCAGGATGCAGATGAAGGAGAATCATCGTTCGTTGCATCCTCCACACACACTTCCAATCCCGGGTTTCATCGGCTTGTGGAAGACGCTCGATGTCGGTAGGAAGTCCTGAGAAAGAAGGTCGATGTTGAGGTTGTTCTTTTTCGGGAGAGCGTTCTTCGTTGGGAGGACACGTTCTTCGTTGGAGAGCGTAATATTCCAAGTGTTGGGCGTCACATCACTTTACCAGCACTTCATCGCTTGGTGAAGCCATTCCAAATCCTCCTCCCAAGCTCCATACATATAGGAGAGGGGGAGAGGTAGGCAACGATCATTGAATTTATGATGGTTCATTTATTAGGAACCTTCATAAATTCCAATGACGCTGTTACTTAATTTAAAAAGGGGAAATCCAATTAATTTACACTGGTGCAACGATGCGGTGTGTTGGCAAGATTAATGGTATGTGCATTGGAACGATTAAGGTGGAGGAGGTCAATAAGATCCCCCTCATTAAATGTGGGAGTTGAGGGTTTCTCTCAATTAAAGGGGGGTTTCATACCAGGTGGTCCCCACCACCATAACCTCTCATAGGATGTTATGGTTCGGGTGATTCCCACCACCTTAACCTCTCATGGGAGGTTAAGGTCTGGTGTTCCCCACTTCCAAATTCCACCTGGAGGTTTAGTTCCAGTGGAACCGACCTGAAATATCCACATGGAAGCTTAAAATAAATTAAAAAGAAGTTTATTTTAATTTATAAATTCCACAAAAAACCCAAAAACTAAATTTTACCCTCGACCAACTGCCATCGAGGTGAAAGTCTCCTTAAGTGAATTCCTGCGCTGCGAGTTCAACAGTGCCCTCAGATTTCAATTCCGAGCACCGGTTCAAAATTTATAAAATGACGCTCATGCGTTTACTGAACATACCCGAAAAAAAGTTTGGAAAATTATTATCAATCACCCTCAACCCGTGCCGGTTGAGGTTAGGCTCTTCCTAGGTGAAAAACACCCCAAATAACCCAATGGTACTCTCGGATTTTTAATCTGAGTTACCATTTAAAAGTTATGAATTTTACAATAAAATAATTGTCACTTAATTATTTTATTTGTGGCCAAAAACTAACTTTCTATGGTGGCCCACACCAGCCAAAGTTAGTATCTGCTTAAAGAAATAATACCCTCAAAAGTTCAGCGGTGGTATCGGATTTTTAATCCAAGTTACCGTTTGTGAGTTATAAGCATTTGAAAAAAAAATAATTTATTTAATTATTTTATTTACGATTATTCCATTTTTGGGTTCTCTCATAGGAGGTCTGCTCCAACTAATCATAAGTCGCACCTAGGGTAAACCCACCATCCTGAGCACAACGGTGCCCTGAGATTTCTGATTTGAGTAACCGTTTAATAGTTATTCCACTTTTTCATGAAAAATTCTTACACGCATTAACTTAAGCTCAAAAAAACTTCGACGGATCATTCTGGGCACTCCGGGCCTCGGAATCGTGTGCTGTCAGATTCCACGGACTTGTAAAATTCCCATATATTTTAAAAAAGTTACATGGAAATTATATGTCATTACATAATATGACATCCTTTGAAATTACTTATGATTTACTGGGGATATTATCCAAGGATTCCATTCTTATTCTTTCTCTAAATGGTTCATGTTTATGATGAAAAGTTGTTTATGAAACCCATTTCTCTTACACAAGTTATTACATGATAAAATTAATATGAAAACCACTACTTTTCATGGGTTATACTATGATAAAATGATTATAAAACCTATAACTTTTCTAAAGGTTATGATATATTGAAATATTTATAAAACACATTTCATTATGTGGTTTATTATACGTTGAATGTTTTATGATCTTATAGCACACATAAATTTGGTTTTCATTATGATATAGGTAAAACCTCTATGTCCCTCCAATTCATTGAGTAAATATTTATATCTCATGACATAGAAAGGAATAAAATGGGGAGTAAACATAGTTCAGTACAACAAGACATGAATGAGGAGTGAACCCGGTTTAATAAGACATGACAACAATGAGGAGTGAACTCAGTTCAGTAAGGGTATTTGTCCACTATAATGGTTTGGGGAGTGAACCCATTACAATATTATATCCTTGGTAGAAAGACTTGACTAATATTGAAATTAATTTCTATTATCATTTATATTCCACAAATCTATGTATTTTTCCAATGTTATGCTCTTATGGATCATGTTATTTAATTACCTTTTGAATCATGTATTATGAACTAATGATATTTATTCCATGACTCAATATTATGATCTTTGATATGCAGGGTATAGTTTTCAAATGTTATGCTCATGTTCTCATACCCTTATGTTTATGTTGTGCTTATACATGTCCCTTGTTTACCCTTATTGAGAATTTTAGCTCAACTTTTCTTATATTTCCTTTCCCCAGGTTTTTAAGAAATGCATTACATTTGATATGTCTAATAAGGGTTATAGTTATGAAGAACATAGTGGTATGTGATTTAGTCTACCTATGTACCTGCTATTTGTGTTTCCAAGTTTCCAAATACACTAAACTATTATGTACCTCAAGTATGTGCTAGTGTAATGTAATGAATATTCATAAAAATTGATGTATTATATATGTACGATAAGATAAAGTCACTATAATTCACTAATAATACCTCTTTTATGATGATTAATACACATATAAACCCAATTTTTATATGCCTAACCGGGGAACCAGAGGCATTGGTCAAAAAAGCTGAGGGAATAGGGAAATACACAACTATAGACAAGACAAATATCTAGTCCATGTCCCCTATGAAGCCATATATGTGGTTAATACCCATAGGAAACCACTCCGACATTCCCAATGGAAGCATAGAGAGTCCCTAAAGTCTTCCAAGAGTCATATAAACCCAATTATATTAAACGACCAGCTAGAAGGTGCAAGACTATCCAACCAGACCAAATGAGTAAATAGACCATCTCGACTTAATCCTCTAGTGATAGGAATGACTTCAACCACTATTAAAATACCAAATACATATACCTAGAGCTTTAAAAATCCTAAGACACATTCCAAGGAGAAACTCGACTTGGGAAATCATGAACATCTAGTGTAGAAGTATGAAATATTTAAATAACTAGAGGCTATCATGACTAAGCTCTAAATCCTAGATGCTCTGTATCTTTTGAAATAACTTAGGGAGGCACTTGTTGATTCCCTATAGAGACCTCAAGAGTTTGACATAGATTTCACTGCATCCAAGATTTATCGAGTGGAAAATTCTTTAATAAAATATCATACCATTATCACATTCATAGAGTAAGATTGAGAAGAATCCATTCATTAAAATATCAAACTTCTGTACAATACAAAAAATCTTTAAAATGTCAACATTCAATAGGCTCTTTTTGATAATAGTTCTGAGATCAATATTATCCTAGTCTATACTCTCTAATGTCGAGGATATAATATTGAAGACTTATCTCCCATGAGGCTGACCATTCAAGTGTATGACAAGACCGAACTGAATCCCCTTGGAAAGATCAATCTCAAATCCCAATTTGGTAACATAGTGCCTAATTTCATGTTCATGCTTATCGAGTAGGAAAAAATATACAATTTTCTTCTTTGGATACCTTGGCTGCATAGCCATGTGGTGGCGCTATCAACATTCCATCAATTCTTGAAGTACCCCATCAATAGAGAGGTTGGCATGCTGTGTAGAAGTAGCACCCCCTTTGAATCTTGTGAATCATAGTATGATAAGTTGGGTTTATAAAATATAGAATAAAAAAATGATAGAGGGATACATGTGGTTTTCTTCCCCTAATGACTTAGGAACCTCCCCTACAATCCATTGGTTCTTGCTCAGTAATGAGTATGTATTACTTGTTAAACTAATAGTGGCTTCACTAGATCATGTCTATATAATAGCAGCTATACCTAGGGAGATCACTACCACTAATAATATCATTCATTTTATATCACTAACTAGATTATAAAATTTCCATGAATCATTATATGAAATTTAAAATTACCCTATAATACCCCTTATGATTTAGGATGTCAATGTTTTTTTCTTGCGACCCTTTATCCTTAATTAGGAATATAGATGCTTCTATACTATTTACTAGTACCAAGGAGACTTTTTTCGAAGATGAGATGAAAGATAAAGAGGATAACCTCAGAGAAACCCCTCCAGTATTTAAGTAATGCATCTCTACCACCATCAATGAGCTTATGTAGGTAAATATAGAAACAAAAGAGGACCCACAAACCACATTGATTAGTGATTCCATGCCTCTAGAATTAAATAATATGTATAGATACTTAATAAGGTATAGAAATTATATGTTCACCTATAATTATTCAAATATTATAGGATTAGACCCCAATTTGGCTACTAATCACCTGGTATTTCTAAACAAACATTGTGTTTTCAAACAGGCAGCCAAGAGAATGCTTCCCTCACATAATTCAAATGTGACATTAGAAGTTGATAAGATTATAAAATCCAAAATAATTCGATAGGTACAATATTAAAATGGATATCCAATATCATCCTTATTAATAAAAATAATTGGAAAACTAGTGTCTTTATTGATTTCATATATCTCAATCGACATTTTCAAAGGAAGATTTTCCAATTACGATTACAGAACTCCTGATTGATACAAAAATAGGATTATAATACTTTTCCTTTATGGATGGGTACTTAGGGTACAACCATATCAAGATGGCATCTAAATATGAAGAATCCACTATGGAGTGATCAACTAGTACCTTTATCACATAGAAAAATGACATAGGAAAAGAAAATAGTCTCTAGATACCAAGACCTAATACTCCAATATTGAGAAAACTACATTGCACTCATTTTTATGGTATAAAAGATGAGACACTACTTAAAAAACTATGAATTTTGTTTGGTCTCTCATGTTTAACTTCTTAAGTACATTCTCAACCACCCTATACTAACTAAGAGTTTGGACTGATGGGTAGTCATCCTATAATAATATTACATTCAGTTTTTATTGCAAAAAGAAATTAAAGATCAGGTGCTAGTTGATTTTTATGCAGTACACCCTATCTTAGAAAGACTGATAATAAACATTGATCTCCCAAATGAATAGGTTTCTATTCTCTATAAACTTTACTACCATGGGAGATACATTTTGATGGAGCCCCATAAATTATGACGGGGAAAATAATGGAAATATTGAAGTTTAACCAGGTGTTCTGGGGATTGTATTTGTGTTTTTGGTGAAGGAAATTCTTCCATACTACTTCCCAATATTCACTGGTTGCACCAATAATGTGTTTGAAAACTAAGACCTTATTTAATGCCTAAATATATCCTTTCAGCTATAGAAAATCCATTTAAATGAAAAGGATGATTCAAAACTAGTGATTAATCATATTAACGGTGAAAAATCCATCAAGAAGGAAGAGTTAACCCATCTCATAGGCTATGTCAGGGGACTGATGGATGAATTGACTTTTGAACCAATTCTAATTCACATTCCATACTATTAGAATTCCCACACCGATGATATAGACAACACAACTACATCCCCATATGATACCAACTGGGATGAGACAATATTCCTCATTGCACACCAAAGTGTAGTCTCATCATTCATCATCTATGAAATAGATGAGATTGACTAGATTAGTGTTTCCCTGAGATGTGATTAATTGAAATTCATTATAGGATAGATTATCCACATAATGTACTAAATCCAAAATGGTACCCTTCTATCAAATTGAGACAAAAGGGAAAAAATCTAACATTGACCAGAAAACTTCACCCTTCGTGATAGGATGAACGATTAGAAAGTCCTCTATAAATGAGGCTTTGATGAATTCATCCTTAGATGAATAAAAGAAGGAGATACCCTCACTATATGCAGAAATCCATGCATAATCTTGTGGTTGTCACTTGTTCAGAGCTAGGATATCCCACTAAATTAGGAGGATTGGTTATTTATGGCTAACAACAGCACAAGACAATATGGAGTTCACTAAGAAGTATCATGCCTATAAAATACATGAAAGATTCATCCACAAACCCTCATAGTTTCTACACACTGCTAAATAATAATAGCCTTTTTCCAAATGGGGAATGGATGTCATGGGTACATATCCACCAGCTACAGCTAAATAATTGAAATATATTCTTACCACCACTAAATTCTTTTCTAAATGGGATAATGACATACCTCTCAAGGAATTTGGAAAAAATAACATCATCAAATTCATGAAATATAATAAAATCAACATATTTGGTATTCCTTATATGATATTGAAAGATAATGAAACTAAATTCTATTATTAGGATTTGAAGAAGTTGTACCCAGACCACAACATTGATTCTGACAATTCATGTCATTATCACACAATAGTAAATGGGAAGATATGAGATTTTAATAAGACTCTTTCAAATATATTATAGAAAATGGTGGATAAAGAAAATAAATCTTATCTAAAAAAACTTATGAATTCCTTATGGTCCCATTGTACTGAAACCCACACAACTACACAAGAGACCCCATATTAACTTGTCTATGGAATAGAGGCTGTGTTTCCCATCAAAGTACAGTTACCCTCACTCTGAATCACTATCAGCAGTCATATCTTGCAAGATGAACATTAATATAAGTGAATTTATGAGTTAGAATAACTCAATGGGAAGAGGTTTATACATTTCACATTCTAGAGGTCTATCGGAATCAGATTTCATAAGCCTTCAAAAGGAAGGTACATATCCACTCATTCCTGAAAGGTGAGTTGGTATTGGTTCTCTAAAACCTAATGATAATAGGGAAGGAACCTCTAAATTTAATAACAAAGTTAGAAGGAACTTACATCATACATAATTTTTATTCAAATGGAACTTACAACTTTGCCTTAATGGATGGGAAAAACATCACACCCCCCAATAATACAAGGATTATTAAGAAATAATTTGTATAATTCCTCTATGAGCATTCAAGTCTTGGTAGAAATACTTTAAACTGCATAACATTCATTTCCTTACTGTGTGATGTTTGAATAATTTTTTGGTTGTTCTTATAACATGTTTTGTATTTATTGTAAACATATAATGTTATTAAGATATGAGATATAATGTTTGTATGAAGTTAAAGGTTTTGAGTTTGTTATAGGATGTACAAAGTTTAAAGATAAAAATTCATGGAGAGAACTACAATTTGAATGTATCAGTTTGAGTTTATCATACAAAGAACCTTCAGATTGAGTTTTTCATAAGTAGTATTTTAATAGATCTTTAAAAAGTTCCATCAGATAGATGAACATTAGATAAACATTAACTATATTATCATATGGATAATTCCATGAAGTTACACTGGGATGAGTTTTGTAAATACTTTGAGTTTCTGATATGGAAGGATGCACCAGATGAAATATTTCCAACACATTAGTCAAAGAGAATCAATTAGATAAAATATAAATAAGGTGTTTTACTGATCAGATAAATATAAGTTGTTCACCAGATGGAGAATCAGTGTGTCAAACACACATATACCAGACATAGTTTTTTAAAAGATTTACATAACATTATAAATCCTATTACAATGATGATTTTGAGATAATCTATAAAATTTTTCTATATAGATGAGATAAGTAAGATTGAAGAATTTCCACAACACTAATGTTAAGGAAGATTGAAGAAGGTTGAAATTGTGGGAGTTTTCATGAAACTTTAAGAATATTTTAGAAGAGTTGAGAATCATCCAATGAAATTCATATAAGCAGGATGTTAAAAATTATAATTCTAGTTGAGTGAGAAAATAATTTGGTTTCCCAAATTTTCTATTTCTAGTGATACTATAAATAGGGGTTGTAAGTATATTACTATATAACACTGTTCACCTATACGAAATAGCTAACAACGTTGAAGTTTTGGAGTGGTTCCACTTTCCAACTAGGTTGATTTTTGGTTAAAGATTAAAAAAACTAGACAAAGTTGTTGTGAGAAGCTACTAGATAGGGTTACCAATAAAATATATATGATAGATTCATTAATCAGAGATACCATACAAGGATAACATCAGAGATGTTTCCAAGCAGTTTGTGAGGGGCAATGGTTTTGTTTATCAGATAGAACACACATTAGAAACATAGTAGGTGAGGTACACTAGACATATAATACCAGATGATGGTGAGGTATACCAGATAGACCTATACCAGATGAATATTTAGGCTTAATTTTTTGATGTGTAGAATTCATAGGCACACTAGATAGACTCTTACTAGTCAAAAACATCAGATGGGACATTTCCAGAAGAACTATTGTGATATGTTGAGAAAAATTTCACAATCTTCTTTTAGATTTGGATAAATAAGAAAAAATTTATAACTGATGGGAGTTATTATAATAAATTAACTAGAGTTAGTATAATTACCTATTAAGAGATTAAAGGACTCTAATGAGAGTTAATTCAATGTATTAACCTTTATATTATAGTGAATTTATATGTACTGATGGAAGTCGCCATAAAAAAGATGTAGTCTCCCACACTGGGGGAGAACCTTTTAAATCTTGCGCGCCTTGGTTTATTTTATTATAATTTCATACTTGTGAGATTTTTATATAAATTTGATAAAGATAACACTCTAACAAGTTACAGGGGTATATTTCATGGAAATTAAAATTATAAAACATCACCACTGATTCAACCCACCTTCTTAGTGGTACTCATGATCTTAAGAAAATTTAAGTGGTATTAAAGCCAAAGTTCTCCCTATCATATCCTTATCATGGAAAATCTCCACTCAGTGAACAATATGGGTATTTCTATCTTTATGAAAAATATTATTATGGTTAAAAAAATAATGATACCCTATCTTCTATCTCTTTGCTTGGAGGTAATTTATATATTTATAGTTGGGTTTTTACCCATTGAGAATGATGATCCCATAAAATTCACTGATAAAAGATATATTAAAGTTGATGGGAAGGCTATAAATTATATTCTAATTTCTTTGTTATATAATGTTTATATGAAGGTGACATGTCTCAAGACATCTAAATAAACTTGGGAAAACTTGAAAGTATATTTTAGGAAAATATCTAACTGAATGGAGAAAAGTTAAAAATATAGAGAACCAAGTTTGAAGATATCAGAATAGTAGATGATGAAAATATTAATGAGTACTTCATTATAGTTAATGTAGTATTTTAAATATCATAGGATTTTGATTTGTCATGGAATATTGAACCATTGTTAAAAAAATCATGAGAAACTTTATAAACAAGTTTGATCCTAAAATCCTTGATTTAGAAGATAAATATGATTTGTATCTTGATGAATTACATAAATTTATCATAATGATTCATGAATATGAACATGAAATATTGTACCTAATTTATTCAAAATATGAGGAAGTTGGTTCTGAAGAGAATGATAGAATCATGTCCCTTATCTCTAGAAATTACCTGAAAGGTAGAGGAAAGTTTAATGAAAAATCCTAATTAAATGTTTTGAGTATTGAGGTATTTTACATTTTTTTATAAATTTTCTAAAGAATAAAGTTGGAAAATAATATGAGGATTCTAAAGAAAAACCTCAGTAGAGTAAATGGAGAAATAATTACAAGGAAGATAAGAAATCCATTGGATGTTATAAAATGTTCACAAAAAATAATAGAAAAATTATGTTAAGTAAGAATGTTAAATACAAAACTATTGGAATTATTTCTTCATAATATGAAAATTTATAGAAGTTTAGAACTTTCATTACTAATGTTGAGAGAATAGAAGATTACTCAAATAGTGAAGAAGAAACATACATGGAATATCAGTTGATATCAGAACTTGTGGAATGTCTTGAGAAAAATATATAACTCAAGAAATTAATTAGAATTCCAAATAAAATAAGTGATAAAATTAATGTAATAAATGAATATATTTTTAAAAAAGAAGATGTGTACATTGGAGAGATTAAGAGCATCAAACTCAAAGTTGCAGAACAAGGAAATATGGTGGAAGATATTTTTATAAAAATTGTTTCTAAGTAAGAATAGTTTTGTAAATATCAATAAATATTTCTTGTGGTTGAAATTTCCTTAAATAATATGAGGAAAAATTTCAAAAAATCTTCATAGGTAAAATATTAAACACCTTAAGAATCTAATAAAAATATTCCCAAGAATTAGGTGACATATTTACCCACTAAACATAAAATTTCATCTGATATTTCTAACCATGAAGGTATGGGAATTTTTTTTTGAAAAGATTATATTAAGAAAGAGTTTGGAAACCACATAATATTAACAAAATATAAAAATGACCACTATAAGAAAGTTACCCCACACCAGAGGGAAACAATAATTGAAAGATGTTATGAACCTCATCAAAATTTCTATAGGGTAAAATACGTATTCTTTTAAAGATAAATATTCATTAGATATTTTTGGTGATGTGGTATATATGCACAAGTCATATAATTGTTGGTGAAAAATGTTTTTTTCTTGGAATATGCATGAACTAAGGGGGTGCATTGATTGAAGAAAAGAAAGTAACTTTCCTACGTTTCAGGAAGAAAGAAATGAAAAATCATTAGATGATAGAAAGTTTCCAATGAAAAATTGATTTGATTTCCTAGAGGATGTGTATGGTAGATATGATAAACCAAGTAACTATGTTGAATAATGTATGACAACACATCTTGAATAGGTTTCCTATTTTATGAAATAATAGTAATCTACAAATAATAAAGTTGAAGAAAGAACATTTTTTTGAGACTTCTCTAAAATCTAGAAAAATGAAAAAACCTTGGATTCTTGATAGTGGTTGTTCCTCACATATGATATGTGATATAAAAATATTTAAAGATATTGAATAATGTGAGGTAGGATAAGTTACTTTTGGAAAAAAAAGTTCCATAAAATTTTTAGGAATAGGAACATATGAGATTGAAGCCCATATACTGAAATCAAAGAAGTTTTGTATACTTATGGGCTCAATAACTACTTACTAAATGTTATGAAACTTTATAAAGATGGTAAGGAAGTTATATTCAGGAAATAATCTTATATAATAATATTTTTGAAAGATAGAAAAGTCATCACTAAGTGAGAATAAACTATCAACAATATTTTCATATTTTATATCTTTATAGATCATATTACTTAAGTGATGTGGTTAAAAATAAGTTATGGAATCAAAGACTTGGTTATCATAGCCAGAAAATAACTAGACAACTTTATAAGGTATATTCTCTAATAAAATTACCAAAATTGAGTAAAAAAGATAATGTAGTTTGTATAAATTATCTGAAAGGAAAGATAGTTAGTGGAATACATAAGAAAGTTGAAATATAATCTAGAAGACATCCAGAGACCATACAATCTGATCTTTATAGACCAGTGATTCATCAATCAAGAAAAAGTTATTTTTAATTTATATCTTTAATTGATGTTTTCTCTTAGATAACCAATATAATGTTTATTAAAAATAACTTATATTCTATAGAAATGTTCTAAAGTTTGATAAGGGATGTTGAGGAAGAAATGGTCATTTACATACTAAAACTAAGAACTTTTAATATAAAGGAGCACACAAAAAATGATTTTTAATCCTATCTAAAGAAACATGGAATCAAACATGTGCTTTATAATTTCCTCAATAATATAGAGTGGAATAATGAAAAAATATAATTTTGGTTCAAATGGTAAGAATTATGTTATTTGAATATAAAATTTCTAAAATATTCTGGAAAGGATCTATAATTATAGTTTTTCAAGTAAAAAATAGATGTTTATTGTGATTAGAATAAAAAATGACTCCTTATGAACTTATTCCATGACTAGTAGGAAAGAATTTTATAGAAAAAAAGTAAGAGTTTAGAAACTAGAATATTGAACATGGATAAATCTCAAGAAAAAAATCCTAATTTATTTGTAAAGGTTACTTATAGGTGGAAGGTGCTGATTTTGAAGAAATTTTACCCCAATTGTGAGACTGGAAACTATAATAATGTTCTTGGAAGTTGCTACACATCATTGTTACGATGTTTATCAGAGTGATGTTTAGTCCAATTTCTTAAATTGAGAAATTGAATAAGTAGTTTATATTTAGAAACCTAGTGGGTACTTGATAAAAATGGAACCATGGTGGGTAAAATAAATAAAACTCTATATGATTTGAAATAAGATACTTTTTCATGGTATACTAAACATGATAGTTGCCTAAATTAGATAAAATTGTCTAAAGGAAAAATTGATAATAACTTGTCCATTAAGAAAGTAAGAACATACACTCTTATTTTCATTATTTATGTTGATGATATAATTTTTACAGGTGATATGGACAAAACTTGTAAAGAATTTTTTGAACAAATGAATAAATACTTTGAAATGTTAATGCTTGAAGAGTTAATGTTCTTTATGGGATTACACATTTAATAGAAGGAAAGATATATTTTTATGTGATAAGAAATGTATTCCAAAGAGTTTCTATAAAAGTTTGTCATGGTGTATTCCAAATAAGTTTATACTCCCATTTCTATTGGCATGAAGATAATTAAAGATGAAACTAAGAAAAGTGTGAATTGGAAAGAATTATAGAAGTTGATAGGAATCTCATTCAATCTTACAGCTTCAAGGCCAGAAAATTATGTACAAGATATTAGAGTGATGTAAGGGAATCACATATCATGACAGAAAAAAGAATAATTAGGTATGTTAAAGGAACATATTCTTATTTCCTATTGTATAAAATATTTTTTAGATGAACTTTCTTGGATACAATGATGCTAATTGGGGTGGATATTGTAATGATATAAAGTCAAGATCATGAGGAAATTTTTTCTTGGGAGAATTTTGTGTGAGATGGCATAGTAAGAAACAAAGTTAAGTTACATTGAGTACCACAAAAGTAGAATATGTGTCTTCCACCCATGCTTATACAAAAATTTATGGATGATATTTAATTTTAAAGACTTGAGATTAAATGTTTTCAAACCATTGAATATTCTCTATGATATTAAAAGTTCCATTAATTTCTCCAAAAAATTTATACAACATTCAATATCAAATCAAATTGATATTAAGTATCATTTCATAAAATATAAATTTACTGGTGGGGATATTATGTGTGATTAAATTTCAAAAAAATATCAAATTTATGATGTTTTCACCAAAACTATTCTCGGGGAAAAATTTATGGAATTGAGGTAGTAAATACATGTTCAGCCTCCACCAATGACTTCCTAAATTTATTAAGGAAGTTTTCTCATCGTGATTTGGATTATGTTGTTAAAGGGGGAGAGTAAGTAAAACTTTTTAAGAAGGTATAAAACTCTTTATTTTCTGAATATGAAGCTATTGTAATCATAATAAGGGGGATATAAAAAAATCGATGGGGGTAGGGGGGTTATCTTAACATGGCCAAAAAATTTCTTATCACTAAGGAATGAAATTCCTTTAAAAACATTTCTTTATCCAGTAGTGTAGTTTCCAGACATTCTCCATGATAAATGTTGGGGTTTGATAAAAACATGATATATTTTTTGAAAATAATTGTTAAAAAAAATGGTGAAAGTTGTTGTGAATGTTTCCAAAAAATACAAAGAGGATATTGAAGATCATTTTGGATATTTTTATAACAATTATTGTATTTATTATCAATATATCCTGTTATGAATAATTTTTTTAATATATAAGAAATAGTTTTAGAATATTTTAAGAACATTAGTAAAAAAATAGAATATTTACATTGGTTTTTTATGTTTTTAACATTAGTTTTATAGGCAAAGTTATTGTATGCGATGTAAAAAAACATGTATTTTAATTTCGGTTAAAATAACCAATTTTGAAATTATTATTTTAAAGAACTTTTATATCAGTTATTGTATAATTGATGTAAAAAACTATCATTTTTTAATAAAAAATTTCAATGAGATTATTCCATCTGATGAAAATTCAATATCTATAAAAGGAAAAAAATTATAGAAGCCAAATATAATATAGAAAAGTTAGTTAAATATTTGAAATAATTTTCAAGATCTTCATAAACTTCATTGACATAATTTTATTTAGAGGAAAGAACTCATGAGGCATCCAGATCTATGGCTTGGAATTCATTTTAGACTCAGATGAAAGTTTTATAGTTTTAATGTGATCCAAATAAAAATTATTCATTATAAAAAAGGAATCATTAACAATTTTTTTAATTTAGAAAAATAATTATAAAAAATTAAATCATAGAAAAAAAATTATAAATTCCATGATGATATCTTTGAAAGAAGAATCAGTGGAATGACAATGAAGATCAAACGATTTGAATAAGTGGAATGATGATTATGATTGAAAGATTTGACCATGAAATGAATACATGTAGAGCATAAAAACAGATAAATGATACTGGAGAAGTAAACCATGAAATCTTAAATTTTTGGAGGCAATTTAAAATTTCTAAGGAACACTATAAAAAAATGGAACTCCACATTGGAGTGACCCAAAATTTTATCTTTCAAATGTGTTACAATATAACCAATGTTAAAAACTGAATTTTATTATTTATGTTTAACTAATTGATGTTAAAAATTTAGTTTTTAACACCAGTTTTAAAATAAATGATGTGAAAAATGTGTTTTTAACATCTGTTATTTTAAAAATTTTGTTAAAAACCCAACATGATTTTTTTAACATCGATTATATAAATAATTGATGTTAAAAAACTTTTAACATAGGTTATTTAAAAACCAATGTTAAAACTCTAACATGAAATATATTTTGGGTACTAGTAGGAATTTTTTCTTATGAAATTCTAGAGTAAGTGAAGAAATCTTATCATTAACTTTGTTAGGAAAAATTTCTTCAGTTAGATGATGTTGTAATGTTATAAAAATTACCCAATTTTATAAAGAACCTCATGATCCAAGCTTATGTTAAAAGGGTGAGTTCATGGTCACTAGACACATATCACCATACATAGATTACCAAATAGATGTTTATAGACATAGTTATTACAGAATTCCAAAGTAGAAGTTTCTCAATGTTATTGAAAAAACAATGATCAAAGCCACCAAACATACTTTATCTAAAGTTACTAGACATAGATTTTTTAGAAATAAATGTTTGAGATGTAGTAGAAATGTTGTGTAAAGGTCTTTAATCAATTGTATAAGGGTA
Organism: Viscum album; assembly: GCA_963277665.1. Taxonomy (NCBI): domain Eukaryota; kingdom Viridiplantae; phylum Streptophyta; class Magnoliopsida; order Santalales; family Viscaceae; genus Viscum; species Viscum album. The sequence continues at coordinate 912,998,062 of OY728126.1, forward strand.
GATACAGAGTTTTCAATGATGTGAAAAGGTATAAACAACGTATATAATCTCACATAAGGTTAAATTCCATTATTACTTGTATAAGGGTAGTATAAGAAATGTATATAGGTAACTGAAGTCTAGTGGATCTAGATACCATACATACAATTTTTATGAAGTGCAAGGTGTTGAGTTTGTTATAGGATATACAATGTTCAGAGATAAAAATTTATGGAGAGTGTTGTGGTTTGAAGGCATCAGTTTGAGTCCATCCGATGGGAATGATTTTTTAGAATAAGTATTCTAACAGATCTTTACAAAGTTCAATCAAATGGATAAACATTTGAAAAACATTAACAATGTCATCAAATGAATTATTCCATGAAGTTGCACTAGGATGAGTTTTTTTAACACACATATTTTTTTATAGGTAAGGATTCACCAGAAGAAATCTTACCAAAGCATCATTCAAATCAAATTGGAGAGAGAGAAGTCAAATAGGGTGGTTAATCGGTCAAAGAAATAGTATATATTCATCGAATGTGGAGTCAGTTCACCAGATAGAAATATACTAGATAGAGTTTTTTAGAATCTTTTCATAACTTTATAAATCCCATTACAATGATGATGTAGAGAGTTATATATCAATTTTTTTATGTAGGAAAGATAAGGAAGATTAAATATGTCCCTTAACACTGAGTTTAAGGAAGATTGAAGAAGGTTTTAGTCAATGGAGTTTTCATGAATCTTTAATAAGATTCTAGAAGAGTTGAGAAGTGTCTAAAAAAATTCATATGAGAGAGATGTTAAAAATTAGAATTTGAGTTGAGAAAGAAAAATAATTCGGTTTCCCTATTTTTCTCTTTTGATTACACCTATAAATAGGGGATGCAAGTATAATATGATATAACACTATTAACCCATACAGAAGAGTTGACACACTAATGTTTTTGAGAAGTGTGAGTTTCTAACTAGGTTGAGTTTTTGTTGAAGTTGAAGAAAACTATATAGAGGTTTTGTGAGAAGATACCAGATGGAGTTTCCAAGTAGATATATTAGATAGAGTCATCAATTAAAGATATCAGATAGAGATAGTATCATACAGAGTTTTTGAGTAGTTTATAAGGCATAATGGTTTTATTCATTGGACAGAATGCACATAAAAAATATAATAGGTGGGGAACACTGAAAAGATAATACCAAATGAAGATTAGGTATACTAGGAAGACCTATATTAGAAGGGGATTTAAGTAAAATTTTTTGAGGCTTATAATTCATAGGTGCACCAGATGGACTCTTACCTGATGGAAACATCATATGGACCATTTCTAGATAAACTGTTGTGATCTGTTAGAAAATATTTCATAACCTTGTTTTAGCTGAAGATAGATAATAAAAAATTTGTAATTGATGGGATTTGGTATAATCAACCCATGAGAATTATTAGAACTAAAATTTAAGAGACATGAGTCTAACAAAAGTTGTTTTATTATATTCAACTTTCTATTATAGTGAATTTACATGGATAAAAAATAGTCACCATGGGAAGGATGTAGTCACCCACATTGGGGGAAAACCTTGTAAATATTTTGCACCTTTATTGATTTTCTTATCTTTACATACTTGTGAGATTGTTATATAAAGTTAACAAAGATAAAACTCAAATAAGTTCAAGTAAGTAATTTCAAGGAAATTTAAATTGTAAAATATTACTACCAATTTATACCCTTCCCTTATCCTTAGTTCTCATAATCCTAAGGAACTTCAATTTTACATTGCACGTCACTGTTTCCTCCACATGACATAAAATTGAGAGGAAAAATTCCATCCTACATAACTATAAACAACTTATATTATCACATTAATTGTCATATAATTCCCCCTATATGAGATTTTGATCCATTTAAAAGTGTTTGACACACAATTGGCCTGTTCCTTAGAGCATTAATCCCCCTATTCCTCGCATGTGAGATAGTTCTATGAAAGGAATTCTCCTTTAAAATAACTGCATTCAGGATTGATTCCCATCATTATAGGATACATAGTGACATCCAAGTACTATACATGGACCCAACCGCGATCCTATTAATCAAAATTTTAACATACCCCCTCCCATGTATGATCCATATATGCAAAAGAGATATCAATATAGGTTCTATTGTTTATAGACCTATGATCAGAATAAATTTCCACTTCCCTTGAATATGATTCAGATCTATATAGGATACCCTTTATCCTATAATTACATATGGATTAATCTTTATCCATACATGATACATAGTGAATCCCAAATACCATATCCTTGGCCCAACTATAATGTCAAAAACTTCCCTCCCCTGCATAAGAGTTAGATCTGTGTAGGGGAATTTATTTATAAGAACTATGCATGTATTGATTCCTAACCTTTCAGGATACATAGAGATTCTTGAGAATATTTTCTTGGGCCTATCTATAGGTTCATCCCCACATAACCTTTCTCAGTTCTTAGTACATGCAAAAATTATTCACCCACATTTGGCTGCAAGTTTGTGAAGATACCTCCACAAGTGAAATCCTATCCCAATATGAGACCTCTTCACCTTCACAATATAGTTAATAGTTAGGGATCATGCATCTAGGTGATTCTAGATAGGTTATCTTTTGAGGATAAATATTCTCATTTCCTTAAAATATGATTCAGATATGTGAAAAGGGACTTTAATTCAATAACTATGTGTGGATTGATTCCTATCCATAGAGGATACATAGTGATGCCCAAATTATCCACCCCAAGCCTAACCCCAATCCTTAAAATAATAGTACCACCTTTTTTCTTCCCTAAATAAAATCAAGATATGTGTTGGGGGAGTGTGATTTGATTCATAAAATCACGTGTTTCATCATCAGAAATATAAAATATAATAATTCCCATTTCATATTGATGTTTTGGACTCCTTCATTGTACTAGATAGTTGTACACTATGGTGAAACCCCTTTCATTTCTGTTGCATATGATTCAGATAGGTGAAATAAACATTTATCCTCAAGAAATCTATATGGATTCATTATTATAAGAATAGGATACATAGTGATTCTTGGATCTCCTATACTAGACTCAAAAACAAATTTAACCCCCCCACCTTAGTGTTTGAACATTTATAGTGATAATCCACTTCCTAGATGATACTTAACTATAGTATGGATAAATTCTTGTTCCCTATACTTGAGCTAGATCTGTGTGGATGAAGGCTCACAAATATTGTGTATGGATTGATAGAAAATACACCCACCCTTAAAATGAGCTTGATCTCTTTAAGGAAACATATAATAACTACATATGGCTTGATTTCTATCTATATAGTATATTTAATAGCACTCAAATATTCTATCCTTGGACCAACCTCAATGTCTAAAAAATCACCCCTCCCTATATGTACAAACCTAATCTACACAGGGGGTTTTCATTATAATAAATTTCTTATGGCTTGATTATTATCCTTACATGATTCATAGAAACACCCATATGGGACCAACCATAGAAATTGAAAATTAATCTATCTCATATTAGTGCTTTATCAAATAACCCTTCATTCACAATGGGTCCGATCAGTTAATATGAGTTTCTTTTGTCTCATGTGAAAATTAGATTTACAAAAAATCATAAATTAGAAAAGGACCTACTCCTACATATGAGCCATATATATCCAGGATTCCTCAACATGGGTTCTCTCATATGTGGACCCATGTTATGATAAGACATCCCCCTATTTCCCATCCTGTTTTTTCATGCACCCATAGTTAACACATTATGTGTTATTTTCCGAAAAAATATTATTTATCATATAGATAATGACTCATGTGAACTTAGAGGCTTTGGTTGATTACCCCATTTGGTGTAACTAGAAGCATTCAAACTAATGGTGGGGGAAATCAATGATCCAACATGAAATACCTTAAACTGCTCAGGAGTAGTCCAGTCCTAGAGGCCCATTCTACCTGTGTATGAGTCAGATCTATGAAAAGGGACCTAAAATGTGGCCCTATATTCATTCCTAGCCATATTAAATTAAAATACATAATGTAAGTTCTTCTTATCATTACCATAAACTAAAAAAATCTTGATACCTTATCATATAATGGTAAATTTTATCTTAATTGAGTCCTTGTCACATGAAATTAAACTACATGATGGTTGCGTCCCCATTTCATGTCATTAAACTATGTAGTCCATCATCCATTATCACTCTTTATCAAAGGACTGTAATAGAATAACCATGATCATAAAAGGTTTGGGATACCTCATCTATACTTTATAAACATATCAGTCCATAAAATCACACTTCATGTCTTGAGTGTCTTGGGTCGCTGGAAAATTTCCATGTCTATCAGAGAGGAGCATGTTTGAATTCAAGAGACATTCTTCTTGGATATACATGTAAGACCATATTGGATCCTACATAAGGGACCTTGATTAGCCAACTAGAGGCTTTTTCACCTTTCAAAAAGGTTATCTAATCCCCATGTGCCTTAAAAACATGAAAATGGAGTTTAACACCTCAGTGTGATTCTTGGTCATCAATCCTTGCATGTATGTCCCACACCATTACTCATGGTCCAAGAACCTTGAGCCATAATTTATAGCATCCTCATCCCACATTCAAAAGGGTGTTAGAGTATTCTCATCCTCAATAATCCTAATTGGGTTGTTGTATCACACATCCCCCCATACCTGGTCCACACATCATGACCTTAAACTATACACTCTTTGTTAAAAGCTATAAAATCTTAAACTCTAGACTTTGATAGTCCATATCTTAAAACCATTAAATTATAATGAAAGAGACATAGAAATTTTCAAAATAAAAACCCAAAAAGGATGGTCTGAGAAAATTTCAAGTCTCCACTCGCTAACCTATTACTCTTAAAATCTTAGGAAAAATTTATAGTATATATAAAAGAGGAACAATGTATATCGGACTTGTCTTATGACCCTAGAAAAAATCCAAGATATTATTGATAGACCCTTTGGTCCTAGTAAAAGTTATAGTAATGATTTATCACATCCATTCACCTTGATAATGTGTTCTGTACATGAAAATATAACATTTAGCGTGTTGAAACCCTCATTGGATAACCTTTTATCCATAACCTACTTCATTTCCCAAGTGTTTAAATCTTCAAAAACATTTCAAATCCATTAGAAATGAGTGTATCTAGATTCATGGGACCCTATTCTTGACTATGCATGTAAGATCATATTGTATCTTGTATAAGGTCCCTTGACCTATCAACTAGAGGCATCTTTACCTTTCAAAAAGTTCCTTCGATCCATGTGATCTTTGGAAACAATGTAGAAGAGCTCATCACCCCAATATGATTCATGAGTATCCCCAAAATGTCTATCCCATCCCATTATCCCTGATTAAAACTATTTATGATGTGATTCAAATAACCCATACTCCAACTATTCAAGTCTATTTGAAATCCTTGATGTTACATCACTATATACCATACCCATTCTCAAATTAAGGAAGTGATGCTTTATTCTTTTCCTGAGCATCATGGACATAAAATGAATGTCTTCATTTTTCTAAGGTATTCTATACTAGTAATCTAACCTCCATTCATGATGGTTTTTATTCATCCCCTTTAGTATAAAATAACTCTAGGTTTCTAGAACCTTCCTTGTATAACGCATTTCTCCTTGACTTACATCATTTCTCAAGTGTTTGAAACATCAAAAACCTTTCATGGCCCTTGGTATAGAGATTATCTGGATTCAAGAGACCCTCTAGTTGACTATGAATATAATATCATATTAGATCCTTTATAAGGTTCCCAACCTATCAACTAGAGGCTTATTCACCTTGAAAAAAGGTTTTCTAATCCTTGTAATACCTAACACCATTATATCAAAACTCATCACCCTAGTGTGATTCATGATTATCCCTGACATGTCTATCCTATCTCATTGTCCTTAGTAAAATCTTCCATGTACACCAATAAGAAGCATGTATTACTTCATGGGACTCTCTACTTGACTATGCATATAATCCCATATTGGATCCTATATACAAGCCCTTGACCTCTAAAAAAAGATGTCTTTACCTTACAAAAAGATCTATGATCCCTGTGTGCCTTGAAAACACTAAAACATATCTCATTACCCCATATTGATTCACAAGTTTCCCAGACATGTATACCCCATATCATCACCCTAATTCAATCCATTTTAATACATGATTAAACTTTTCCATGAGTTAATTATTCAAGATGAAATATTTTTCTCTCAACATACGGTTCAATTTATATAACCTTAAACTAAAGCAACGTATGGTATTATCTATATAACCTTAAAATACAACAACATATGGACTATGATTTATAATTCTAGTCTTGAGCATTGTTGGGTCAATGATATTCAACCTCAAATATTAGTAACCCATTGGTCTGATTCAAAAGACCTTAAACTACCTAAGTAAATAGAAATAATACTCACTGGGCCAAAAACCCACAAAGGTTAGTCTAATAAAAAGTCAAGTCTTTTCTTTCTAGACAAAAACCTTGTGTGATCTAGGAAAAATTGAGAGTTATAGAAAAAATGAGGCATAATACTTATTATACTAAAAACTTGAAAAGGGTATCCTAAGAAAAATCAATTTCCCTATGCACTAATCTTTCCAAATATGAAGCTTAGGAAAAAGTAATGGAAATTAAAGGAAGAGATAAAAAGCTTGTGAGGCCCACCATACATCCCTGAAAATAGTAGAGTCATGGTTTTTAGTCACTTGGCATAGGAAAAAGTTAGATCATGCACTTTCCATAATATAATAAACTAAGTCAACACTTTATAGCAAAAAAATCCATTATTATTCTAAATATACTAGATCTAGTGTGTCAATGATGGTGCTTATACCAATGAACATTTATGAGCCATGCACAAGAAGAAATTTATTAAGGCTCAAGTATTTAAATTTGGGTATAGGTTGGATTAAATTTATGGAGGATTTTAATGAGTCTTGATCAGTTACATGATATCGAGTCATAAAGATATCATGAATACTAAAAAATAGTTTTTATAGAATCACATGTAGTTTAAAAGATTTCATTTATTGATAAAAAATGTGGAAGATATATCCATAGTCTGAATTCTATTGCATGATCCCCCAAATAAAAGGGACTCCTAAAATTAATATTATTTATGAAACACATGTTATCATAAGACTCTACAAGATTTACCAACATCTTCTATTGAGAAGCTATAGATCGACATAACTAATCTACAGATGCGGTTTCCACCTCTATAGCCCACCGTAGTGCCTTCTCCCTAGAAACAATGTAAAGTCTTGTATTTTCCTCTATATTAATAATATTATTCTATTATAAGAACATATTCTCAATATTATTCAATATGTATGATAGTAAATATAACTCATATTGAATTAAGTCGATCTTATCCCTACCAACATTGACCACATTTTGGTGATTCACTATTTTAGTTGCATGATGGGTGGATTTATTCAAGGAATCATTATGATGTTGAATGGAAAAAACTAAATCCTCCATTATTGATACTATTATTTTGAGTCCCCTCTTCTAATACATTGTGGAAACTACCTTCTTTACCCTGTACTGGAGTGATCGATAGTCAAAACCTCCATAACTGAGAGTTTTGAACATGTATCAGTGGTGGACCAATCGGCCCATGATCTCTTCAAAGGGTCCCTCTATGATCATAATCTAGATATACACCACATTTTTCACCTCAACTACTAATAAAATTCTATATATTCTAATCCTAGATTTAGGCACATTCTAGGAAGATGAATGTATTCTGGAGCCAAGTTACTGAGTAGGGGACTCACACTCGTATCCCTTGGCAGGCTTGGTGTAGAGAAGACTTGTATCTTAGTTACTTTGGAAAGGTGATATCCTGAAGTATATGTACTAAGAATATTGAAGCCATATATTAGAGTATCTATAATTAAACACATAAATACTACTAGTTAACTGATAAATAATGTTTTAAAATAATCAGTAATTATGCTGATCGTTGAGGATATACCTTTTTCATCCATGAAATAAGCTACTTATATCACCTCAAACTCTACCTGAGGGTGATATTGATGTATTCTTATGTTAAATGACATAGATAAAAATATGGAATATCTTATATTGATATAGTCTAATCATCACCTTGAAGGGTTGAAAACATAAAAAGAGGTTAGAAAATATTATACAAACCAAATATAATGTATTCAATTTCAAAATACATGATTACCCTCACCTAGTGTTGCCTCCATCCTAGCTAGGTTTTCAAAAGAATAGATACCTAAATTATGAGATTCCAATAATGCAATCAAATATTTTAGGTCAAAGGGAATTAGTGCTAGTGTATCCACATTAGACAATGGATGTGACACAACTTGGACCCTAGTCGCTTTCACATCTCTACATACCATGTTTAATGTTTGAGGTTCTTCTGAAGGGTTAAAAGGTGTGTATTTCTCAATAAAAAATGTATATGTCCTCAAATGGACCTCATGAGAACCTATACAAGTCAAAATATTAGGATAATCTACTAAAGAAATTCAAAGGGAAAATCTTGCATGTAAAACACTTACTTGTTGACTAGGTGTAAATTTGATTCATTGATTACCTTTATTATTTCCTTTTATTATTCATATCTAAGGACCTCTAGAAGGTACTAAAACTTTAGGTATAATAGGTGTAACTGATAAAGGAATGAATGAAATTTCCTCAAGATCAGTAACTACCACCTCCATGAGCTCTATTTGTCCTGGAGATCCCTACTCATTAGCCTATCAATCACCATCTAGGCTAACCACAATCACCGTTCCCATCAGAGAGTATACTAGAGAGTCAAGTGCTGATTAAATTTCCCCATCCTCCTATAATATATAAAAAATGAAACACATATTTCAAATAACCAGCAAATCATATATTGGTTATAATTAAATTCATCTTTCCTCTCCACTGGAGTTGTGACTGTGTCCCTTATCTTCAACAACTAATATTGCTTTGGGGATCAAAATTCATAATTCTTGGGGCATGTAATAAAACTATAATTTGGAAAAATGTATTATCAAATTGAGGACCTAAAATAATTTCTTAAACTCAGTAGGTAGTTTTTCATAGGAGATTCCTTTGAGAGTAGTCACGTTTCTGAATCCATCCATCTCTATCTTTACTGTACATATCACCATCCAAGCCTTAGTGGTTAATGGATTCCTCCTCCAGTCATCTAATTACTGGAACATGATGGGAAATGCTACCACAGCTAGAGAAGGTGCCCCAATAACCATAAATTCACTCACAGGCACCCCATCTACTATCCCTGCTTCCATTGGTGACCTTCTTGATGAAGGTATCATATCTAAGCATCTATTTCTTTTCCTGAGAATATCTAGATCCATGAATCTACTGAAATATGTCTTCTTATCGTTCGTCAATCTTATTTATTCCACCATATCCCTCTTGACCTTATAACACCCTGAGATTTTGCAAAACATTTTTTCAAATATTTTTAATATTTTTGATATTTTACATTGAACACAACACTATGTTTAGTTTATGTTACAACAAACACTGAGTTTGGCTTGTGTTACACATAACACTGAGTTTATCTTACATTACATGCAACATTGAGTTTAAACAAAACATGACATACTATTAAAATATTATTATTTAATATGATAGTTATCACCTAGTAGTTGGAATGGATGATATGAATAAAATTAACTAAATTATAAAAATATATGGTTTAAACATGTATATATAATTAATTAATTGGTTTATAATTAATTATAAATGAAAATAAAAACCTTTGTAAAATAAATGAAATCATTTTCCAAAAAAACTATTTTTGTGCACATAAACGTGTTTTACCTCAATAAATTAAATGAATCACTTTTAGTGAATGATTTTAATTAAATTTATATATTATATTTTCAATTTTTTTTTAAATATTCATTTTATTCGTTTTCTAGATAAGACATATGAATAAATCCAATTTTATGCTTAAAACTGTATTTTTAACACTTATAAAAAAATTATTTAAAAAATAAAATTTATTTTTAAAATAATCATTTTAAAATTATTATAGGGTGAATTTTGATGAATTTTATAAAAAGTTTTATTTTTTGATGAATAATGAAGAATACTGCATTTTAATTGAAAACTATCTTTTAATTTAAATTATTTATAATGTTATATTATATTTTAAATTATTTTTAAATTAAATTAGTTAAATTATATATATATGTATATATGTATATTAATACAAATTAGGTAATTTTAGTCAATTTTATATTGAATTTTTATATAAAAACATTTCAAACTTTTGAACATTTTTTCTTTAAAAACCTGTTTTCTCATCGAGTTTGTGAGATTAATTTTAAATTAAATTTGTCTAATTTTGTCAATGTAATTTGAAAAATTAATTATATATTTGGAATAAGAATAATTTAAATTATCCAATCGTTTCAAATTAATTTTTTACCAAAATTAATAGTAAAAATAGTAAAAATTATTTTACACAGTTAAAGTAAAAATAGTTTTGCTGGTGGTTAAACTAAAAAGATAAGGGTTAAAAATAACCCAAAACTTTTCCAAAAACCTTTGGATGGAAATATTTAGACCTTAAAACTAATAGTATAAATAAATTTTCAGTATTGGTTTCTTTTTACATAAATAAACGTGGCTGTTAATCCTTCTTTCAAAAAATTAAAAGTGTGCCACCCACCTCACTTATAAAAGGCCACCCATTCCAATCTTTTATTCACTCCTTAAAACCCTTTTTGTTTTGAAAATACTTGACAAAATCACTTATTAACTTCCATAATCTCATCATATAATCCTTATTTTGAACATAAATCTAACCAAGTTTGGATTTTGGTACAAACCCAAGGAGGATACCAAAGAAGAGGCAACATTCATCAATGAGTGTTTTTTGTTTTATTTCTTCCCTGCGAACTGATGTCATTAAATTTTATAGTAAAAACTATTAATGTTGGAAATAATTTTATATTTATTGTTTATATATGATATTTATGATATTATTATGATTCTATAATTTTTATATCACACATACCTTCCTGATTTTGATTTTGTGGAAATGTGATAACATCGCTCGTGTGCACAACAGACTATCGCCTCGTGAAGCAATGTGATTCATTTTTACTAATGATTTACATGGAAGATAATAAAGACAAATATATGTGATATTAATGAAGTAATTATGATATTAATGATATATTTATCATTATGTAGAGATAATATATCATTTCTTTCTTACCTTTTCACTCACTCAAAGATGATAACGTCGTTTGCGTACATGTGGACTACCACCTTCACAAAGTGTTGTAACTCCCTTTTCATCACCAAAAAATATGGATAATATGTATAAAAATATTTAAATAAATAATGTGTTATTTATGATATTATTATTATTATATAAAGATAATATATTACTTACCTTTTTCCCACAATGATCATTGAAAAAATGGAAACGTCACTCATGCGTACATACAACCTACCTTCTTTATGATCATAACACACTCTATTTCTCAAAACCATATTTCATGATTTGTATTAAAATTAAAATTAATGTATAAATATTATAATTATTATTCTGGATATTATAGAACCATGATCAATGCAATGGGACCAAAAATAACAAATTAAAACATATATGAAAAACAAAGCGATTATTACCTGAAACACGATTTTAATAAGGAATTATTAATAAAATCGTAATAAATGGTCATAATTAAAAAATATATGATAGGATATATATAATCATGGTTATGTAATATATTTATAGCAAAATTATATTTATTATAAAGGATTTCTAAACGTGTACAAATGAATTCAAGACTTAAGGTAATGGATTTCTAGTCTCTCTTTTATTTCTAAGAGACATATGAAAACTCACCACTCATTTATTTTATGCAGTGTATATACTAACCATTTAAAATTATATATCATTAATATCATTATTTTCATGATATTTAACATTTCATTTGATGTTATTCTTTATTGGGGATTATGAATCAAAAAATTACTAGAACAATAAGAGATTTCAGTCTCACTTTTTTACTTCTATGAGACACATGCCATATTCACCACATATTTATTTTATGAGGTATATATACAAACCATGAATGTATTTTATGATTATTATAATTAAAATTTTTGGTATTTACATATAAATTTTAGGATCCCTATTTCCTGGGGTTAACAATTACAAAGTTAACAAATTTTTAAGAGATTTCTATCTCAATTTGATTTATTTGGGACATAAGTTATGTTATACACTTACCTTATTCTATGAGGTGTATAAAATTCTCATTTGACATGTTATATCATGAATATACTTATTTTCATGATATTCTAAGTTTCATTTAATGTTATTATTTCATGGGGATTATGATTCAAAGTTATTAATGTGGTAATAGTTTTATGTTACAATCTCATTGTTTATCAAGATTATTTATAATTATGATTACAATGATGTAATATTATGATATATCTCTAAATAAACTCATTAATTTTATTATACTCTAGTTATGTCCTGAAAATACATGTTTTCCCTTCATTTTCCCCTCTTTATGTACTTAGTTTTTGAAAAGAATGTTTTTAATAAAAATCATCTTTTCATTCAAAAATACTTTTTCTTCCAAAACCATGATTTCTAAAAATGTTTTCAAAAATATTTTTAACCTTTTAGAAATTATTTATTAAAGAAATTTTTACCCATTTTTATTTTTTAATTTTTTTTATAAAATAATATTTATGTGATTTTCAAAACAATTCATATTTGGATTTTACCAAAAATATTAAGATAATATTTGTACTTAACATGCACGACATGAATATTATTTACTAATATCATGGACACTAAATAATTTAAATCTTACCTTACATGTTTTAAAATTTATTTTCAAATAAAATATTTCCTTTAATACATTAGAAAAAATTATATTTTAAATAAATGATTTCAAAATGAAAAGGATATTCAAAATGTTTTATGTTTTAAAAAGTGTTTTGAAAAGTGGAAAGGTTATTTTGCTCTAGAAAAATTTTAAATTATTTTTAAAGATTAATTTATAAGTATTAAAGGTTATTTTAAAATAAAAGTATTTCAAAATGTTTTATGTTTTAAAATGTGGTTTTCTAAGAGGAAAGGATATTTTAATCAAGAAATTTTCAAAGTAAACTTTCAAAATAATTTTTAATCTAAGATGACATCATTTGAGGTTACTTATTCTTTATTGGGATATGATCCAAGGAAAAAATTCTTATTCTTTCTATGAATGGTTTATTTTTATGATGACATGATGTTTATGAAACCCTCTTCTATTACATTAGTTATACCATGATAAAATGCTTATTTGTTTTTCCATAGGTTATATTTTGATGAAATGATGAAATTATTATGAAACTTACTTATTTTAAGAAGGTTATTTTATGATGAAATATTTATGAAACCAATTTTATTTTATGGGATTTGATATGATAAATATTTAACGATATTTTGGCCTACATATATATTATTTTCACTATATGATGGTGGTTAAATTATAACCAAGGATGGTGGTTATGTTATAACCTAATATGGATGGGACCTATATCTCTCTCCAATGCACTAAATAAAGATTTATATCTTGTGAGATAGATAGGACTAGAATAGGGAGTGAACCCACTTCATTTTATGAATTTGTCCTCTATTATGGTATTGGAAGTGAACCTTGCATACTATTATGGTTTGGGGAGTGAACTCATTCCAATATGAGGAAAGGGATGCCACTGGGGATGGTGATGTGTTCTACTTAGGAGGTGAAACTGCCCATGGAGTTCTATATTATGTTTTGGAAATGAGACATGAATACTAAGGAAATGATTGTCTATGATTATGTGTATGCCACAATTCCATGCCTTATGCCAAATTTATTCTATCATGGATCATGTTATTTTATTTTATTATGATTAATGTCTTATGAACGGCCAATATTTATTCCATGAATCAAGATTATGATCCTTGATATATAGGGTATGATTTTCAAATTTTATTTTAATTTTATTATACCTTAATGTTCATGTTATGCTTATGTATCTCCCTTGTTTACCCTTATTGAGCATTTTAGATCACCTTTTCACATGTTCCATTTCCATTGGTTATAATGGAAGGTTTTAAGTAGGGTATGTTTGTGAATAGTACTAAAGGGGAAGATCTTTATGGAAGAAATTGAATATATTTCATGAATTAAGAATATTGTGTTTCAAGTTTCCAAAGAAACTAAACTATTATGATTATCAAGCATGTGTTTGTGTAATTTATTGAATATTTATATAAAAATATGTAATATACATGTATGAGAAGCTCAGGTATCTATAGTTAGTATTATAGGAAATGTTTAGTTATCCTTTGGAAACTAGGATGAGAAAACTTAAGTGAGATCCCTAGTGATATTTTTAATGATATGTATAGGTATGTCTCAAAGGATAATTCTAAGGAAGATTCAAATCACAGGAAAATGTCCATGAATTTTGGTAATGGATATAGAAAGTGGTTTCCAAAAATTAAGTCCATGTATGGGTAGTAAAAGGTGGATGTGGATCTATCATAGAGGTACCTATGGGTAATAACTATGAAAGGGGTGCATTTAGTTGGACTCGATCATCACTTGGTGTACAAAAACAAGCCTTACTACAAACATAGTTCGACACTCCTAGGGGATATGATTAAGAAATTCACAAAATCATTATGATCCACCATGAAGGACTTAAATATATGAAAACTATGAATAAACTAGGATAAAGCTAAGGTTTCATAGATTGAAAATAATGTGTCATGATTTAGACATCCTATAAGTAATTTTTCATGATTATATGGTTTTACACTATTATTAGTGTTTCTCAAACTATGATTTTTGGTTTTAGTCAATGGAGGGAACCTAAAGGAATTGGGTTAACATTTAATGTGATGGAAAATTTGTTTATGAGTAACTAAATGGGATGATGACTACAGTAAAGGATGTTGTGATTATTTATAATTTATTATCATATACCATTATTAACAATGTGAACCTTAACCAACTATCAGACTCACAAAAATTATATAATGATAGATTTTACTAAGAGTTCGGGTAGTGGAGACTATGGAGGAAAGAAGATTCAGTTTTACATATGTCAAGAATGTGGGAAGAAGCACTCAAGGTAATGTATCATAGGGATGAGAAGATGCTTTGGGTGTGTAAATGAAGGATACAAAACAAGTAACTACAGGGAAAAATAAAAATTTTGGTTAACATAATGGATGGGAATATTGGTCTCCATAAAGTATTATCAAAGGATGCATGTTTTAATTGTTGAAATTATGGGAATTATGAAAATAGATGTCCTACAGGGAAAACTCATGAAGAGAATCAACAAGGTTGTATGAGTAACTATATTTCTACTATTGATGAAGAGAATATTAATGAAATATAAAAATAAAGAGGTATTAAGGAATAAGATAATGAATCCTAGGTAATGGTTTGAGAAGGAAGTGGGATGGATGAGGTATTGATGTATTAGAATTAAAGTATTATTTTATATGAATCATGAAATATATAATGATCATTTAGTATAATCGTTTAGTTAATTATTTGAAAAAATATATTAAATGGTATTGATGGACTAGAAAAGTGATTTAATGGAAAAGATATATTTTGACCAAGGGAATATAACCCATAGTATGTTCCAGATGTTGAGATAATTATTATTGGATAAAGAGATGTTGGATATGAATAAGTAAATTGAATATTATTGATGACCTTAGAACTGATTAATGGTGTGTGGAAAAGTGTTTATGTTATCATTAATGGAGTTTACAACATTATTGGATTTAGGGAATATATTCAATAATATGTTATTTTATTCAAGGAATAAGGATGAATGTATTTTTTCAATAAGGTTTTATGGTAATTTAGGTTATTACCAGGTTTCAAGAAAATAATTGATGAAGGTATTCACATATTTTTTATGTGATAATCAAGAGACACTTTATGATAATTCAGGGATTAATGTTAAGTTAATTTGGATAAATTTAGTAACATTATTTTTAATTTTTGAATTTTGGAAGGGTTATAAGGTTAAACATTTATGGAATGGTTTAATTTTAACTTTGGAAAAGGATTTATATATTAATGTATTACTTCACCATATGAAGATTTATGCATATTGAATAACCTATGATAACCATTTTTTTTGTGATTATAAGTAAAGATAGATAGAATTAATTATCATTATATTTATGGATCATATTATATATTAGTGATTTAGGAAAAAATAACCTTTATTTCTATAAGCAAGGGATTAATTTGAAATTGATCAAGGAAAAAAAGGGTGATATTGTGCTTATAAAATGGAATAAAATCAAGTAAGTATATCTTCTCTTGAAAATTATTCAACTTTAGGAAAAGGATCTTGAAACAGAAATGTTATCCTAGTGACTTCATTTATAATGAACAAATGGTACTTTAAATCATCAAATATTTATGATGCTTAGTCATTAACCTTCTCTGGATCACCCACTTTATTGTGATCAATGATTTCTATCACTGTCGATCAGTATTTGAGTGTAAATTATCTCTTATATGTCCATGTTTTCAACTCCCACCTATGTTAACCTATTTGGAAATATAGTTTTTGTTATTATAGATTACTTTCAAACATATATTTCTGTTTTTCAAGAGTATATTTTATTAAAACTTTTTACAATGTGGGTTTTTTATTAAGTAATTTTCAAAGGTTAAACCTTTGATGACTAATACAAATTTCAAGGGAGAAATTATTTTTAAGGGTGGTAGAATGTAACACCTTAAGATTTTATGAAATATATATTTCTTTAAATATATTTAATACTTTTGATATTTTAATTTAAAAAAAAATTAAATTTAGATTTCCTTACATGAAACACTAATTTTGTCTTGTGTTAGATGTAACATTGAGTCTAGCTTGTGTTACACACAACACTGAGTTTAAACAAAATGTGACATACTATAAAAATATTATTATTTAATATGATCATTATCACCTAGACATTGGAATGAAAATAATGAATAGTATTAACTAAATTATGAAAATATATGGTTTACACATGTATATGTAATGATTTATTTGGTGAAAAATTAATGAGAAATGAAAATTAAAACCTTGGGAAAATAGAGGAAATCATTTTTTGAAAAACTATTTTTGTGCATATAAATGTGTTTTACCTCAATAAATTAAAAAAATAACTTTAGGTGAATGATTTTAATTAAATTTATATATATTATATTTTCAATCAAAATTTTAATATTCATCTTATGTTTTTTTAGACAAGAGATATGAATAAATCCAATTTTACGCTTAAAACTATATTTTTCTAAAAAGTAGTATTGCCGTATTTGAAAAACTTATTTTAAAATAATTTTTACCATTTTTATAAAATTTATTTTTCAAAATAAACTTAAATTTTTAAATCATCATGTAAAAATTACCTTAGGGTTAATTGTTGTGTTTTTTCTGAAAATCTTCATTACTTGATGAATAGTGAAAATACTAGATTTTAATTGAAAATTTCTTTTTTGTTTAAATTATTTATATTGATAGATTATAGTTTAATTTTTTTTAAATTAAAATTAGTTCAATTATAAATATATTAATAAAATTTTTTTACTTTATTTAATTTTATATTGAATATTGATATTATAACATTTCAAACTTTCGAACATTTTCTCTTTAAAAATCTACTTTCTCATCGTGTCTGTGGGATTAATTTCAAATTAAAATTTGAAAATTCTATGAATTAGATTTGGAAAAATAGATTCCATATTTGGAATCATAATAATTTATATTATCTAATAATATCAACTTAATTTTTGACTAAAATTAATAGTAAAAATATTAAAAATTATTTACTGCGGTTAAGGTAAAAATTGTTTTACGGAGGGTTAAACTAAAAAGATAAGGGATAAAAATAACCAAAAAATTTTATAAAACCATTTTAAGGATATATTTCAACCAAATACATTATATTATCGATAATGGTCTATAATTTTTTCATTTTTACATGAAAAAAACATGGGTGAAATTCTTTCTTTCGAAAAATTAAAAGTGTGCCACTCACCTCACTTATAAAAGGCCACCCATTATCCTCTCATATAAACACATTAAAACCATTTTACTTCATCCAATAACTGACCAAATAACTTTTTAAATTTCCTACTGTAGTCTTATAATCTTTATTTTGGATAGAAATCCAACCAAGTAAGGCTTTTGTTGCAAACCTAAGGAGGATTCCTAAAGAAGAGGCGACGTTCATCAATGAGTGTTTTTGTTTAATTTATTACTCAAAATAATTAAATCCTTATTATACCATGTTTATGTAATAAACTAAGTATCCTAAATAAACTTATATGATGTTATGTTATGTTCATGACCTACAACCGTCTCCACTTCCATCAAATGGGTTGTGAAATCATCGTTCATGTGTACGGTGGACTACCACCACATGAACCGATGTCATTTATTTTTCCATTAAAACATATCATGATTGAAAATAATGATGAATTTATTTTTTATATTAGATATTTATGATATTATTATTGTTATTTAATTTTTATATCACACATAACTTCATTATTTCCATTTTTTGGGAATACTATAACATCACTCCTGTGTACGGCAGACTACCACCTCACAAAGTGATGTGATTAGTTTTCACTAATGCTATATATGGAAGATAATAAGTATAAATATATGTGTTATAAATTAAATAATAAGGATATTTATGAAATATTTATAACTTTTAAAATATAATATATCATTTTATTTCTTACCTTTTTCACTCACTGAAAGATGATAATGTCGTTTGTGTATATATGGACTACCACCTTCACAAAGTGATGTAACTCTCTTTTCATCACCAAATAACATAGATGATATTTATAAGAATATTTAAAGAAATAATATGATATTTTTGATATTATTATCATTCTAAAAATATAATATATTAATTACCTCCTTTCCATAATGATCGTTGTAAAATGGAAACATTACTCATGCATACATACAACTTACCATCTCTATGATTCTAACACAATTCATTTCTCAAAACAATATTTCATGATTAGTATTAAAAGTATAATTTATTTATAAATATTATAATTATTATTCTAGATATTACATAGCCATTATCAATTTAAGAGGACCAAAAATAACAAATCAAAACATTTACCAAAAACAAATTAATTATTACCTAAAACGTGATTTTAATAAGGAATTGTTAATAAGAAGGTAACAAATAGTCATAAGTAAATCATATATGATAGAATATATATAATTATGGTTATTTAATATATATATATATATATATATATATAATAAACTTATATTTATTACATAGGAGGTCTTAACTTTTTTTAAGGAAGTTGAGACATTAGATAAGAGATTTCTAGTCTCTCTTTTATTTCCAGGAGACATATAAAAACTCACCACTCATTTATATTGTGTGGTGTATATACTAAAATTTTAACATGTTATATAATTAATCTAATAATTTTCATGATATTTAATGTTTCATTTTATTTTATGATTTATTGGGACTTATGATTCAAAAGATTACTAAAGCGGTAATGGATTTCAGTCTCACTATTTTTTACTTTTATGAGACACATTCCATATTCAAAACCACTTTATTTTATGAGGTGTATATAATTACCATGAATATATTTTATAATTATTATAATTAATATTATATTTATTTACATATCCATTTGATCATCCCTCTTTCATGGGGTTTATAGTTCATAAGTTAACAAATATGTAAGGGATTTTTTGTCTCAATTTACCTTCTTTGGGACATAAGTTATGTTATGCACCTACCTTATTATATGAAGTGTATATAATTAAAATTTGACTTGTTATATCATGATTATACTTATTTTAATTATATTATAAGTTTCATTTAATATTATATCATGAGAATATTTTTATGTTGCAATCTTATCGTTTATTGGGATTATTTATAATTATGCTTCCAATGAATAAATATTATGATATATCTCTCAAGAAACACATGAATTTTATTATACCTTATTATTTCATGATAATAAATGTTTTACTTTAATTTTAATCTCTTTATTTACTCAAGTCATAAAAATAATTTTTTAAGAAAAATCATCTTTTTAGTCGAAAACCCATTTTCTTCCAAAACCATGCTTTATAAAAATGTTTTAAAAAAAATGTTTTTCACCTTTAAAATATTATTTATTAAATTATTTTTTACACAATTTTATTTTTTTTAATTTTTTTTTTGAAATGAATCTTCATGTCGTTCTCAAAATAATTCATGTTTGGATTTTACCAAAAATATGAAAAGAATATTTGATTTTAACATGCACAACATGAATAATATTTCATATTATCATGAATGCTCAATGATTCAAAGATTACTTTACAATATTTAAAAGTTATTTTAAAATAAAATGTTTTCCTTAATATTTGGTAATTGTTTAGATTTTAAATAAATAATTTCAAAATAAAAAATATTTTCAAAATGTATCATGTTTTAAAAAGTGTTTTAAAAATAATAATGGATATTTTCCTCAAGAAAATTATTAAATGATTTTTAAAGATTCCTTTTGAATTTTTAAAGGTTATTTTCAATGAAAATGATTTCCAAATGTTATATTTTTTAAATTTTTTTCAAGTGTTAATGATATTTCCTCAAGAAATATCCCAAGTAATATTTCAAAATCATTTTCCATCTAAGATGACATCATTTGAGGTTACTTATAATTTTATGGGGATATAATCCAAGGGAAACATTCTTATTCTTTTTCTAAATATATTATGTTTATGATGACATGATTTTTATGAAACCTTTTTTTATTCCATGGGTTATACCATGATAAAATTCTTATAAATACCGCTTATTTTTCCATGGGATATGATTTGATGAAATTATGAAATGATTATGAAGAATTATTCTTTTAAATAGGTTATGTTATGGTGAAATTTTTATGAAACCCACTTCATTTCATGGGTTTTAATATGATGAATGTTTTTTGTTCTTTTGGAATACATATGTATGATAATTACTATGTTATGGTGGTTATGTTATATATAAGGATGGTGGTTATGTTATAAAAAAAGATGGGGGAGGCTTATATATCTCTCTAATGTATTAGTTAAAGATTTATATCTCATGAGATATACATGATTAGAATGAGGAGTGAACCCAGTTTAGTACGGGACCTTGTCCACTATGATGGTTTTGAGAGTGAACCTTGACTACTATTATGATTTGGGGGGTGTATCTATTCCAATATGAGGAAAGGGATGCCACTAGGGATGGTGGTGTGTCCCACCCAGGAGGTGTATCTGCCCATGTATTAACCTAATAAGTTTTATAAATGATCCTTTACTACTAAGGAAATGATTTTTTATAATTATGTGTATGCCACAATTCCATGTCTTATGAAATTATTATGCTTTCATGTATCGTGTTATTTGATTTCCTTATGATTCATGTCTTATGAAATACTAACATTTGTTCCATGACTCGATATTATGATCCTTGATATTAAGGGTATGGTTTTAAAATGTTATGTTCATGTTCTTATACCATTTTTTTCATGTTATGCATACATATATAATTTTTTTACCCTCAATGATAATCCAAGCTCACCATTTCTTATGTTTCCTTTTCCCAAGTTATGGATAAAGGTTTTAAGTAGGGTATATTTATTAAGAGTACTAAAGGGAAGATATTTATGGAATATGTTGAATATATATCATGAATTAAGAATATTATGTTCCAAGTTTCCAAAGGCACTAAACTATTACGGTCCTCAAGTGTGTGTTTGTGTAATGTAATGAATATTTATCTAAAAAGATGTAATATACATGTATGATAATCATGGGTATCTATAGAACTCACCCTCAACCATCATCTATATCTATGTGGATTTTTTACTAATTCATCTAATTGACCATTCAAGTATGAAAGGAACCCATGAATTTACATAAGCCTTAGAGAGACCAACACCCACACCAGATGAGGGCAAGGTCACCCAAACATGAGTTTCATATCTTTTAAACATAAACTATAATTTTATAGGTGAAATTGGATGATTGTTTTGAGCATACATGGGGAGGATTAGGGAATTTCGTTTGAATACACCAAAATTGTTCCCTGAACCAGTAGGGTGCGTACCATTCACTGAAGATATTTATATTTATTCAAGTGGATGAGGAACCCTCATGGATAACTATCAAATTTAACTGATATTCAAGATCTCCCTCTCTATTATTGGTGAATGCAAAAGTTTTTTCTCTATATAGTATGAATATAAACTGATTGTGATAGTTTTTTTCTTCTTTATCTCCAAATTCTTTAGTGTTATGGTCCTGAACATGGTAGTGCTATGAAGGAATGGCCTAAACTATGAATTAGGAATAACTTAAGTGTTTAGGAACCAATAAATACCCATGTGGGTCCCCATACAACCCCACAACACTTTGAATGGGTCCAATATTCTATGTGGGTCATTTCCCCTATAAATGTGACGAAGTTGGTGATATAACTTATCTAATATAGAAAAATCCAATTTGATGTGTCTTCCACCTATGATCACTACTACCATCATGAAGTTGGAGGCCCTAAATCTTCCATTTTCTCAAACTAATAATAGGTACCCAGTTAGGTACATCACTAATAAGTCAACAAGCTGAACAAGGCGATGGGATTGGGAGGTGACTGCCCATCCCCAGTCATTGAATTAAACCTCTCTAACTATATTCTCATAGTAACCCTCTAACCCATAGTATTCTTATGATGGGTAGTCTTTGGGATTCTTGGATATAGGTTCATGATAAGTCTTTTTTATAAATAAATTATCCTAGTTCTTGAAAGGAATACCAACCACAAAATATGGGTCCTTTACAAGAGGCTCTTTGTCCAAGTTGATGAGCTCCTTTATAATGGGATGAGTCTATTATATATCTTCCCAAGTAGACGAGGGAGGGAGAAAATCATTTTTTATGTTCCCCAAAATTAGTGCACAATAAATATTTTTAACATCCCAAAGACTAATGTCAACTTCATCAAGAATTATATAGAATGTATATGTGTCTAGAATCCACCGACTGACAAGGTTTACCATCAGACATTTGTTGCAGCAATAGAGGGTTTGAAAAACCCAGATATATTTTTACAAACCTATCTTATTCAATCCATCCATACACTCTATATCATTATTATGAACCAATAAGTGTTATCCCCAATCCATCCCAAATCTTCCACCCAATCATATATCCTAGCTGTATAACCACATAAAATTTTAATATGATATGAAATTTCACATTATCAATCAGTAAATGTAGGTGTCAGTCTCATACTCACACTAGACCCATTAAAATTACATTGGAATAGGCTTAAAATTATAACCATAAGATTAGTCCTATTCAAAGATAAAATAAACCACATATAAAATATTCACTCTAAATGTATTGTGATTCTTGGAGATCTAAGAGGGTGGAATGATCCTTGCTTGAGGTAGAGATATCAAAGAATCATTATGATGGTAAAACCCATTTATGAGAAACTAATCTAAAAAATGAAACCCCAAGAGAATTTTCCACATAAAACTCACAAGATGATCATCAATGGACTGGATGATTATGTACTATTCAATTTATACACTATTGTCCATGGTAGTTTGAA
Organism: Viscum album; assembly: GCA_963277665.1. Lineage (NCBI taxonomy): Eukaryota > Viridiplantae > Streptophyta > Magnoliopsida > Santalales > Viscaceae > Viscum > Viscum album. The sequence goes on from OY728126.1 coordinate 913,021,796, forward strand.
TAGACACAAACTCCTTGGACAATCTTCTTGAAGAAAACTATATCAAAAGAAAGGGAAAATTCTTCTTAAGTATGAAAATGGAAAATTTTGTACTAAAAGGGTCTTAAATAAGAAAGGAATATATGAATCAAATAACATCATCCAAAGTAAATGAACCATAAAAATTCACATTGTCACGACCCATCCTCAGGGCCCGTGCCGTGACTACCCAAGCCCAACTTCCATAGGCCAGGGGCTGGCGACTAGCACGAAGGCGTAAATTCCCGATAAAAAGGGAAGGCATTGCCTTTGTAAAGTAAACAAACACCACAGAGCAAGCAAGAAGAAGAAGAAATCACTAAGTAAAAGCTGGTACAACAGTAAGTGCGGAAAGTAAGCGGGCCAGAATACAAACCCAAATTGAAAGTAAAGTATAACTCGAAAGGGAAAAACAACAACTAAAAAGTAAAGCTGCAACATCGAGTCGTCCACTAGAATTCCCACCTGAAGGGTGGGTACAAATAGCCTCCACTGCTCCTCGGGTCCAGCCGACTACTCCGAGTACGTCCCACCTAGTGGTCTACCTCCAGGTACCGTCCTGCTCCGCAAGCCTCAACCACGATCAGCGCTGTCCGTCGTCTGCAACCAACACAATGTAGTGTGGGCATAGCCCGTGCAGGGGTGAGTATAAGCTACTCAGTAGGGACCCCAAGACCCCCGAAGGTCTCCCAGAATCCACAAAGGATAATCCACAAAGGAAAGATACAATCATGAAGTAACATTCGACACGGCTTAGGTATATGCCCATACATATACCTAAGTCATCAATTGCAACACGCTCCAACCTCCGAGCCCAAATACAACCCAGTCCACACAGGAAAGAAAACGTATTCCACACAGGTAAGCAAAACGTAATCCACACAGGATAGCACAACACAATCCACATAGGAAAGCAAAACATGATTCAACTCACACAGGTATACTTCTTAGAAAGACGATAGAGATGATCACTAATCCATCTAAGTCGTCGGACCCACAAAGGATCGATAGGTACTAACCCCCGCAATGACCCACACAGGATCGGACCCACACAGGATCTGTAGGCACTGGCTCACATAGAACCGCTGAGCGCTGACCCACATAGGATCAGACCCACACAAGATCGGTAGCACTGATCCACATAGGATCGCTGAGTGCTGTAGTCGTCGCTGTCGAATCCACTGAGGATCTCTGTACAGTCGTCGTCGTCACAGTAGCAGTCGCAGCCAGCTCTAGGGTTCTCGCACACAGCAAGCTCGTTCGGGAGGGTCTGCTCCATGAGCCGAGAGGCTGATACATCAACTGACACATAGTACATAGTTGATGTATCCAAAGGTTTCGTATTATCAACAGGAACTCATCGTCGCAGACGGCGCGTCGATCGGATGCCCGGTCTGAGAGTTATTGGCTTTTTCGTCCTAGGGGCCCGGTTGGTTTTTAAGGAAAAACCAACCCGACCGTACTCGACTTGCGTCCAAACCTCGGGCGGAGTAAGCCAAAAGATTCTTCTCACTTAGGGGAATTCAATAAAGTCGACGACACGTCAATCGGACGTCCGAAGCTCAAGATATGAGCGTTTCCGCTCCGAGGGCCCGGTTGGTTTCGTGTACGAACCAACCCGGCCGAACACAAAGTATTCCGAAACCTTGAGTGCGATATACCAAAACGACCGTCTCGATCCAAGGATCGCATCGCAACTAACGGTGCATCGATCAGAGGTCTATAGCACAAGTTATGGGTGTCCGACCAAAAAAGGTTCGGTATTAAGGGGTTCGGGCCCGGTCCGACCCGGCCCGATACCCCCGGGGTCGACCCAAACCAGGTCGACCCGAACCAGATCCGGGTCTGGCCCGCTTGGTTGCGGCTCGGCCTGGTCGGCACGGCCCGGCCTGGCGGACCAGCCAGGCGCTCGGCCAACCGGCCGAGCCATTTGGCAGGGGGGGGGGGGGGGGGGCTGCCCCCCTGGTGTAACCGCGGCCCCCCATTAAATGGGGGCCATTTTGTGCCGGCCGGGGGAATTAATTCCCCCGGTTTCCCTCTTGTCCGGCCGACCCGCACCGGCCAGCCGGTTCTGCCAACAATGACTGGTGACGGCCGGTCCTTCCTCCTTCGCCAACACCGGCGGCCTAGAACCAGCCGCCGGTCACCCTGCTCCACTGCGGCCTGGAACCGGCCGCGGCCTGGTTCATCCGGCGCGGTTCAACGGCACCGCGCCCCTCCGCCGTGGCCCCGCTCCGGCCGCGGTGTCTTTGGTTTTCTCTGATGCGGCGCGACGGCGCCACGACTTGGTTCAACTTCACAGCACGGCGTGACGACGTTGTGTCCTTGTTTGTTTCCATGGCGCGGCGCGATGACACCACGCATTCCTTGTCACACGATCACACACGGTGCGATGACACCGCGTCATACTAGTTTCAAACCACAAAGAAACAACACATGGATAAGGGAGGAGGGTCGGCCGTGTTTGTGCGGTCCGACCCCCTCTCGTTAATCGATAGCATTTAGTCGTATAACCACGAAGAACAACAAACTAGAAATCACGAACGAAAATAATTAAATAAACCCCTACCTCGAGCGTGGCTTGAACGGGGTTTCCGTCACGGAAAAAGACGTCGCGAGGTGAAGCTCCGTAAGTTGACAGAGAACGCCCGAGGAGGAAGTGGCGTCTCCTTTTCATTGACACGAGAAGAAGATCAAAAGAGGGTGCATCAGTGATCTTCAAAAACACACCGGCTGTGAAGAGGAGAATAGACGACACGTCGATCTCTTCTTACGGTGACGAAGTTCTTCGTCGAAGTCTTGGTGTTCTTCGTGATGAAGATGAAGAGCTCTCTCCTCAATTGTCCACACACAACATCCAACCAAAATAAAATAAGGCTCACCCTTATTTTATTAACTTAATCCACAATTCAAAAATTCAAAACTTAAATTAAATAATTGAATTGGGTGTTGGCATACTTAATGAGAGGAGAGGTAAAGTCACCCAATTAATGGGAAGTTAAAAAAGTTATAAGAGTTACAAAACTTAAGTGGGGGGTTAAGAGGAGTTAGAGAGTTAAGGGATTTGAAAAGGTGGGGGATCGTGTGGACCCACCTCACCTTTAATCCACTCAAGAAAAACTAAGAAACAGTGGGTCCCACCCTAACTCCTACACTTAGGTTCTAACTCATAGAAAGGGAAATAAAATTCTTAACGAAAATTTTATTTCACCAACACTTAATCCACAAAATTAAACAATTCAAAACGAGCAAACACAACTCCAAGAAAGGCGTTCCTAAGCAATTAACAGTGCTACGGTTCCATTGGTTCCCTTAGAATTCAATTCCAAGCACCGGTTCAAAAGTTATAAATTCACGCTCGTTCGTTCACTGAACGTACCCGAGCTAAACTTCGGATAGAAATTATGGGCACACCGGGCCTCAGAATCAAGTGCCGTCTGAAACTGCGTTCTTGTAAAATCCCAAAGAAAATTAAGAAAAAATTTCCCTTGAATTTTACGGGTCTTTACATTACACCCACCTCAGGGCTTTACGTCCCCATAAAGATACATCATAATATAGGGAAAAAATGTGGGTACTGAGCACGCATCTGAGCCTCCCGCTCCCAAGTTCTCTCTTGGAGGTTCTCGTGCTGCCATCTGATGCACACTAGAGGAATCGACCATCCATGTAGGACCCGCTCCTGTCGATCCTCGATCTCCACCAGGACCTCCGCAAAAGTCGCCCCATAATCAACGTCTAGCTCCCCATGGTCAATGATATGTGTCGGGTCGTGCACGTATCTCCTCAGCTGAGATACGTGGAAGACGTCGTGCACCCGGTGCAACTGAGGTGGTAGAGCCAGGTGATAATCCACCTCTCCAATCCTGTTGAGGACCTGGAATGGTCCGATGAAGCATGGAGGCAACTTGCTGCCTCGACCAAATCTCTGTATTCCACGTCGAGGTGAGACACGCAAGAAGACGCGGTCGCCATCCTCGAACTCTAGTGGCCTTCTCCTCCTGTCAGCATAAGACTTCTACTGGCTTTGAGATGTCCTCATCTGCTCCTGGATGACCTGGACCTTCTCTATCGTGGCCTGGACCATCTCCAGTCCCACAAGTGCTGACTCCCCAGGGTCTGTCCATCACAAAGGAGATCTGCAAGGTCGGCCATACAATGCCTCGTATGGTGCCATCCCGATGGTGGAGTGGTAGCTGTTGTTGTACGCGAACTCCACCAAGGGTAGGTGGTCATCCCAGCTACGACCAAAGTCGAGGATACATGCGCGGAGCATGTCCTCGAGAGTCTGAATGGTCCTCTCCGTCTGACCATCCGTCTGAGGGTGAAAGGCTGTGCTCAGACGTAGCTGCATCCCGAACGCCTCCTGCAACCCCTTCCAAAGCCGGGAAGTAAAGAGAGCATCTCGATTGAAGATGATAGATGATGAAACACCATGTAGCCATACAATATCCTGAACGTAAAGTCGCCCTAAGCTCTCCATCGAGCCCTGATCTCTGATGGGTAAGAAGGTGCGCCGACTTGGTGAGTCGGTCGACAATCACCCAGATGGAGTCGTGACCTCTAGAAGTGCGTGGAAGTACAGTCATGAAGTCCATAGATATCCCGTCCCACTTCCACTCCGGGACCTCCAAGGGCTGTACCAAGCCTGCTGGTACCTAATGCTCTACCTTCACCTGCTGGCAGGTGAGACATCGAGAAACGAACTCTACCACAACCTTCTTCATGCCCGGCCACCAGTGCTATTGTCTGAGATCCTGGTACATCTTTGCCACTCCAGGATGTACCGCCAAAGGAGAAGTGTGAAACTCTCTCAGCACCTCCTCCCGTAAAGCAATTGGTACCAAGGTACGTCCTCTAAAAAGGATTTCATGCTCTGCTCCAAAGGAGAAACCATCAGGTGCCTGTCCTGAGGATATCTGTACACGCCGCGTCTCACAGTCAGTGTACCCCCGCTGTGCCTCTCTGACCCGCTGCAGTAGTGGAGGAGTGACTATGAGAGACTGTAGGAAGGCTGCTCCATCTCTATCCATGAAGGATATATACAAAGAGGCTAGCTGCTCTGTCGCCTCCTCAAGTAGCTAAATGCTCGTCCTCCTACTGAGGGCATCGGATACCATGTTCCCCTTCCCAGGAGTATAGACTATCTCAAAGTCATAGTCTTGGAGGAAATCGAGCCATCTTCGCTATCTCAGATTCAGATCCTTCTGAGAGAAGATGTATCTGAGACTCTAATGGTCAGAAAAGACTGTAAAGCGCTCACCCATCAGGTAGTGTCGCCATGTATTCAGAGAGAAGACCACTGCTGCTAACTCCAGGTCATGGGTAGCGTAGTTCTGCTCATGAGGACTCAACTGACGTGATCCATAGGCGATCACGATCCACTCTTTCATCAGGACACATCCAATTCCGGTCCCTGATGCATCGCAGTAGACTACGTACCCAACTCCTTCCTCAGGTAACCTCAAGATAGGTGCGCTGGTCAATCTCTGTCTCAGCTCCTGGAAGCTCTGATGACATCTGTCTGACCATACAAATGGTTTCCCCTTCTTCGTCAAAGCTGAGAGTGGTGCCGAAACTCTGGAGAAGTCTGGCACGAATCTCCGATAGTATCCAGCTAGTCCCAAGAAACTCCGCACCTCCGTCACGCTCCTGGGTGGCTCCCAAGCTAGCACTGCCTCGATCTTCGCAGGATCCACCGCAACTCCCACCTCATAGATGACGTGTCCCAATAAGTGGACCTCGCGTATCCAGAACTGACACTTCGAGAGCTTACCATAAAGCTGGTGCTCTTGAAGTGTGTCTAGTACAACCCGCAAGTGGTAGGCATGCTCCTCCTCAGTCATCGAGTAAATCAAAATGTCATCGATGAAGACCACGACAAATCGATTGAGGTATGGATGAAATATCCTATTCATGAGGGCCATGAACACTGCTGGAGCATTGGTTATGCCGAATGGCATAACCAAGAACTCATATTGGCCATACCGACATCTGAAGGCCGTCTTCTGCACTTCCTCGTCTCGAACTCTGAGATGATGATAGCCTGACCTGAGGTATATCTTTGAGGACCACCATGCTCCCTTGAGCTGATCAAAGAGGTCATAAATCCTCGGTAGCGGATACTTGTTCCTCACTATCACCTGGTTCAGGTGACGATAGTCGACACAAAGTCACAAGCTCCCGTCTGCCTTCTTGGCGAACAAAATCGGGGAAGCCCAGGGTGAAACACTAGGTCAGATGAACCCCTTGCCCTGGAAGTCCTCCAACTATACCCGCAGCTCTCAAAGCTCGGCGGGGGCCATCTGATATTCTGGAGTCGATATCGGGGATTTCCCGGGGTACATGTCAATATAAAAGTCTACCTCTCTGCGAGGAGGTAGCCCTGGAACGTCGTCGGGAAAGACGTCCACATACAGATCCACCACTGCAGAAAAACTAGGACTCCACACATCAACTACTCCTAGGATGAGGCTAGCCAACTGATGAGTGATGGGCTGTCCTCTCCTATGCGGAATTCCATCCTATGCTGCGAAGGCTCCCTTCTCGTCGGTGAAGGTGAACTTGCTCCTGTCGGTGCGTACACATCGCACCTTGCGCCTAATACAGTCAATCTGTGCATGGACCGTAGACAACCAATCCATGCCCAAGATGACGTCGTAAGGCCTCGACGCCGCTACAAGAAGATCCCAACCGAAGCTCTCACCTCCTAGAGTAAGCTCACACTGCCGGCACCAGTGCGTAATCATCGAGTATGCTCCCGTAGGAGTCTCTAGCCGTAAGGATCGAGCTAACTGCTCTGTCGGAATCTCCGAGATCCGAACAAGGGCAGCAGCTATGAAAGAGTGACTCGCTCCTATGTCTATAAGAACTGCAGCAAGGGTGGAATAGACACATATAGTACCTCGAATCATCTCGGGCATGCCGTGGTCATAGGACTCTACTACCTGGAGCTGTGCCTGTCTCTGCCCGCCAGATCCCTGTGGTCGGGGTGGACCTCCTGGTGGTGGTGGTGGTAAAGCCTCAAAGCGTCGCCCACCACCTGCTGCTCGGCCAGCTCCTCTGCCTCGTCCGCCTGCTCCCTGCGGACTACCACAGTTGACCCTCTGCCTCTGCCTCGGTGGTCCCTCAACCGTCTGCTGCTCCTCGGCACGGCGAGTCGGGTAATCACGAGCCATATGGCCCTGCCCGCCGCATGAGTAGCACTTCCTTCCCCTCGAAAGACTGGCTCCGTGTTGTGTGCACCGCACTGCTGAGCCAGTGTCCTGAGGTCATCTGCTTGAGGGTCTGGTCTTCCTGGACCCATGAGTCATCCGTCGAATGCCTGATGTAGAAGACTCTACTACGTACCGCCCTGTGGTGGGTCTCGGCACTGGTGTAGACTCAACAAGAAAGCTCTCGATCAAAAGGGCTCGCTCCAGTACTCCTGTCTGAGTCGGAATGCTGAGGGAGATCAGCGATGCCCTGATCTCGTGTCTCAATCCCTGCTCAAAGGTCCGGGCCTAGAAGAATGGGTCCCGTACCATGTCTGTAGAGTAGCGCGGGAGATCGGTAAATCTCGTCGAGTACTGGGTGACTGACATGCTACCCTACCGCAGCTGTAGAAGCTCCTGGATGCGCACCGCACAGAGGGTGGCTGGGATGAACTCCGAGCGGAAGAGGCTCTCAAAGTCCGTCCAGAGAAGAGATGCCTCATCGTGTACCTGGAGCATCAAGCTCCACCATCAGCCCGCTGCTGCGTGCAGTAGGCTCGCTTCGAGGATCACCATGAGGTCTGCTGGTGTCCTCACTAACCGAAAAACTCATACCATTGCCTCCAGCCAGTCCTCGGCTGCCTGAGGGTCCGTCTCCCCATGGAACCTGGGCAGTCGCTGGCGCTGGAACTCATGCAGTGCACTAAGGCGACATGCATCGTCAGCGGCTAGGGCTGGAAGCATCGGTGGCTCAGCGGGTAAAGGTACCGCCGGTGCATCAGCTTTCAAAGGGCCCTGCACCGAGGCCTCGTCGCTCGGCGGGATGTCGTCACGCTCAACTCTCGGAACCCTAGCTGGCTGCCGTCGTGGGGCCACCCTGAAAAGGAAACAGGTGCGCCACGGTCAGAACAGTATACCTGGTGAGCTGACACAAAGTAATCACAAAGAAAACTTGAAACACACATGCAATCAATGTTTTTGTGCATTAAGTCGGAAATCAGAAGTCAGGGCCCTGGTGTACGGATACGTCAGCCGTTGCACCAACACTAGACTCCCTGGACTGATAACCACACCCAATACGCTTAACACTATTGCTTCACATAGAAAAATATCAGAGTCCAAAGTTCTGCGGAAGAACCGAACTCCTCTGATACCAATTTTTCATGACCCGTCCTCGGGGCCCGTGCCGTGACTACCCCAAGCCCGCCTTCCATAGGCCAGGGGCTGGAAACTAGCACCAAGGTGTAAATTCCTGATAAAAAGGGAAGGAATTGCCTTTGTAAAGTAAACAAACACCACAGAGCAAGCAAGCAGAAGAAGCAATCACTAAGTAAAAGCTGGTACAACAGTAAGTGCGGAAAGTAAGCGGGCCAGAATACAAACCCAAACTGAAAGTAAAGTACAACTCGAAAGGGAAAAACAACAACTGAAAAGTAAAGCCGCAACGTCAATCCATCCACTGGAAGTCCCACCTGAAGGGTGGGTACAGATAGCCTCCACTGCTCCTCGGGTCCAGCCGACCGCTCCGAGTTCGTCCCACCTAGTGGTCCACCTCCAGGTACCGTCCTGCTCCGCAAGCCTCAACCACGATCAACGCTGTCCGTCGTCTGCAACCAACACAACGTAGTGCGGGCATAGCCTGTGCAGGGGTGAGTATAATCTACTCAGTAGGGACCCCAGGACCCCCAAAGGTCTCCCAGAATCCACAAAGGATAATCCACAAAGGAAAGATACAATCACAAAGTAACATCTGACACAGCTTAGGTATATGCCCATACATATACCTAAGTCATCAATTCCAACATGCTCCAACCTCCGAGCCCAAGTACAACCCAGTCCACACAGGAAAGAAAACGTATTCCACACAGGTAAGAAAAACGTAATCCACACAGGATAGCACAACACAATCCACATAGGAAAGAAAAACATGATTTAGCTCACATAGGTATACTTCTTCGAAAGACGATAGAGATGATCACTGATCCATCTAAGTCATCGGACCCACAAAGGATCAATATGTACTAACCCCCGCAATGACCGACATAGGATCAGACCCACATAGGATCTGTAGGCGCTGGCTCACACAGAACCGCTGAGCGCTGACCCACACAGGATCGGACCCACACAGGATCAGTAGCACTGATCCACGCAGGATCGCTGAGTGCTGTAGTCGTCGCCGTCGAATCCACTGAGGATCTCTGTACAGTCATCGTCGTCACAGTAGCAGTCGCAGCCAGCTCTAGGGTTCCCGCACACAACAAGCTCGTTCAGAAGGGTCCGATCCACGAGCCGAGAGGCTGATACATCAACTGACACATAGTCCAGAGTTGATGTATCCAAAAGTTCCGTATCATCAACAGGAAATCAACATCGCAGACGACGCGTCGATCGGACGCCCGGTCTGAGAGTTATTGGCTTTTTCGTCCCAGGGGCCCGGTTGGTTTTTAAGGAAAAACCAACCCGACCGTACTCCACCTGCATCCAAACCTCGGTCGGAGTAAGCCAAAAGATCCGTCTCACTTAGAGGAATTCAACAAAGTCGACAGCACGTTAATCGGACGTCCAAAGCTCAAGATATGAGAATTTCCGCTCCGAGGGCCCGGTTGCTTTCGTGTACGAACCAACCCAGCCTAACTCAAAGTATTTCGAAACCTTGAGTGTGATATACCTAAATGACTGTCTCGATCAAAGGATCGCATCGCAACTAACGGTGCATCGATCGGAGGTCCGTAGCACAAGTTATGGGCGTCCGACCGAAAAAGGTTCGGTATTAAGGGGTTCTGGCCCGGTCCGACCCGACCCGATACCCCCAGGGTCGACCTGAACCAGGTAGACCTGAACCGGGTCCGGGTCTGGCCCGGCCTGGGCGCGGCCCGGGCTGGCGGAACGGCCCGGTGGCCGGCCCGACCTGGGCACAGCGCGCCCAGCGCGCTGGGCAGGCGCTCGGCCAACTGGCCGAGCCCTTTGGCAAGGTGGGGGGGGGGGGGCTGCCCCCCTGGTGTAACCGCGGCCCCCCATTAAATGGGGGCCGTTTTGTGTCAGCCGGGGGAATTAATTCCCCCGGTTTCCCTCTTGTCCGGCCGGCCAGTTCTGCCATCAAGGACCGACGACGGACGGTCCTTCCTCCTTCGCCGACACCGGTGGCCCGGAATCGGCCGCCGGTCACCCTGCTCCGCCGCGGCCCGGAACCGGCTGCGGCCTGGTTCGTCCGGCGCGGTGCGACGACACCGCGCCCCTCCACCGCGGCCCCGCTCTGGCTGCGGTGTATTTTTTTTTCTCCGACGCGGCGCTACGACGCCGCGACTTGGTTCAACTTCACGACGCGGCACGACGGCGCCACACATTCCTTATCGCACGATCACACACGGTGCGACGACACCGCGTCATACTCGTTTCAAACCACAAAGAAACAACACACGGATAAGGGAAGAGGGTCGGCCGTGTTTGTGTGGTCCGACCCCCTCTCGTTAATCGATAGCATTTAGTCGTATAACCACGAAGAACGAGAAACTAGAAATCATGAACGAAAATAATTAAATAAACCCCTACCTCGAGCGTGGCTTGAACAGGGTTTCCATCACGGAAAAAGACGTCGCGAGGTGAAGCTCCGTAAGTTGACAGAGAACGCCCAAGGAGGAAGTGGCATCTCCTTTTCATTGACACAGGAAGAAGATCGAAAGAGGGTGCATCGTAGATCTTCATAAACACACCGGCTGCGAAGAGGAGAAGAGACGACACGTCGATCTCTTCTTACGGTGACCGCGTTCTTCGTCGAAGTCTTGGTGTTATTCGTGATGAAGATGAAGAGCTCTCTCCTCAATTGTCCACACACAACATCCAACCAAAATAAAATAAGGCTCACCCTTATTTTATTAACTTAAGCCACAATTCAAAAATTCAAAACTTAAATTAAATAATTGAATTGGGTGTTGGCATACTTAATGAGAGGAGAGTTAAAGTCACCCAATTAATGGGAAGTTAAAAAAGTTATAAGAGTTACACAACTTAAGTGGGGGGTTAAGAGGAGTTAGGGAGTTAAGGGATTTGAAAAGGTGGGGGATCGTGTGGGCCCCACCTCACCTTTAATCCACTCAAGAAAAACTAACAAACAGTGGGTCCCACCCTAACTCTTACACTTAGGTTCTAACTCATAGAAAGGGAAATAAAATTCTTAACGAAAATTTTATTTCACTAACACTTAATCCACAAAATTAAACAATTCAAAACGAGCAAACACAACTCCAGGAAAGGTGTTCCTAAGAAATTACCGGCTCTACGGTTCCATCAGTGCCCTCAGAATTCGATTCCGAGCACCGGTTCAAAAGTTATAAATTCACGCTCATTCGTTCACTGAACGTACCCGAGCTAAACTTCGGATAGAAATTCCGGGCACACCGGGCCTCGGAATCAAGTGTCGTCTGAAACTGCTTTCTTGTAAAATCCCAAAGAAAATTAAGAAAAAATTTCCCTTGAATTTTATGGGTCTTTACACACATGATCACGTAATCATAAAAGGGTCAATCGATCACATGATCCGTGAAGTGTCTTATGATTATATGATAATTAAAAAATTCCGTGATCACATGAACATGAAAAAAGAAACATGATACATGGTTAAAGTAAATTACCATTTTTTATTTGGTAATGTGATTATATGATTATTTTATGTGATGTGATCACATGATGAGAACATGATATCAATTTATGTGAATAGGGATTATAAAAAGAACTCATGTAAAGGATGAAGGTTAGAGAGATTTGGAAGTATAGAGAATGCTTGAAGGAAGCACCTCAATTTAGTATTTATAGGGAGATTCATAGAATACTAAGAGCCGCTTGGAAGACCAAAAGTCAAAATAAATCCCAAGGGAGTTAGGAGGATATTCACTTCTTCATAACTGAATCCTCCCTTCTTCTTTTGGACTTCGTTTCTAAGGGGGTAATTTATTGATACCGACCAGAAAAATGTTGGCAAGACGAAGTGGTGAAAATACCCAAAATATAAATACAGTTTGGGTATAAATTAATTTATAAAATACACTCTATGTATATATTTCATGACCACTTGATATTCACGTGACCAAGTTACATGATAACATAACCCTCAAAGTGATACATTATCTCATAATCATATCCCGTTTATGAGATCAATTGTGGGGTGAGGCCATCCATGATGAAAGGATATCATGGTTAGTATTATTCATATTATTTCTCAGAGAAACAAAATTTTATAACATCAGGAGCATTATGTGACTGATTCAATGAAGATTATATCCTAGATGAAATGGTATTGTGGTCAATGTTCTTCATGTGATTCCTCTATAATATATGATCTTTTAATTCCAAAAGCTTCATGTGACCATGGTTTTACACATATGGGATGATCTCATGGTCAATATTCATCATGTGATGCCTCCTAGACATATTTAAGTGCCCAAACCTAAATGTATCATATGAATAGGACTTTACTTGATGGGATGATCTCACATTTTTTCTTTGTAATGTGACATATTGAGCGACATAATTGATGACATGTATCTTTGTCACACGATGCCCATAAGATCATTTCAATTTACATAGGAAATATTCCACCACCTTAGACCTATGTATGTGGATCTGCCACCATGTGAAGCAGTATAGATATAGGGGGTGATACCTATATAAACCCCTATGAAAACCAAATGGAAGAAAATACTAATACGAGGAGAAGAAATTAGCTATCATAGGTACACGAGCGATAAATGTAGAGTCACACGATCTCAAAGTTTCCCATTTAAAAATTTAGTGAGCATATTTAAAGGAAGAAACTTACTAAATGGGTAATCCTTGGAAAAAATTTAAACCATTCCTGTAAGATTTGGTCATGTGACCACTTGCTCAAGAGCTGATCACATGATAACCCATAGGTCACACAATAATATAATGACCTATCAATTACATGATCATGTGTTGATATCTTTGTCATGTGACCATGTCACATGATCACTTAGCTTAATACTATTTATCTGATCATGTAACCATATTTACTTCATGTGATCACATGATCACTAATTCCTTTATGTGATTTCATGAACTTATGACCTTTATGTGATCAACCAGCTCCAAAGAGTTCTAATTGAACCCTTATGAGTTTTCCCCTTCACCCACATGAGAATCTACTTTGTTGTAAGTCCCTAATGATCTAATTAATCATAACCTATTAGGTAATAATTATCATGAGTTTATTTATCATTCCTTACCATTCAAAATCTAAGAATACATTAACTATAGGGAATTTGATTCCTATTATAAATAGGATATGTAGGATTCATTTTCAAGGCTTGGGATCCTTATATTATATACTTCAATAAGTCATTTTATATAGAAATATTCTCCATGGAGACCATAATATACTCATATATATTTCACATTGCATACTTATTGGGAATACTTATTCCTTCTCTTATAGATCAATATTCTCCATGAGACTCGTAACCATATTTATCTTAGGGAAGCCTCAGTGTATAATCCCTATAAAAAATCAATCTTACAATCTATTGAAATGTGACTGATCCTTTTCCATCTCTTATTCCTCACACAGAGCATAACTCATGTTGTCTTAGAGATCTATGATGATAATTCCACTAACATAATGAAAGAAACCCCGTTATAGGCATCCTTCTTAGGTGTAACTCCCAACTACATATTCTCTTCCTTTAAAGGTTCATACTACCAATGGAACATCTCAGGGAAACCTTATATGTATAATATACACTAAATCCTATATTATCACACCTTTTAAGATAAAGATGTCCTGAATATTAGAACTACATGAAATCTGATCCCCGTCTTCACAGGATATGTAAGACACCTCTCCAAGGCTCAATACCATATATTAAATATTCAAATGTCCCCACATATGTCCTTACCATAAGATATTAAGATGCATGGTATAGTCCTATAAAATAACCTTAAACTGTGTCATTTGAACTATTTGGGATTTGATTCCTATCTCAATAGAATATATAGGAAGCCTCTACAAGGTTCAAACCCAACACTATTAGCCTTCCATTTACATTATCGTTAGTCTATACTCCTCATGATATTGTCTACATCCTCCCCTTTATTGTCTATACCCCTATACATATCTCTTCCATTATGGCCATATTCCCTATAAACCCTACTCATTATGTTATATTATTCATGGGACCATTTAAACCCCTTCCTCACTTGGTTATAATCTTTAAATTCTATACATCTTGTCTATTAGGGATATATTCCCTATAGACCATTATTTATTAGGATATATCCTCGATAACATAATTCCCCGATACAAAGGTCTATATTCCTTATGAGTCCCATCATACCATCCTTATTGGGACATACCGTGATGGGGGTTATCTTAATAGGGCCATTCTCCCTATAAAATTAGTTCATACTTATAGGGCCGCATTCCCTATGATGTTATCCAGACAAGGACGCTCATGCATAATACCCACTCTAATCATTATTAGTCATATTTCATCCAATCATCCTTACAAAACAACATTAAAATACATGGATTAGTCATTTTCACATGACCTTAAAAGGCATGACGTGTCCATTTGAGTGGTATTGAACCACATGGGTTCTGATTCTTTTCACAAGGATACACAGGAAACCCATTCACAGAATCAATATCGACACCACAAACCCATACCACCTTCATAGATGGAAATAAAATCTAGAGCACTCAGTTGTATGGATTTAAAGCATATAAATACAAAATCCAACATCACCAATAAATATAGGGTAACTAGATGGATAACCTTTGATACATATAGAGGGTTCCATTAACGGGGAACCTCTAATACATATAGATTTTCACATCAATGGGATACCTATGATATGTATATATACTCACATCAGCATTAATAATTGATTGTTAAATGTTAGGGTAACCAAAACTATATCAGGATATAGTAAAGATCCATGTACATGACTTAAATATATAATAAATTCTGATAGTAGAATATAATTTCTCCCAACAGGGGGTGATGAGCTCAAACTAACATCTTCTCAACCAATGTGAGTTCCTAAGAATCCTTGGTATGAAACTCCAATGGCTTCCATCCTTTTGAATGAAATCCCATAGTTTTTTATAGATGTGGGAACCATTAGGTGTTTCTAGTTCTATGAATAAACCACATTGGAAAGCATCCAGGATAGGAATGGTGACTGAATTCAAGGATTGTGCAGTAATTCTTGGCCCCTCATAAAACCCAAATACTTGGCCACCCTATCTCAGGATGAACCAGTGTGATTAGATAATTAATTTTATTTTTTTGTATTTTTTTAGAAATACTGGTTTAGATATGAAAATTTTTATTACACAGGTATTTATCATAATTTATTTTGATAAATAATGAGTGGATAAATTTGATGTGAATTGTTTGATAAGTTATAAATAATTTTAAACATACCCCTCCAACACACATTAAATGGTGTCATGTGTGAAAATAAATTGAGGGTCATTGGATTCAAAAGGGGGTTTTTAAATAACACTAAATTTAAATTGAAAGAATGACGAATTTTGAAGTCAGTATGAATCATCGATTGAAGTTAAAGTGATGGAGAAAAAAATGCAATGTTGAATGTTTAGGATAAAGATAAAAAATATAACGTAAGTTGATGGAAAGTGAAAATAATAATAGAAATATAAGAGAGGTGGAACATAATGTAAAAATCCAAAAATAAATATCTCATTATATTATTTAGATATATATATATATATATAAAGGGTACATGTGACATTCCATCAATGTTGTAGGTCAATTACAATTCCCCAAGTCTAATCTATAACACCCTGAGATTTTGGAATATATTTCTCTTTAAAAAATAAATGTGTTCGATATATTATGAAGAACACAACCCTAAAATTATGTGAATAATTATTATAAATTATAAAATGAATCATATTATATAGTATTTAAATGAAATAAAATTCTTAAAAATAATTTCTATTTCATTTATGAAATACTATTGATATTAAAGAACCATTTTGAAGTATTTTGTTTATGAGAATTGTTTGTATCATATATATTTTTTAAAAAATAATTTATAGGATTAAAATTAAGAAAAAATATTTTTTTTATATGTTTAAAATGAGTTCATTTTTTTTCAATTTTTTATGAATTAAAATTGAATCATTTTAAGGTAAAAATAGGTGTTTATTACGAAACAATTTATTTTTACACAAAATGTGTTTTTATTTTAATAAAACAAATTAATAAATATTGATGAATGATTTTAATTAAAAGTGTTGATAATATATTCAATAAAAATTCTTAACATTAATTTAATGGTTTTTACTAGTCAAATAATGAGAATAAATTCAATTCTATGCTTTAAATGTTTTGTTTTCTAAAAAAATGTTTTCATTGCGTTTTTAATGCTAATTTTAAAAATAATTTATGCCACTTTTAAAAATTGAATTTGATAATTTTTTTCCATATTTTAAATATTCATGTATAAATTTGGTAATAAGGACACTTTAATTTTTTTATAATGAATATTAACTATGGTAAAAACTTGTCACCTCAATTAAAGTTGAAAAGGGTTGACAAGGGGATTAAACTAAAAGATTAGATTCAAAATATTGTGTAAAATTTTATACCTTTTTTGTTTGATGATATTTAGAGAGTACCTCATCTTATATTTTAATTTGGGCTTCCTTGGTCCCACTTTTCCTTGAATATGACTTTATTATATTTTAATGTTTTAAGTATTTATAGGTTTTCCACCCACATTACTTATAAAAGGGAACCTTATCTACTCTCTTCTTAACACATTATTGAGACACTTATATCAATAAAATCCCACCCAAATATATTTTCAAAATCCATTTCCACATTATAAAGGTTATGGTATTCTTAAAATTCTAACCAAATGGGCCTTAAGAAGAGATCCAAAGGAGGTTTCTCACAGAATAGGTAATCATCTTCACCAAATCCTTTTATGTTTATTTATTGTAGTAAATCATAAAAATCTTATATAACCATCATAAAATGATTAAATAAGTATCATTATTATTATAAAATGTTTTTATGTTAATAAAAAAAATATTTTCCACCTTATTTCCATCCTATGAGAAATGATAATGTCGTTCTTGTGTATATGTTGAATTCCACTCCATGAAGCATTGTGATTCATTTTTCATGTCTGCCATACATGGTAGGAAATATAGATATATTTAATAAATATATTTGATATTTATGATATTATTATTTTTTAAATATAGATTATTATTTATCTCTCTTTATTTCCACTCATTGGAAAATGAAAGCATTACTCATGCATACATACATACTTCCATCTCTACAAAGTAATGTAATTCATTTTTCATCACCACATTATATGAATGGTTATAAAAGTGTATATAATGAATAAATATGATACTTATAACATTATTAAAATTTTATAGATCATGAAACTATGACCAATTTTAAAGGACTAGAACCATCAAACTGAAACCTGTATGGAAAATGAACAAGTTTTCACTCGAATGTTTATTTTAATAACTAATTATTAATAAATGGGTAACAGGAAATTATAAGGGAATTTTATATTATAAGAAAAGTATTAATATTTTTTTAGTAAATAATTAAAATAAATATAAATTTATTATATAGGATCTAAAGAGTTCATATGAATAAAATCAGTATTTGAGGTAAGGGTTTATGTTTCAATCTCATTTTTAATTGGGATTGTTTATGCTTGAATCTCCTTTGGGGGAATTATATGCTATTTATCTCTTAAAACCCATATATTTTATTATAATTTGGTTATTTCTAGGGTTTTAATGTTTTTAATTTCATTTTCCTCTCTTTGTTACTTAAAACAATCAAGTTTTTTTAAGGAAAAGTCAACCTTATTTCCTATTCGGTTACTGAAAATTTTCTTCAATGTCCATGTTCTTTATTTTTTTAAAGAATTTTATTTTATATGATAAGATTATTATTTAGAGTCATATAAACCATATTTTTAATCTCTTATTAATGTTTTAAAAGGAATATTATTTTCATTTTCCGAATGAGGTACTTTTGGACTTATACAAAAAGTGTAAAAAGAATATGTGTTTTAACATTTACTAAATTAATGGATTTTACCACCACTATGAATGTTATTTTATTTAAAAATTTATTTAAACTTTTTTATGGATATTTTAAAATATTTTTTTTTTCAAAATTCTATAAAATTTAAATTTTAAAGATACCGAAGTAAAATGATATTTTTTCCTATTTTTAAATAAATGTTAAAATTATATTTTAAAGTTATTTTTAATATATGTTAATATAATTTGATATTTCTTAGGATTCACTAGGAAAATGCTCTAATTATACTATTCATATTCTTTCACTATATGTCTTATGATTATGTAATGATGAAATGTTTATGAAACCCATTTCTTTTCTAGGGGTTATACTATGACGAATTGATGAATGTTTTTAGGATATTTTGGAACACATGTGTATGATTTTCATTATGTGAAATATGGTTATGATGAAAACACATTGGGAAATGATTAATATCTCATGAGATAATATGGACCAAAATGGGTTTTGAACATAGTTCAGTAAGGGACTCTATCTACTATGATAGTCTTGAGAGTAAAACTTGACAAAAGAAATGATGGAATAAGGAGTGAATTGAATCCACTATGGGACTTTTTCTACTATGATAGTCTTGGAAGTTAACCTTAAATGATAAAATTATTTTCTATGATTATTATTGTGACACAATTACTATGATATGTTCTTATGCTTATGTTATTATCTCAATTATCAGTATTGATTGATGAGGATTACTCACTCTTATAGTTCATTTATTTTGAAATGATAAAGATTTATACCATGAATAATGATTTATGATCTATTACTAATTGGGCATAAAATTTTTAAGCTATTATCAATATTACATACCCTAATTCATATCTTATTATTGTATATGATCATCAATTTATATCTTCAATGTTTACTATTATCGAGTATCTAATCTCACCAATTCTTATGTTTCCATTTTCCCTAGGTTATAAAGAATAATTTTAAGTAGGATATATCTAAGAAGTGTACTATAAAAGAAGAATTTTATAGGATATGTGGTATATATTTAATGAAATAATTTTATTATTTATCTAATATTCAAATAAAATAAACCTTTACAATCTTTAGACATGTATTATTGTGAAATGTATTAAATATTAATATAAAATAATGAAATATTTATGTATATTGTGATCAAGTTTCCTTAGTTTTCCTTAGAGGAGGGTTTATTTATTTTTAGATATTAAGTTATTAATAATATTATTATAGAAATAAATACAACTAATGGTTAATTTAAAGTGATATTGGGAGAACCTAAAAGTGTCCTAGGTTGATAGGAAGGTGTTATAATTTAGAATATATCAGGATTGATTTTCATGATTATATGATTTATTAGCTTGATTATTATATCTTGATACTTAAAATATAATTATTTTGGAATTATTAAATTTCTAGAACTAGTAGGAATCATGTTAACAAATAATGTGGTAAATAATGAAATGATTATCCTTTTAAGATATAAAACAACATGGGAGTTAAAATGAAAAATATTTTTGTTATGCTCATGAAACTCACTCAAGTCATGAATCATAATGAGATTTAAAATGAGAAAAGGAGGGACCAACATACCATTGAGTTTTCATAAGGAAATATCCACCATATTTCAATGGGTCCTACAATCCACTTGTTTTTATGAAATAGAAAAATAACACTAAAAAAATATTTTTCATTCTCTTGTTCTCACTGCATGATAAAATGTCCTGGCAGTGTATCATTTGTAAGGCGAAGCATAAAAATTGTGGAATCTTATTAAGAATATATAGAAAGAAGAATAAATTTAATCCATGGAATGGGATGAGTTGAAGAGGATATTTTTTAGTAAGTAATTTACTTGAACTCTTCTCAGGAAAATGGAAATGGAATTTATTGAGATTAAATAGAAGGATGATGAATCTATTGGTACCTATAAGGAAAATTTTACAAGACTTACGATGTACACTTCTGGTTTTATCATCAACCCTAAAATAAAATTTTATCGGTTCTTAAATAACCTAAAAATAATTTTTTTTAAAGGAATTATCCGTAAGGGACTTTATTAGTTATGAAGAAATCATTTGATGTTCTCTCAAGGCAGAAATAAAGAGCAGAGATTCCCATCATTATCATGGTTTTGATAAGAAGGGGAAGATTTTGTTTTGAGAAAATTATAATAATAAAACCCATGGAGAATAGAAAATGAATTTCAATTTATTTCATAAGTGTGTAAATAAGCACAAGAGAATTGTATCCATGTGTCTAGTAAATGTTTTAATGGTGGAAAGGAAGGCCATCACGCAAGTGAGTTATAGAGAGATGTAACGATGCAAGTTAATGAAAATAATGGGGAGAAATATTAGTTAAATGCTGCAACGACACTCTAATACTATAACAGTATAGAGTATGGGAATTATTACAACAAGTACCTAAATCTTAGGGTTAATGACAATAATCAAAGTCAAAGACCTCTTAATATAATAGATAATGGGAAATCTCATGCAATCAAAATCACTAAAGTGGGCCATGAGAGTAAAGTGATGAGAGTTACACTTATCATCCACTCTATAATTTAAAATATATTATTTGATTATAACTCTACCTAGTATTTTATATTTAAATAATTTTCTTAGGGTATCATATCCGTAATGGCCCAAAGTTTTATCAATAGAAATTCCCTTCTTATAATTATGTCATGAAATAAAAAAAAAATGAACTAATATGTAATATGTGAATTTTAAACATAATATTTTCACTTCTATGATTTGAATTTCAAAAATCTGATATACACAGTTACGATCAGTAAGATGTTTGGAGTCCGATAAGACAAATTTAATTTTAAGTGAATAGTAACTGACCCTTATGAATAGTAATGCTACCCATATGACTAGTAATACAATCCTTAGGAATAGTAAATCATACAAGTTAATAATTAACCTTACCAATGAAAGTATAAATAAAATATATCCATCTTATAAGTGACAATATGATATAATTATATCATAGTGTTGTTATTTTTGTGAGTCATTTATATTTAATTATAATTTTATGATTAATTTAATAATTTAAAAGAAAATTTATTTTCATAAAATGTATTCATAAATAATTATTTTGATAAATTATTATTATATGATAATTTTAATAGAACATAATTAATTTTTCAAAGTGATAGAAAAGCATTTTTAATTTTAAAATTTTTATTTTTCAAGTAAATTATGATTTCAATTAAAAATTAGTTTTCACATATTTAGAAAATTATTATCATAAAATGGAGTTCATTTTTTAATTTTACATGTCTAAAAATATTTGGGTTTAATTTTTGGTATTTTTTTGAAATACTTGAATTTTTAGTGAATAGTAAAATACTATAATTTGTTGTATATATATATTATATGTTAAATACACTATTTATTGAGTCATGGATGATGTAATAAACTTGGTTTGAAACCCACATGCACATATTAATATTTTTTCACAAGAATAAATACTATTGCTTGGCTTGAGAAAAATAATAAAATAATGAATAAAATATTGAGAAGACTCTCATCTCCACCACTATAAAAACCACCTTCACCCCCTCTTCTATTTACTACTCTAAAGACTTGTGCCTTGTATAAATTCTGATAAAATATCTCCTTAAGCACATATCCCATGTCCTTAAGTCCTTGGTCTCTTTAAAAGACAAAATCCTCTCCTCTAAGGAGGTTCTCAAGGAAGATATATTCAAGAGGTAAATTCCTCTTTTCAATTCTTTTATTTTCTTTCAAGTTCCATTATTTTCTTTTTGTTTTGCTAACCTAAGTTCATTAAAATGTTATGATAACTAAATTAACTTACATGTAATAGAATTTTGTTATTATAATGTAATAATTCATCATCATATCTTCTTTACCCTCCTTTTATACTAGAAATGAAAACACCATCCGAGATGTGTTAATTTATCACATTGAAGGACAACAGGTTTTCAATTTCTATTACCATATTCAATTATGGTCATGAAACCATTTTTATGGTTTAAAAAGACTATAATATATGTATTATTTATAATTTAAGGTTTTTAATCTTTTGTACACATGATATTAATTTATAAAAAAATGTGTTTAATGTGATCCAAAAACCACCAATTAACCAAAATAGTTATCATTAAAATTTTATATAATGATTCATCTTAACTAAAAATGACCAAATAAATTTTATAACCAAATAATCTAATATATTATCAATAATAACATATAAATCCAATTTTGGACAGCCATTCTCATCTTATAATTTTATCCTTACATGAATATAAGTAAACCAATCATGAAAACCAATGAAACAAACAATGAAATTGAACCCCTTAACCCTTCAAAAGGGTCATGAATGAACTTGATAAGGTTATAATAAATAATTTAAATAAATTAGAGGCTATTTAAATATTAATTAATGAATTTAATTTGGTTATCCAGGACATTAATATCTTGTGAAGGACACCATCATACTTAAGGTAAGGAATTATACCTGAACCTCCATTATTCTTCGGGTTACTCTATCTTAATTTTTACCCAAATGAAGTTATCCTTTATTTTCATGTAAATATTATAAATTCTATTTATATGATCCAAACTCATGTATCAAGATATAATAATTATTATATTTTTTGGATATACATGTTTTTAAATGATTCCCTCCTCAATTCTACCTGATAAGCAATCCGTTTTAAGGGAACTTCCCGAATTCTTACCGAATTTCAAGTGCACTCTATCATATTTTTTAAGATGTAATTGTTTTTATAAAATTATAATTTATATTATTAATACCTTCTTGGTTAAATTATTTTTTTATATAAAATATTATTCCCTTTCCTATTTTAAATGCTCTTTAGTATTTTCCTTAAATTCGCACTAAAATGTTTTAATGCTAAAATTTCTTAAATACTATTTTAACATGTTGTCACTTATATTTGACATAAATTACCATTATATATGCCTATTTACCTTATGAATTACCATGTATATTTTAATTCCTTTCTTTCATGGACACTTGTTTGATATGACCATTTATTATGCTTTATGACATGATTATGAAATCTATTTATTTCTATAGGTACACTTATGTTTATATATGATTGATTATGTATGATTATATATGTGGAAATAATATTCATGAAACTGTTATGATGGGTGAACCCTATTAGATCTCTAATTCATTGGGTAAATTTCAGTCTCATGAGAAGTTATGTGCAACAGTCTCGACGGTTAGCCTTGACTCGTGCTACCATGTGCAACAGTCTTGGTGGTTAACCTTGACTTGTGATCCTCAATGCGCAACAAGCCTTGAATCATGCTAAAGTCATGTTTTATGTTTCTGAAACATTATTATGAATCAATGTTTATATGATCCCATATTTATATGTTATTATTCCATTTGTTCCATGCCTTATTATATCATTATGTCAGGCCTTCTAACCCATGTGGTAAAGCTTTATTCTTATGTTTATTCCCTTATTTGGATTTTTAGTTCATACATTTATTAATGTTATTCCCAGGTTATCCTATGAATATGTATGAGAAAAATGTAAGTTAGGATCTCTTTATGAATACTAAATAAATAAATGTTATATTTAGTCCCATGTTTTAGGTTTTATGTACCTAGTCTTCCAAGACACTAGACTTTACAATCCTTGTCTTGTAATATGATGCTTTACTATGCTTCAAATTATGTAATGATATGTGTAAAAGGATAAGGTCACTATAATATCACCACCTCAATGATTATATATCTATTTATTAGTGAAAACTCTAAATGTTATGATGATCATATATTAATTCTATAACTCCTCTTTGATAGAAGTTTGTGGGAATGTGATTCTTAAAAAGTTTATGATTATACCTCTAGTTAAATTTGATGTGATTTTGGGCATGGATTAGATATCTATATATAGATCCCATATCAATTTTTGAGGGAGCCAAGTCACAATTTATATTATAAATCAACCCATTATTATCTATTGGTGTAAGTATAAATATGAACTTCTAATGGAAACTAATCCCATTATATGGGTATTATTACCTATTAATGATGGGTATCTATCTTAAATGGTTGGGTAGAAAATCTAAATTAATGATATTACTATTCTATAGAAATATAATTATTTATTTACTAAATATTTTCTACTCTTCCCCCAAATTATAAAATTGGGTTTTAAATATAATTCATACATAGTGGTACATCTATTTTAGAAACTATTTATAGAATGACCCAAATTGAGTTTCAAGATTTAAATAAGCAACTCCAAGAAAATATTTATAAGGTATTCATTCAACCAAGTGCATCACCATGGGTTTCAACTATTCTTTTTATTAAGAAGAAAAATAGTTCAACATGTCTTTATATTTATTATCAATAACGTAACAAGATTAATATCAATAAAAAGTATCCTATAACCTATATTAATGATTTTATTGATCAACTAAAAGGAAATTAATACTTTTTAAATATCAATATTTGATATGGATATCATCAATTGAGGGTAAAAAAGGAATACATATCCAAGATAACATTTCATATGTGGTATAAACACTATGAATTTATAGTGACTCCATTTGGATTTACCAATTCCCCAACTATCTTTATGGATATAATAAATAGATTCTTTATAGTTTACCTTGATCATTTTATGCTAGTATTTATAGATGTAATTATTATATATTCCAAGATAAAGGAAGAGAATGCCGATCATTTTAGGATTGTGTTGAAGACATTGAGAAAGGATAATATGTATTCCAAATTTAGTAAATGTGAATTCTGGAGAAAGAAAGTATCATTCTTGGGTCATATAATTACTAGTGGGGGTATATTAGTGGATCCCTCAAAATTAGAAGTTATTTAATAATGGACCATACTAACTCTAGTGATTAAATTATATAGTTTTCTTGATTTATCTAGATAATATCATTTCTTTTTTACTATTTTTCATGGCTATAAAATCCATTAAACCTATAAAAAAGAGAGTCAAGTTCCTTTGGACAGATTAATGTGAATAAAATTTCAAGGAACTAAAGAAAAGGTTGGTCATTACACCCATGATCACACTTCCCAGTAGTGGATAAGTATTTTTGATCTATAGTTATAAATTAAAGAATGGTTTTATATTTTTTCTCATATAGAATGATATGTTAGTACCTTAATCCTCACAATAATTGAAGGTTCATAAGAAAAATTACCCAACAAATGATTTGTAACTAGAAGAATTATTTTTTTCTTTAAAGATATGGATGCATTATCTTTATGGTGAAAGGTGTTACATATATATGGATAAAAAAATCATAAAGTATATATTTACATAGAAAATTTGAATATGTTTCAAAGGAGATGGTTGGAGTTAATTAAATATTTTGACTGCTTAATACATTACCACCCTAAAAAGATAAATAAGGAGGATACTACTCTGAGTCAAAAGGACCATGCTAGTTTTTTCATGATGAGGATCTAAAGAGAACTAATAATTATGAATTTTTAGAGGATGGACCTAGAAATAAAAAGTAATGTTTAAAGATCCTATACTACCCAAATTAATGTTTTACCATGTGTTCATGTGAAGATTAAAAATTCACAAAAGGAATATGTGGAGCTATAAAATAAGGAAAGGAATTTTCATGATTTCATTCATGATCGTGATAGAATGATATGTTTTAGTAATATATTATTTTACCCATAAATACTAGGATTGAAAAAAGAGCTATTATATTAAACTTATAATTCATTATTTTATATTCATAATAGAAGTACAAATATTTATATAGATCTTAAAGAGCATTTTTGGTAGGATAACTTGAAGAGAAATATCATAGATTATACATCTCAGTGCTTGGTATGCCAAAAAGTTAAGTCTAAGATATATAAGTCTAAGGATATGTTACAACCATTACCCATACCTGAGTGGAAATAGGAAAACATCACCATGGATTTCATCATGGGGATCCCAAAGACATTTAAAAGGAACAATTCTATTTGGATTACAGTTGATCTTCTTATGAAATCAGTACATTTAATTACTATTAGATAAGATTTATATATTTATTAGATCACTAGGTTATACATTAAGTAAGTATTAAATTTTCATGAAGTACCACTCTCAAATGTATATGATCAATATTTAGAGGTTTACCTTAATGTTCTAGAGATATATTCAACAATATTTGAATATAGAGTTGAGCTTTAACATTACATACCATCCTTACACAAATGTTTAGTTTGAGGGGATAATTCAAACCCTAAAAGATATGATGAGATCTTTCTATATTGATTTCAAAGGATATTGGAATCAACACCTTACTCTAGTTGAATTTTATTACAATAATAATTTTAACTTTAGAATTAAGATGGCTCCTTATAAATCCCTCTATAGTAATAAGTGTAGTACTCCAACATAATGTGATAAATTTGGAGAATGAAAGCTATTGAGACATGATATAAGTGAGGAAATGACAGAGAAATTTAGATCTATTCAGTATCATAGCATAGAAAATCAGAGTATATAGAAACTTTATGCTGAAAATATTCGATGAGATCTAGAAATCAAAGTTAGTGATAATTTATTCCTTAAAATATCTCCTTGTAAGAAGGTTATGTGATTTTGAAGGAAATGGAAGTCGATCCCCAGATATATTGGTCCCTATAAGATTATCAATCACATCAGGAAGGAATATTATCACTTGGTGCTTCCTCTAAACCTATACAAAGTTAATGATGCATTTCATTTATGTATTTTTGGAAATTTCATAGTATATCCTTTATATTTATTTAAATTATAGGTTATAAAATTGGAGGATGATCTTTCTTATAAATAACAATTGGTTGAAATCTAGGATTATAGAGATAAAGTTCTATAGAATAATACTACTCACATATGGTTCTCTGGAGGAATAAGATATTTGAGAAATATAAATGGGAATCTAAGGACGTGATGATGAAAATGCATCCTTATTTTTTTTGTTGGGAAAAAATCCCTCAAGGTATCATTGAAGCATTTTTGAGGTGATTGTGTTTGTTGTCAAAGTGGGCCTTTGTGTTGTGTTTGTTGACAAAGAAAACCATGACGTAAAAATTTGTTGACAAAGGGGATTTCATGGTAGAATGTCGAGTTCAAGGGATGTGGTTAACGATCCATGTTTGGTTCAAGAATGTTAACAAAGGAATGTTTGGTCGCGCAAATGACTTACGCAATAGAGACTAGGGCGGTGAGACTTGCGCACCGAGAGGAAACTTGTGTGCCATCATGCAGGGTGTCCAAATTACTATAAATAGAGGTTGACCCCTCCTCATTATAAAAGAGTTCAACACTTAGATAAAATCAAAGCTCCCATAACACAGGTGTGGTGGTCGCGCAAGTGGTGGTGTGGTCGCGCAAGTAGAAGTTGCGTGCCAGTTGATTGTTGCACGTCCAGAGTGGTTTGGGAGAGAAAGGAAGGGGGTGTCATGCAAGTGGTTTGGTGACACGTGTACACCAGGTTTTGAAGAAGCGTGATAGTTTATGGTTGCATGCCAAAATTGTTTTGGGCGTAAAAGGGTGTGAGTCGCGCAAGTTTGGAGTTGCAGAAGCTAGTGTCGCGCAAGTGGTTGAGGTGAACTTACACGCCAGTTATAACTTGCATGCCAAGACTTGCACACCAGCTTGGAGAATGGTACCAGGTATGGTTGAAGCATGGAAGTGATTCAAGGCTGCGTGAAAGCTGGAAGATTGCCCGATACCTTCAGTGTAAAGTGATATTCATCTACGGGTGAAAGTTGGACTTCAACAGAGCATCCACATACAATAGAGGATGTATTAATTAGTGATAATGAAGATACCTACAGGTCTATAAACTGTGAGTGGATCCTTTCTAGAGTAGTGAGAAAAGGAAGAGGAAAAAGGTGATCCTCTCCACCAGCAGTGATTCATAGAGAGAGAAACAGGGAGTGACCCTTGGGAAAGCAGTGATCTGACCCTAAACACTGTAAAGGCAATGAGCATGGGAATAGAAGTAATCTATCCCGAACTTTGTAAACAACATTATGGTTTTAGTGGATTTGGTACATCGACACATCACCGGTGTATGTTCCTTGGGTGTATCCCAGTGAGGGTGAACCAAGTAAAAATCTTTATGTCTGCCTGCTTGCTTCCCTGTATTGAATTCAAAGCATCATCATCAGATAAAGAAGAGAAGAAGTGATCATAATAAACACATAAGTGCAAAAAAAGTGACCCTTGTAATAAAAAGGTCAAGATCCAGTGGGGTAGGAAGAATTTAGAAAATAATATCCATACCATGATTCACTATCCATCTCAGGGTATATAGGCCCCAATTGGTCCTAACATTTTTATTATAGTGACAATATTTCAAGGGAGAAATTATTATGGGGGTATAATGTGACACCCCAAGATTCAGAAATATCTTTCACTTTTAGAAATAAATATGTTTGACAGATTTTGAAGCATGAAACCATAAAATTATATGAATAATGAATATAAATTATAAAATTAATCAAATTATATAGTATTTAAAAGAAATATAATTATCATTTTTTTTCAAAAGTACTATTTCCAAGTATTTTGCTTATGAATATTATTTTTTCAGAATACGATTTATTTAAAAATATTAAATTAGTGTAATAAAACTATGAATAATTATAATTTACACATTTTTAAAATAAATTCACTGGTTATTAATTGGTTAGAAATTAAAATAAAATCATTTGAAGGTAAAATGATATGTTTTTTGTCTAAAAACTGCTTTTATACACGCAATGTGTTTTTATCTTAATAAATTAAATGAATAACTATTTATGAATGATTTTAATGAAATTATTAGATAATATATTCAATAAAATGTTTTAACATTTATTTAATAGTTATTACATGTAAAGGAATGAGAATAGATTTAGTTTTATGCTTAAAAATTCATTTTTTTAAAAACTATTTTCGTTGTATTCGTGTGATTATTTTTAAAGTAATTTATGAAATTTTTATAAATTTAATTTGATAAAATGTTTTTTATATCTGAAATAATAATTTAAATTTTTTTTCAAGGATTATAGTTTCATTTTAATCATAATTAATAGTAACTATGGTAAAAATTTGGAACCTTCCTTAATTTTAAAAAGGGTTAACAAGGGGGGTTAAACTAAAAGAAAAGGTTTAAACTATCACTTAAACTTGTATAAATTTTATTATTTGAATATATTTAAACATTAAGTCATATTATATTCAAATTTTTATTTTATTGGTTCCAGTTTTACTTGAATATTATTTTATTATATTTTAATGTTTTAAGTATTTAAAATTTTTCCACTAACCTCACTTATAAATTGACACATCTTATACTCTCTTATTAACACCTTATTGAGCCACTTAAATTAACCAAAAACATAAAAAATTTCTTATAAACTTACATTTCCATGTTATAAATGTTATATTATTCTTAAAAGTCCACCCCAAGGGTCCTTAAAAAGATATCCAAAGGAGGTTTCTCAAAGAAGAGGTAATTATCTTCATCGAATCCTTTTAAGTTTATTTTTTCTTCTACATAATCCAAATATTCTATAAAAATATTAAAATATTTAAATAAGTATCATTTATATGATAAAATTTTTCTATGTTAATATTAAAACCATTTTATACCTTTTTTCAATCCTATGAGAAATGATAACGTCGTTTGTTCATACTTGTGGACTACCACCTCTACGAAGCGATGTGATTTGTTTTTCCCATCTGCCATAAATGGATAGTCAAATAGATGAATTTAATTAATATATATGATATATATGATATTATTAGGATTATTTTAATATATATTATTATATATATTTTTTTCTTTCCACTTGTTGGAAAATAAAATTATTAATCATGGGTACGCACAAACTACCGTCTCCACGAGGTGATGTAATTAATTTTTCATCACCAAATTAAATGAAAGGTTATAAAAGTGTATAAAATGAATAAAAATTATACTTATAACACAATTATTATTCTTAATATGATGAAACCATGAAAAATGTGCAAGGATAATAATTTTCGAACCGAAATATTCATAGAAAATATACCAGTTTTCACCAGAATATTGATTTTAATGAAGAATTATTAATAATTGGGTAATTGAAAATTATAAGGGACTTTTTTATTATAATAAAAGTATTAATATAATTGTTTTATATATTTAAAATAAATATAAATTTATTATATATGAACTTAAGAGTACATATGAAGAAAGTTAGGATTTAAGTTAAGGGTTTTTGCTCCAATATCATTTTTAATCAGGATTGTTTATGATTGATTATCCTTTAGGGTAATTATATTACATTTACCTCTTAAACCCCATATAATTTCTTATACTATGGTTATTTTTTGTTTTTCTATGTTTTTAATTTAATTATCCCATCTTTGGTACTTTAGATGATCAAGAAAATGCTTTTAAGAAAATTCATCCTTATTTCCTCTTTAGTTAACAAATTTTTTCCCATGTCCATGTTCTTTAAAATATTTTCAAGAATTTTATTTTTTATGATAAAATTATTATTTATAGTAATTTTAAACCATATTTGAATTTATTTTCAAATATTTAAAATGAATCTTGTTTTTTTCAAATGAGGTACTTTTAGAGTTTTTACCAAAAAGTGTAAAAGGAATATTTATTTTAATATTTATCAAACAAATGTATTTTCCCACCATAATGATCATTAATTTATTTGAATATTACTTTAAAAGTTTTAGTGGTTATTTTAATTTTTTTTTTCAATATTATGAATTTTTTTAGTTTTAAAGATACCGAAGGAAAATGATATTTCCCCTATTTTAAAAGAAATGTTCAAATTATCTTTTAAAGGTATTTTCATCTATGTCAACATCCTTTAATATTTATTATGTTTCACTTGGGATATGATGTAATGATACCATCCAAGTTATTTCTTTGTATTATTTATGATTATGAAAAGATGAAATATTTATAAAACATATCTATTTTCCGTGGTTTATGATATAATGAATTGATGAATGTTTTTATTATAAGAACATGGTTTTTCTATATGGTATAGATTCTTTAATTTTTGGTCTAATTATTTACCTTGGACTTAATATGAATTCCTAGTGAGGCTATGAAGGAAAAGAGGATTTATGAGGATTTTTTGGAGCCTAGAACCCTGGATGGTGAAAGAAACCATTGGGCTGCACCGTTAGTAGAAACTATGTATCTCTTAAAAGTGCATGGTATTCAGTGCATAAAAGTGGGTTGCATAGATTTTCCTAACCATGATATCCAAAGTGCATGCCCGTGTGAAACACTATTTCACATGGTTTCTCAAAATATACACACAAACCATCTTGGTACTCTATTTGGATAGTGGGCCAAGAACAGTTGGCACACAGTTTGGCCAACCATGCAACTAAACCATATGACCACTAGAATTTTGGGTAAAATTACCATTTCTTACTTAAATTTATTTTAACCTTACCCCTCCTTATTTCCTCTCTAGCATACAATAGGTATTCTCATCCTCCTTTTAGAGATTTTTCAAGCCTTTGAGATAGGTATTGATCCCGTTTCACCATTAAACCTTTGATTTCAGATTCAATTATCTCATTGGAAGCCATTGGTTGGTGCTTCAGTCCTTAGGCTCATTTCTTCATTCTTATTTCACTTGATGATGCTATTTTGATGTAGGATCATATTTATTATTTTCAGGGCATTCATCCATTATTTTATTTTCTTCCAATATAGGACAAAATAAGGTCCAATTATAGATGAGTCACCTATTACAATAATAAGGTAGGTGTTCTATGAATTTTACCTAAATGTCTTTTCATTTATAAATTGTCTTCATTGTGTACACATTTGTTTCATAAGGAAATTCTTCTAAAATTCATATGCCTTAATTATAATTGTTTTTATTTAATTATAAATACCTAATTATACTTTATCTTGATGATGTTGGAGGTTGGTAACTCATTGTATTTAACCGATTTAGAGTGGGTACTATGTTATGCCTTTTTCCCATTTTTGAGATTATCTAAGACACCATTCTGGAATGATTTAACTTGTCCTTATTAAGGTAAGTGTTCCATAATAATTAAATGAATATTTAACTTGTAAATGGAAATTATATTTATGGATATCGCTTGGAATAGTTAATTATAATTGAATTACTATTGTTTGCATGCCCTCTACCCCTTTCCATGTTTAATTAAAGGTATGGGATAAAATTTTTTAAATGATTAAATGGCATGAGTATTACATGGACCCTGATTATATATGATAAAAAATGAATGAGTATAAGGTGATTATTTCTTTGGAAATTTTTTATATTTATATTCTTGTTCAAACTTGATCCAGCCCTGGATTCCCAAGGGAATGCCTTAAGAACACAGAGGATTCGATTCCGATTCATTGAGCTGATTTCCATGGTAGATACCCAAAAAAGAATATAGTTGTTGTATTATTAAATTAATTACTTAGTGTAGTACTAAGGATTATATAGACATATTATCTAGATATTAGAATTCCTTTCACACACTCCTTGTATTCATCTTGATGTCTTCAGACATGCAGCTCCATAGATTCACCCCATTGGGCCCAGTCATTCTTAGCCTAAGATTACTGTAGAAGAGATCCATAGACTCAATTAGGCTCATTTATAGTGTAATGACATGGGAATACCCCTTGTATTACACTAAAAACCATTATATATAGAACAAATGTGATATAATTATGAGTTTCCTTGACCCTTTAGGTCAAGGATGACTTGGTTACACCTTGGATCCCCTCTTATCATTACATCTGGTTACAGTACTACTGACACATTTATATATAAATGATCTCATTATTATAAATTTAATTTCATTCAAATGAATAATTAAATGATCATATATTTATAGATATTACTAGATGAGGCTGAAGTAGGTATGAGTTACTTATTATATCATTGGTTTACCTTTATATACCTGCACACTGTATAGTTTATATTCATAGACTGGATTGTATAGACACCATTGGTAGTGGCCAACTAAGATTTATATCACAACCTATCTGGACACCATTGGTACCTGGGAATATAACATGATCACAAGTGTGGAAAATGGGAAGCGTCCCACTTTAGACACCTTAATTTCTTACTTTAGGATGGGATAATGGTAGTAGATGATCAATCCATAGCTCGGGTTACTGGGATAGTGTTTGGTATTTTTGATTCTTTTGCATAGAATATACTATAATGACTACCTACATCCATGTATACCTACTTTTTATATTTTTAGATACATGAAATTTCATCATCATTTTGAATATGATATAGTTTCTAGTTATTGAGATAGTTATTTATTATTTGGTTGATTATTCTTATTTTTTCTTCCATAACTATTACACTGCTTATGATTTTCATTCATTTTTTATATCACCGTCGTGATACTCTAACCTAAGGGAATAGTCTCCCCACAAAAAAACATAGGCTCTTACCACTAGTCAAAATCCTCTAGTGTAAGGGTAGATGCACTTGAGGCCATGTAGCCCACCAGATTAGGGCACTGTTTAATGGATTCCAGGTCGGCATGTCAAAAAGTGGTATCAATGCATTTTCTTTAATTTTATTTTCTTTTGTATTATTGTTTATTAAATTTATATAGGAGATTAAGAAAGTGTTGAAACTTGGTTAAAATCCATTACTGTGAGTATGTAACCCATTTTCGGGGAAAATACCATGCTTTATGGGAATGAGAAATTGATTTTTTTGTTTTTTGATAATTACAATTGATATACTTTCACTGTTAGGTGATGCACAAGAATCGTATCATTTTTATGCCTTGTGGACATTCCAACTTGGATTGGCATGGCAAGGATCACTATTACATGCATCATTATAAGAACCTAGGATTCACATTCCATGCATATGGCATTCCATATAGGTTCATTTTATTACTTGCATTGTCTATGTTTCCTATGATTATTGTGCGAGACATGGTTGTTATATATGCTTATGCAGATAATATCTTGTAAAGGGAAAGGAAATTGGTTGTTTAAAACCTAAAAAGCAACCTAAATAGTGTTTTCCTGTATAAATTGATGGAAGCATCTCAAATATCCATTTTCAACCCTAATAAGCTATATAACCCTGGTTACATGAGCTGTATTTTGGCTACAATCACATGATTAACAATTTTAATTATAAGGTTTATAGGACATTATAGATCGGAATAGGAACTTATTAGAGTTTATCCATTGTATTTTACCTTTTATATTCTAAGACTAAATGTAAGAGGGTTTGGTTGTAATTAAATGGGTATCAATTTCAATTATAAAGTGCATGGGCCTTTATATATTGGGAATGACTATCCATTTTAATTGAACCTTGTTCTATATATAAAATTAAATATTAACTTAAAATATACATCCTGATAGATAAATTAAATGGTTTCTAGTAAATGAAGAGGCCAACTGTAATTTAAATGGTGTTTTCCTCCTTGAATTACAATTGACCCTTACATATACCAGAACCCCTGTGAATTAAGCATGAACACTTTCCAATACATTGGACTTCTAAGTTGGTAGTTAGGGGTAGTATATAGTATAGTGAGACCATTTTCTTATGTTCCTATATAGTAGTGTTTCTATATTATTTTAAAATATTTTCATAAGGTGTGTTTTTGTAAATTTTATAGGTATTACACTATGATTTACTTTATTCATGAACCAGGAGGGTGGCTACAATCATACTCCATAAGTGGTGGGCCTTGAGCCACTAGTGATACCTCCTGTAATGCCACTTGTAGCCACACATTCTTTTATAAGACTAGGAACCAATGATCATATTTGTGATGTTTTTATACATTTGATACCATCTATATAGGGTTCTCAACAACCTGTACCTATGATGTCTAATTTGACTCATGAGTTCCAAAAGCATCATCCTCCCATCTTCTTAGGGTAGGGTGGTTCACAGGTTACTGAGACTTGGCTAGAGGAAATAATATCTATCTTTTATCATCTAGATATTCCTAAATAGAGGAGGTTCAATATTTCAACCTACATGTTGTGTGATTCCTCTAAGCACTGGTGGGATTTGATTACTTAGGTTGGTTGTCATCAGGTCATGGTTTGGGTAGATTTTTAGACTAACTTATATGATTAATTTACCCTCAGATGATGAGAGCTAACTGAGATAGAGAGTTCATACACTTGGAGTAGTGTTATATATCTATCATAGACTATTTAGTGTGTTTCACCAATTTGAAATGATTTTCAACGCTTCTAGATGGTGACGAGTTATTGCAAGTAATATGTTTTGAGGATGTGCTCAAGTATTCCATCCACTTGAAGATGAATGTCATAATTTTATCCACCTTTTTGATATTTTTAATTAGGAGAATATCATTGACCATAACCTAATAAAAGCTGATAGTATTGGGAAAATAGGTTCAGTTCTGAGATAGGGGAGTAGTTCTTCGAGTAGAAAGGAGCGTAGCCTTAAGGTTTCTCATTAGAGCAGTGGCAGCCAGAGTATCCACACTGGTAGCTCCATTATATTCCATCAGTGTGGATGACAGAGGAATGTAAAGCCTCAGTGTGATAGATACCTACTTGAGTGCCATGATTGTGGATAGATAGGTTATCTTCAGAGGTTTTTCTAGACCTTTCCACCTGTTTCTAGCAGAAGAGGATCCACACTAGCTCCAACTTCAGGAGTGGGTTCAATTATTCCATGTCAGGAAGAGGATTAGAGTGCATAGCTGTTTATATTATAAGTTACTATTCTAGTATCCTATGCTATCATATATTATTTATTCGATACATGTGATTCTCAATACTTTATATCCTTATCAATCATGGAATGTCTTGGGCTTCATGTTTAGTACTTCTATGGGGTGATGATCCTGGATGCACCATAGGGTGTGTGGTTAGAGGTTATTTTTCAATGTAAATATACTCTTCTTGAGGTTAGAAATTATCATTTCTTATGGGACCTATTATACTTGATATGTATAGATTTAATATCATTCTTCAGATGGATTGGTTGGTTTCCTATTACACATATGTATACTATTATTATTGCAAAGTATCATTTACATCACTAGAGAGAGATAGTTATCTTCCTAAGGGTGAGTGGAATGTTCAGGCTAGTAGAGTAGGACCAAAGAATCATGGGTTGATTGGAGTGGTAGAACATATTTCTAGCCTTTATACAATGGGGTATGGTTTATATCAGACTAAATTTCCTCTGGTAGTATATCTTTTCAGTGATGTCTTTCTTAAAGGTTTTTATGGATTACCTCATGAGAGAGAGGTAGAGTTTACAATCGAGATTATTCTGGGAGAATCTTTAGTATCTATTCCTCCATATAGAATGAAACATATTGATCTCCAGGATATTAATAGATAGTTGTAGGATTTAGAATAAGAGTGATTTATTTGACCCAACACTTCATGTTGGGGTTCACCCATGCTTTTTTCCAAGAAGGTGTATAAAACCATTCTTTTATGAATGGATTAACAACAGTTGAACCAAATTAAAGTTAAGAATTGATATCAATTTCATCAAATGGATGATATCTTTGACCAAATTTGAGGAGTTAGTGTGTTCTTGAATATCAACTTGAGATTAATCTATCATCAGGTGAGATCCAGGCCTTTATATATACCATGTAAGACTTTCTATAGTTGGTATGGTTTATATGAGTATATTTTTATGAAATTAGGTCTTATAAACTTGCTCACCATTTTCATGGATTTGATGAATAAATTTTTCCACCCTTATCAAGATTCCATTATCATGGTTTTTGTTGATAAAATATTAGTGTATTCTCATACTCAAAGCGACCCTTCCAAACATATTGAGATTGTTTTTAATACACTGAGAGACCATTTAACTATATTCTAATCTTTCTAATTTTTCCTTATAGATTGACAATGTAACACCCTGAAATTTTATGAGATATATTATTTTTAAATTCTTTGATGTCTTCTATTGCACACTACACCAAGATTAGCTTGTACTATACGCAACACCATATTAGCTTGTAGTATACGCAACACTATTCTTGGCTCGTGTTACACACAATTTCAAGTTTGTTTTGTGGAAATTATTCTACGCAACATTAAGTATAGATTTTGTTTAATGTATAAATGAAATAAGTTTTGATTATGTTATACGAAACACCAAAGATAGATTTCACTACACGCATCCCTGACTTGGATTTCATTACACACAATCGCGACCTTCCACAATAGCGTGTGTAGTACGCAATACCGGGTTTCACTAAATAACGATATGTTATTAAAATATTATATAAACTAGTCGTTATGAATAGTAATACCCCACTTTTTGAAATTTTATGAATTTTTTTCTTTCAAAATGGACTTCATTTTTGGATTCGGAAAATCGAAATTAGCCTCGGGTGAAATTTTGGTATTTTTCTGAAAACATTCAATTTTGATGAATAGTGAAAACACTGAATTATTGGTTAAAACCGATTTTTTATTTAAATAATCATTTATTTTATTTAAATTTATTTTAGGTTAAAATAGATACATAATACTTATATAAGTTCAATGTAATTCATTGGAGTCATTTTATAATAATTTTAGATATATAAAAATTTTATTGAACTTTTCACCGTCTTTTACCCACCTCATAGGAGCATTTGCAATTGTACATAAAACTTAATTTTACCACTTCTGTGAGTTGAATTTTGAAAATCTGAGAGACACGGTTATTATCAAGGAGTAAAATGTGGTTCAATAAGATAAAAATATTTTTTTGGTGAATAGTAACTTTTTACTTTTATTTACCACGGTTAAAAGTAAATAGGGTAATTAAGGGTAAAAATGATATTATTATTACCCTAAAACATGTCCTAATTCTATTGGATAAGTGTAATTCGACAAAAAAAACCTTAGGAATAAAATATTACCCTTTAGTTCACTTGGATTAGATTAGGACACTTATTATTATTTTATTTAAAGAAGAGTTAAAAGAGTTAAAATCAAAGTTTAATAAATAAAACATTTTTAATATAGGGTTATATATAAGATAAATTAGACTATAAATATTAATTAGAAATCTAAAATGATTTCCTACATAAAGGTATTTTATTTAAAATTTTTAGACATTAAATAATTTAATTTATTTATGACACAATTACGATGTAGTAATTACCTTATTAATGAAATATTAACATAATTGATGTTATAAATACCCAAATAAATGTAATTTGAGACTTTTTATGAATTACAATAATTTTATAGGTTAATATTATATGTTATTATTGATTTAATTAATTTTTTTGAACTAATAATTCTGTTATGATTTTCACAAAAATAAATTACCAAATAGTGTCAAAATTGACATAAAATAGTTTTTAAAACAAATATTATATTATTAATTGTTATTATATTCTTAAAAATATAAGGTTCGGCAAAATGACATATATAAGGTTATATATATTAATAATGAACCACTTTGGGTTCGTTTGGCTTATTATAGTAAGTTTATTAACCATATAGTGTAAGAAAACAAAAGACACGGTAAAAGTTAAATTATTTAACTTAGAGTTAAATCTAAATAATAAGGTTAAAATAGAAACCTAAACTTGTCTAAAACCTATTGGTTGAGATTATTTCAACCCAAACCCACTTTATCTTCGAAATAAATCAACTTGGAGCTATTATAAACCGAATATTACTTTATTATAAAATAATATTTTAAGTTTTTTCTAAGGTGACCCTCTCCTCCCTTATAAAAGGGCACCTCCTCCCTCTTCTCTTTACAAAATTTAGAGATTTCAAACTCGGAAAAACCCTGAACATTTCCCTTATAAACTTTCCTAGAAACATTATAGAGGTTCTGGCCTCCTCAAAAGACCAAATCTAGTGCCTTAAGAGGAAGCTTAAAAGAGGTGCGTCGAAGAAGAGGTAATCTCTTCTACTGATTCTTTCAAGTTTTCTCTCTTCTTCAAATTATTCTTCTTTAGTTTTTTCATTATAAAGTAATAACATAAGTATCAATAATATACTGATATGTTATTATAAATATTAAATAACCCCATTTAACCTTCTATCCATCCTACGGAAAACGGAATCACCGCGCGTGCATACGTACGGAATACCGTCTCCACGCCGTGGTGTAATCTATTTTTCCACCACCACCTTACTTGGATGGGTATAATGGTGTAAAGAATAACTATATATAGTTATTATAATATCATACTAATTATGAGATATTATATCATCCAATCCAATTCAATTTAATAATTATGGGAACGATATCATCGCTCGTGCGTATGTACGGATTACCGTCTCCACGACGCGATGAGATTCATTCTCCATGTTAACCATTAAAGAATGATTATAAAGTACATATAATGAATAATAATGAAATATATGACATTATAAATCTACTGGATTTGTATATATATATATATGTCATCTACTTACTTCCATTCAAGTCAATAAGGAAAGGAAAACAACATTGATGCGTACGTACGGCCTGCCGTCTCTATGAACGGTGTATTTTATTTAATTTATCTATCTATTATATATATATATACTGAATATATATGATATATAAGTCATGATTTACATTCTTAAAGTAAGTAAATCATGATATAAGTAATAATAATATCAAGAACAACAAGTCTAAACACGTACGATAAATAAAACGATTTTACCCAAAATGCTGCTTTAACATGGAATTTACAAAAGAACGGGTAATATAAAGTCATAAGTGAACCATATATGATATCATAAAAATTTATATGATTATTTAATACGTCAATGACATTATTTAAATAATTATACATAAGGTTTTGATACATACAAAGCATATCGGACCTAAGGTAAGGGATAATTATTCCAATCTTGTTCTTATCCGAGATTGTTTATTCGTAAGTATTTACTAGGGTTATATTTTTCATCCATGTCCATAAAAATGTATTCATAAAGTGTTTAATATTCTTCCATGTGTGTTTAAAGTTATTTTTACCCCTCTTTGACTTTTATTTTGTGTTATGGAAGGAATCTTTCTTTTGTTTACCATACGTGGTACTTTTTGACTTTTCCGTTAAAAGTATGCGGAGAATATTTTTTAACTTATATAGCGTGAACGGATTTTTACGATTTCATAACGCCTTATTTTCATGAAGCTTACTCTATAATATTTCATGAATATTTTCAACAAAATCCCTTTCTTTTAAAATTGCATGGCATTTTGTGAAAAGAAAATGATTTTTAAGAAGAAAGGATATTTTCCTCAAGAATTCTTTTCAAGTGTTTTATCAAAACCATTTTCCATCTAAGATAACATTATTTCATATGTATATGTTTCAAGTATAATATATCTATGATTTACATGGTTTAAATTTTCTTATGATGAAATGATACCCATTTGTTTTATATGGATTATGTTATGATGAGATGATGTTTATGAAACCCATTTTTATTCTTTGGGTTATGATGAATGATTTATGTTTATGTTGTGGCACAAGTAAGAATGATTTCATTATTAGATGGGAGGGACCTATATCTTCCTCCAATGAATTGGGTAAAGATTTATATCTCATGAGATAGACATGGCTGGAATGGTAAGTTAATCCGATTCAGTGATACATGACTGGAACGAGGAGTGAACTCAATTCAGAAAGGGACTTTATCCACTAAGATGGTCTTGGCAGTAATTCCTTGGCTACTATGAAAATCATATCATATACTTAATGGTTTTCCACAATTAAATGTTTTATTCCCATGCTATTTTATCATGATTGATGTTTCTTTATGACCTATTCCTTATGTACTGCCAAGATTTATTTCACAACTCA
This sequence comes from Viscum album, assembly GCA_963277665.1. Taxonomy (NCBI): domain Eukaryota; kingdom Viridiplantae; phylum Streptophyta; class Magnoliopsida; order Santalales; family Viscaceae; genus Viscum; species Viscum album. The sequence goes on from OY728126.1 coordinate 913,062,913, forward strand.
AGATTTTGATGTGTAAACTTTATGATCATGTTTTGAAGTTCAAATGTATATGGTTTGTTTTATTTTCTCCATGATTACCCTTACTGAGAATTTGAGCTCACCCTTTATATGTTTTCTTTTCACCAGGATATAAAGAAAGGTTTTAGGTAAGAAAAAAATGGGAAGATCTTTATGGGAGATGTTGAAGATCTTTCACCAAGATTAGAAGATTATATTCCAAGTTTCCAAAGACACTAAAATATTACGACCCTTTGGTGTTTGTTTTTGTTATGTATTAGGTATTCCAAAAAAGTAATTTAATGTCCATGTATGTCAAGATTGGGTCTCTAAAAACAAGGTTCACTTCTTGGGTCATATTATATTAGAATCCAGAGTATCTGTTGACCTAGAGAAGGCGAGTTATGTGATTTCCTTAGAGAAGCCCAAGAATGTGTTCGATATATAGATTTTCTTATAGATGGATGGATATTACAAACATTTCATACATGAATTCTCACACCTTCCTACACCTCTTACTAGTTTTACTAAGAAGGGTTTGAAGTTATTGTGGTATAAATCATGCAATAAGTCCTTTCAATATATGAAAGGAGAGATTAACTCAACACCTATTCATATTCTGCTGAAGCCTGGTAGAGGCTAGGTAGTGTTCTATAATGCAGCAGGCATCAAATAGGGTTCAATATTGATAAAGGAGGATATATTTGTTTCATAAGGGTCTCTCTAGTTGATACCTCATGATCATAATTACTTGACACATGACCTTGAGCTATCAGCAGTTGTCTATGATTTGTGTTGCTAGAGACACTATCTAGTGGGAGAACACTTTTGGTGTATACAGACCACAAGAGACTCAAATATATATTTAGGAAGTGTGAATTGAATCTCATAAATTAAATATGGTTTGCATACCTTCAGTAGTTTGACATCAATATTTACTATATGTCAATAAAGTGTAATAAAGTAGCTGATGTAATGAGATAGAAAAATCCGGAACAAGCCGTATAGGAAGCCTGTGATGAATAGAAATTGATGTCCCTCTTTTATGAGTTATATCTAGAGTTTCATGAGAGTTATGAGTATCATTTTCTTAAAGCCTTAGTAGTTAACTCTTCACTCCTAGATAGGGTGAAGAGTAGTCAGTTATAAAATCCTAAAGTTTTGGTTCCATGGGAGAGTATTTCTAGTGAGGACCGACCTCTGGATTAGTCTATTGATAGAGACAAAATCTTACTTGTACATAGTCATAACTGGGTCCCTACAGACAAGTTAGAGGAACTGATATGAGATTCCCACACTTCTCAATGGGTATTTCATTAAGGAATATCTAAGATGTATTGTAATATGCATCACCAGTATTGGTGGGGTGTGATGAAATATCAGATCATAGGTTTTAGCACTAGCCATTCCACCTATCTGTAGGTGAAAGTAGAACATTAGTAGAATCATGGCTTATTATATATGTTACCAGTCCTAAAATGTAAATGGAAAGATGTCTCTATGGATTTTTAGTTGGATTATCAAGGTCACCTCATGGTAGCAACTTGGTTTGGGTAGTTATGTATTGACTGACTAATGTAGTCCACTTCCTTCCTATATGGGAGACTTTCTTAGTTGACGAACTGGGAATAATGTATGAATATGAGATTATACAGCTACACGAGGTACCTCGTACTATTTTTTCATATATGGATGATCATTTCAAATCGAGGTTTTAGAAGGGGTTACATGATCTTTGGTTATATAGATGCTTTTGAGAACAACTTTTCACCCTCATACCGATGGCCAGTCAGAATGGCCTATACATCTTGAGGACATTCTCTGAGCATGATTCCTTGATTTTGGTGGTTCTTGGGAGAAACACATACCCCTTATTGAGTTTTACAAAAATAATTTTTTCATAAAATGATTCATATGGATCTATATGAGGCCTTATATAGTAGGTTGTGACATTCACCCCTATACTGTTTAGAGGTAGGATAGGTAGTCCTATAAGGTCCTCATCTCATGTAGGAGACTTTGGAGTAAGTACAATAGACCAGAAAGACAATATATAACACTCAATCTAAATAGAAATCTTACCCCTGATCACCATCAATGACCTCCTAAGTTTGAGTTCGGTGATCATGTTTTCATGTGGGTATCACCCAAACTTGGGAATATATAGATACAGAGGGAAGAGAAGCTTTCACCTCACATTTTCAGGCCATTTGAGTTATTGGATAGAGTCAGTCTGATATCCTATCAGTTTCTTTTAACTCATAGGTACCATTCCATGCATGAATTCTTCCATGTTTCATAGATTTTCCACTATCATTCCAAACCATCTCATACTTTTAATCCTAAGGATGTTGAGTTAGATGTTGATGATTCATTTGAGGATTATCCTATAAACATCATTAATCAGAGTATGAAGGATCTCTAAGGATAGTCTATCCCTTTAGTATGGGTTCTACGACAACATGACCTTGTATAGGAAGCAACTTGGGAGTGGGAGGCTGACATAGATGCTCAGTGTCTAGAGTTTCTCTTAAACATCGTTCTAGCAACCTTGGAAGGGAAATTCAGGGATGATTTACTTTAAGGGGGAATACTATAAGAACCGAGTTTTTATATGAGGTATATATCCTTTAATTTTTTATCTAATTCATTTTCTTGGACCTAATATGAATGCCTAGTGAGGATATAGAGGAAGCAAGGGTTTTCAAGGCTTGTTCAAAGCCTTAAACCCCAGCCAGTGGAATAAACCACTAGGTCTTATGGTTAATAGAAAATGTGAATCCCAGTAAACACGGTTTCTCCTAATCACATGGGGTGTTCACTGAGTATAATTGGGATGCATAGTTTTCCCTAACCATGCGACCTAGGTCACACACTCATGTGGAGGCTCTAAAATATTTAGTAGAGGAAAAAAACATGGTTCGTGCATGGTTTCCCAAACGATTCACATGAACCATGTGGTTCCTCTATTTAGATAGTGGGATAAGCATAGTTGGTTCATGGTTTGGACAACCGTGCATCCAAATCATGCCACCCATGTATTTTTGGTTAAATTTAACTTTTTTACCTTAATTTTATTTTAACCTTACCCATCCTTATTGTTTTTTTCTCCAATGGATATGAGGTATTATTCTCCTCTTTTGAGAGCTTCTTCAAGAATTTGAGATATTCTTTAAGCTCGTTTCATTGTATAACCTTTGATTCAAGATCTAATCATCTAATTGGATAACCATCAGTAGGTTATTTAGTACTTATGCTTGTTTCATTGTTTTTGTTTCTATTGATGATGCTATTTTGATGTAGGATCATATGACCTATTTTTAGGGTGTTCATCCATTCTTCCATTTTCTTCCAATCCATGCCAAATTATAGGTTAAAATAGATGTGGAATCTACTATAGGCATAAGTTAGGTTGTCTATTAATTTTACCTAATATCCTATCATTTATAATTTTTCATCAATTTGTGCACACTGGTTTCATCGGGAGATGCTTATAAAATTCATCTACATTAATTATAATTGTTTATATTGTGTTATAAAGCCCTAATTATACATGTTATTCATGCCATTGGAGGTTCATAACTCAATTCCATCTACCCATTTAGGGTGGGTACCATGTTATGCCTTTTTCCCCATTGTTGAGATTATCCGAGACACCGTTTGAATGTGATTTAAATTGGACTAATTATGGTAAGTGTTCAATCAAAATTAAATGATTTTTTTAAATTGTGTAATGTAAATTATATTTATTGATATCACATAGACTAGTTAATTATAATTTAATTAATATTGGTTACATGTTCTCTACCCCTTTTCATGTTTAATGAAATGTATGGAATTAACCTATTAAATGATTATAAATTCAAGTGGAAAATGGTTTCATGTCCTTGTATCACCTTGTAATTATTAATGAAAGGTAATTTAATGAACATATTAAAATATTAAATGACATGAGTATTACATGGACCATGATTATAAATGATATAAAATGGAATGTGTATAAGGTCACTACTGATTTGGAACTTTTTTATCTTTATAGAAGTGGTCAGACTAGATCCATCCTTAGATTCATGAGGGAATTCCTTGAGCACTCAAAGGGTGTAATTATAATTCATTAAGCTTATTTACATGGGAGATACCCACCACTGAATTTGGTCATTGTCTTATTGTGTGAATTCCTCAACATAGTACTGACAATCCACTGGAAATATTATCTAGATATTAAAATGATTTAGATACACTCCTTGGATTTAGATTAATGCCTTTGAACACATGATATCATGGATTCACCCCATTGGGCCCAGTCATGATTAGCCTAGGATTACTATGGATGAGATCCATGTACTTGGTTAGACTCATTTATAGTGGAATGACTTGGGCGTTCCCCTTGGATTACACTCAAACAACTTATAGCCTGAATTCATGTGATATTATTATGAGTTGGATCACCCCCTGAGGTCAATAATTCCTTTTTTACACCTTGGATCCTCTGTTATCATTACATCATTCTACAATAATGATGAAACCATTTTATGTAAATGATATCCTTATTATAAATTGAAGTGTAATCAATTAAATAATTAAAGGATTACATGTTCAAAGATATTTCCAATGTAGCCTGAATCTGGTATGAGCTATTTATTCTAGAATTGATTTAAATTTATATACCTACACACTATACAGTTCATATTTACAGACTGTATTGTATAGATTCCATTGGTGGTGGCTTATAGAGATTTATTTAACACCCTATCCGGGTAGCCGTTGGTACCCAGGTAGATTATATGATCACAAGTGTGGACAATGGGAATCATCCTACTTTTTACACATGACTTGACTGCTTTAGGATGGGATCTTGGAAGAATATGAATGATCTAGAGCTTAATATGCTTGAATAATGTTTGTTTTTTTATTCTTTTGTATAACATGCATTTTACTAATTTCATACTTCTTTGTTTTCCCATGTTTTATTTTTATAGAGACATAAAATTACATAATTATTACACTACTTCCACTATTTATTCATCTATTATATCACCACTGTGCTAATCTTACCTGAGGTAATAGTCTCCCCACAGACATACCTTAGACCCTCTCTACTCATTGGTATCCTATGGTGTATGGGGAGGCATTCTTTAGGTCATGTGGTCTACCATATCAGGGCACTTTTTTGTGGCTTCTAGATTGGATCATCACATTTATGATCTTGTGGAATACATATGTATGGTTTTAATTATGTGATGTATGGGTACATTAAATACCTCTAATATAGTGGATAATGATTGATGTATCATGAGATAATATTTAATTTAATGGGGAGTAAACCTAGTTTAGTAAGAGACTTTGTCCACTGTGATAGTCATGGGAGTGATCCTTGACTTAGGGAATAATATAATAGGGTGTAAACCCAATAGACTATGGGAATTTTTACACTATGATAGTCATGTAAGTGAATTCGTACTAATAGAATTATTTTTATTCTTATTATTGTACCACAATTCCTATAACATGTTCTTATTATTATAATATGCTCTCATGAGTCAAGATTGATTAATAACAATTCCTCACTCTTATGAATCATGTCTTTTGAAATGCTAAATATTTATTCAATGACTCAAGATTTATGATCTATGAATGAATAGGTAAGAACTTCATAAGTTATAATCATTATCTCTTACCATTATTATAATATTATTCTTCTATATGATGATAAATTGAAATCTCTAATGTTCCCTTACTTAGGATATAATCTCAACCTTTCTTATGTTTCCATTTTCCCTGGTTATTAAGAATGTTTTTAAGTATGATATATCTAATAAGGGTACTATGATAGAAATAATTTATGGGGTATATTGAATATTTTCCCTAAAATAAATTGATTATGAATCTAGTATTCAAAGAAACTATACCTTTACAGTCATCAGACATGTATTATTATGAAATATATTGAATATTTTTTTTAAATAATGTATTATTTATATATGTTATAAATAGGTTGCCTCATAATACAAATGTTGGAAACAAAGAGTTTGTATATAAAGGGTTAGTAAAATGAAAGGGTTTATTGGGAATGATCATTTTCCATAATTATGAAATTCATATTTTATATTTCATAACACTTCCCCTTAGACATAATAATTTCATGGAATCTTATATAATAATCACTCAAAAAAATATGTGGGAAAAATAAGTGAATAAAAAATAATTGTATTCCATATAATGTTGAATTATTAAAAACCTTATTATAAAAACCTAGTGAAAAAAACTAATGAAGGGAAAAAGAGTTCAGGGTTCCCAACCCCCCCCTCATAAAATCATGATATACTTTTCAATATTCACAACCCAATTTTATAAATCAATTTTGCAGTTAGTAATTCCTTTGTGAATAAATCTATAATATCATCACAATATTTTATTTTTTTGATATAAATCTCACTATTATTTTTTATTTTCATGAATGTAAAATAATTATAGTGAGATATGTTTTTCCTTATCAACTTTGATATACGCACCCTTAAATTTCACTATATAATCAGTATTATCCTCATATAATATTATGTGATATCATTACTCATTTCTAATCCTAAATTATTTCTAATATGATAATTAATTGATCTAAACTAAAAACATTTATGGCTAGCTTCATGAAATACAATCAAATAAACATGATTAAAGGAAGTCTCATAAATATTTTTTATAGTTTTCCAGGAAATGGAAGTTCCACTATATATGAATAGATATCTAGTTTTAGATCTATATTTACTTGGATAAAATAAATATCAAGAATCATCATAAAAACCAATTTTGATTCTATATTTTGGAATAAGTAATCATTTATATGCTTTAAATCTTAATGAGTTGGAGAAAACTATTACCTTTCATTACATTAATTATAATAAAACATAATATTATTTTCAAGGTATATATTCACATGAAAATTTATATCCATTATGGATAAATAAAATGTGTATTTATATTTAATACATATAGGATAAATAAGTTCTTCAATATTTCCTAATGTGTAAAATCTATCCCTCTTGAAAGGATAATATTTAAATATTTATTAATGGTATTTTCATGAGTATGTTAAATCATTCCAAAATTTATAATTTCATATTATAGATGATTAATTTAAAAATATAAGTAAATTAATTTTAATTTGATGGTCAAACACTATATTTATTTTAAAAAATTATTAGGTATTTTGATATTATCCAAAACATCTTGATAATATCATAACTAAATATATTGATTTATTCAAAAAATGTGATGATAAGATCAATTGTAAATTCTTCATTATATAAATATATTTTAAGGTGAATATATGAAATATATCTTATTCAATTAACCACATTTAATAATTTAAGAGATTAGGTGAAATTTTCATAATTTTGATTATGCTTCAAGCATTTGGAACCCTTTTGGTATTTACAAATTAATATTGTAATCAATACTTTCATATAGATAAAAAATGAGCACATAAATTTTGTATAATCGAAATATATAAATATCCAAATTTATAGGAAGAATATTTATTATAATAAGCACGTATATATTTGACAGTCTTAGTATTTTGGATAACAAATCCAAAACTTTATATGTTAAACATATAAGATATTCATTTAATACATCTTTTTGAAAATTATTCTGATATCAAAATATTTCAAAATTAATTATCATCAATGTGTTTTGAAAGCATTAAAAAAATTCAAATATATCATCATCAATATTTAACAAGTTCTCATGATTTATTTGGTACCAATGTCACTTAATATACAATATCTAAAATTTCATATTATTATCAATATATTCATTTTCCCCTTCAATAGAAAATAGACTTATTGATTTACACTCAAGATTAACAATGATTCAATATAATTAGTTCAACTACACTTTTAGTATATATAATCAAACTATTGATTTTTAACACTTTTACACATGAATTGTTCATATAAGATTTATATCTTATCAATGATTCTTCTGGACCATTTTATATATGGCATGTGATGCTAAATATTTACTTTAATTAACACTCATAGAATGTAATTTATACTCACCAAAATCTAATAATACATGTGACCATTTAGAAGTTAAATATTTAATATAGTATTTAAATATATTGCATGGTAGGTGGGAACATGCAAATATATTTCATAATTTTTACTTCATATAAATATTAGAAATTTACTTCCAATATAGCTGATGATGACATAAATAATTTACCTTAGTAATAGGCATCCCTTGGTAAATCATCATATATGGGACATTCTTAATAACATAACAAGAATAAATAATTCTCTTATAAGTGATAATATAGTAGTCATACATCCATTAAATAAATCCATCATTCACCTCCCGATGGATATATTATATTTTATTAAAAAACAGATGCTAATATACAATTCTATCAATATTTTTCATTATAATTGATAATGGATGACATAAATGATCGTGTCATGTATATAATGTGTTAGGATTAATAAACTTATGTTTTAGTATAATTTATTAAATTATATACAACAAATTATTAAGAATAAATTTTTATCTACTATGAATGTTTTTGATATGTGAAGGTATTTAACCCCTCCTTCATTCATGGTCTCCATATGATATTCATTTTAAAGAATATGATTAACATAAAATATATTTTATGAAGCCTTCTGATAAAAAAATCATTACTTATTAATTTTTTTACCAACATATAATAATATATTATCTTTTCTATAGCCTTTATATTAATTTAAACTAACACTAAATGTACTTACATGTTCATATACTAACTCTGAAAGAGTTTTGATAATTATCATATATAATTCCTTTTTAATCATTTAATTAAAATAATGTTTTCAAAACATTTCCTTCAAGATCAATATACCAAAGATCTTCAGGATTTGTGCATATTTAACTTGTTTATGGTATGTGATAAAAAATTAAAGTACTCAAATTTATTAATATAATTATTATGAGTTAGGATAATCACCTAGAATATTATCTTATGTTTTTTAACTTCTATCCAAAATATTTTTTACAATACATAAACTAAGAAGCTAAGACACCACTTATATTAATGCTAGTGAATGTGGTAGTGGGAAACAATGTGGAAGAATATTCTGGATTAATAATACACACCCCTTGACAATAGTAATAAAATTTATAGAATATTTTTTATAATAATATCCAATTTAATAAATAAGGGATAAATCATTTTATAAAATTTTATAAATTATAAATATTCATGATAAAATTTCATACATATATATTACATCATTTCAGATGAATATTAAATAAATTTTACAATAATACATGCTTGAGGACCATAGAGGTTTCGTGTCTTTGGAAACATGGATATATATACAATTGTTACATAAAATATCTACATCATTTTTTATTTAGTTCTTCAAAACTATCACCATTGTTAGACATAACACACTTAAAACCTTTCTCTATACCATGGGGAAGGGAAACATAATAAGGGGTGATCTTAGATGCTCTTTAAGGGTAAACATAAGAGATATCAACAAATTATCATAAGTGAGAATAAGATAAGCATAAGGGTATGATAACATGATATAAACATTATAAAATTGTACCCATCAATTCATATATCATAATCATGAAAGAGGCACAACTTTTTATTAATTAAAAAACACAAGACATAAGGGTGAGGAATAATCAATAGTCAATCATGAGACATGAAAACATATTATAAAAATAATAGATATGTTTTTGGCACGCACATATTCATATAAAATAATTTTCTTACTTAAGGATTACTACCAGGACTATCACATTGGATTGGGTACACTCCCCTTTCCATTATTTCCTTAGTAAATGTTCACTCCCAAGTCTATCTTTTTGGAAATATTACCATAACAAACTGGGTTCACTCTCCATTTTGATTCTTATTATATCATGAGATATCCTTCTTTACATAATGAATTGTAAGAATATAATAGAACCACTCAACCTTGTTTTATAATGTAACCACCCTTCATCAGTTTATAATGGAACCACTAATCACATAATGAAATCCATACACAAGTGTTGCATAATATCATAAAACATTCATCATATAATCTTATCTTAACCCATAAAAATGATAAGAGTTTCATAAAAAAGTAATATTCATAATTATAAATCATATTTATAAATAATAAAGATGGTAACATTGAATCATATCCCTATTAAATCATAATAATGTTATTGATGAAAACACCTTTAAAATATCACTAGAACATTTCTTGAGGAAAATACCCTTTTAATTTGAAACAAATTATTTAGAATCTAAAAATTTCCAAAACTATTAAATAAAAAAATTATTTGAAAATATAAAATGTAAATTATAAATTAATCATTAAATAAAATAGTATTCATGATGGTAGAGAAAGATGTTCATGTAGTGTTTGTTAAGAAAATTCATTTCACATTTTCAGGAAAAATTAAAAAAGCACCATGTTTGGAAAATGATAAGAAAATTAATTTTAATACTTGGTAAATAAATTAAAATATAGAGAAAAATTAATTTAACAGCTATTTTTATAATATTAAAAACATTTTAAAGAAAATACAAACATGGAATTATATATTCCCATCCAAAGAGAGAAATGGAGTCGGTTTTTGTTAAAAATATACTTTCGATATTTTGAGTAATTAAAGAGAGTAATATGAATTTAAAAAATTTAATAAAAAAAATAACCATAGGATAATAAAATAAATAATATTTTGTAGATAGATTTTATATAATTTCATCATCGGAAGTTTTAGATTAATAAATCCTGATAAAAATGAGATTATAACATAAAACCCTCACAACATTAGTAATATTTAAATAAAAAGTAATTAGATGTTTGAAAATAATATGGATATATAAATAAATTGACTTAAATCCTGGATTATGTCAAAATAAATTCTTGGGTATTATATACAACATAGAGATAATAAATTGGGGTATAACTTTAAAACATGTCTTAATGAAGAGAAATTTAGGTGAAAAACCCTTACAACTTTGGTATATTTTGAATCAAATGAAATGTAAATAAAAAAAATGATATGGATATTAAATCATAGTTAATTTAATTTATATTAAAAAATAAATTCATTTGGTAGTAATCACAAAACATAAAATAAATTCAGGTGCACAATATCAAACATGTCTCATGAATTTGAAAATGAGACAAAGAAAACCTTACCATATATTTGAATTGATTTTTAATCAATATAAAATCAAGTATAATAAAATTTTATTTATTATGATTATATAAAATAATCATATTCATATATATAATATAATTATTATCCAATTATATCATCTCAATACCATTTTATTAACAATTCTCTATTAAAGTTGTCATTTTGGGTGTTAATTGCTTCATTTTTCAAGTATATTTTAGTTTAGAAGTTATGATACTTATAATTTGAGTATGGTTACTACCTATACATAATATTAATAATTATATAATTATTATATATAATCTTTATATACATATTTATAACCATTCATATAAAGTAGTGATGAAAAATGAATTACATCACTATATGGAGACGGTAGTTCGTACGTATGCATGAGTGACGTTTCCATTTTTTAATGGATAGAATGAAATAAAAGTAAATAATAATTAAAGTTTAAAAAATAATTATTATAAAATAAATATCATATATAAACATTAAATATATCATAATAACCATCCATGAATGACAATGGTGCAAAATGAGTCATATCACTATGTGGAGGTGGTAGTTTACACTTACGCTTGAGCGATGCTTTCATATCCCATTGGATTGATAAGAGGTGGTAAATGATTGTGAAATAATAATAATAACATATAATTATATTTATTATACTTTATTTATAATTTTTTATGTATACAATAATTTTATAAGAAGTAGAAGAAGTTTTTTAAAGGGCTTGGTTTAGATCTATACCTATTCTTTGAGAGACCTCATTTAGTTTACTCTGTAAGCATTAAAGAATTGATCTTAAGAGAATAAAAAAAGCTCTAGGATGAAGGTAAGGATTACAATAAATATTTTAATTAGTTATTTTTAGAGATATAATTCTCCAATGGTATGAATAATGGATAAGAAGATATTCCCTTTTATAAGTGAGGGGAGGGACACACATGGGATTTTTTAAAAGATTTCAATGATTTAAGGTAAAATTCATGATAAAGTGTCTATAAATTGATATTTATTTGAATATATGACAAGATAATGATAAAATATCTTCAACCAATAATAATTTTATAGGATTGGGTGTAAATAATACCCTTATCTCATGATTTAATCCCCCAAAAAACCTGTTATAATCTTAACTGTGGTAATCTTTTTACTGTTTTTACTATTCACTATGACAAAAAATTAAGTTGAATATATTAAATTATATTAATTATTGTTATTAAAAAATTTGAATACATTTTACCATATTCAATTTATATAAGTAGAATAATTTATTTTTAATTAAGCGTGCACCCATTTTTGAAAAATGAATTTTTAAGCCTAAAATTTAATTTACTTCAATTTATTACCTTGTAAAAAATATTAAGGTGATTTATAACATATTATATTGAATATATAATATATATATTTTCTTAAAATCATTAATCAATAGTAAATTAATTTATCAAGATAAAAACACATTGCGTGCATAATTTTTTTTATAGAGAAAAGTATTTTTAAGCCCAAAAATTAACTTATAATGAAATAAAGTATAATGATGATTACCATATAACTAATTAGAATTATTATAATTAACTAATACTTATGTTAAATTAATATCAAATTAAAAACATAATGGAACATTTTCTAGAAAATAAATGAGATTTTATTTACAAAAATCAGTATTTTTCACTACTCACTAGAAAACAAATCATTGTAAACAATTCTAAAAAATCACTATATGATAACATTTAAATTAATATTTTCAAAATTATATTATTTTTATAACATAAAATTTCTAAAATTTAAATGAATTAATTAAAATTTTCACATGCAAAAATACGATAAAACTATAACGACCCAGAACTCTATCAATGAAATTTCCCTTCTTATGTTTATTTCATATAGTAAATATCACATATAATTTCTTAGATAACATAATACCAACATCATAAATGAGGAATGACTAAAATAAGAGGTATTTCTAGAAGTTAAGAAACCTATACCAATGAAATAGTAACTTGACCTTAGGAATAGTAATATGGCCTTTAGGAATAGTAAATCAACCAAATGAATAGTAACCTCACCTATGTTTATATAAATAAAATTTAGGATTCTTATAAATAAATTTATGATATAATTATATTATAGTGTAATAAATGAATATTTTAAAAATTATTAATTAAGTACTGATATTTTTGTAAGCCATAAATATTTAATTACAATTTTATAATTAATAAAATGATTTAAAATAAAATTTATTTTCATAAAATGTATTCATAAATTAACATTTTTATTTCTTAGGATTTTAGTATAATTTTATGTGACCTTAGTTTATTTTTGAAAGTGTTATAAAATCAGTTATAAATTTAAAACTTTATTTTTTGAGTAAATAATGATTTTGATTAATAATTATAAACTTCATATTTATAAAATTATTTTCATATAATAGAATTCATTTTTTTTGAATTCTACATGTCAAAAAATGGTTAGGGTGAATTTTTGGGATTTTTTTTCAGAAATACTTGAATTCTTAATGAATAGTAAAATATGGTAATTTACAATATAAATACATTATAAGCTAAATACACTATTACTTAAGTCATAGATGATGAAATAAACCTTGGTTATAACTCACATGAACTTATTACTATATTTTGTCATAAGAATCAATACTATTTCTTGTCTTGAGAAAAATAATAAAATAATGAGATATCACCCCTCTCCCCCACTATAAATACCACTCCTCAGCACCACTTCTACTCACACCTATAATCCATTAATCTTGTAAAAAGTATACCAAAATCATCTTTCCTAGTATCTCCCCACATCTATGAGATCTTGATCTTTCCAAAATACCAAAACCCCTTCCCTTAAAGAGGTTTTCAATGAGGATAATTCAAGAGGTAAATTCTCTTCCTTTTTATTTTAATTTCATTTCAATTTATTTTATTTTATTATACTCTATTCACCACATATGTAAAACTTATCATGATAAATCTAGTATCATATATATACTATAGTTATATCATTTTAATGGAATATCCTTCATCAAACTCCTTTCTCTCTCTCTTTTATTTTAAAAACAAAATCATCATTTGGGAGGTGCCAATTTACAAACATCGTGGATGAAGAAATTTTGTTCTTTAATTTCTCTTTTATGTATGGTCATGACAACATTTTTATGTTTGAAATATATTATTAAATATTTATTATATCTTAAGTATGGTTCTAGAACCATTTTATATACATAATTTTAAATAATAGAACAAAACTATTTCATTGTGATAAAAAAACCACTAAAATTAAGATAAATGATTATCATTAACAAGTTATCTAATGATTCATCATCATATATGGAACAAAAATAATAAATAATACCAATTTAACTTCTCTTTTTTTATTAATAACATTCAATTTCAATTATATATAATTATACCCATTTTACATGAACTTCATTACTCATATATAAGTATACTAATCATTAAAACCAAGGAATGGATGATCATGAGAAATAAAATTATATCTTATAACTCATCAGAAAGTTCATAACTTAACTTAATAAAATAATAATAAATAAAATACATTTAGATTAGGTTCTGAATTAATTATTTAATGGACTTAATTTCATTATCCAAGATTGTAAGGTCAAGTGCATAACACATTCAGACATAAGGTAAGGGTTTTCTTCTGAAACCTCCATTTTCATTCAGGTTATGCATCCTTCATCTATAAACCAATTTAATTATTTATTATTTTTATATAATTCTTATAAATTTTGTTTATAAATTCCAAACTCATGTTTGAAAATTATTTCATATTTCATTTCTAAGAAATACAAGTTTTTTTAAGGTACCCTTTTTAATTATTCTTGATACGCAAGTCCGATTAGAGGGAATGTCTCTATTTCATAGCCATTTTCAAGTACCATACCTAATCTGTTTTAAGACACCATTATTTTTGTAAAATCACTAATTTTTTCCTGCAAAAAGTATAATTTTTTCATTACTTGTTTTATACAAATAATTATGACAAATAAAAAGGATTTTCCCAAAAGAACTATTATTGGAAAAGTAAAAGGGGTATTTATCTCAAGAATTCATTGATGGTTTTATTGGAGTATTTTTAGCTATTTCAATAATTCTATTGAATTTTATGCTTTATTGAGATTGATATGTTATTATTGTAATCTAATATATGTTATTAAATGGTTTATAATAGGTCTGACTATGGATGTGCTATCTTGATACCATTCACCATGTTACTCAGATTGGTATTTGATTATGATTTCAGATTAGGAAAAGTTATTTACATTTCATATGTTCATATTGTTTATGTTTATTCCCATTCATATGAGGAATGAATTTGACTTATCAAGTGATGTGTGGGGACCTCTATATCCCCTTGATGCATCGTAGGTCTCATGTGAAAAACTAGTCTGGTTTTTTACCCATTATATATATTGTATTGGACAAGGTCTTGATGATATGATTATGATCTATGGCATTATGAATTCCCTCATTATGAAACTAGTAATTTATTTTCCATGTGATTATTTGACTAGTATAATATCCATGGTTATGTTTTATTATAGCATTATCATTTTTTCATTCCTGCCATTTTATGATCAAGATTATTTTTTAATGGCATGTGTATTTTTAGTTATTCACCATGCTTTATATTTATGCTTCCGCTGTATTACTTACCCTTAATGAGCATCTGATATCACCCCTTTATTATGTTTTATTTTTCCCTAGGATATGAAGATGTATATAATAAATTACTTGTGAGGATAATCTAAAAGTTTATTAGTGTTTCCAATATAGTTATTATATTTCACTTCATTTCAAGTTGTAATGAAAATATTATGTATGTATCTATTTTTTCAATGCTACTTAACTATTCATTCCTTTGGGATATGACTTAGTTGCCTTTTATAGCAATGCATTAATATAAAGCACCATCTCTAGGAAATTGGGGTTGCGGTCTTTACAGTTGGTACCAGATGAGGTTTAGTAGAAACCATGGAAACTAGATTTAGAAAATGTAAATTATGGAACATAGACCTAAGATAGACTTTGAGGATAAGAATATAAGAACATTATAAAATGTTATTAAAGTATATATTATGTGAGTCTTCCTATAAATCTATCCCTGTCTGGATACTGCAAGTGGATGTGTTTCTGGCACAAATATACTTAGGGGTAACAACTCTAAAAAGGTGTCCTATGCCTGTTTCAGGGTAACATGGTACACAAAAAACGGACCTTACTGTGCACCTAGTTTAACCCTCCCAATGGATATGATTAGGATAAGTCACATTTTATTTACAAAACATTATAAAGTATTTAAAAGTAAATATTTCCCCAAGGAAAACATGTTTATGATTATGAGATTAGATATGAATAAAACTTCAATTTATTTTAATTATTTTTCTATTTTGAAAATATAAATTATGATTCATAACCTAATATAGTGTATGCCATTATTTAGAAATGGATCCTAGTGGAATTAATGTAAACCATATCAAAAAATTTATCCCGTGTAGGGATTTTTTTTATAAGAAAGATAATGATGTTGGTATAGGATCTGATACTGGTGATGAGCAACTTATAACTATACTAGGACAACTACCTTAGGTTATAAACAATAACCTTTCCCATATGGAGAATACTAATCCACAAATTTGAGGAGAAATGTTAGACCGCTTTATGTGAAAATAACCTTTATCCTTCAATGGGACTACAATCCCATTTTTAACTGAGTAGTGGATAAGTTCCTTAGAGAAGTTATTTTGTCGCTTTGGGAAGTAATAAAAGAGAGAAGGTTTTTAAGGTAGTTTATCATCTATTGGGAGATGTGGATCAATGGTGGTCACTAATCCAAAACACAAAAGAGGAGTAAGAAATTAAAAGTATGAAATTGATATATTTTATGAAAATTTTCCTATAAAAATATTTTCCTCACGAAAAATGAGATGATATGGAAATCTAATTCTTGAATCTTAGGAAATAAGAGGATGAGAATGTTTCCAAGTATGAATATAAATTTTCAATGTTATCACAGCATTCCACTGACTACATATGTAATCCAAGGAGAAATATTGATTTATTATTTGATGTTTTAAAAACATTCTTTAAAAGGGAACTAGTCTCTCAAAATTTCTCATCGTATGAAGATATAGTATCATGTGCTATTAAGATAGAAAAAGAACTCCCTATGTCATATGAATTCAATGTAAATTAAGATAATAAAAGGGTTTATGAACACTCTGGAGAAGGAAATAAGTAAAAGGGGAATAATGTAAGAGAATATTTTCCATCGTGTAATAATTGTGGGAAGAAAGACCCTGACACTTTTCTAAAGGGTATGTGTGTTTGTTACAAGTGTGGAGAAAAATTCCACCAAGACCATGATTGCAAGGGAAAGAAAAAATATACCAATGTTTCAATGATACAATTAAAAATATATAGAAAATTATAAAAATTATTGTCATAGGCATCATGGAAACTTTCCCCAAAGTAGGGCAAGAGAGAAAGACCAGTCTTATATGGTCACTAATGCTAAGGTTAAAGTTCTTAATGATGTGGTGGCAGGTACTTTAATAGTTTACTAAAACATAGCCAATGATTTATTTGATTCTAGATCATCCAATTCTTTTACATATTCCCAGTTTCCAAGAAAATTAGATATTTATAATTTTTTTTAATAAAGTAGTTGTTAGTCCAAATTCTTAAGGGAAGTATCATT
The DNA here is from genome assembly GCA_963277665.1 of Viscum album. Taxonomy (NCBI): domain Eukaryota; kingdom Viridiplantae; phylum Streptophyta; class Magnoliopsida; order Santalales; family Viscaceae; genus Viscum; species Viscum album. Next base: position 913,080,814 of record OY728126.1, read on the forward strand.
GTAATAAAGATGCGTCAATCAGGACCCTTTATGACACATAAACATGCTGTAGTTGCTGACCTTATCGTCATACCTATGATTGACTTTGATACAATTCATGGTATGGATTGGATTTAAAATTATGATTTGAAAATATATTGAAATAATAAGAAAGTTACAATTTTTAAGAATGATATAGAGTCCCTTATATTTATAGAATAAACCTCACTATCTGATTCTTATCTAGATCCACCCCCAGTAGCTCTACTAAATTAAATTCTTAGGGAGAAAGAGAAAGCAATATCTACGGGTGAGGAAAGAAATATTCAAATTGAGGATGTACCTATTGTGAAATAATACATTGATGTATTTCTAGAGGGTTTATCTAGACATCCTTCGGAGTAGGAAATTGAGTTCTCTATTAATTTAATTCATGGTGAAAGGCCTATATTAAAGACTCCTTACAGAATGACCACAATAGAATTAGTGAAGATAATAAAACAACTAGAGGAATTGAGTGATAAAGTATTTATCCTACCAAGTGTTTATCCATGGGGATCCCCTATTCTCTTTTTCAAGAAGAAAGATGGATCCATGAGGCTAGGTATTGACTATAGAGAAATCAATACTATTACGATAAAGAACAAGTATCCTATTCCACGCATTGATGATTTATTTGATCAAATTCATTGATCCCAATATTATTCGAATATTGATATTTGATTTGGATATCATCAGTTGTGTGTCAATAAATATGATATTCCCAAGACAACATTTCGAACCAGGTATGGGCATTATGAGTTTATAGTAATGCCTTTTGGACTGACTAATTCACCCTCTGTTTTGATGGATTTAATGAATAGGGTTTTCCAGAAATATCTCGATGATTTTTTGTGTGGTATTTATCGATGATATTTTGGTATACTAAAAAATATATGAAGATAATGAGAACCACTTAAGAATTATTCTAAAGACTCTTAGAAGAAATGAGTTATATGGAAAGTTTAACAAGTTTGATTTATGGCATCAAATAGTTTCTTTTCTTGGCCATATTATCTCTAAGGATGGAATCTTAGTTGATCCTGTGAAGAAAATGGAAGTTTAGGAATGATCTACACCAATGAACATAATTGAGGTACACAGTTTTATTGATTTAGAAGGTTATTATCAATGCTTTGTTTAAAAATTTGTCTAGTTATCTAACCTATTAACTAAGTTCATACATAAAGGGTTTAAGTTTGAATAGAAAAAAGAATGGAAATAATGTTTTGAATAATTGAATAGGAGATTAATGAATGATCTGATCTTGAATCTACCATTAAGAAATGGTGGATTTGTTATTTATAGTGATGCATCAAAGAAATAACTTGGTTGTGTCCTTATGTATATAGAATTATAGAGTTATTTCCTATACATCAAGTAAGTTAAAAACTCATGAACAGAACTATCGAAATCATGATCTTGAGTTATCATCTGTAATATTTTCTCTAAAGATATGGTGACACTATCTCTATGGTGAAAGATGTGAGATATATATAGATCATAAGAGTTTGAAAAATATCTTCTCATAGAAAGAACTCAACTTGAGGAAAAGGCAATGACTCAAGCAACTCTAGGATTATGATTGTTCAATACATTACCACCTAGGGAAGGAGAATAATATAATGGATGCATTGAGTAGGAAGTATCACGAAGTTATGAACAAAATGAGTATTGACAAGGACCCTGTGTACATGGATCTATAAAAGATAGATATGAGAATTATCAAGGAAGGTGAAACATCATTACTTTTTTAACTGGTTTCCCAACAATATTTATTAGAAAAAAATAATATTTCTTAGTGTGATAATGATAATATTTAAAATAAAACTAAAACTATGAATGATGGGAAGTTTCCAGACTTCATGTGTGAGGATGGAATTCTGAAATTTGGGCGGAATATATTTCTTCCTTATATACCTGAGCTAAAACAATAAGAAATTTTACGTACGACCATGGTTTGGAACCATGGCCGTAGACTCTCTAACCATGGAAATATCCTATTTCCATAGTTTTTATTAACCATGGTGGCTATCGTCATAGCAGTAGGGGCATCCTATCACCACTGTTTTAACCATGGTCGTAGGCGCCTAGTGCCATGGTTTTAACCGTGCCATAGGCATTAATTTCCACATTTCTAACCATGGATTTATGGACCTATGACCACGGTTAAACCATGGTACTAGGATCTTATGGCCACATTTAAAACCATGGATGTATGATCCCTATATCCACAGTTAAAATCATGGCCGTAGGTTTCTTTAATTTGAAAAAAAAGTAGAAACCACCAGCAGTATATATCTAAAAAAATAGTAGAAACCACCTACAGTATACAAATACATCATACACATACACCTACAAAAAATTCCAAAAACCATTACATCATCTCATTTCCACAAAAATAAAAAAACAACTAATACATTTAAAATTGAAATTTTATAAACAATGAAAACAAAATTATAGATACAAAAACTGTCAATAATGTCACTCCAAAATGTCATCTAAATCCTCCTCATCATTAGAATTAATATAAACAACATCAACATGTGTACCATCAATAACCGCATCACCACCACCACTAATAGCAGCATCACCACCACCACCAATAGTAGTATCATCATTATCATCACCATCAGTAGCATCTTCAGCCTCTACACCATCAGTAGCCTCTCTACCAGTATCTTCAGCTACACAATCATCACCATCCTATACATCAAGAACAAAATCAATAAACATCCATACACTATTGCGTACTCTCTAGAGGAAGTGAAGAGAATATAGCTGATATCAACTTGAAAAATTGTTCATTTTATTTTTTCCGCATCTTTTGAGACTCTTTTATAACTTCTTTCTTTTCTGTCTCAATGGAATCCTGTAATTGTTCTTTAGTAACCATTCCTGATATATTTCTAAAATATTCAATACCTGATGACCACTATTTAGATGACACATTTTTTTTTCGAGTTTACAATGAACTCAGCCACTGTGCTCATTTCCAAGAACATGATGTAAATAATATTTTGGTCCAAATGTGTCCAGTTTCTTTTCCATTAGAGCTTGAAGAGCATCCTATAAAATGGAATTACTATTTTAGTAGATAATAAAAAAAATATAAAACATGAATGTATTCAAGCAAGAGTTAATTTATTTGATCAAGAGGTAATTTATTCAAGACTCGATAAACACAATTTTCTAGTAGCATCCTATTTCCAAGATTTTTACTCTTCATATATAATTTTCATTTAATATTGATGACATTATTTGACTATTGTGTGACTCTTCAGATATTACAACTAACCTGGGAGAAGGTAGGTTAGGATAGATTTAATCCTTAATTTTTGAAACTCTTATTATAAGGCATACATTTAGGGTAGAGTAGTGTGTGACCATGTATTCAATAGTTGTTACACCAATATTGACTACTCTCATTCACTCATTCAAGGCATCATTAATTTTTTACTTATAGACACAAAGGTAGTGAAAGTATTATCTAGCAAGTAATAATCATTTTTTATTTTGATTCAATGTCTTTATTTAAACTATAGAGTAAAAATAAAGCAAAAGAACTTTATTCTATAAGCTATTGGAAATATTCATGGGATGTTCCCGATCTTCCTTTAGAACCCCTGGCATTATTACCTTTAGCCTGAATACTGGGATGGATTTCATTGAAGAATAAAAAATCAATATCCTTCTTTTATTCAATAACATCTAGAAAGGAAATATGGAATGATAATATTCAATGCATACCTAAGCTAATAATACATGACCTCATCTACTATAACTGTATGATATATGAACTGATGAGTGATAATGCGAGGAGAATAAGCATAAATTACATTTCCAAAGTCATATATATACTATCATTTATCACTTAAGGCTTGGTGAAAGAGAAGAAACAATATAATAATGTTTTCATAGTAAAATCAAATCATTCATATAATTTCTATTGAACCAATTTGAATGCAGGACACCATATGAGCTGAATTATAGATGGCCACAACACCACCATGGATGGAACACTTTTTATTTTTAAAAGAAACTACATTACGGGCTGCCAAAAATTATCCATAGTAGTAGCATCAAATGTGAGTAGAATATTGTGAACCTACCGGCTTTGAACTAGTTATAAAATAAATTTTATCATGTCTGTCACAATATAGTCAAGGCACAACTTGATTTGGAACAAGGTATAGAAATAAACCCAAAGCATGGACGCATACCTGCACTACACAAAGAGATGCAGTTCAGTTTCTTCAACCCGTAGGTAGAGGTTGTAGCCCGAGACAATATGTAGAACATCCCTTTTAAGCTAACCATGTAGGGGCATCTTGTATTTCCATAGCATATATAATAGTAGATGATTTGATGGGGAAAAAATATCTCCTAAAATTAGTGATCCAGGATGTAGTAATGTTTTTTTATAATTTCTTGTGCCAGTAAAAGTCCCTAATAGTGATCTTTCTAACCAAATTTGATTTTCAGATGAGTGTGTCAACATCAATGAAAGAGTATCTCTTAATTTTCATAATGAGACAAACTCATCAATCCTCTGATAAAATTCCGAAATGGACATGTGTTTTTTATCATGTGAGGGTGAGACCATTTGATTTAGTGGTATTTACATCCATTTAGTGATCCAACAATTCATGTTGGATCTATTTGAAACATCCCATTTCGAGCTAGACATTAAATCATTAAAGAAGGATTTGATAGTAGGCCAAATTGAGGATGAGATATAGAATAAGAAACAACTGCATAGCTTTTGAGTTAATCTATCACTCAATAAGTACAATACTCCATTATACGAGGTGATTAAATTCCAGGTGAATTTTTCAAGGAGTGCCTTGTTAAATTTTCTAAGATCCTTAATACCCAATCCAACCATGTCAATCGGTTTGGTGCAATCTTTCAAAGCCTTGGAGACCAACTTCTTCTCATTAATGCATCCAGTCCAAACAAAGTTTCTAATTTTTTCTTCCTGGGTTTTGATAATATAAGTGGACCATTTATAAATGGATAAGGCATGAACAAACATCGAATCGATGACATAATTTACTAGGTAGACCCTTCTGGATTGGGATATCCATTTCCCTTTCTTGATAGCCAATTGACTAGTGATATTAGCCAAGATTCTTTCTATGTAGAAGCTTATAGCCTTCCTCTAGAAAAGAGGGAAACCAAGGTAAAGGAAGGGTAAGGATCCTCTTTTTACACCAAGAGACTAGTTGGATAGAGTGTATTTGAGGGATGATGGGATATTCCATGATATTTTTTCTCCCATATTTTACTAGTTCTTCCAAATTATTCCTGATGATATATCTATATTTCTACAAGTGGATGAGAATGAGTTTATAATCAATATTATTTTAGGTACAGAGCCTATATCCCATATGATATATATAATGGATACTACAGAGCTTCATGTGATAAAGTATTAACATGAGGATTTATAGGTAAAGGGTTTATTCAACCAAGAATTCTCATTGCAGTGCTCCTATATAGTTTCCCAATAAGGAAGACTAATTACTATAGTTATGTTTATATTTATATAGTTTTAACCTGGTGATGGTTAAGAATATGTATCCCCTTCACTGTATCGATTAAATGTTTGGTAGGATCAAAGTTTTTCTCAAATATTGATCTAAGGTCTTGATATCATAAATTGATAGTGAGTCCTTTTATATTATTTATACTAATTTTAAGAGTTAGTATAACATATATTAGTATATTAGGATTCTGTTTTGGTTTAAAAATATATTATTCGTGGTTATGGACCTTTTTGAGAGTCTAAATATTCCTTAAACCTCCATAAAGAATCATGATTATGTGATCAGTATAAAAGAAATGAGAAGGTTTCTTAAACACTATTCTAGATTTAATGGATTTCAGATGTCCTTTTTAAACCTTATCAAGAATTTATCTGGTTAAATTATCATTAGTAATACTAAAGAGAGTGGTAGATAATGTATTTTTTTAAAGGTTGGGGCCGAAGCCTCATTTTTATTTTTAAAGAAAAGCAAAGACCTCTTTAACTGGGTAGAGGGAGACCCATTACATAGCCCGTAGGGCCAGGGGAAATTTATCCCATTACATAGCCCGTAGGCCCAAATTTTAGGCCCAAGACCCATTCTATGAATAGTACTGCTACAGTACCCACGCTGATACAGTACCACACAGTACCCACCGCTGCTACAGTTCCCCTGCCGCCGCTACAGTGCCGCCATTGAAATAGTATCTCGGCTGCTATAGTAGCGCTACAGTGATGCTACAGTACCTGCGCCCCATGGGTTTTGAACCCCCATTTTTTCATTTAGAATTATGGGGTGCTTACCACTAAGCTAAACCCCAACTACAATAGATAATGTATTTTACTATATAATACCATACAAATAAGTGATATATTTGAATAAAGAATTCTCATTCCCTATGAGGAAAATACAACTCATATCATTTTTAAAAACCCTTTTTATTGATGTGGTAACTTACTTCCTCACATGTTAACCATGGTCTTTTAGTGTAATCAAAACATGGGAATCAAATCAATCCACTGTCTAAACCATTCTTGAATGAAAAATCCATAAAATATTCCAACTCCTTTTGAAACTCATCAATGATCCGATCAACATTATACATCTAGCTTCTATTCATTCTAATATGAATAAAAAAATATTTAGTAAAATTTTTGATTAAAAAATAACAACATTGAAACTCATTCATTCTTAAGAAAAGTAGTATATGGACTCATTCACAGGCTTCTATTCCTTACATGATTCTCGAGAAACATAAGTAAATGTTCAAGATTAATGAATCAACTATAACATTATTATTTAATAAAGTGTATGAGATCTCTAAATAATAATCATATAATAACTATACCCATACCCACTAATTAATATTTATGTCTTGTTAAGAGAATACATAATGAAATATCTTACTATCAATTATTAAACCATGATAGATCAACCTTGGGTTTCTAGAAAGTTCCTAGATTTATAGATATTGGTAAATATTAGAAATGAATAAATCACAATCCTCAGTGATTTACATTATCTAAAAATAAGATACTAAAATACATGAGATAAAATTGGAGGTAACATTTTATATCCTAATGAAAATATAATAATACGTACAAAGGGTATCATTCTTAGAAACTTATATAGTAGAAAAGGATTAAAATGTTGGATTGGTGTGCAATGCATCATATTAGAATGATACAATTAAAGTGTTCCATGGGGTTTATATATTAAGGATGGTTTTTCTAATAATATTGTGTTGTAATACATGTATAAGATAGGGGATGGTGTGCAGGGAGGGGGAGGGGCTAGGAAGGGGGAGGGGGGTATGGGGAGGGGCTGGGAAAGTGGGAGGGGGAGGGGGAGGAATTGGGCAAGGGGAGGGGGATGGTGGGGGGAGGGGGAGGAGATGGGTAGGGGGAGGGGGAGGGGGAGGGGCTAGGCAAGGGGGAGGGTTGGGCTGGGCAGGGGGAGGGGCTGGTGGGGGGGAGGGCTGGGCAGGGTGGAGGGGGATGGTGGGGTGGAGGGGGAGGGGGAGGGGGAGGGGATGGGTAGGGGGGATGGGGCTAGTGGGGTGGAGTGGGAGGGGCTGGGAAGGGGAGAGGGGGAGAAGCTAGGCAGGGGGTATGGGGATGGTTGTGGGAAGGGGAAGGGGTTCCATCGCGAAATAGGTAAGGAAAGGGGAAGGGGTTCAATTGTGATAGAGGCAGGGAAAGGGGAAGGCAGAAGGGGTTTGATCGCGAGAGGCAGGGTTCGATCGTGAGAGAGAAGAAAAGTTTATTTGGAGTTTTTGAAGATGAGTTTAGGTGAGTTGAATAAGTTATATGTTTTATTAAATATTTCTATAAATTATATTTGGAAGATAAAAGTTGTCTAAGTCCTGAAAATTTCAGGACTACTTATGGTAATCTCATAAAAATTATATAGTTTTTGTAAGTCTTGTTGTGATTTCATAAACTCCAGTGGTAGATGTGTGGAAATAGGAGAACTAAAGTAAATAAATTGAGCTATATTCTATTATTTCAAGAAATAAATAGAGCTAGGATAGACAAGTAGAAACTAACAACATATTTACCTAATAAATGCATGGAGCTATCGACCCATGAACCCTTCACCCCCAACACCCCTAACCCCCAACCCCCTTAACCCCTTCACCCTAGCTTCTAGCCCCCTTTACCCCTACCCCCAGCCCCCACCCTTCACCCAAATCCCCCCCCACTTTCACCATCACTTCCCCCACCCTTCATCCCAAATCCCTTGAACCACACCTCTTTCACCCCCACTACCCCCTGAACACTCACCCCCACTTCCCAACCCCCACCTACCCCCACCTACACCCCTCACCCCCACTACCCCCACCTGCCCCCCCACGCACTAACCCCCCCACTGCACAATCCCCCCACCTGTACCCCCCACCCGCACCACCCCACCAGCAAACTACCCCCACTCACCCCATTTCTCCCCCACCCAAACTCCTTTAAACCACCCCCACTGTCCCCACCCTTCACCCCAAATCCCCCTACACTTTCACCACCACTGCCCCCACCCTTCACCCCCAATCCCTTAAACCACCCCTTTCACCCCCACTGCCCCACTACCCCCACTACCCCCACTTCCCCCACCTTCACACTACACCCCCACCCTTTAACCCAAATCCTTTGACCCCCATTCACCCCCACTTCCCCCACCCCAACTCCTTTGACCCCCCACTTTGACCCCCACTACCCCCCTTCTCACCCCAACTCCTTTGAACCGGCCCCTTTTCACCCCCACTGACCCCCTGCACATTGCCCCCACCCTTCCACAACCAAGGTTATTTCATTCGTGAATATTTATATTCAATATTAAATGCATTCAAAATATTGATGAGTGAAAATAGAAAGAATTTCAAGATTGAAGAAGAAAGAATCCATGATCGTGTCACTATATTATGCATGTATTAATCTATACATAATGATTTTAAGGCACACATCATGGATTGATAAAGGATGAAGATCACATTATTTCTTCATGTCTAAATGATATTATTACATACAGTTATTAGATGGTTATGAATATATAGAGTGAGAAATTATAGATCCTATAATTCAGGGATATTTGAATCCAAAATATTCATTTGGTTTAGTGAATGATGAAAAAGAAGAAATTAGTGTTGTTATATTTTATATATATTCATGTAGTCTAAAATAGAGACATGTGAAAGTTTGAAACTATTATTCAAGATATAATAATTTATATAAACTATGTAAAACAGTGATAATACCCAAAACAAATGGTTATAAAGATATGAAGTGGGAAATTATAGATCCATTAATTTGGGGATATTTGAATCCAAATTATTCATGTGGTTTAGTGAATGATAAAAAATAAGAAATTGATGCTGCTATATTTGATATATATTCAAGTAGTTCTAAATATAGACCATTGGAAGCTTGACACTCTTATTCAAGAGAGAAGAATTTCTATACACTATTTAAAAGAGTGATAAGACCCAACATAGTTTCGATTCCAAAGAACCACTATGTATCAAAGTTAAAAAGAATAGGAAGATCTAGTGCTCCTTGTGTTGAAAAAAAAGGATAAAAACTGGAAAGAGGTAGAATAAGAAGCAACCAATTATCTCATGAAGTTTATAAGAAGAAGAGATATGTGCCCCTAGTTCATAGATGAAAGAAGGGGAGAGATGAAGAGTTATGTGTATTTCAGTTTATATAGGAAAAAATATAAAGAAGATTTTATAGAATATCAGTTTGATACTATGAAGAAGAAGATATTTTATATAGTGATATGCATAAATATAAAATAAGTGACTTTCTATTATGCAATGGAAGAAGAAGAAGAAAGGAGTAGTACATGAACAATAAGGAAGTATTCTAAATTGGTGTTACAATATTTTGTTGTTACCCCTATATTTATTATAAAGGCATGAAATGTACCTGAGTGTGGGAAATAGTAAATAAGTGTGTAGTATACACACTCTATACTGTCAGGAGACTATATTTTAAAACTCAGAGGGATTTACTAATGGGTTTTGTGACCTCAGGTGTTACCAAATCACACTAAGGATTAGACTTATCATACTGAGAGGTGAAACTTATAAATTAATATGCCACATGTGTGTGTGTTTTTTATTATGATATAATAAATAATGGAGGAGGAAAAAGAGAATAAAATAACTACTCACCTAATAATGATAAAGGTAAAAATAAAAGGGATAAAAATTTAAAAGTACAAAAAAGGTAATTAAAATTCACCAAAATCAATTCAACCCCCACTCAATGTGGTTCACATCCCAACCAGTCCCCTTTAGTTGGTATTAGAGATAAATTCACCTTTTATTGGATTATCTAGATTTGAAGTTGTTCTATTTTAAATATTTAAAGTTTTTATTCCTAATCTATAATGAAGTTTAATTTTAGTAAAGATTTATCTATCTTAGATTCGAATTCTATTTCTACCAAGACTAATATAAACAGAAGAAAACAACAGAAAAAAGGATAAAGAAGTTATCCCTCTTTAAAAAATAAGAATAAAGACTATTTTCTATATTATAAGATACTAAAGAAGCTATACCTATCTTAGAAGGTGAATAAAGAGTGGATGAGATAACTACCAAGGTGTTGGACAATCCTACAACCTTTATTGATTCAAGGGATCCATGTGAAAATGAGGTAAATGAATAATATTTCTCAAAATATCCCAATGAAATTACAAGAATAATTGGGATTTATTATACATTTTCTGATTCACAAGATATATCTTTTATAACATTAAAATATATGCTGTATTTTTTTCTCAAAGAAATTATTACTTTTATTTGTGAATTTTTTGAAATTCAGTAGGAAGAGATCACCCAGTTTAAAGGTGAGGAAAATATTTTAGATAAATATTTAAGATAAAGATCTCTAATATGCATAAATATATCTAAAAAAGTTAATTTCAAAGAATATATGAATTTTGATCTTAAAGAAATATACTCTAAATTTTAATAAGAGTGGATCAAAACCATCCATGAAAATGATGATCTCACTGAACAATTTGAGAATAAATTTGATGAATTTGAAGAAGATATTTCCACCAAGAATTCTCAACTTGATTTCAAGGCCAAAATAATCAAGGATTATGACACTTTGTTAAATAAGAAGATAAAAAACTCATGATGAAGAAGTTGGAAGAATGAGAAAAGACTATGAAAATAAATTGTAATTAATTAAAGACCCGAAGAATTCTCTCAATATGAAGTGTCTAGAATTGAAAAAAACCGGAAAATATAAAAATGACACCTATAGAGTTTTCATAGTTTAAAATTAAAGAATATACTGGAACAAATTGTTCTAATGAAGAAACTGGTGTTTAATAAATTCCATTATATTGAAATAAGATCATTGTGTCATCTAATTGTAATTCTCAAGTAGACCTAAATAAAAAGGTGTCATCTATACCATAATGTAATGATTTTTCTAAATCTACTTTCATAGAGGAATGAGTGTGGAATCTTGTTCTGTAAGAATAACCCAACTAGTGATAAAAGAATCCCAAAAACAACATGCTCTAAAATTTAGAAATTATAAACTACATGTTGTAAAAAATTGAAGATTTAGGTTTGTTGGAAAATGATGGTAGTGTAACAGGTTTGGGAATTTTTCATTGGATTGTCTGTAAAATCCATCAATACTTGAAGCAAAAAGGAAGAAAATTTCAAGGGATTTATTCTAGAGAAAAAGAAACATCCAAAGTTTTAAAAGTATCTGTCTACATCAAACCGATTTGGAAATCATAAAGAAATATATGATGTTTTCAATGGTTGTGGTCACATAAGTGATTCATGTTCATATCTAACTTATAAATTCTTTAAATTTTAGAAATAAAAAGTATACTGCACAAAACAATTAAAAACAGATTAATAATTCTTGAATAGTAAATAAAAACATAATAATTCCAGAATAGTAAATAGATAATAGAATAGTAAATAGATTAAAACATGAATATCAAGATACCAGATTAATCATGATAATGAGTATGAAATATAAACCATGAAATTCTAGTGAATAATAGTTGATCGGATACTAGTAAAAAATCAGGAGCCTCAAAATAGTTTATAATAAACACAAACATCTCAGGTGAACTCCTCCTATAATTGAAAACTCCTGAATCAGAATGAATACTGTAAAAAATATTCAAAGAAGCCACAAAACAAAAATGCATTGAAACAAAAAAAATGAATACTTCAAACTAGGATCTAGAAAAAAAAATCACCTGACAAATGAAAACATAATAAATACTAAAAAGCCCTCCTAAAAATAGAAGGGATCCACTAAATAGGTTAACAATACTGAAAATAGAAGGAATAATGTAAACGGGTGTCATAAAACAGAATGGATTAAAATGGTTCAGCCAATGCACCAAATGGAGGAGTAACGCCTGAAGAAGGGTATGGAGGAGGGGAGGAATGCTTCAGCCGATGAATCGAATAGAGGAGGAATGGTTGAAGAAGGGTATGGAAGAAGGGAGGAATGAGAGAGGGATAGAGGAACCATGAATGGAGATGCAGGTGAGGGAAGGAGGAACCTTGAATGGAGAGGCCACAAATGGAGAATCCACATTGCGAATGAAGGAACCGTAGTGTGGGATGGAGGAACCGAAGCTAGCGAGGAAGAATGAGAGAGAAGTCGTCAGTTAGGCAACGATCAGACTAAATCCGTGAGGAAGAGAAGAAGGGTTTAGAGGGCGAGTCGGTGAGAAAGAGAGGAAATCCATGAGGGAGGATGAATTTTTGTGGTATATCTCATCTAAATCTACCATTTTTAATAATTATGGGGGTATCTTAGGCTGTAGCCACATTTTTTTAAATCGTGGCTATATTAGTGTGGCTATATCCTTAATTTATAGTAGTGTAAAAAGGGAGTTATTGGATGATTCCTATAACTCAAATTTCTCTATACACCATGGTAGCACTAAGATGTTTAGAGATCAGAAAGAACATTTATGGTGGTATAATATGAAGTGGGAAATTTCTGATTATATATCCAGATGTTTAGTCTATCAACAGGTGAAGGCTAAAAGACAACATCCTAGAGGTGTCATGGAACCCCGCCCCATTACTACATGGAAATGGGATGACATCACTATGGATTTTTTCATTGAATTACCAAAAACCCTAAGAAAGAATGATGAAATATGGGTGATTGTTGATCGAATTACCAAATATGCATATTTACTCACTATAAGGGAAGATTTTCCACCGTAATGCATTTCACGACTTTATATTAATGAAGTTGAAATACTTCATAGAGCACATCTTTAAATTGTGTCTAATCCTCATACATGATTTACATCAAAATTCTGAAAAATTATATCAAATGATTTGGATACTGAGCTTCATTTGGGTACTACTTATCACCCTCAAACTAACGGGCAATCAGAATGAACGATCCAAACTTTAAAAGACATTTTTAGATCATGCTCACTTGACTTTCAAGGTATGTGGGATCAGTATTTACCTTTGGTGGAGTTTCCCTACAATAATAGTTTCCATTAAAGTATTCAAATGGCACCATATAAAGAATTTTATGGAAAGAGATGTTGTACACCAACCTATTGGGATGAAATTGGAGAAAAAAGCTTGCAGGCCTAGTGATTGTAGAGGAAACAATAGCGAAGATAAAGAATATTCAAATATATATCAAAGTAGACCAAAGCAGAAAAAAGATCTATGCCGATAGTCAAAGGAAGGATTTGTCATTTCAAGTGTTAGATCACGTTTTCTTGAAAGTATCTCCAAGGAAGGGTGTTATAAGATTTAAGAAAAAAGGGAAACTAAGACCTAGGTACATTAGTCCTTTTGAAATACTAGAGAGAATTGGATCTATAGTGTATCATTTGGAAATTACTCATAGACTTTCTGAGGTACACAATGTAATATATATCTCCTTGTTAAGGAAATACATGTTTGACCCAACATAGGTCCTCACTTCTAAAGGAATAGAATTGGAACCTGACTTATCTTACTATGAAGCTACTATCTGGATTTCAGACACTAAAACATAGGTGTTGAGAAATCAGATGAATTGGCTAGTAAAGGTACTTTGGAAAAATCATAAAATTGAAGAGGCGACTTGGGATCTTAAGGATCATATGATGAAGAACGACCAAAATCTTTTTATGGGGTGACAATCTAGGAATTTTGAGGATGAAATTTTTGTAGGAGGGAAACCAAAACTCTATCAATGAATTCTACCTTGTTATATTTATTTCATATATTATAGATCACATAAAATTACATAGAGAACATAATAATAATATAAAAAAATGAATGAATGAAATAATAGGTAATTCTATAATATAAGAAACCTATACTGATGAAATAGTAACTTGACCTTAGGAATAATAAAATAATACTTATGAATAGTAAATCATCTGAATAAATAGTAACTTCACCCATTTTTTTATAAATAAAATTGAGGCATATTATAAATGAAATTATGATATAATTATATCATAATGTAAGAAAATGAATATTTTAAAAATTATTAATTAAGTGCTGGTATTTTTGTATGTCATAAATATTTAATTACAATTTTATAATTAATAAAATTATTTGAAAAAAAATTAATTTTCATAAAATGTATTCATAAATTAACATTTTTATGTCTTATGATTTTATGATAATTTTATGAGACCTTAGTTAATTTTTGAAAGTGTTATAAAAACATTTATAAATTTAAAACTATTTTTTCGAGTAAATAATGATTTTAATTAAAAATTAAATTTATAATATTTATAAAATTATTTTCATAAAATTAAGTTTATTTTTTAATTCTACACATCAAAAAAAATTTAGGTTGAATTTTTGGGATTTTTCTGAATAACTTGAATTTTTAGGGAATAGTAAAATACAGATTTACAGTATAAATACATTATAAGCTAAATAAAAAATACCTTGAGTCATGGATGATGTAGAAACCTTGGTTCAAACTCATATGCACTTATTAATATATTTGGTCACAAGAATCAACACTATTTATTATCTTGAGAAAAATAATAAAATAAGGAATACAGTAATGAGAAATCACCCCTCTTCTCCACTATAAATACCACCCTCACCACCACTTATCCTCACACATATAAGCCTTAAGTCCTTTCAAAATTCTTCCCAAATACACTTCCCTAGTCTCTTACCACGTTTAGGAGCAATTTTTCTTTCCAAAAGACCAAAACTTATTCCCTTAAGGAGTTTCTCAAGGAGGATAATTCAAGAGGTAAATCATCTTCCTTTTTCTTTTAATTTTATTTCAATTTATTTTATTTTGTTATTATATCCTCACCTTCTATCTCCAAATAATAATGATAACTCCAGTGTCATTTATATAATGGAATAATATCTTGTTAATGGAATATATTTCATTAAATTCTTTTCTCTCTATCTTTTATTTTAAAAACAAAATCATCGACTGGTAGGTGCTGATTTACAACCTTCACGGACAATGAAATTTTGTTCTTTAATTTCTCCTTTAAGGCTGGTCATGAATTTTTTTTATGTTTTAACCAGATTATAAAATATTTATTATATCTTATGTATATTTATATAACCAATTTATATACATAATATTAAATAATAGAACAAAACTAGTTCTTTGTGATAAAAAACCACTAAAACTAAGATAAATGATTATCATTAACATGTTATCTAATGATCCATCCTCATATATGAATAATAATAATAAATAATACCAATTACACTTTTTATTTTTCATTAATAACATGTAATTCCAATTCTATATAATTAAACCCATTTTACATGAACTTCATTACCCATATACAATTATACCAATCATGAAAACCAAGGAAATGAATGCTCCTGAGCAATACAATTGTATCGTATAACTCATCAAAAAGGCCATAAATAAACTTAATAAAATTATAATCAATAAAATAAATGTATAGGAGGTTCTGAATTAATAATTAAATTCACTTAATTTGATTATCTAGGACGTTAAGGTCAAGTTCAGAACACATTCATACATAAGGTAAGGGTTTTATTCATAAACAACCATTTTCATTCGGGTTATGATTACTTACTATATAAAATAATTTTATTATTAATTATTTTTATATACTTATTATAAATTCTGATTATACATTCCAAACTCATGTTTCTAGATAATTTCATCTTTATTTTATAATAAATACATGTTTTTTCAAGGTTCCATTTTCAATTCTTCCTGATACACAAGCCCAATTAAAGGGAACATATCGATTCCTTACCAATTTTCAAGTACCATACCTAATATATTTTAAGACACCATTATTTTTATAAAATAAATAATTTTTTCATGAAAAAATATATATTTTCATTACTGGTTTTATACAAACAATTATGACAAATAAAAATTATTTTTCTGAAAGAACTATTCTTTGAAAAGTAAAAGGGGGAACTTCTCTTAAGAATTACTTGATGATTTTATTAGAGTATTTTCATTTATTTCAAAAACTATATTGAATTTTATGATTTTTTGAGATTGATATCTTATTATTGTAATCTACCATATTTATGAAATGTTTTATGACTGGTTTGACTGTATATGTGCAATCTTGATACCATTCACCATGATACTCAGATTGGTTTGCGATTTTGATTATAGATTGGGGAAATTTATATACATTTCTTATGTTCGTGTTATTTTTGTTTAGCCCCATTAATATGAGGAATTAATTATACTTAGAAAGTTATGTTTGGGGCCTTCTATAGACCCTCAATGCATCTGTAGGTCTCATGATACAAACTAGCATGGGTTTTTACCCATTATGTATGTTGTCTTGGCCAAGGCCTTGATGGTATGGTTATGATGTCTGAAATTATAAATTCCCCCATTATGAAACTATTAATTTAATTTTCCATGTGACTATTAAAATCATAGAATATCCATGTTTATGTTTTATTATAGCATTATCAATTTTTAATTCCAGCCTTTTTGTGGTCAAGATTATGTTTTAAAGGCATATGTACTTTTAGTTATTCACCATGCTTTATATTTATGCTTAAGAAGAATTACTTACCATTACTAATCATGTGAGATCACTCCTTTCTTATGTTTTATTTTCTCTTAGGATGCGAATATGTATATTATGAATGGATTGTGAGGATAATCTAGAATTTTATTAGTGTTTCAGATATAGTTACTATGTTGTACTTCATTTCAAGTTGTAATGAAACTATTATGTATGTAATTGGTTTTACAATGCTACTAAACTATTAATTCCTTTGGGATACGACTTCCTTGTATTTTATACCAATGTATTAATATAAAGCATAAACTCCAGTCTATTGGGTTCAGGGCCTTTAAAAACTATTTTTGAAGAAAACATATATTTAATGTGTAAGATGACATTAATGACAATTTAGTACTTATTTATTAAAAATTAAATAATACATTTTAATTATTAATTTTTTTTAAATTTTCCCCTAAAGTGGTTATTACTATTCATACATACCAATTTAATATTTAGGTTATAACAGTTTATTATATCGTAGTTCATATAGACTCAGGGATTCATTTAAGGAAAGAAATCCAATAATTCAAGTTTTATTTCAAAGAAAATACACATAAAATACAAGGGGGTCAAATTTTACCCCCATTAAAATTAATTTAGCACTCGAGATTACATTACTCTAGTAAAAACAAATTAGGTTATATCTGATTCACCACATCCTCAGGTTCCCATGTAGCTTCCTCAAATTTATAATTCCTTCAAAGAAATTTAACCAAGTGAGTAGTTTTGTTTTGTAGAACAATATCTCTATGATCTAAGATTTATACTAGTTGTTATTCATAATAAAGGCCATAATCCAATAGTATAACTTCTGAGTTTAGTACATATGAAGGATAACATATGTATTTCCTTTTGGAGAGATACAAGGAAAACATATTGTGCCCAAGAGAAGTTTGGTGGGAGTTCCAAGTAATAAGATATAGTCCATACTCAATTGAGAATATAAAATGGACCAATATACCTAGGACCTAATTTACCCTTCTTTCTGAATCTCATAAACTTATTCAATGGAGAAATTTATAGGAAAAACTTCTCACAAAATTTAAATTATACATCTCACCGATGATTTTCAGCATAAATCTTCTATCAAATTTTAACTACCTTGATGTTACACTAAATGGATTTAACCTTATTTGTAATTTCCTTAGATTTTCAAGGTCCCAATAGATTTATTTCTCCAACTTCATCCTAGTATGTACTATTTATATACATATTTCCATAAAGGGAAGTGAAAGATATTATTGTAATAAAAATGTACTAGAGGAAGGAGTTGATCCCCAAAATAGTTGAAATATAAAGATTAATATATCAACACATCCTCTAGTGTTTTAATGGTCCTCTCAGACTGACTATATTTCTAAGGATTATAAGAAATACTAAAACATAACTCGATAAATAGAGCTTGATAAAGAATTCTCCAATACATGAAGGTATACCTCAGATCCTGATAAGATATAATAGAATATGGTACCGCATGTAACTTTACCAGTTCATTAACATATATCCTGGAAATATAATTAAGATAGAAATATTCTTTGATAGAAATAAATCTCACTGAATTTATAAGGTGACCGACTACAACCCAAACAACATTATTGACTTTATATGTTTTGGGGAGTTCGACAATGAAATCAATGGCAGTGTTTTCCCATTTCTATTATAGTATGGGTAATCCTTATAAAAATTACTTAGACTTATATATTTTAGTCTTAACTTGATAATATACCAAGCATCGAGATACATACTCCAAAACAACTCCCCTTATGTTGTACCATTGGAAATACTCTTCTAGATCTATATACATATTAACATTTCCATGATGAACGGATAATGATGAGCTATGAACTTGTTCCAATAGTTCCTTCAAGTATGGTATTTATGGGACACATACTCAGTTCATAAATATTATCATTACATCACAATCAAGGTTGATATCTTGAACATTTATAATCTTATTTTATAGTTATGTATCCTCCCTTTATGCCTATTAAGTATTTATATTGATAGATGGGTGAACACTCATTTGAAAAGGATAAGATACCTCCCCTTAAAGATTTCAAGTTCCATCCTTTAAAAATATATAAATATTTGATCTATTCTGATCCTAATCATAGATAATATAGCATGATTCTTTTGGATCAAAACATCAACCACCTTATCCATTTTCCCATAGTTGTAATGTATTGAGTAGTAATAATTATTAGTCTACTCCTACCATCTTCTTTGGTGCATATTAAACTCTTACTGGTTGAATATATACTTTAAACTTTCATGATCTTTATATATTTTACACCCTTTTCTTTAAATATAATGTATCTATATCTTTAATGCAACTATTTTAATTTCTAATTCAAAATCATGAGTCTAGTAATTTTTATCATGAACTGTAAATTGGCATAAGGAATAAGCTATCACCATATAATTCTTCATAAAAACACACCCCAAACCATTTTTCAAAGACCCAATATAAATCACAAAACCTTCTCCACTATAGGGTAGTGTGAGTATAGGTGAAATAACCAACCATCTCTTCAATACATTGAAATTTTCTTCACATTAATCAGTGTAAAGTAAATTATATCCCTTCAGATTTTACTTAGTGAGTATATTAGGTAGCTGTGATAAACTCTTCAAAAATCATGAATAATATATAGATAATCCATGAACTCTATTGATTTCAGTCAAAGTGGTTGGTATCAAATAATTTTTAGTCACTTCCATATTTTATAGATCCATAGATATATCATTTCTTGAGATTATATGACCAAAAAATAAAACTTCATGTCACAAAAATTCATACTTGGTAAACTTTTCATACAACTCATCCTTCCTTAGGGCCTTCATTACAATACTTAAGTGATATTCATGCTCTTCCTTTCTCTTGGAATATATAATAATATCATCTATAAATACTACCATAAACTAATAAAGGTAATATATAAAGATTATATTTATTATATCTGTGAATATAGTGGGGGTATTATTAAAATTAAATGGAATCATTATAAATTTATAGTGTCCATACCTCAAACAGAAAATTGTCTTTAATATGTATTCACTTTTGACCCTTAAATAATAGTATCCAGATCGAAGATAAATATTTTAAAAATATTTATCTCCTCAAAATTGATCAAACAAATCATCAATATGGTCCAGATGATACTTATTCTTGATCATGATCTTTTTGAGTTCCTGATAATAAATAAAGAGTCACATTAATCCATATTTCTTCTTAAAAAAATTTTAGGTGCACCCAATCAAGATACACTTGGCTGAATAAATCCGTTATCAAGATTCTCTTAGAGTTAATTATTTAATTATTGATACTCAATTAGGGTTATTCTTTATAGAGTCTTTTAAATAAGTGTATAATTAGGTATGAGTTATATTGAAAACTTGACTTCAAATTTGTAGTAAGAATAAATAAATATTCCATAAATTCATCAAAGAACTCCCATAAAATAAGAATATATTAAATTTTGAGTTTCTATACAACCATATGAGATAAATACACCATTTGAATATGAATCAAGACCCTTGTAATTAATGTAATTTTTATTGTAATTTCACATTTATCCTCACACCGATAGACAATCATAGGTTGTTTTAGAATATAAAATGTGAGTTCCCTTACTCAGAATTTGATATGGGATTTATATAAAGAAATAAAATTCATTACTAAAATCACATCAAATTCAACTAGAGGAAAAATAAAAAGATTTTATAGAAGAAGATTCCCACTAACTTCAATAAGGTAAGAATCATAGATTTGATATGTGATCATTATAACATTATAAGTTTTACTTAAAATTTAACATGTAATTGTTGAGGATATTAATAAACATTCCTTAAGAAATTTCATGTTATAAATGAATTTATATCACTAAGATCAAATAAGATAATTATATTTGAGTGTACCTATCACCACCTTAACTTCATCATTAAATCTTAAATCCATTAAAAAACCGAAATAGTTAGCATGAACATAAAATATTGTTATTCAAAGTGATTAATCATGAAATTTCACTCATAGGATGCCTAAATATTGACACTTTATTTTCAACCTATGTTACCTTAGGTTTAACCTAGGCTATCCCTGGTCAATATCTTATTCAAATCCTTCATAATGGATCTTAAATAATTTGTGTTAAACTAGGAATATACCTCAGTAGTGTCAAACCATGTTCATAGTAAGGGTGCATTTACTGTTCACCGTAATGATGGTCGAGATATACTCGACCAACTTTTTTGGGGGTTATCACCCCTAGATGAATTTATTCCAAAACCACATCCAAATTTTGTATCCATATAGGGATTAATTTTATTAGGGAAACCAAAATAATTTCTTTACCAAAACTTAGGATTTTATCATACACTTATGAATATTCTATGGGTTCATAGTACAGTTTCCTCATCCTAGTTTCCAAAAGTTAAAAAACCTTTCCTCTTATACCAACTATAGCTAACCATACCTTTCTTACATAAATATTACATAATTTTGAATGAATATTAAAAAAATCACAATAATACATGTCCAAGGACCATAGAGGTTTAGTTTATTTGTAAAATTGGATACATATAAAATGGGTACATATAACATATACATCATTTACCATTTATTTCTTCACAACTAGAACCGTTCTTAGATATAACATACTTAAATCCTTTCTCCATAACCTGGGAAATGGAAACTTAAGAAAGGGTGATCTTAGATTATTAGTAATGGTAAGCATAAGATATATCAATAAATGATCATAAGTGAGAATAAAATAATAATAAGGGTATGATAATATGATCTAAACATTAGAAAATCATTCTCTTCAATTCATATCTCATAATCCTGAAACATAGAATAAAGTTCTATTAATAAAAATAATAATATATGAGAGTATGGAATCATAAATAGTCAATCATGAGCTGTGAAAAAATACCATTAGCATAAGGCATAAGTTTTTGGCATGAAAATAAGAATATAAAATCATTTCCTTAGCCAAGGATTACTACCAAGACTATTATAGTAGATTGGGTTCACTACCTGTTCCATCATTTCCTTAGTTAAGGTTCACTCCCAGGCTATATTATTAGATAAGCCCCTTATTGAAATGGGTTCAATCCCCATTCTATTCATTATTATCTCATGAGACATCCATTTTTATCCAATGAATTGAAGGGATATAATGGACCCATCCAACCTTTGTTTATAACATAACCACCCATCCTCAATTTATAACATATTCAACCTTCACATAATAAAATCCATACTTATGCATGCTATAAAATTATTAAACATTCATCATATTATCATGTCATAACCTATGAAAAGGATACATGTTTAATAAAAATTTCTTGATAATAATTATAAACTATCCAAATAAATAATAAATATGGTAACATGGAATTTTATCCCCACTAAAATACCACTAGAACACTTCTTGAGAAATATACCTTTTTCATTTGAAATAACTTATTTAGAATCTAAAAATTTCCATAAATATTGATGAAAAAATTTTCCTTGAAATTATAAAATGAAAACTATAAATTAATCTTTAAATAAAATATTATTTATGATGCTATGGAAATCCGTTCATGTTGTGTATATTAAAAAAAATTCCTTTCACATTTTTGGTAAAAAATCAAAAGTACAACGTTGGAAAATGATAAGAAAACTCATTTAATTTTTTTTTAAATAAAATAAAATATAATAAAATATTACTTTAAATAATATTTTTATAACATTAAAAATATTCTTGAAAACATTTTATAGAAAATATAGACATGGAAGAAAAGATTCCCGACTGAAGAGAGAAACAAAGTTATTTTTACTTAAAAATATTCTTTCGGTATTTTGAGTAATTAAAGAGAGTAAAATGTAAAGAAAAAAAATGTAATATGTAGAAATAAATATAGGATAATAAAATAAATACAATTTTAGGGAGATAGATCATATAATTTCGTCATTATAAATCTAAGAAAAATAATCATGATAAAGATGAGATTAGAACATAAAACCTAACGACTTCAGTAATATTTTTTTTATAAAAAGTCATTAGATTTTTTAAAATAATATAGATCTATAAATCCCATGAATTAAATAATTTATTATGGAAAAATAAATTCTTGGGTAGTATATACACCATATAGATAAGAAATTGGTTCATAAAATTAAAATATTTCTCAATGAAGAGAAATTGAGATGAAAAACCCTTACAACTTTGGTATCTTTTTGAATCATAGTCCATGTAATGAAAGAACATGATATGGTTATTCAAACCCAATTAATTTAATTTATATGTGAAAAGAAATTAATTTATCATTAATCACATAACATAAAATAAATTATGGTGAACAATATCAAACATGTATTATGAATTTGAAAATAAGACAAATAAACCCTTACTTTATACTCGACTTGATTCGTAAGAACTTTAACCTCCATTATAATAAATTTATATTTATTATAATTATATAACATAATAATATTCATAAAAATAATATCATATATAATCTACTCATATCATTTCAACACCTTTTTATTAACAATTCTCTATTAAAGTTATCATTTTGGGTGTTAATTGCTTCATTTCTCATGTATGTTTTAGTTCAGTAGTTTTGGACCTTGAAATTTGATGATGGTTAATTCATATAAATAATTTCAATAATATTATAATTATTCTATATAATAATTATATATATTTTTATAAGCATTCATATAAACCAGGGATGAAAAATGAATTATATCACTATATGGAGACGATAGTCTGTATGTACGCACGAGTGACGTTTCCATTTTTCAATGTATGGAAAAAAGTAAATATTAACTCAAATTTATAGAATCAGTATTATAAAATAAATTTAATGTATAAAAATTAAATATATCTTAATAACCAACCATTAATTATGGTGCTGGAAAATGATTCATATCACTCTGTGGTGGTAGTAGTCCACACGTACGCACGAGCGATACTTTCATCTCACATTGGATTGTGAAGAGGTGGTAAATGGTTGTGATATCACCATAATAATGTATTAGTATATTGATTATACTGTATTTATCATTATTTAATAGATATAACATGTTTATTTTAAGTATATCAAGAAATAAAATTGAAAGGTCTTGGTTAATAACTACACCACTTCTTTGAGTGACATCATTTGGATTACTCCTTAAGCCTTAAAGGATTGGTATTAAGAGAATAAAATGTGAAATAGGATGAAGTGATGGAATATTTTAAGAATTTTTAGTAGGTATTGGAGGATATAGAAGGGTCAAATGGTGCTAATAAGGGAGTAGAAGAGGTTTCCTTTTATAAGCGAGGGGATGAACCTATATAAAATTTATTAAAATATTTCAATGATTTAAGGTCACATTTAGGGGAAAGTGGCTCAAAATTGACATTTATTATAATATAGGATAATATAAGGTGTAAATATATTCAAACAATAACAATTTAATAGGTGTGGGTGGAAATAGAGCCCTTATATCATGGTTTAACCCTCTTGGTAAACGCGTTTTAATATTAACTGTGATAACAAAATATTACTATTTTCATTAATCACTATAAAAAATTTAACTTTACCCTATTATAGTATATTAATTATTATTATTATAAATATGCAATATATTTTACCATATTTAATTACTACAACTGGTAAAATTTAATTTTAATTAAGCACACAAAACCTAACAAAAACCCATTTTTTTAAAAAATAATTTTTATCTGTAAAACTTAATTTTCTTTCATTCATTACTTTGTAAAAACCATAAAATAAATTTTAAAATATTATAATAAATATATAATATATAAATTTGATTAAAAAAATTAACAAATAGATATTAATGTAATTTATTAAGACAGAAACACATCACATGCATAAAAATAGCTTATTAGAAAAATGTGTTTTTAAGCCTAAAAAGTATCTTAAAGAAAATAAATTATAACCATGATTACTATGTAAATAATTAGATTATTTATAATTAAATGATAATTAAGTTAATTTAATATCAAATTAAAAATATAATGAGTCATTTACTTGAAAATAAATGACATTTTATACAAAAATCAATATTTTTATTATTAATTGAAAAGTATATCTTTTTAGAAAAATCCTAAAAAATTACCCAATGATAATATTGAAATTATGATTTTAAAAATGATATTAATTTCATTAGATTGATTTATATTTTTTAAAATTATAAACATCACATGAAAAAATATAGTAAAAACCATTTATGAAGAAAACATATTTTTGAAGGATAAAATGAATTTACTGAAAATTTAGTACTTATTTACTATAAATTAATAAATAAATTTACATTATTAAAAAAACATTAAAGATATTTTTCATAAATTGGTTATTACATTTCATACATTCCAACTTAACAGCTATGATATAATAGTTTACTATATCACGGTTCATATAGACTCGGTGTTGCATGTAAGGTAAGCTATTGAATACTTTATATTTTATTTCCGAGTAACTACATATAAAATATTTAGGTATTGTAAAAAATTTCATTATATTAAGGGAATAAAATAAAATTAATCAAACTTACATTCACATTGTGGAATGAATTCATTCATTGAATATCATGATTCAAGAATAATAATTTATTATTTATCAATAATGATCATCTTGTATAAAAATACTAAGATGACCATTGTTTAAGAATTTCAGATCATAAAATTATTTTCATAAAATATACTGGATTATAAAAGTTCTATAATTATATCATCTCATATATGAAATATAAGAAGAATAATAGACACTTTTGGGGATTTAATCAAATGAATTACATGAGATGATATTTATAATTCATAAGCACATGATAAATAATAAATTTTCTTTATATTACAACTAAATGAGAAAAAATAAATAGAAATAAAATATTCTTCACCATAATTTCAAAAGAAAATATTTTTATATCATCATTCAGAGATGCACTATTTTTTTGAAATTAATAAAATTTATTGTCCTCTTTAAATATTTATTTTCATTAAATCAATTATAGTGGTAATATTATTATTATTATTTATTGTAAAAAATAAGGTATAATGATCATTTGAAAATATCATATTAACCGAAAAATTTATTTAAGAAAAAATCATTTATATCTTCCTTCACTTTGTGAAATTAAATAAAGTTATTTTAATAAATTTTATCATTCAATTTAGGGAACATAATAAAATTATTTTATCGGGTTTTATGATGTTTCCAAGATAATATAATGAATATTTAATTCAACATTTTCATCCACTTTGGGTGATAAGTATCAATTTATTGATGATTTTTTACATGAATTCTTAATTCCTTTCATATATTATATATATAGAAAATAAAATAAATGAAAAATGAACTAAACAATAGAATATTTATTAAAAATACTAAAATAAATATCAACTCCATCATAGACATTTATACATTATTATCAACCTCAACACCTTCAGGGTGTAAAAATAAATAAAAGATGTCAAATTTTATCATGTCACTATTATGGTTTATGAAATGATTAGTGAAGTACATTTAAGAACTTAAGCGAATGATAATCACATGGTCTATTATTCGACCACTTCTAATGCCATCATTTCTCGTTTTTATTTTATGAATGATGTTTGTGTTGACACCAACCACATTGGTTATTAACACAATTTAAATAATAAAAAATCACATTCACATTATGTAATGGACTAGAATTTTTTAGTTGTGAGTTATTACAACTCTTTAGAAGATCATTATTTATCTTATAAAACAATATTAATAAAATAATTCATGTGTTTTTTAAATTTTATCAAGGGAAGGAAGAATAAATATAAAAATATATGACATAGAAAATAAGAATCAAGATTTTCAAGAAATAATTATCCTATGTCAATGATAGTGATGGAGGTAGTATCATCATAACGTATAATGCAGGGAAGTTAATTGTACTGCTAACATGTTTTAAAATGGATCGAACTCCAATTGAAATTGTGACAAATTTAGAAGTTGACATGAAATTTCAATCAAAGGTGAAGCGATGATGAATAAAATGTGACATCAAATGTTTGATATAAAAATCACAAATGGAAAGTAAGTCGAAGGTAAAAGAATATAATATAAGAAACAGAAGAAAGTGAGAATATAATACAAAGGGCCAAAAATCCAATATCTCATTATGTTATATATATATATATAGGATACATGTGAAATTTCATCAATGGTGTAGATTACTCAAAAATTATAGAAGTCCAATCTAATGGTTGTAACCCATGAGTTGGCATGTGAATGGTTGGGAAAATGAAAAGGGTGTGTTGAGAATGTGGAGTTACTATAATAATGACATTCATATTTAATATTTCATAACAAAATTCATTTTTTTCAAATGAGAAATTTTTTCTTGCACATAAAAACGCATCTAACTGTATCCACCCGTTAAAAATTTTACTTTAAAGAAACAATAAATTTAAATAGCCAAAAATATTAATAAATTTCTTATATCTAAAAAAATATTTTTTCTATTTAAAATTAAGTAATAATTTTTAAATATTTAATAATAATAATAATATGTAACTATATTATTAAAAATAATAATTTTCTAACTCAAATCATAAAAAATATAGAAAAATAACATTAACAAATTAAAAATATTAAATAATTTATAGAATTATTTTTTATCCCTATAAAAATACTTTATATGTTTATAATCAATTGGTAATTTTTTAGGGAATTAAAAATAATTTTTATTTATATTTCCAAAAAATATTCTAATTCAATTCATAAAAACTAGGTAGAAATTAATTTTTAAAAAATAAAAAATATTAAATCTTTTTAAAAGTTAATAATATTTTGTATCACTAATTTGTTTCTTAAAAATAACTAGACACTTAAGAAAAATTATTTATATTTTTTTTAAGAAATAATTTTTTATAATCTAATTCGTAAAAACATGAAAAAATGTTTTCTTTAAAAAAATAGTAATGTATTAATCATTTAAAAAATCAATAAAGTTGTTACCCTTATAAAAAAATTAATTTTTATGTTAAAAAACTAGATATCCATCTTGGAAAACTTAAAAAAAAATTATTTATATTTCAAAAAAATTCTAAATAAATTTATAAAAACTAATATATTAATCATGCATTATTTATAATGATAAGTTTTGTATAAATTTAATAATATTTAAACATTTTATTCCTCATATAATAAATAATCCATTTAAAAATTATCATTTTAAATTATTTTATATATAATGTAATTTATTTGAAATGAGAATATTTGTTTTTTAAAAGGAATGAAATTCCATTAAAAAATACATTAGGAAATGAAACTATAAAATTCAGTGGAAATTTTCACTAAAAACCATGGATGAAAATCCAATTGAAAGTTTTTTTAAAAAATACTATTAGATTATGTCACTATAAAATTATACTGAAAAATCAATTACAAAAAAAGAGGAGAAATTTTCATAAAAAAATTTTAGTGGGAAATTACATTAACAACCTAAATTGCATAATACTAAGGAAAATTTTCATTGAAAATTTTAGTGGAAAATTGATCTTTAAAATTAAACTATAAACATTCAGTGTAAATTTATACTGAAATATTTCACTAAAAAATCCAATGAAAATTTTCACTAGAACATTACACTATAAAATTTTAATGGAAAGATTTATTAAAAATATGTATACAAAAATTACATTGAAAAAATAAAATGGAAAATAATAGAGGAAAATATTATTATAAAATTTTACTAAAAATATTCGATGGAAAATATCATTAAAAATTGTAGTGTAAAATCTCACTACAATACTACATTGAAAATTTCATTGAAAAATTATTATGTAAAATTCAAATATAAAATTTTAGGTGAAAATTTCACAAAAAACATTACAAAAAAATTGTAATGAAAAAACTAAACTCTAAAATATTCAATAGAAAATTTCATTAAATAATTCTTGCAAAAATTACTCTAAAATTTTACAAAGTATAATTTTAGTGAAAAATTTCACTTCAAAACAACAATATAAAATTAAAATATTATTTTATAAAAAAATTCACTATAAAATTTCATTATAAATTCAACTAACACTACCAAATTTCACTGAAAAATAAACTATTAAAGGTTTGGAGAATATTTCAATAGAAATTTTCAATGAAAAATTCCATTGTTAAAATTTATTGTAAAATTGTACAGACGAACAATATAAATTTTTTACCAAAATAAAGTTAAAAAATTGATTTGAGGAATATTCCTGTTGAATTAATGAACTCTTACAGTTGAGTTTTTTGATGTAATTTTTTAATTGAATTTCACCCAGAAAAATTTCAATGGAAATTTTATATTGTTAATTTTCACTAAAATTTTAGTTTGAAAAAATATATTTATGTTTTAAAATAAAAAAACATTAATAGTTTTTGAAAAATACTATTGTTTTTGAAAGTCAAAACACTATTATTATTTTTGAGAAAAAATTGTATGTGTTGGAAAAAATAATTATTATGCATTATAAAATATTATTAGTGTTTGTAAGAAAAAAATTAGTTCTTTTATAAATTATTTAAAAAGTAAAATATTTTAAACATAAATTAATTTTAACATTATTAATTTTTTTTCTTAAAATATAATAAAATTAACAATTTTTGATTTTAGTAAAAAAATAAATTTTCTTGACAAAACATTTTTTTTATAAAAAATTATTTTAATTTAATAATATATTTTTAAAATAAATAAAATTTATTATTTTTTAAAAGATGAAAAAATATTATGTTTTAAATCCTAAATTAATTTTTTTACTTTTTGAATAAAAAGGATATTTTTTTGTAGAAATATAAAAATAAAAATGCATATGTGAAAAAACATGTAATTTTTATTTTATTTCAAAAGATTTTATTTAGAAAATATTAATTTTTATATAATTCTGAATATAATTATATTAAAAAATATTATGATTTATAATTTATTGAATTTTTTTATATCATGAAAAAAGTTGATTATATATATATAAAAGTATAAGGTTTTAAAAGGTAAATAAATTTTTTAGTTTTTTTCAAATTATTAAAATGTAAAATTTTTTTGTGAATGATTTTTTTTTATTTTTTTAACATTTAGTTAGAATTTTCATAAATAAAATTTTATTTTCTAGAAATATATTTATATTAAAAAAATAGTAAAATCAGTATTTTTTATTTTAACATATAATTCAAATTTAGTATTCATGCCATAAAAAATACATACAATGCTTAAAAATAATATATCAGTGCCAAAAATTATTGGCTGGACTAGTATTCCCTTTACAATAGATCCATGACACTTATAAAAAATATAGCCATAATATATCTATGATGATATCAAATGCTCTTGTGAATTTAATAACCAAAGGTTATAAAATCCAGCACAAGGGGGTTTAAATAGAAATAAAATTAATTAAAATGTGTGTATAAAAAAAGTAGTGATATTGTGAGTTTTAAAAAATATTTGAAGTAACAAACTAATTTGGACATACAATATAGGGAGGATAACTAACTTTAGGGAGTGGGTGGGGGCGGGATGAAATCAACACTGTGTTCTCTCCCTCTCCCCATCTCCCCCTCTATTTTTATTTTCTTCATCTTCCTCTCTCTCTTTGATTTCTTCCCTCTTTGGTATTTGATTGAAGTTTTATCTATATCAATGTGACCACATTGATGAGACAAATATAAGAACTTTCATTTCATTTTTTATCCTTTAATTCTTTACTGTTTGGAAAAACCCGCTCATTTTTTTAAATATTTAAAAGACTAACCTATTTTTATAGTTCTATCTTGATTCAAGCCATAACATTGATGGGAAAGATTTAATTAATTTTTTTGGTTGGTGAATCCTAACATCTCATGTGATTTAGTTTGTTATTTATGTGAAAAATCATTCACGGGTTTTGGGGACTTAACACAAGGGACATAAAAATGATATCTTGGTTGTCATGATTTTTGTAAATAAATTCATATAGTCTAATATAGAAAATACATGAATTATTTTCAAGGTAGAATAATTTTTTTCCCCACCTAAAGAGATAATATATGATTGATCCTATATAAAAAATTATTTGAAATATATTCTAAATGAGTATCTAGGATGACTGAATTTAATAATAAATACATAAAATTACATAGAAAAACATTCTTCCTAATCTAAGATAATGTTTTAAACTCTTTATAAGCAGGGAAATCAATTATAATATAAGGAAAATTATTATAAATATGATCTAAAAATATATAAAGTGTTCATATTTTTATGAATAAATTCATATATGTCAACACATCCAAGATAGGTATTTTTCCCTTAGCAGCATAATTTTTGGACGGCTTTGGGAGACGATCACTCGTTATTCCTGTGAGAACCATGGTAAAGTTATTAATAAATATTTTTTTTATATTATTAATGTTTATAAATAAATTTTATTACTTCACATTCAATATAATAATTTTATGTAAATATTCAATCGAAAAAAGTCATAACTCTATTCTAACTAAATTTTTTTCTATGTATTATATGGATTTATTTAAAAAATTAAATATTTAAATTTTAATTTAATTAAATTTAATTCATTTTTAAATTCATCATGTCAAAATTATCTTATAGTGAATTTGTAGGTTTTTTCTAGAAAGGTTGATTTTTAGGCGCATAATGAAAATATCATTTTTAAAAATATGATCACTTTTATGACATCATGATGATATAAAAATGAATTGAAAGTTTATGAAACCTTTTTTATAGACCAAATATATTTTTAATAAGTAAAATAAATCATTTAAAAATATAATGTTGAATTTATAAACCTACGTTTGACACTTGGAACATAAGTGATATTTTATTCTAATAAAAGAACCATTTTTGATCCTTTTATTTAATTAAGTAATTACAAGGTTACATTAAATTTTAACCTAGATTTAAAGTCACATAATGCTCATTTTTAATCATAAACCAATAAATGTTATAAAAATCAATAATATACATTACTTTAGTGTCATATGTTTTTTTATTCTTAAAAATATTTTTTTTATATTTTTTTTATTTCATTTTAAGTATTTATATTAAAATTAATTTTTATAACCTCCAGAAATTGAATCATGTAAAATTATTTCCATATTTGGAATTAAAATTTTCAAAATTTTTAA
Source organism: Viscum album (assembly GCA_963277665.1). Taxonomy (NCBI): domain Eukaryota; kingdom Viridiplantae; phylum Streptophyta; class Magnoliopsida; order Santalales; family Viscaceae; genus Viscum; species Viscum album. The sequence goes on from OY728126.1 coordinate 913,113,030, forward strand.
TATGATTAATTTTATTTTTAGTAATAAAATTAAGTTACCATAGTAAAAATTAGTCCCCATAGTAAGAGATAAATGGGTTAAAACTATGTGATAAGGTAACAAATATCACAAAATCCTTTATTTAATTTGATTGGATGAGTTTAGTTTGAATATGTTATCCTATATTATAATTTTAGTTTCCTTAGAATCACCTTACATTGATAAAGATGTTGATATTATTTTAAATTCAATAGTATTTACAAAGGTTCCACTTCTCTCACTTATAAAAGGATCCCCTAACCACCTCATTTCTCCATACACATTGAGTAATTTATATTAACCAATATCTACTAAAAACACTCCCAAACACACTTATTCATGACCTAGAGGTTATTATATCCCCAAAAGACCAACCTATAAGGCTTAAGGAGAGATCCAAGGGAGGATAACCATGGAAGAGGTAATTGTGTTAACTGACTTGTTTCAAGTTTCTTTCTTCTTAAATTAGAGGGGGGGGGTACTTCTCTAATTTCACTATAAAATCTCCAAAAGTAAAAAATTTAGAATGTGTTAGAACCCCATCTATTTTTTTACCAATTTAGGGTCAGTTTTTAACAACACATAATTGAGTTATAAGTGAATTATTAGAGGTGGTTGTGTTTCAAAATGCCTCTATTGGATATCGAATTAAAAAGGGTGTAACCCCCTCAAATCGAGTCACATATCAGAGGTGGTCTAAAAGTTGCCTCTAATATTTTTTTTGAAATCCATGCCCATCATTCCTTCTTTAGTTTCCACTTATCCACCTTACGACTCCCTACTTGTCCTCCCTCCCTACTGGTCCCTCCCATTCCACCCCTTGTCTACCCCACAGCTGGCCATCTCCTCCAACTCTCCCTATCCTTATCCACTGACTGCACATGTCCCTCCCATTAAAAACTTGACTAGTAAGGCCCTCTAGTGATGCATGATTGGGATAAATCAATCATGACCCAAACCAAGATGGATCTTAATCCAAAACTACCCCAAGTTCTCCTCCGTAGTCCAGGAGTAGTGACAAGCACCTATGGAATAACTAACTTAGGGAGTCCTTTTCCTAAATACTTTTATGTACATAAACAACCAACTCGATGCATAATTGACTAGGGGAAGTGTAAAAGATACAATATATCTAGAAATTAAACCAAGCATTAATAACCTCTAGGGTGTAAAAGAGTATGATAGTACAAAATAAAATGTAAAGGGGAAAAATAAACACCCAATCAGAAATATATCCCAACCAAACAAAACTAAAAAATTAAACTGCTGAGAGTGCCCTGCTCAAGATCTCAAAGCTATGAACACCATACGTGGTCCAAATTACCAGTTATCATTAAGTTCCTCTAAAGTCATTGTTAGCTTGTCTATCATCTTCATAAGACACTACACGTTTGGGAAAATACCATAAAAGGGTGATTATATACATACCCAATAGGAACCCCGAAAGCTGAAGGGGGTTGGGGAGGAGTAAGAGATACAATAGTAATATAAAGAGATTAGATAGAATAATGTAAATATAAAGACTACAAATCAACCCAAGCCAAGAGTGAAAGTAACATCATCCAAACATAATGGGATCATCACAATGAGTATATAAACTACACATCGAGTCTTCGCCACCTGTAGCAGTAGAGTAGACTCATCCAACCAGAAGAAGGTAAACACAAAAAGCACATGGCTTACCCCACACATCCTCATCTCTATTGGAAGGAGAGTAACCAAATCCAATGTAAAAATACAGATGAAATTATATGTATGATTAGTCAAAGAATCCCAAATGAGAGAGTAAGGGGATCTCTATCTCACAACTCAGTCCAAGAAGAAGAGTAGCCAATAATTCTAAAAGTCCATAAATGATTCCCAACATCTCACACGTCTTCCGAAGGAGTAACCTTCCAAGTTCAGCCTTGCCTTATCACTGTGCCACACAGTTAGGGGGCCATAAAATATAGGAAGGGATCCCATTCCATATTATAATAGGAGGGTCCTGCTCTGATAGTCTTTGAGGAACTCCACTACCCAGCTCTACTGGAGGGTCAACTTAGTAAACATCCAGGAACTCCACTTCCCATCCCTAATGGATGGTACCACTCAGAAACATCATCAAGGAACTCCATTTCCCAACCCTACTGGAGGGTACCACTCATAAAAGTCTTCGAGGAACTCCATTTCCTAGCCCTACTAGAGGGTACCACTCAGAAAGGTCATTGAGGAACTCCGCTATCTAGCCCTATTGAAGGGTACTGCTTGGAAGGGTTGTCGAGGAACTCCATTTCCCAGCCCTTTTAGAGGGTACCACTTAGAAATGTTGCTGAGTAACTCCACTATCTAGTTGTTCTAGAGGGTACCACTCAGAAAGGTCATCGAGTAACTCCACTATCCAGCCCTGCTGGAGGGTGTCACTCAGAAAGGTATCGGTGATCCTACATGATCACTACCATCATCTGGTATTGAATAATGATAAATCATGCCTAGAACATTCTAAATCATATCCTAAAATATAGAAGGTAGGGAACCATCATGTTCTCCATGAAAAAAAATCAGGATAGGCTACTCTCATACCAAAATATGAGTCCAAATGAGATAGATACAAACGATTGATGTTCCCTCAAAAGAGATCAAGGGGTACATAGTGTGTGAGAGGATCCACATGATGTGTGGTCATTATCCACCACCTATTCATGTACCTATTTTACACATAGATCCCAACAGTGTAAGAGCGCACTCCGTTCATGGCATGTCCAAGATACTAGGGACCATGATGTCTCTTTTTGGCCATGTTCGTGTACCAGACCTTGTGTTCATGTACCAGACCCCATGTATATGTATTCTACCACATAGCAATGTACCTGGATGTGTAATTTCACAAGATTTCGCTCTTTTTTAATCCTCCACATGGTTATCCACCAGGTTAATGAGTGCACACTGTGTGAGGACTACATACTCGGTCATCCTTAAGTTTTCCAAAACCCTAGTCGCCACCGTTGAGGGGGCTACACACTATGTGTTCATCTTTTTTACATTGTGTATAGTAATATTTTATCCAAAATGTTAGATATAGTCATCAGAACTTGAATTAAGTCTTACAAATTTAGATCTAGCCCTATCTCTGCCTACAAAATTTGGATTTGTCCATGGATCACAGATTCTGATCATCACTCGCTGGAAGTCAGCTCCGTTCGTTCATCATAGGTCTCGCCGTATGTTCCGCACCCCACTATTCCTTCCAACTCCATGAATTCATACTCTGATCATCAAAACAATCTACCATGCCTCACTAATATCCTATATTTATTCATAATTAATCGATCCATGATTTTTTTCTCAATCTACCGCGATTCTAGGGGTCTGATCGGGCTCAGTACCTCCCAACATTATTGAACTGAGATTGCGGGGACCTAGCATTGATGAAAATGAAGAAGAAAAGGGAGAAAAGATTCCTAAAAAAGGTTTAATAATAATTGTCCCATATTTCTTGAAAAAAAATAAATAACAGTGATACTAGGTCAGAAAACATTGAATAAATCATTTTAAAATCTGATATATAGGCGCATGCTCAATCCATAATTGGCGTAGATCCAAGAACAGGGATGGATCTGCTAAATAAATTTAATAAATAGGAATAAATTACAAATTTATGAGTACTAAATGGTTTTGGATTGTTCATTGATGAATAAGTCACCCGCCAACAATTGAGAGGATTCATTTCATTCGCTACGTCCTGACCTGATCTGATCCGACCTTTCGTTATCATCCAATGCGATTCATGAATGGAGGAGGGAGTAAGAGATTTAGAATTCTCCCAGATTCTATGTGGATAACCCTAGAGAATTTATGCTAGAAGTAATATTATAGATAATTTCGATTGAAAAAACAAAATAATAAATTAATTAAATAATTAATTATTTCATTGAACATACCGCCAATGAGCGAGGAGACTGAACGCCCCGCACTGACCCATTTTAGGTTGCGCCTAGGGTAAAGACCACATTCTGGAATCAACTTTGGTCTTATATTTATGATCTAAGCTTTCTTTAAAAATTAACATCTTTTTATTTAGGAATATATGTGCCTTAAATATAAAATATATTTAATATTTTTATAAAAATTAATTTCAGGCACACCAAGCCTCAAAATCGCACACCATCTCAGCACCTAGGTCTGGAAATATATATATAATTATTTAAAAGTCTTATAAGGTCAAAATTGGGCCTCTAAATCATCCCCTTATTCAATTTTATCTTCCTTAAAAATCAAAGACTAAAAAAAACTCGGGATAATGAGCTTACACTCACTACAACAAAATAGGCCTTTAACAATGCTAAAACTGGCCTTTATCAGTGCTAGTGAAGCATTGACTACTGGAGTGAGATTAAAATACAGAGTCATTTATCATCACTTTCTCAAGTTATGATAAAGTAAAATTTATTAATTCTTCTATAAGTGCTGATAAAATAACCCTTTATCAGTTCTTTTAAAAGAACTGATAATGGAATCATTTATCAATGCTTATAAAAGTGCCGATAAAGGTGCATACTATAGTGTGCTACTACTGAACAATGCCCCACTAGTGAAGTGTTCTATATCAACACACCACAACACCAAAAACACCATGAAATTAGAAAAATAAGGTAAAAATACAAAATTTAAATGAAAGAAAAACAATCTAGGCTTGTTTTCTCGATTTTGGCACAGTGATGGACGTTTTAAACTAAAATGAAACTTATATATTGAAAAAATAAACCTGGAGTCATACCGGTCACACTATACATCAAATTGAATTGAAACTGATTCTTACATGTCTTAAATGACTTATATATAATTTTACTAAAGTATCAAAACAATATGAAGGTGTTTACTTGGTTTTGAGTACATCACTTGTCTTTTTTACTTGTTATTTTAAACTAGAAACAAACAATTTGACTCATACCAGTCATATAATATATTGGTTTTACATGATACAAATTCCTACACAACTCAAATGAATTATGAATTATTTTCCTTAATTATAAATATAACCTGAGTGTGTTTTCTCAGTTTTCAGTGAGTGACACTTTTGGAACTAAAATGTTGATTTTAAACTGATAACAACCACAATGAGTCATGGCAGACACATCATGCATCAAATTGAGGTGAGTCTAATTCCTTTACATAAAAAATGACTTATGGATCATTTTCCTAAAGTATCAAAACAATACTATTATATTTTCTCAGTTTTGAGTAGGTGAGTTGTCCTTTTTACTAAAATTGATGCCAATTTTAAATAAAAAGATGCACTTTGAGTCATATCAGTCACATCATGCATCAGATTGAGGTGATGATAATTCTTACATGTCCCAAATGGATTATGTATCATTTTCATAAAGTATCTAAATAATAGGGATTTTTTTACTTAGTTTTGAGTATGTCACTTATCTTTTTTACTAAAATGTCATTTTAAACTGGAAACACACAATCTAACTCATACCAATCACACCGTGTATCAGTTTGATGTGAGTATGATTACTAAACATTAAAAATGACTTATGAATAAATTTCCTAAATTATCATGAAAATAAAAGTTCATTTTATTGGTTTTCAGAGAATATTTTCTGACCTAAACTATCTATTTTAAACTAATAATAGAAACATTGAGCCGTACCTGGAACACCATGCATCAAATTGCAGTGAATATGATTCCTACATATAAAAAATGACTTATGGATAATTTCACTAAAGTATAAAAATAATATGAAATCATTTTATCATTTTTGAGTGGGATAGTTTTCCTTTTTATTGAAATTGATGTTATTTTTAAATAAAGACACACTTGGAGTCACAACAATCACACTGTGCAATGAATTTAGGTATGGTTGATTCATACACGTCTAAATGAATTATGGATTATTTTAATAAAGTATCAAAATAATCTGAATTAATTTTCTCTATTTTGAGTACATCAATTGTTTTTTTACTAAAATGTCATTTTAAACTAGAAGCACTCACTTTGACCTATACTGATCACATCGTGTATCAGTTCTATGTGAGACCAATTCCAACACATCATAAAAGAATTATGAATTGATGTCCTAAATTATCAAGAAAATAAAAGTGTATTTTCTTCCAGTGAGTGACATTTTTTGAACTATACTATCGATTTTAAACTAATAATGGACACATTGAGTCATAGCATTCACACTGTGCATCGAATTGAGGTGTGATAATTCCTACACATATCAAATGACTTATGGATCATTTCCATAAAGTATAAAAAGAATCAAACAATGTTTTCTTGGTTTTGAGTATGTCAGTTGTACTTTTTACTAAAATTAATGTCAATTTTAAATAAAAAGAATCATGTAGAGTCAACCAGTCACCCCATGTGTTAGATTGAGGTGTGTCTAATTCCTATATGTCCCATAGTCTCAACCCAATCTTAACTACCAATGTTACCATGATTCAATTTTCTTTCTATATCGAACTGCCAACACTGCATATTGACTCGATGTTCTTAGAGGAAAAACCATTCTTATTGTTGAAAGTCGGAAGAACAGATGATTTTAACAATGAGAAAGGTTTTTCATATAAGAAAATCAACAAATTATGAAGTATTTATAGTTCAAAAAAACTCAATGAAAATAGAAAGCATGACAACATTTGAAGAATGAATCATTTTATCACTTTTGTGTCTTGTTGTAGATAGTTTAAATCAAAACATGACTTCCCAAAAGATCCATAAATAAGTAAATAAGTATTAGATAAAAATTATGAGGAAATTAACTTAAAAATATTAGATAAAATCATGTCAAAATTAATTAAATAAGCAGTATAAATTAACCTTTTTCTGATGGTTGTATGCATTCTTGATGCATTTTATTATTATCACTATCTCAATTGCAGGCTCAAACAAAATAGTCTACTTATAAAAGAAAACAATTATTATATCATTAATACTAAAAATAAATAAATTAATCATAAATATGAAACAATAAATTAATTCTATAGATAATTATTTTTCTATTAAAATATTATTGACCACAAGGATATACTAATAATAAATAAATAATGATGATAAAAAAATACAAATATATCTCACCAAAAAACCAATCAATAAGTGAGGTGGATATGGATAATTTCTTTACTATGGTTGGTGTTATCCTATAAATTCATTAAAAGGTGAAATCTATAGACAAATATCATCCTCATCTGCTCATATCCCAAACATTTTTCATTACATTTTGTTGTTTGACACACATCCTCCATCTCTTGTGGACATGAACCTATGTTGCTTTAAATACTCTAAGCAGTAGTCATCCATGGGATGAATAATGTTTAGAGTAGTATAAAAAATATAAAAGATATGGGGGATGAGTCTCAAGGAAATAAAATGCAATAATAACTATTCGGGAGATAAAATTGATGAGGATGAAAATTGCACTCCATTGTGTTCTCTAAAAGGGGAAATGCCTCCCATTTGTGAGAATTACACCATTGGCACTAGTTATTAACTCAATGCCTCTATTACCAACAAATCCTTCCAGAACAAATCTCCACACAACCATAGAAATGATAGAGTGAAGGGAGGTAAAGAAATGGAGAGGGTAGAGATGGAAGATTCAGAATACACAACTACAGTGCTGCTCAACCTAGGGGTCTTGGGTTGTTATAGTGTAATTTTAGTTGGTGAGTGTATGTTATAAAAATTAATTTATTTGATTTTATGTGGAGGTAAAGATAATGATGAATTAATTTCATTTTTATCCTTTAATTTATCTACAAGGATCTGATTAAAACTCTAATAAAATAATTGATTGAGTATTTTTTTATAATGTTTTTTTTCCTAAAAAACATTATTTTTTTAATAGGTTTTATTTTTTTAAAAAAATAATAGGATTTTATATGATTGAAAAAATAGGTTGATGGATTTGTGTACTTTATTCACACTTACCTCGATAGGTAATAAACATGAACAAGGTTTATACCTTCCACCATCAAAAATTATAAAATGGAGGTCACTCCTCATTTGATACATAGATAAATAAAGTGAATCTACCTAAATATTATATATTTATATGTTATATATATATGTATTATTTTAGTAACTTAGTTTAAATATAATTATATATATATGTATATTACTAATCATATTTAAATTTATTAAAATATACAATATATTATTCGATATATATATATATATATAAAATACTATTTTTTCTAATGAAACTAAAAAATACTACTAATAATAATTTGTAAATTATATTAATTATAAATAAATAATATTCTGGGTAATTGTGTAAAGAATATAATTATTTAAATTTTGGAAAGTTTAATTATTTCAAATTTATATATATATATTTGCCAAATTTTATTATTTTGAAAGTAACATTAGTTTACAATATTTTATTGGTTAATTAAGTATAAATTATATTACTATTAATTAAATGTATATATAAACCTAAAATGTATATATAAACCTAAAATGATGAATACCTAAAAATAATTTCTAATTATAGAATTTGATAACTTCCATTATATTTTTTGGAACAAATGATTTAGCAACCTAAGGATTCTAGGGAGGTCATATTATATGCATTGACCGATCCATGATATTTTAGGGAGGACTATAGATAAGTTGGCATAAATTAATAAAAAAACACAATTATGAGCAATATATTTAACCCTTATAGTATAATATCACAATATAGTAAAATAAATACAACCCCATAATAATTTTGAAAATAGATATCCATTGAAAATAAATAAATATGGTATCAACCTTACTAAAATTTCTCTTAAAATAAAACAACACAATTATGATAAAATAAATTTTTAAGTACAAACCCTTACACCAGAATATTAAAACAGAATTTAAATAAATAAATTCCCTTACATTAATTTCATAAAATCATTTTTTATTGCTACTTTACACCATCATTAAATATAGAATTGGTTTTCTAAATCAATTTTCTCATTTTTTTAACATGTTTATATCCAAAACCTCCAAATTTTATACAATGTCATAAATATTTATTTAATTGGTTTATCAGAAGACTAGAGGCGATTCACTAATATTTAAAAATAATGAAAAAGTTAAGCTTGTGGAGAAAGCTGGGGTATAGATGTAGATAATGAAGAAAATTGATTCAAAACAACAATTTAAAAAGTCCAAAATAGGAAATCCAAAAAGTTTTCAAGAAAACAACGAATCATAATCAAACGAAAAATAGTATACACAACCATAATAAAAATACATAAAGAAAATCAGAACCTAAAAAGGAAAATAGAAGCCTACCTCACTAGGTTGAAGAAAATCAGAGACCCTCAGATCAAGATCTTGATGTTTTCTTTGAAAACCCTAACTGCAATCGAAGACCAGATGCCATATAGTGTTCGAGCAATTGGAGGTAGTGGGTTTGTGTGAATCAAGTGGGTTTGTTTGATTAAAGCTTCAATTAAATGATGAGGGGCTCGAACAATGGGTGGATTCTATGAAAACATTTTAATATCATGATAGGTTTCCAAAAGTTTTCATTTTTAATTAGATCTGGAAACTTTTATGAGTGGTTTTAAAAAAGTGATGATAAAGATTTTTTTATTAGTGCTTATTATTTAAAAACTGATAAGAGGAATATTTATCATCAATTTTTTAGTGCCAATAAATAAATCCTTTACGAGTGCAAAAAATATATCAATGATAAAGTGTACCCTTTATCAGTGCTAAAAATAAAGCACTGATAAAGCGTACCCTTTATCAGCTATAAAAATAAAGTGATGATAAATGGTAACTTTATCAACACTAAAAAAATCATTGATAAAGGGTTAAATTTATCAGTGATTTATTTAGCACAGATAAAGATGCCATTCATTAGTGCTTTTTTCTAGAGCTAATAAATACTAGCTTTGTTAAATTCCAGTTTGTAGTAGTGACATGGCCCTCCCACTCCTAGTAACTCTTCAATATGTTCTCATACTTCCACAACACATAGACCAAGGGGATGGTCTATCAATGAAGAGTCTACTACTATTTATCCTCAATTTTAACTGAGTGCTTTTCAAAGAAGGATCCATCCTTGATTTCTAAATTTCCCCAATTGATGACACGCAGGGGGTCATGCATGTATCTACTCACCTGTGACACATGGAAGATTTTGTACACTCGCTCCAGCTGTGGGGGTAAGTTGAGGTATTAACCAACCTCACTACCCTCTACATGATCTCGAATGGCCCGATAAACCTTGGGGATAGCTTGCCTCCCCGACCAAACCTCATCAATTCTCATCGTGGGGAGACTCTTAGGAAAACATGGTCTACCTGGTCAAACTCCAAGGGCTTATGATAATGATCTGCATAATATTTCTATCTTCTCTACGCCTTCCTAATTCTCTCATGGGTAAACTGAACATTATCCATTATCACCTACACCATCTCTAGGAACATAAGAGATTTATCACTGATCACTATCTAACATAAGGGAAGCCTAATGGTTCTCCCCTAGTGGGCCTCAAAAGGTTACAAACTCTACCAAGGTTAGGAAATCCTCCCAACTCAAATTGAAGTCTAACATGAAATCCCTCAACCTATCCTACAACACCGGGATAGTGCGCTCAGTTTTCCCATCGATCTGAGGGTGAAAGGTTGTACTCATCCTAATTTGGGTCCTGAATGTATCCTGTAGGCCTCTACAAAACTATTATGTAAACTGCACCTCATGATAAGAGACAATCATCAAGGGAATACTATAAAGGTGAATGATCTCTTGTACGTAAAAAGGCCCCAAACTCTCCTCTAAACCCTTCTCCCTAATCGCAAGGATGTTTTTAACTTCATGAGTTCTTAAATTATCTCCCAAATGGTGTCATGAACCTTTAATGTGTGTGTAATCCTTGTGAAAAAGTCCATGGATATGTCACCCCATGTCCACTCTAGGATCTCAAGGGGCTGCAACAAACCTACCAGAACTCGATGCTCAGAATTCACCTACTGAAAACTAAGGCACTGAGAGACAAAGTATGTTACACTCTATATCATACCAGACCACCAAAAATTCTATTAAAGGTTTCTGTACATATTCCTCACATTGGGATGTACATATAGGGGAGAAATTTGGAACTCACACATCAAATCCTCCCACATCATGATTGGAACCACTATTCATCCTTGAAAAAATATGACATGATTCCATCCTTCAGAATATCCATCTGGTGAGTCACCTATGGATATATGATCATGTAAGACCTCACATATGATGTTTCTCAACTAAGACTCTCTCAAAATATCGAGAAGAGAAGGGTTCAACACCATCTACTAAAGAAAATTTTCACCCTCCTGCTCCACCAAGGTCAGGTGTAAGGAGGCCAACTTCTCTGAAGCCTCATACACTAAGTGAGCCCGAGACTTCCTTCTAAGGGAATCCACTACTACATTTCCCTCCCTTAAATTATATAATCTCTTAATGTCATAGTCCCATAGTAACTCCAACCAACATCGTTGTCTTAGGTGCATGTCTCTCTATGTAAATACGTACCTGAGGCTTTGATGGTCTGAGTAAACCACAAAGTGCTCCCCCAGAAGGTATAACCTCTACATCATTAGGGAAAATAATACCTCTTCTAACTCTAGGTCATGAGTCACATAGTGCTTATCATGTGGTCTCAACTGCGGCAACCCATATACGATAACTTCCCGTTTCTACATCAACACACATCTGATCCTAGATCCTAAGGAATCACAATACACTACAAACTCCATGCCCTCCTAAGGTAGTCTCAACACATAATCACTCATCATCCTCATCATCAACTCCTTGAAATACCTTTATAAATGCTCAGACCAAGTATAAGGATTCCCTTTCTGCATCAGGGTGGTCAAAGGGGATGAAATTCTATAGAATTCTTCCACAAACCTCATGTAGCACCCCACCAAACCAAGGAATATTATCACCTCCAAAACGTTCTTGGTTAGCTCCTAAGAAATCACTATTTAGATCTTTGCTCCGTCCATAGATAAACCATTTCTATAAATGACATGCCCCAAAAAGTGAACCTCATGAATCTAGAACTAGCACATCAAGATATTTTCATAAATCTGGGGATCTTGAAGAAAATCTAGGACCATCCTCATGTGCTCTACATGCTCCTCCTATGATGCAGAGTAGATGAGTATGTAATCGATGAATACAGCAAAAAATAGGTCCAAGTATAGCTAGAAAACCTAGTTCATAAAATACATAAACATGAAAGGGGAATTCCTCCCACAAAAGGGCATCCCTAGGTACTCATAGTGTCCATGGAGACATCAGAATTCCATCTTTGGACTCTCAACCTCACGAACCCTCAATTGGTGGTAGATGAACCTGAGATCGACCTTTTAGAACCATCTTTAACCTCACAAATAGTCAAATATGTTATCAATACCCTGAAATGGGTACTTTCTCTTTATTATTTATTGGTTTAGGTAATGATAATCCACAAAAAACTGCAAACGCCCATCCACCTTTTTCACCAACAATAATGGATCTTCCCATGGGGACACACTGGGTCTGATGGAACTTTTATATCAAAGGTCCTCTAACTACAACCAAAAATCCAAAATCTTAGTAGGGTTTATCCGATATACCTAAAAAGATATTGGAGTGGTGCTGGGATCAAAGTCAATCAAAAACTCCATTTCCTACCTTAGAGGTAGTCCCAAAATTTTCTCAGGAAAGACGTCCATGAAATCCTCCATAGTTGAAGGAACCCAAATAACTTAAGATCCTACTGCACCATGGGTTATACTTGCTAAATGATGGGTTATGGGTTGTATCCTCATGCTCACTGAACCCACTAGACATTCCATGTGATCTATCTTGCCTATAAAGGTGAATGTTGTCTCATTAGTGTGTAGGAATATGAATCATCTACAGTGACAATCAATATGGCCTCAGACCATGAAAACCTAATCCATACTAAAGATAATTTTATTTTTTTACATTGTGATAACCAAAATTCCCCACATGAACCTATCTCTACCAATAGATAGATCGTACTTTCAGCAGATAAAAGATACATAAGAAGCTTTCCCTGTAGGAATCTCAAGATGATGTTGATGGGAAATCGCCTTAACTAGGAGTTCTAGATCTCACATAAGAAGTAGAGAGATGAAAGAATTAATAGAAACTTTATCTAAAAATTCTAATATAAGAGTATAAAATACATAGATTGAACTTCTAATCATCTCATGCTTAGAGGGATCATAAACCTCTTAAGCTTGCAACTATCTGTTGTGTTGACCACCAGCTCCTTGAGCTTGAAATGAGATGCCTAATGGTGGTGGGGGAAGGATCTCATAACATAATACAACACCCATTTCTCCTCCTACTCCTCTTCTAACTCCATCTCCCTAAGTAATACCCTATCCTCACATGGGAGATCCCTGATCACGACACTATATCTGCTATGGCAGTCCACCAGCTACCTGCTTGCGTTGCTTGGCATGTATGGTTGAGCAGTCACATGCTATGAGACCTCAACCATCATAAGTGAAACATCAACCCTATCTAGGATGTCTTGGTTCTCTTTGGTTCCTTTTTACCGTAAGACCATACATCTGAGTCTAATCATGAAAGAGTTTCCTATTTCGAGATCCCACCAACTGGTGCCTACTAGATGTTGCATACGATTCATCTCTATGATGCCCACTACCAGCTCCAACTATCTGGAATCACTCTAATAGAAATTTCTCTATCACCAGTTCTCAATTCAATAACTCAACATTGGCTTGGATGCACTAGGGAACTATGCTAGCACAAATCTCTTCATGGAGTCCTTTCTCAAACTTATATGCTTAGAAGTAGAGATCACATATCATGTCAAGAGAGTACCAGGTAAGGTATGTGAACCTCTATGTGTACTCATCCACCTTCATCCCTTACCACTAAAGCTCTATAATCTCTTGAATTTAAACTAAATTCAAGTAGTAGAGGTAGTACTCCTCACTGAACAACTACTAAAAGTTAGTCCATGAGGGTGTCGACTCATCATGCATATGTGTAATAAGGCTGCACTAGTTACCATGTACTACATGGAAAAGGATAGTAGCCTATGAAGCCACCAGATCCATCGAGGTCTAAACAAGCCTGAGGATATGTATTGAAAACTCTAACCAATCCTCTACTTCTTGAGGATTTGGCTTGCATCGGAAACCTAGCGGCCTCTGGTGATGAGACTCACAGAGCGTTCTAAGCCTATGTGCATCCTCAGCCTACTCTAATAGAATGATCTAATTCTTGATAGATGTAGGATTTTATACCTTCCCATATGAATAAAGGGGCTGTCTAATGGACCCTAAATTGAGGCCTCATCACTAATCGGGTTGTCTTCATGATCCATAATTAGTATCCTAGCTAGTTATCATCATGGAGGCATCCTGATATTTTTCAAATCATACCATGATTAGATGAGAATATATATATATATATATATATATATATATATCAACAACAATTGGGAGTTGAATCAAGAAGGAAATTCAAATACTCAATCCTATATGATGCATGTACCATTGATCCTTGCAACTAATGTCTTAGTATGCCCAGTCGATAAGCATGTAGTCAACGTCCAGGTGAATGGATACATTAGCCAACCATACCATCAACATATTACCTAGTCTAAGAGTCACACTCAAGAAATTCTGACATTGTTTCCCTAAAACCAACTAAATCCTTTTAAGGGGACTAGTCTAAAAATTTTCCCAAGGAATGAACTTTCTCTAATACTGATCTTTCACGACCCGACCCAAGTTGGGGCTCGATCAAAAACGACCCCAAGCCCACCTCCATAGGACATAGGGTAACAACAATCACTAAAGGCATAACTAACTTAAGGAGGACTTTAACTAAGTACCTATATGCACACACACAACCAACTTGTTGCATAAGTGAAGAGGGAAAGATTAAAAGATGCAACACATCTAGAAAGGAAACCAAGCATGAATAACCTCTAGGGTGTATAAGAGTATGACAATAAAATCTGAAATGTAAATGGGAAAAATACATGCCCAACCATAAATATGTCCCAAACTAAAAAAACTATAAAAGTAAAATGCTAAGAAAAACCTAAAAGATATCTCCAAGCTATGACCACCGTACACAATCCAATGTACCGGGTATCCCTAAGATCCTATGAAATCACTGCTGAACTGTCCATCGTCTGAATAAGACACAACATGTGTGGTAAAAGCCCATGAATAGGTGAGTATATATATACCCATTAGGACACATTAAAAGCTGAAGGGGGAGAAATAAGAGATACAATAGGAATATAAAGGCAATTGATATAATAAGGTATAAAGAAAGAGTATAGATCAACCCAAACCAAGAGTGAAAGTAACCTCATCCAAATAGAAGGGGCTAAACATAGTGATTAGATGAACTAAAAATCGAGTCTTCACTACCTATAGCAGAATACTAGACTCATTCAACTAAAATAAGCTAAAAATGGAAATCACATGGCATAACTCATTCATATTCACCTCTCCTGGAAGGAGAGTAACAAAATAAAAAGTGAGGATACATGATAAAGTATATATATATATATATTCAATTGAATAAACACAAATGAGAGAGTAAGGGGATATCCATCTCATAGCTCATCCAAAGAAGAAAAGTAGCCAATAGTTCTAAAAGTCCATCAATGATTCCCAACATCTCACATGTCTTCCTGGAAGTAACCATCAGAGCCTATCCTTGCCTTGTCACAATTCTATAGAGTAAAGGGACCACAAACTCTTGGTTGAGAACCTATTACCTAGTAAAATAGGAGGGTCCCACTTTGATAGTTATCGAGGAAATCCACTTCCCATCCATACTAGAGGTAACCTCTTAGAAAAACCATTTAAGAACTCCACTACCCATACTTTCTGGAGGGGACCGATTGAAAAGGTCACTGAGGAAATCCACTACCCAGCCCTGCTGAAGGGTACCACTCAGAAAGGTCATCAGGGAACTCCATTGCCCAGTATTTTAGAGGGTACTGCTCAGAAAGTTCATCGAGGAACTCCACTAACTAGTCTACCAGAGGGTATTACTCAGAAGGATCATCAAGGAACTCCACTACCCAACCCTGCTGGAGGGTACCACTTAGAAATTTCATCGAGGAACTCCACTGCCTAGCCCTGCTAGAGGGTACCACTCAGAAAGTTCTTGGTGATCCTGTGCAATCACTACCATCATCGGGCATTTCCTAACCATGTTTGATGCCCATAACACTCTACAATGTATCTATAAAGGCAAAACAAAGGTAACCATAATGTTTTATATGAAAAAACACTCAAGATAGGCTACTCATAGGACAAAGTCTGAGTCTAAATGAGAGAGATACAAACGATTGACGTTCTCTCAAAAGAGTTCAGGGGTATATAGTGTGTGAGGGGACCCACATGATGTGTGGTCCCACTCCACTACATGGTTGTTTTCTTGACCGAAACATGAATCCCGAACATGTAAGAGTACACGCCATGCAGGTGGACTACACAGTGTGTCCAAGCTACCCAGGACCGGGCCATGCCTTCTAGTTGTGTTTTTGTACGAAACCCCATGTCTTTGTACCAAACCCCATGCCCATGTATTCTGGTACACGACCATGTACCTAGATTTATACATCCGCACAGGCTCCTTTTCATTAAATCCTCATCACATTTATCCATATAGGTAATGGGTACATGGATTTTGAGGACTACACATCTTTCCATCCTTAAGTTTTCCAAAACCCTAGCCACTGCTGTTGAGGGGGAGACACGCCATGTGTTCATGCTTGTACATGACGTGTAGTCGAGTTTTCTCCAAAACCTCAGATATGATCATCACACCTTGGATCAGATCTTTATCCTTTACATCTGGCCCTATATTTTCCAAAAACACACTGATTTGTCTATGGATTGAGGATTTCTACCGATGCTCGATAGAAATCCGCTCCATTTATTCGTCAGAGGTCTCATCATACGTTCCTCATGCCACTATGCCTTCCAACACCATGGATTCATAATCTAATCATCACATTAATCTACCATACCTCGCCAACATCCCAAATCTATCCATAATTCATTGATAAGTGCTTGATTTTTCGATCCCTCACAATTCAGAGGGTCTGATCTAGCTCGGTATTACCTGACAATGTCGAACCGGGACCACGAGGTCCTACTGGTGATGAACGCAAAGAAAAAAAGGGAGAAAAGAACCATAATAAATGTTTAATCATCATTGGACATGCCTTCTTGGATGATGATCAAGAATGGTGATACTGGGTAAGAAAATATTGAATAAATCAATTTAAAATCTGATACATAGGCACATGATTAATCCAAAATAAGCACAAATCCAAGAAAAGGGATGGATCTTCTCAATAAATTTTATTATAGGAAATAAATCCCCAATTGATGGGGCCTACCTATTTTTTAGATCATTTGTTGATGAAGAATGTGTCCGTCAATGATCACTAGGAGTCGTTGCATTCAATACATCCTAACCTACTCTAATCCAGTGTTTCGTCATCATTTGATGACATTCGCTAATGGAGGAGAGATGAAGAGCTATAGAATTCTCCCAAGGTATATGTTTCTAACTATAACACCCCAAAAATTTTATGGTATGATTCTATTAAATACATTATTTTTATAGCCTGTATTTCATAAAGCGTTGTGTTCCTTTGATACAACACTTGGTTATTTAGGATATAGTCAAAACCAAGCCATCAAACATAAATTTTCCACTTATATGTTTTGGAATTTCGAAAAACGGTCATCTAGAGTTGGGACCAGTAAGTCATTTGGAGTCTGATAGAACCAACTTGATTTTTTGATGAATAGTAACAGACCCTTATGAATAGTAATATGAATAGTAATATAACCCTTATGAATAGTAAATAATGATAATATTTTATTTTCTTAAGGTAATAAGATAATGAGATCTTAATTAATTTTTCAATGTGATATAGAACTAATTATACCTTTAAAATTGTTATTTTTCGAATTAAATATGATTTTATTTAAAAATTAAATTAAAAATACTTAGAAAATTATTTTCAAAAAATGGATATCATTTTTAAATTTTACAAATCAAAAAATGTCCAGGGTGAATTTTTGGTATTTTTCTAAAATACATGATTTTTTCATGAAAAGTAAAAATGCAGTTTTGAGTTTTCGGTAGTTTAATGACATCATAATGATGTAATAATTAAATATAAAAGTATGGTAGACATTTTTACATTAACTTATTACATGAGGTTTACTAAGTGGCTAAAACCATGGGCAAATACCATGGGAAATCCCATGGTTTGGCAAAAACCACTAATGAGGTGTCCCTTTGAAATTATTAAAATACTACCTATCTTTTTCTATAAATACCGACTCATCCATTCGTTTTATTTCATTAAAAATCCATAATCCTTAAATATATGGTGGTTTTACCTCTCTATAAGTCCTCTCAGGGTGTAATTAAGCCTCTACGGTCCCATCCTTCAAGATCTAGGAGTTACTCTACAAGGTAAGGGAATCCTTCATTCTCTTCTTTTAGTCGACACTTCTTTTATGTTATCTATTTGATTTTCCATTATCATATGTTGGGGTTTGATTTTATGTGTTATTATTACTATAATTTTGATTTAAATATTATTAGATACGTTTTTTATCTCATCATTTCATTTTATGAAATTGTAAGCGACATCGTTAGGCTGCCGAATTTTCATAAGGGATCTCTCACCTTTTCTTTTATTTTCAAGTTCATCTCTTTTCTTTTTATATCCTCAAATACTCTATCCAAATGACCATGATAAACTCTATTATAATCTATATAATGTAATTATATCATGTGAATGGAAGAACCATACTCAATATTCTTACTCCCTCCCTTTTATTTTTATAAACGAAATCAACATCCTTGAGGTTCCAATTTATAACCTTTGTGGATGACGAAGTTTCGTTCTTCACTTTCTCCTTCATTACTAGTCATGAAAACATTTTAATTGTTTAACCATATAATAATATATTTATTTCATCTCATTGATTTTCTATAATATTTACACACTCATAATATGAAATAATAATACAAAACAAGTTCATTATGAAAAAACGACCAAGTTAATCCAAATATTTTTAATAAACTTTTATCTAATGAATCATCATCATGGTATATAACCCAAAATAATTATAAGATAATTTATATATCATTAATGTCATTAATAAGATATATTAACAATTCTGTATGTTTAACCACATTTCAAATGAACTTCCATTCATGAAAACAAGTAAACGAATCATGAAAACCAAGGAAGAAAATGCTTCCAAAACAAGAAAATTCAACCTATTAAACCCATAAAAAGGGCCATGAATGAACCTAATAAGGTTATAAAAAATAAATTAATTGTATATGAGTTTATGGAGTTATTAATTAATAAATCTAAATTTTATTATTCAGGAAATTAAAACAAATGAAGAACACACTCGAGCAAAAGGTGAGGGGTTTCTCATCTCACTTTCATTTCTGTGAGATTTTCATTATTTGCAACTTATTTCTTATATGTGGTATATGTGTACTGAAATTTGATATATGATAAAATTATTCTATTTATATTCATGTTATTAAATGATTTATTTGAGGTTTATTAAGTTTTGTTCAAATGATTCGTCTGATTACATTATGGTAAGAGACTTTGTCTCAACTACTATTTTGTTGTGACTAACTTTGTATGGTGCACCTAATAATACTTATGTGGAGTAACTACTGCCCATTTGAGATCAATTTTCATTTTAAATATTATTTATATTAAATATATATAATCTCATATCATGGATATGTTTTTTTGTCTAAATCATATACCATTTTATATATAGTGTTTATTTGGAAAGTTATTTTAATTAGGGAAATATTGATGAATCTGTATACTCTACTCTATACGGATATTGAAAAGGCATATTTATCCTATATTGAATCAATGTATAAAGAATTATTTGGACATGCAGTGGAAGGTGGGGACCTCTATATCCCCTCGATGCATCGGTAGGTCTCATGAGACAAATCAGTTGGTGACAAACCCTTTTAGTTTTTTTCCAAAAAATAAAATGGGTTTCTACCCACAGAACTAAACCATTTTAATGGTATTATGATATCATGTGATAGATACATGAAATCCAGTTAATAAGCATTATCTTTATTCATTATCAGTTATTACTATCCCCGAGGTTTTCACTATGAAAAAATCTATGGATGCAGATTCATTCTCAGTTTATTAATGGCATGAGTTTTTCATTTATTCACCATTCCATATTGATTATGTGAAATTGTTTACAATTAAGTTTTCATTGATTCATACTTATGACATTTGTAACCCTTAATGAAAGTTTGATCTCACCCCTTTCATTGTTTACTTTCAACAGGTGATGAAGAGGAGATCATTTATTGAGTTCTTGTGGATGCAGTCTTTATTTTTTGTTATGTATTGTATTTTGTAACCTTTTCCAATGTAATTTGAGTTACATATATGTATCTAGTTTCTTTATTACTAATAAAATGATCATTCCTTTGGGATTTTCATTCCTTCTAACCATGACAATATAACAAGTAATGCACCAACTCTGGTCTAGAGGGGTCGAGGTGTTACAGTTGGTATCAGGGGATTTTTAGTAGAAAACTTGGAAACTAGAGTAGGAAATGTATAGTATTGAACAAAGCGCTAAGGTAGTATTTGAGGATAAAAGTACAATAACTTCCTAGTATTTTGGTAAGGAATATATTTTGTGGATCTTTCAAGCAATACATCCCGATCTAGATACGATCAGGTATAGGCGGCTCTGGCATAGATGTATCTAGGGGTAAAACCCAGAAGCACCACTTTGAGATAGACTAGAACGAGAACTGGTGCACAAAAATGAGCCTTTCTACACTCTTGGTTACAACACTCCCTGGGGATATGCTTAGGATAATTCATATTTTCTTTACAGTCCATTATGAAGGATTTTAATGTAAATTTTTCCTCAGAGAAACCATGTTTATAAGATTAGCTATGCATAGAATTTCATTCTATGTTGAGTGATTTTATTTTTGAGATTCATAAACTAATCTAGTGTATCCCATTATTTAGAAATGGCGTCTAATGGAAGAAGGGGAATCAATACTTATGGGAATGGTAGGGATATTCCTACTGAGAAGGTCAACACAGTCAATGTTGGAGTAGCTCAGATCATAACCATATTGGGACAACTTACTCAGGTTATAATGAATAACCATTCCACATCTATGTTGGATCATTTCATGTGGCAGAAGCCCCCATATTTTAGAGGGACTACTAACACAGTGGTTTTTGAGCAATGGATCAAGTCCCTTGAAAATATATTCATGGCATTAAGATGAAATGAAAATGAAAAGGTAGTACTTAAAGTATATTGTCTCAAGGGAGACGTTGATCAATGGTGGTCCTTGATTCAGAATACCACCGAGGAAAAAGAAAAATAAGATATGAAATGGAGTACTTTTAAGGAAATATTCTTTGAAAAATATTTCCCTCATGAGAAACGAACCGAAATGAAGTGGAAATTCATTGGTTTAAAATGAAGGGAAGAAGACAATGTTGCAGAGTATGAGGATACCTTCACAAGGCTAGCCAGGTATGCTGTAGATTACATATGTGACTCGGCAAACAAGATTGTTCATTTCTTTGAAGGTCTTAAGCCAAGTCTTCGAAGGGTACTGGATTCTCAAACATTTTCATCATATGATGAAATTTTATCAAGTGCCATCAAAACAGAGAAGGAATTTTCTAGAACAAATTTGTTTAAGGGGAACCAAGATAAGAAGAGGCACTCTAATAACCAAGGGAAAGGTGAATCACAAAAGAAGAACAAGGGAACAAATCTATTCCCATTATGTGAGAACTGTGGAAAGAATCATCTTGGGAAATGCTTAAAAGGAATGGGAGTCTGCTATAAGTGCGGAGAAAAGAGTAATTAATTTGATGAATGCAAGGGGAAGAAACAATTCAATGATATTCAATTCTACAATTGTATAGAGATGGGAAACTATGAAAATGAGTGTCCTAAGCACCAAGGAAACTTTCCTTAGAAAAATACAAGAGAACAAGGGAGAGCCTATGCGATTACAACTGCGGAGGTTGAAGTTCCTAATGATGTGGTGACAGGTAATTTAATTGTTTCCTAAAACTTAGTCAACACATTATTTGATTCTAGATCATCACATTCATTTATATCTTCCCAGTTTTCCAATAAAATTAGATATGTACAATTTGATTTAATAAAGGAGTTTTCAGTCAAAACTCTCAGGGGATGTATCATTGCAACAAAGGCATGTCGACTAATCCCCCTCCAGACACCAAAATGTTCTTTAGTTGCTAACCTTATCATCATACCAATGACTAAATTTGATATAATTCTTGGTATTGATTGGATATCAAATTATGTTGTGAGGATTTATTATAATAAAATAGAAGTTGAAATTTTTGAAAATGGTGTATAATCTCTTATCTTTAGAGCAGAGACCTTGCCATCTGATTCTTATCTAGAACCACCCCTAATATATTTACTAAATTCAATACATTAAGAGAAAGATAAACTAACATCTATGGGAGAGGAAAGAAATATTCAAATTGAAGATGTGTATATAGTGCAAGAATACATTGATTTATTTCTAGAGGATTTACCTAGACATCCTCCAGAGAATGAAATTGAGTTTTCCATTGACTTAATTCCTAGTGAAAGACCTATATCAAAGACCCCTTATTGAATGTCCATTGTGGAGTTAGTGGAGCTAAAGAAAAAACTAGAGGAGTTGAGTGAAAAAGGATTTATTCGACCTAATGTTTCTCCATGGGGAGCCCCATTCTTGTTTGTCAAGAAGAAAGATGGATCCATGAGGGTATGCATTGATTACAGGGAAATCAATGCTATTACAATAAAGAATAAGTATCATATTCCCCGAATTGATGATTTATTTGATCAACTTCATAGAGATTAATACTTTTCAAAGATTTAACTTCAATACGGATATCATCAACTACGTGTGAGAAAGGAAGATATTCTAAATACAACATTTCAAACTAGGTATGGGCATTATGAGTTTACAGTGATGCCTTTTGGACTGACGAATGCACCATCTATTATCATGGATTTAATGAATAGAGTTTTTAAGGAATATCTTGATATGTCTGTTGTGGTATTCATCAATGACATCCATGTATACTAAAAAAGATATGAATACCATGAGAATCACTTGTAGATTATTCTGAGAACTCTTAGAAGAAATAAATTATATGGGATGTTTTTCAAGCGCAAATTCTGGCTTCAATCGTTTAATTTTATATGCCATATTGTCTCTAATGATGGAATCCTAGTTGATCCTAGAAAGACAAAGTCAATCCAAGAATGGCCCATGCCAAAAACATAACTGAGGTATGCAGTTTCATTGGCTTAGCAGGTTACTATTGGTGTTTCATTCATAATTTTTCCCGACTAGCTAACCTGCTAACCAAGATCACATGCAAAGGAGTTAAGTTTGTGTGTAAAAAAGAGTGTAATAAATGCTTTGAAGAATTGAAAATAAGATTGTTCAATGCTCCAATTTTGACTCTTCCATATGGAAGTGATGGATTTTTGATATACAGTGATGCATCAAAGAATGGTTTGGGTTGCGTTCTTATAAAAAATGATAAAGTTATTGCTTATGAATCAACACAGTTGAAGACCCATGAGAAAAATTATCCAACTCATGATCTTGAGTTAGCATCCATAATCTTTGCTCTGAAAATATGGAGACATTATCTCTACGGAGAAAGATGTGAGATTTATACGGACCACAAGAGTTTGAAATATATTTTCAGACAAAAAGAACTCAACATGAGGCAAAGGATATGGCTCGAGTTACTCAAAGATTACAATTCTTCAATACACTACCACCAAGGAAAGGTGAATAAGGTGGCATATGCATTAAGTAGGAAGGATCATGGACTTCTGACTCAAATGAGGATTGAGAGAGATCCTATATTTTTGGATCTAATAAAGATGGATATGGGAATTTTTAAGGAAGGTAAACATCTTTTCTCTTTAAAATGATTGCCATACCATATTTATTAGAGAAGATAAAAAGATCTGAATCTGATGATGAGAATCTGCACAAGAAAATTATTGCAGTTAAGGATGAGAGATTGGAAAAATTCATGTATGAGGAAGGAGTTATGAAGTTTGGGAAGAGGTTATGCATCCCGTCCATACCTGAGATAAAAAGGTAACTATTAGATTATGCTCATAGCTCAAATTTATCTATACACCTGAGTAACACCCAGATTTATAGAGATCTGAAAGAATATTTTTGGTGGGTTAATATGAAGCGGGAAATTGATGACTACGTGTCAAAGTGTCTAGTTTTTTAACATGTGAAGGTAGAGAGACAACATCTCAAAGGAGTGATGCAACCTATACCTATTTCTATGTGTAAGTGGGATAACATTAAGATTGATGTTTTCATTGGACTACCGATGACACCTAGAAGGAATGATGCAATATTGGTAATTATTGACCGTCTCAAAAAATCAGCACATTTCCTTCCAATAAGAGATGATTTACCACTTGAGCGCTTGGAAAAATATTATATTAATGAAGTTTAAAGACCTCATGGTGCACCTTTATCGATTGTGTTCAATATAGATCCCTGTTTTACATCAAAATTCTAGAAAAGTCTCTAGAAGGCTTTGAATACAAAGCTTCGTATGAGTACTGCTTATCACCCCCAAATTGATGAACAGTCTGAAAGGACTATTCAAACTCTAGAAGATATGTTGAGGTCATGTTCTCTTGACTTCCAAGGTATGTGGGATTAATAATTTCCTTTGGTGGAATTTTCGTACAATGATAGTTTCCATTCTAGTATTCAAATGGCTTTATATGAATCATTATATGGAAAAATATGTTGAACTCCAACATTTTAGGATGAAGTTGGTGAGAGGAAACTTATAGGCACAGAACTTATTAAAGAGACCAAGACAAAGGTGAAGACAATCCAAGACCATATTAAAGTAGCGCAAAGTAGGAAGAAGAGTTATGCTGACAATCAGAGAAAGGATTTGGAATTCCAGGTGGGAGATCATGCCTTTCTAAAAGTATCTCCATGGAAGGGTGTCTTAAGGTTCAATAATAAAAGGAAACTGAGCCCCAGGTATATCAGACCATTTGAAATTCTGGAAAGAATCGGAGTAGTATCATACCATTTAGTAATGCCACCAAATGTTTCCAAATTCCATGATGTGTTCCATGTGTCATTATTGAAGAAATACATGCCAGACCCAATGCATGTACTCACCTATGAAGAAATTGAATTGGAACTTGATTTTTCATACTGTGAAAAGCCTATTGGGATTATTGAAATAAGAGAGAAAGTATTGAGAAATCGGAAAAGTCATCTAGTAAAGGTTATTTTGAGGAACTAGAATATGGAGGAATCAACATGGGAACTAGAGTATTTCATGAAGAAGAACCACTCATATCTTTTTGGTGGGCTTTATACATAAAATTTCTAGGATGAAATTTATGAAGGAGGGGATAATATAACACCCCAAACATTTTATGATATGATTCTATCAAATACATTCTTTTCATAGCCAATATTTCATAAAGCATTGTGTTCCTTTGATACAACACTTGGTTATTTAGAATATATTCAAAACCAAGCTATTAACCATAAATTTTCCACTTCTATGTTTTAGAATTTTGAAAAACGATCATCTAGAGTTGTGACTAGTAAGTCATTTTGAGTCTGATAAGACCAACTTGATTTTTTGATGAATAGTAACACACCCTTATGAATAGTAATATGAAAATTAATATGACCCTTATAAATAGTAAATAATGATAATATTTTATATTCTTAAGGTAATAAGATTATGAGGTCTTAATTAATTTTTCAATGTGATATAGAACTAATTATACCTTTAAAATTGTTATTTTTCGAATTAACTATAATTTTATTTAAAAATTAAATTAAAAATACTTATAAAATTATTTTCAAAAAATAGAAATCATTTTTGAATTCTACACATAGAAAAATGGTTAGGGTGAATTTTTGGGATTTTTCTAAAATACATGAATTTTTCATGAATAGTAAAAATACATTTTCAGTTTTCGGTGGTTTAATGACATCATAATGATGTAATAATTAAATATAAAAGTATGGATGACTTGTGTACAGTAACATATTAAATGAGGTGTCCCATGTTTCAAAAAACATGGGAAAATACCATGGGCAAGCCCATGGTTTGGAAAAAACCACTAATGAGGTGTCCCTTTGAAATTATTAAAATACTACCTCTCTTTTTCTATAAATACCCACTCATCCATTCGTTTTATCTCATTCAAAATCCCTCATTCTCTAAGATCTGGTGGTTTTTCCTCTATAGGGGTCCTCCCAAGGTGTCCTTAATCCCCCAAGGACCCATCCTTCAAGATCTAGGAGTTACTCTACAAGGTAAGGGAACCCTTCATTCTCTTCTTTTAGTCGACACTTCTTTTATGTTATCTATTTGATTTTCCATCCTCATATGTTGGGGTTTGATTTTATGTGTTCTTCTTACTTTACTTTTGATTTTAATATGATGATATACCCTTTTTCTCTCATCATTTCATTTTATGAAATTTTAAGCGACACCGTTAGGCTGCAAAATTTTCATACGGGATCTCTCACCTTTTCTTTTATTTTCAAGTTCATCTCTCTTATTTTTCTCTCCTCAAATACTCTATCAAAATGACCATGATAAAATCCATTATAATATATATAATGTAATTATATCATGTTAATGGAATAACCACCATCAATATTCTTACTCCCTCACTTTTATTTTTATAAACGAAATCAACATCCATGAGGTCCCAATTGATAACCTTTGTGGACAATGGAGTTTGGTTCTTCACTTTCTTCTTCATTACTGGTCATGAAACCATTTTAATGGTTGAACCAGATAATAATATATTTATTTAATCTCATTAATTTTCTGTAATTATTACACACTCATAATATGAAATAAAAATACAAAACAAGTTAATTATGAACAAAAGAGCCAAGTTAATCCAAATATTTATAATAAACTTTTAACTAATGAATTGTCATCATGGTATATAACCAAAAATAATTATAATATCATTTATATCTCCTTAATTTCATTAATAATATAAATTAACAATTCTATATGTTTAACCACATTTCAAATGAGCTTCCTTTCATTAAAACAAGTAAACGAATCATGAAAACCAAGGAAGAAAATGCTTCCAAAACAAGAAAATACAACCCCTTAAACCCATAAAAAGGGCCATGAATGAACCTAATAAGATTATAATAAATCAATTACATGTATATTAGATTTTTTACTTATTAATTAATTAAGATAAATTTTATTATTCAGGTCATTAAAACAATGGAAGAACACACTCGAGCAAAAGGTAAGGGGTTTCACATCTCACTTTCATTTCTGTGAGATTTTAATTGCTTGCCACTTATTTATTATATGTGGTATATGTGTGCTGAAATTGGATATATAATAACATTATTATCTTCATATTCATGTTATTAAATGATTCATTTGAGGGTTATTAAGTTTTGGTTATATGATTCGACCGATTACATTGTGGTAAGAGACTTTGTCTCAATTACTATTTTGTTGTGACTAACTTTGTATGATGAACCTAATAATATTTATGTGGTGTACATACTACCCATTTGCGATAACTTTTCATTTGAAATTATATTTATATTAAATATCCATAATCTCATATTGTTGATATGTTTTTTTTCTAAACCGTATACCATTTTACATAAGGTGTTTATTTGGAAAGTAATTTTAATTATGGAAATATTTATGAATCTGTATACTCTGATATATACAGATATTGAAAAGACATATTTCTCTTGTATTAAATCAATATATAAATAATTATTTGGACATGAAGTGGTTGGTGGGGCCCACTATAACCCCTCGATGCATCAGTAGGTCTCATGATACAAATCAGTTGGCGAAAAACTCTTCGAGTTTGTTTCAAAAAAATAAGATGGGTTTCTACCTACAGAACTAAACCGTTTTAACAGTATTATGATGTCATGTTCCAGATACATGACGTACAATTAATAATAATTATATTTATTCATTATTAGTTATTACAATTCCTGAGGTTTTCAATATGACAAAATCTATGGATGCAGATTCTTTCTCAGTTTATTAATGGCATGTGTTTTTCATTTATTCACCATGCCATATTGATTATGTCAAATTGTTTACAATTTAGTTATTATTAATTCATTATTCCACCATTTGTAACCCTTACTGACCATTTGAGCTCACCCCTTTCATTGTTTACTTTCAACAGGTGATGAAGAGGAGATCATTTATTGAGTTCTTGTAGATGCAGTCTTTAGTTTTTATTATGTATTGTATTTTGAAACCTTTTCCAATGTAATTTGAGTTACATATATGTATCTAGTTTCTTAAAGACTACTAAAATGACCATTACTTCAATATTTTCATTCCTTCTAACCATTCCAATATAATAATTAATGTACCGACTCTGATCTAGAGGGGTTGGGGTGTAGCGACTCGGGTTTTGGCCTTTTTAGACTTTAGAATATTCCTATGAATAAATCCAGAGCTAGGCACGAAGGCGGAGTGATATTCTGAGGCCCAATGTGTCCAGAATTAATTTAATAAAAATATTAAGTATTTTTATAATATTCACATTTCGGGGTTGTGTTTTCCCCTAAACGGTAGCTTAGATCAGAAATTTGAGGGCATGGTTGTGTCCGGAGCATGTCGTTTACCCTAGGCAGGGTGTAAACTTTGCGAGCACGGGCCTGCTATGGAAAAATCCACCAGGGGAATTTTTGTAAATAAATGGAAATAAGTTATTTATGAGTGTTGGATCAAATAAATCCTGAACGGAGTCTCAGATTGAAATTATGAGCTCGTCGTTGTGTTCAGAACGCCACGTTTACCCTAGGGGCGATCTCATCTTCTCTGTACCTGGAGGTTTGGTCTGAGGCGGGGTCATGTGTTGATTTAATTGTTTAAAAAAAGAAATAAATATAAACTTACCACCCCTCCTTCCTTTATGTGATAATTAGCCCCTCCAACTTCCTCCTCCATTCTTCATCGACGATTCGTCGAATTGAGCAAACGAAACACCCACGAGCTCGGATATTGACGAAGGACGCTCCAGGATTCTGCAGCAACAGCAGCAGAGCGTGCAAAGCATCAACGATCCGGAAAAAGGTAGGAGGTTTGGGTTTTAAAATCCCAAATCTCATTTTTGTGTTTTTTTCTTCAAATTTTCATAAGGGTTGTGTAGTTCGGGTCCCAAGCTTTCCGAAACATGTTTCAGATCTGAATTTGGAGCACTGGGGTACTCCCGGTGGCTCTCAGAAGTTCTCCGGCAGAAAACCCAGTCTTCCGGCGGTGAGGGAGGAAACCATGGTAGATTCTGGTGAAGCAGCGGCGGTGGCGTGGTGGTTTCCAGCGGCAGCGCGGCGGATTCTGGCAGCGGCACGGTGGTTTCCGGCGAGTCAGGCGGGGGTCCGGCCAGGTTTTTCTGGGAGTTCTTAACCCCCTGTAACTCGCAAACCAGAAGTACGATTTGAGACCCGTTTGCAGCGACATGAATATTGCATCGAGACGAACCTCTTGAGATTATTTAGGGGATTTTTTTGAGTCGGGTTTTTGGCCCAAGGCCATGAAACGTTAAAAATAATAATAATATTTTATTATTTTCAACTTCGATCTTCCATAACTCCTGCATGGAGTGTCCAAATGACATGTCATCAGTGGCGTTGAGACCTTGATGGTACAAAGAACTTTTCAAGATAGTTTTTGGGTGTTGGAACCGAGAACAGGGTGTGGGCCCCACGAGGCTGGGTTCCGGTGTTTATGGTGAAACGTGACTATTCCACCAGGTGTCCATTTTGGACGATCGAGTAGTCGATCCCATGTGTTTTTCTGAGGGGATTGCAATGGTGTAATCTGCTTAAAGAGTTTCGGGATCATGGTGTGGGACCCACCCGGTCTGGCTATGGTGAATAATACCTTTTTCACCGGGTGTTCGTTTTGGACGATCGAGTAGTCGATCTCGTGGGTTTTTCCGAGTGGATCGCAATGGTGTGATCCTCTTGATGAGTTTCGGGGTCGTGGTTTTGGGCCTAACATGGGAAGGCTACAGTGAATAGTACCTTGTTCACTGGTTGTCCGTTTCGGGCGAGTAAGTAGCCTATCCTGTGTGTTTTTCCACGTAGACCAAGATGGTGGCCTCGGTATCGGCCTAAGAGGTGTGTAGTGTGGCGATGTTGGGGGTCGCTCAGGTTTGCGACATTTGGACCAGAAGTGGTTGAGGGTACTCCCTTAGTTCATTCCTAAAAGGGTTCACACGACATCACAACTTTAGTATAGGTTTTTGATCCTCTCGATGGAATATTTAATCTGTTAGAGTTGTGGCATCCCTTCGGTGGGCCCGGAGTGGGATCCAATAGCATCGTTTCCCTAGATCAGGTTCTTGGTATCACTGTGACCGCTTATCCACGGGTGGTGATCCCCTACCTAGAAGGTTAACTCCGTAGGGTTTGTAGAATTATCGAGAATATGATCCCCTAGGTAGTGGGCCATGCCCAGTAGGGTTGTGGAATCATTTGGTATATTATCCCCTACTCAGCATGAGGATTATAGTAGGGTTGTGGTATCATGGGTTATACGATCCCCTACTCAGTGCGTGGTTTCTGTAGGGTTGTGGAATCATCAGTTTGATACCCTAAAGAGTGATATGTACCAAATAGGGTTTCAGTATCGTCATGGTCTTCCTGACATGGGTGACGATCCTCTATTTGAGTGATGTGTTTCTAACGAGTGCCAGATCGGGTTGTGGTATCCCCCAGAGGATCCTAGGAGTGATCCCCTATCTGTGATATCTACGAATGCCAGATCAGGTTGTGGTATCCCCCAACGGACCCTATGAGTGATCCCCTATCTGTGAGATCTTCATATACCAGTGTGGGTTCTGGTATCCCCTAAAAGACCCTAGGATCGATCCCCTATTCGAGGAGTTTGTTGTTTATGTTGTCTCAGTGTGGTTTCCTCAGTGATGATATCTGACGAGCGTGATCTCTCAGGTGAGCATCTGAGATGTTTGTGTGGGACTCGATGGGGTGTATCTCTCGGATGATTTTCATCTAGGATGACAGTTATCGTGGAGTTTTCTCTCTTAGTTGTGAACCGTTTCTGGTGATGAGGTCGGTACTTCATGTGGCTTGGTGTGTGAGTTGAGTATATCTGGATGTTTTTGATATACGTAATAGCGTATATCTGAGCGGATGTTCATGGTATATGTTTCGGCGTATACCTGGGTAGATGTTTGAGATATATGTTTGGGCGTATACATGAGCGGATGTTCAAGGTGTGTGCATGGGCATACACTTGGATTGAGCTGACTCGATGTGTTTAGTCAAGGATGGTCACGAGATGAAGTTTCTCTCTCATCTGGGTTCCCTTTGGCTAGGATGAGAGGACTGTTGCCTTTGAGTTTCTCTCTTTTGTTTTGGGTTTTTGGTGTGCCTATTGAGTATTTTTATACTCACCCCTGCACAGGATTTTCCCGCACATGTTTGTTTCTTGTGCAGACCATAGGCCTTTCGATGGAGTCCTAGGAGGACCCAGAGCTGGCGGAGTTGAGTCAGTGGGACTGACCGTGGAGTCTTAACGGAGATGTGCCAAGGAGATTTCCATTGGTTCTTTTTGCAACGTACCCCTTCTTCCAAGTAGGTTGGACACCTTTATAGTTTTTTTGGTGGGCCCTGTTTTTCCCTTTTTTTACTGCAGTTTCACTCTGGTTTGGGATAGTTGTATGCATGCATTCTCTTTTCAGTGTTATATATCTTTGCACTATTGAATGGAGGTGTATGTGGGTGTGTGTGTACAATTACCTTAGGCTAATTCCTCCCATGTGTGTGATAGCCTACTTGAAGCTAGTCGCCAACCCCTGGCCTATTGGATGTGGGCTTGGGGAGTCATGACTCAAGCCCCGTTGGGTCATGATAGAGTGGTATCAGAGGAGGTTTCACCTTTGGGATCTCTGAGTGTAGTTGGTTTAGTTGTGATCTTGGTTTGGGTTGCATAGCGATAGTGTTATGATGTTTCGAGTTCGGATTTCAGGCCAGAGACTCTAGTGTTGGTGCGGCAGCCGACATATCCATACACCAGGACTCTGATATCCTTCCTTTCGACTCAAGACATTTGTACACTAGTCACAGGGAAATAATGGTACATATATCATCTAGGACTGGGTTTTGGGTTTTTCATTTTCCTTCTTGAGTCAGATATCTGGATATACTCTTTGACTGTGGTGCGTCTTGATTGTATAGCAAGATGCCCCCATAGTGACAGCCTGTGAGGGTTCCATAGCAGTATTGTGGTGAAGATCCGCCCTATGTAGAGGCTGTGGACCAGGGCACAGATTCTGAGGCTGGACCTCCAAGTGGTCCGTCAGTTGAGCCACCACCTGTCGAGTAGCTGGTTATGCTTGTAGTACAGGATGAGGATGCACGCAAGATGAGTGCACTACACAAGTTTGAGAGGCAGTGACCTTTGAGGTTCTGGGGTGATCCAGACCCCCAGGAAACTGATGACTAGCTCGAATTAGTCACCCGAGTTTTCCTCCTTGTGAGGAAACCTCCAGATTAGATGGTGGTCCTAATGGTGAGTCTATTGCATGGTTCGG
This sequence comes from Viscum album, assembly GCA_963277665.1. Taxonomy (NCBI): domain Eukaryota; kingdom Viridiplantae; phylum Streptophyta; class Magnoliopsida; order Santalales; family Viscaceae; genus Viscum; species Viscum album. The sequence continues at coordinate 913,145,793 of OY728126.1, forward strand.
TATGGTGATGGTGGAGTTTAGTGACGCAGTCCCATGACGAGGAGACACTCATGTGGGAAGAGTTTGAGAGGCTCTTCAGAGAAGAGTTCTATCCAGTAATGCTGAGGTCAGTGCGGATTCAGAAGCATCTACATCTTCGACAGGGGGGCATGAATCTGTTGGAGTACTCAACGATGTTTACAGACCTGTCGCACTACTCCCTAGATATGGTACGAGACCCGTTCTTTAGGGCTAGGACCTTCGAGCAGGGCCTACGTAGATACATCTAGGCAGATGTGGTTTCCTTATGACTGCCCACCTATGCTGGAGTGCTGGACCATGCCTTGGTAGTGGAGTGATTTCTGGCTGAGCAGATTCAGCCCGTCAGTGTTGGGCACGTGGCAGCTGAGATGTCGACAACTGGTAGCTGGAGGCAGGTGGAAGGTTCTGGAGGTGGCCGATGTTTTAGGAGGCAACCCCAGGATGGAGGATCTGAGGCTCAGGGCTCACATACTAGTTTTGGTCAGCCACAGGAGAGGTGGTATTACGCTTGCGATGGTCGGGGACATCTTGCTAGAGATTGTATGACCTGTCATGCTGCTGAGAGGGAGACGGTCGATAGGTGGCCTTGGCAGTGGAAACGTATCGAGTTCGGCGGTCTTCAGGGCGGAAGACGAGGCGACAGAGTGGGTGAAGCAATGGGAGGTGGTAGGCGGTATCAGGTGCCACCACCACCACCCCTAGGTGGTCCACATTGTGCTTAGGGAGCTGGAGGGCGAGGGCGAGGAGAGCTGCATGCCCTAAAGGCTGTTGACCCACTGCCTTTGCAGATAGATAGAGGTATGCCTTGTGTCTTTTCTACTTTCTACAGTAGTTTTGATAGACACTGTTTAGCAGTACTCTTCCCTTTCCGTTGCTTTCTCGAGTTTTGTTCAGGGCATTAGTAAGACCCTGTGTGGGTGTTGTTCGGTGTTCTTCGAATACGTGAGGAAGAGGGATCCTTCCCCCTCGAGTCACGTTTTTGTGATGCGATCAAAACCATGCGGGCAAGTCAGTGCTGCCCAAAGCGGATATTATTGAGGTGTGGTGGATGAGTCCCTCTAACTTATGTGTTTGGGCAGGGGTGTTTTTTGGCAAACTCACTAATGTGGGAGACCCAGTTGAGAGTCCAGTTGCTTTCCTTGTGTTTATGGATTTTCGAGGATGAAAATTTCTAAGGTGGGAAGGATGTAGCGACTCGGGTTTTGGCTCTGTCAGACTTTGGAATATTCCTATGAATAATTCCAGAGCTAGGCACGAAGACGGTGTGCGATTTCAAGGCCCGGAGTGCCCGAAATTAATTTAATAAAAATATTAATTATTTTTATACTATGAACATGGAGAGGTTGTGTTTTCCCCTAAACGGTAGCTCAGATCCGAAATCTGAGTGCATGGTTGCGTCTGGAGCATACCGTTTACCCTAGGCGGGGTGTAAACTTTGCTGGCGCGGGCCTTCTGTGGAAAAAGCCACCAGGGGAATTTTTTTTAAATAAATATAAATGTTTATTTATGAGAATCATCTTGAATAACTCTTGAACGGAGTCTTAGATCAAAATTTTGAGCTCGCCGTTGCGTTCAGAACACCACGTTTACCCTAGGGTGACCTCATCTTCTCTGTGCTGGGAGGTTTAGTCTGAGGCGGGGTCGTGTGTTGATTTAATTATTTTAAAAAAAGAAATAAATATAAACTTCTCACCCCTCCTTCCTTTACGTGCTGATGAGCCCCTCCAAATTCCTCCTCCTTTCTTCACTGACGATCCGCCAATTTGAGAAAACGAAGCGCCCATGAGGTCGGATCTTGACGGTGGATGCTCGCGGATCGTGCAGCAGCAACAACAGAGCATGAAAAGCGTCGTAGATCCGAAAAAAGTTAGGTGGTTTGAGTTTTAAAATCCTGGATCCTGTTTTTTGTGTTTTTTTCTTCAAATAAGGGTTGTGTAGTTCGGGTCCTGAGCTTTCCAAAACATGTTTCAGATATGAATTTGAGCACCGGGGTACTCCTGGTGGGTCCCAGAAGTTTTTTTAGTGGAAAACCCAGTTCTCCGATGACGAGGGCTATGGACAAGGTGGATTTTGGTGAAGTAGAGATGGTTTCTGGCGGTGGCACAGTGGATTCCGGTGGCGGCGCGGTGGTTTCCGGCGAGGCAGGCGGTGGTCCGGTGAGGTTTTTCCGGGGGTTCTTTAAACCCCTATAACTCACAAATCAGAAGTCCGATTTGAGAGATGTTTGCAGCGACACAAAGCATGCATCGAGACGGACCTTTTGATATTATTTAGGGAATTTTTGTGAATCGGGTTTTTGGCCCGAGGCCATGAAACGTTGAAAATAATAATAATATTTTATTATTTTAAACTTCGATCCGCCATAACTTCTGCATGGTGTGTCCAAATGACGTGCCGTCAGTGGCGTTGAAACCCTGATGGTACGACAGACTTTTCAAGATAGTTTAAAGGTGTTGGGACTGAGAATAAGGTGTGGGACCTATGAGGCCGGTTTCCAATGTTTATGGAGAAACACGACTTTTCTACTGGGTGTCCGTTTTGGACGATCGAGTAGTCGATCCTGTGTGTTTTTCTGAGAGGATCACAATGGCGTGATCCGCTTGATGAGTTTTGGGATTGTGGTGTGGGACCCACCCTATCTAACTACAGTGAATAGTACCTTTTTCACCAGGTGTCCATTTTGGACGATCGAGTAGTCGATCTTGTGGGTTTTTCCGAGGGGATCACAATGGTGTGATCCGCTTGATGAGTTTCGGGATCATGGTATGGGCCCTACATGGGAAAGCAATGGTGAATAGTACCTTGTTCACCGGTTGTCCCTTTCGGGTGAGTAAATAGCCTATCCTATGTGTTTTTTTGCATAGACCGCAATGGTGGCCTCGGTATCAGCCTAAAAGGTGCGCAGTGGGGCGATGTTGCGGGTTGCTTGGGTTTGCGATGTTTGGACCAACAGTGGTTGAGGGTACACCCTTGGTTCGTTCCTATGAGGGTTCGTGTGACATCAAAACCTTAGTATAGGTTTGTGATCCTCTCGATGGGATGTTTAATCTTTTAGGGTTGTGACATCCCACCAGTGGGCCGGGAGCAGGATCCTCTAGCATCGTTTCCCTAGATCAGGTTCTTGGTATCACTGTGACTGCTTATCCATGGGAAGTGATCCCATATCTAGCAGGTGAACCCCGTAGGGTTTGTAGCGTCACCAGGAATATGATCCCCTACACAGTGGGCCGTGATCAGAAGGATTGTGGCATCACTGGGTATACGATCCCCTACTCAGCATGAGGATTATAGTAGGGTTGTGGTATCGTTGGTCTTACGTTCCCCTACTCAGTGTGTGGTTTCTGTAGGGTTGTGGCATCATCAGTTCGATCCCCTATAGAGCGAGATGTACCAAATAGGGTTTCGGTATCGTTGTGACCATCGTGACATGGGTGACGATCCTCTATCTGAGTGACGTGTTTCTAACAAGCGCCAGATCGGGTTGTGGTATCCCCCAGTGGATCCTGGGAGTGATCCCCTATATGTGAGATCTATGAATGCCAGATCGGGTTGTGGTATCCCCCAGCAAACCCTGAGAGTGATCCCCTATCTGTGAGATCTTCATATACCAGTGTTTGTTCTCATATCCCCCCTAGGAACAATCCCCCATATGAGGAGTTTGGTGTTTTTGTTGTTTCAGTGAGGTTTCCTCAGTGATGATATCCGACAAGCGTGATCTCTCGAGTGAGTGTCTGAGATGTTTGTGTGGGACCTGATGGAGTGTATCTCTCAGATTAGTGTCATCTAGGATGAAATTTATCATGGAGTGTGCTCTCTTGGTTGTAAACCGTTTTTGGTGATGAGGTCGGTACCTCATGTGGCTTTATGTGTGAGCTGAGTATATCTGGATGTTTTTGGTATACGTAAGAGCGTATATCTGAGCTAATGTTCATGGTATATGTATGGTAATGTGCCTGGGAAGATGTTTGAGATATATGTTTGGGCGTATACCTGAGCGATGTTCAAGGTGTATGTATGGGAATACACCTGGATTGAGCTGACTAGTTGTGTTTTGTAACAGCCCGAGATTTTATGAAAAATATATTTTTTTTATTTCACTAATGTCTTGTGTTGTACGCTACACCAAAAGGAGCTTGCACAACACACATCCTTGACTTGCCTTGCATTACACGCAATCGCGACCTTCCTCGATAGCGTGTGTAGTACGCAATAACGAGTTTCACTAAACAGCGATATGCTATTAAAATGTTATTAAAACTAGCCGTTATGAATAGTAATAACCACTTTTTGAAATTTTGTAAATTTTATTTTTCAAAATGGATTTCATTTTTGGATTCAAAGTATCGAATTTAGCCTAAGGTGAAATTTTGGTACATTTCGGATAACTTTCATATTCTGATGAATAGTGAAAATTACTAAATTTTAATTAAAAACAACTTTTTTAATCGAAATTATTAATAGTGATAAATTATTAATTTGAGTGGTTTTAAAGTATATGTAGAATATATTTTTACAATTTAATACAATGTTGGTCATTGGTTGTAATTTCACATTTAAACCAGACATAATCAAGTGTCAATCTTTTGATAGATATTGTTTCTTAAAAACACGCTATTTGTTTTAACAACGGGATTTAATTATAAAATTAATTAATGCAACTTTTGTGTTATGAATTTGGTAAAATATACTTCATTTTTGAATTCGGAATATGAAATATAGCTTAGGATGAAATTTTGGCATTGTTCTGAAAAACATCAATTTTTGATGAATAGTGAAACTACTAAGTGGTAGGTTAAAAACTGAATTTTTGCATAAAACATAATTTTACCGCTTCTGTGAATGGAATTTCGAAAATCCGAGAGACACGGTTAATATCAAGGACTAAAATGTGGTTCAATGAGATGAAAATAATTTTTTGGTGAATAGTAACTTTTTACTTTTTTTACCGCGGTTAATAGTAAATAGGGTAACTAAGGGTAAATATGATATCAATATTACCCTAAAACATGTCCTAATTCTATTGGACAAGTTTAATTCGACCAAAAACAATCTTAGGAATAAAATATGACCATTTAGGCCCACTTGGATTAGATTAAGACATTTATTATTAATTTATTTAAAGAAGGGTTAAAATAGTTAAAATCAAAGTTTAATAAGTAAATCATTTATAATATGGGGTTATACATAAGATAAATTCGATTGTAAATATTCATTAGAAAGATAAAAAGATTTCCTACATGATGGTATTTTATTTGTAATTTTTAGACATCAAATAATTTAATTTATTTATGACACAAAGATGATGCAGTAAGTAATCTTATTAATGAAATATTGACATAATTGATAATATAAATACCAAAATAAATGTTATTTAAGACTTTTTATGAATTCCACTAATTTTCTAGGTTACTATGATATATTAATGTTGATTTAATCAACTTGGTGCGAACATATAATTCTTTTATGACTTTCACAAAAATCATATATCAAATAGTGTCAAAATTGACACAAAATAGTTTTTAAATCAAATATTATATTATTAATTGTTATTTTATTCCTAAAAATCTAAGGTTCGTCCAAATGACTTAGATAAGGATATATTTATTAATAATATACAATTTGGGATTCGTTTGGCATGTTATAGTAAGTTTATTAACCATATAGTGAAAGAAAACAAAATGACATGGTAAAAGTTAAATTATTTAACTTAGAGTTAAATCTAATTGATAAGGTTAAAATAATACCCTAAACTTGTCTAAATCCTATTGGTTGATAGTATTTCGACCCATCCCCACCTTATCTTCAAAATAAGACCCTTTGGAACCATTATAAACCGATTTTGACTTTAATATAAAATAATATTTTGAGATATTCCTAAGGTGCCCCTCTCCTCCCTTATAAAAGGACACCTCCTCCCCCTCCTCCTCACACCAATTTGAGCACTCAAGCTCGGCCAACCCCTGCCAAAATATCTTCTCCACTTCCCTAGCAACATCCTAGAGGTTCTGGTCTTCCTCAAAGACCAATTTTAGTTCCCTAAGAGGAGGTCTTCAAAAGGCGCTTCAAAGAAGAGGTAATTACCGTTACCAATTCTTTCATCTTTATTTCTTCTTCCACTTCTTCTTCTTAGGTTGTTTCATTATGAAGTAATAACATCAGTATCACTCATATACTGATATGTTATTATAAGTATGAAACAACCCTATTTCACCATCTATCCATCCTACGGAAAAAGAAATCACCGCGCGTGCGTACGTACAGAATACCGTCTCCACGCCGTGGTGTAATCTATTTTCCACCACCACCTTACATGGATGGGTATAATGGTGTAAAGAATAAATATACAAAGTTATTAAAACATCATATTGATTCTGATATATTGTATAATCCACTCCACTCCAATTCAATATTTATAGAAATGATATCATCGCTCGTGCGTACGTACGGAATACCGTCTCCACGACGCGATGAGATTCATTCTCCATGTTAACCATTTAAGAATGATTATAAAGTATATATAAGAAATAATAATGAAATATATGACATTATAAAGCTACTGGATTTATGTATATATATACATATGTATGTCATCTACTTACTTCCATTTCAAGACAATAAGGAAAGGAAAACAGCGTTCATGCGTACGTACGGACTACCGTCTCCATGAACGGTGTTTTTCATTTTATTTATCTACCTATTATATATATATATATACTGAATATATATGATATATAAATCATATTTTATATTCTGGAAGTAAGTAAATCATGATATAAGTAATGATGATGTCAAGAACAACAAGTCAAAACACCTACGATAAATGAAACGATTTTACCCAAAACGCTTCTTTAACATGGAATTTACAAAAGAACAGGTAATATAATATATGATATCATAACAATGAATATGATTCTTTAATAAGTCAATAACATGATTTAAATCATTATACAGGAGGTTCAGACACTTACAAAGCAAGTCAGACCTAAGGTAAGGGAAATATCACAATCTCATTTTTATCCGAGATTGTTTATTCGTAAGTAATTACTGGGGTGTATTTTATCATCCACATCCATGTTCCCTCAATATGTAATATTATTTCCATCCTTCTACAATAGTTTATATCCAATTTTACCCTTCAGTGAGTTTTTAGTAAAAGATATGAAAGGAATCTTTTGTCGTTTTTCGTACGAGGTACTTTTTGACTTTTCCGACAAAAGTACGAAGAATGTTTTTTTTAACTTATAAGGCATAAATGGATTTTTAAAACATTGTTTCCAAGAAGCTTCCTTTACAAGTTTTCAAGTTTATTTTTAATCAACTTCTTTTATTTTAAAGTTGTATGACATGTTATGAAAGGAAAAATGTTTTTGAAGTAGAAAGGATATTTTCCTCAAGAATGGAGTTCAAGTACTTTATCAAAATTATTTTCCATCTAAGATAATAAAAGGGTTCTGTTTTTATCCCTATTATTACATGGATTTTATTATGTTGTGATGGAAATATTTTTATGAATTCCTTTATCTTATATGAATTGTTTTATGATGTCATGTTGTTTAAGAATCCCATTTTTATTACATGGGTTATGCGATGATGTATGATTTATGATTATGTGGAACACATAAGAAAGGATTCATTATAAGATGGGTGGAACCTATATCTCCCTCCAATGCATTGGGTAAAGATTTTATATCTCATGAGATAGACATGGCTGGAACGGAAGGTTATTTCGGTTCAGTGATACAGGACTGAAACGAGGAGTGAACTCGGTTCAGAAAGGGACTTTGTCCACTAAGATAGTCTTGGCAATGAGTCATGACTAACAAGAAATGATTTTCCATGATTATGTGTGTATGCCACAAAGTTTCAAGTTTTATGTTATGATTATGGGGATCTCATTTTCAATTCTATGATTTATTCCATGTTAAGATATTATGATCTCTTTTGCAGGTTTTGATTTTCATAAAGATATGATATGATTTTTATTTCCTTTATTTGCCCTTGCTGAGCATTTGAGCTCACCGTTTTATGTTTTCTTTTCCCCAGGATATAAAGAAAGGTTTTAGGTATAAAAAAAAGAAGATCTTTATGGGAGATATTGAAGATCTTTCACCACTATTAGAAGATTACGTTCCGAGTTTCCAAAGACACTAAACTATTACGATCCTTGTGTGTGTGTTTTTGTAATGTACTAAGTATTCCGCAAAAGTAATGTAATGTCAATGTACGTCAGGATACGGGTCTCTACATGTTTAGCCAAGGATAGTCACGAGATGGAGTTTCTCTCTCATCTGGGTTCCTTCTAGCTAGGATGAGTGGAATGTTTCCTTTCAGTTTCTCTCTATTGTTTTGGGTTTTTGGGGTGCCTAATAAGTATTATTATACTCACCCCTGCACGGGCTTTGCCCGAACATGTTTGTGTCTTGTGCAGACCACATGCCTTTCGACGGAGTCCCAGGAGGACCCGGAGCTGGCAGAGCTGAGTGAGTGGGACTGACCATGGAGTCTTACTGGTGTTGTGTCGATGAGATTTCTGGTGGTGCTTTTGGAAACGTACCCCTTCTTCTGATTGGGTTGGATGCCTTTGTAGTTTTCTTTTGGTGGGTCCTGTTTTTCCCTTTTTGTACTGTTGTTGCACTCTGGTTTGGGAAAATTGTATGCATGCATTCTTTTTTCAGTTTTATTTATCTCTGCACTGTTGCATGGAGGTGTATGTGGGTGTTTGTGCACAAGTACCTTATGCTAATGCCTCCCATGTGTGTGATAGCCTACTTGACGCTAGTCACCAACCCCTGGCCTATTGGAGGCGGGCTTGGGGAGTCACAAATCAAGCCCCGTTGGGTTGGGTTGTGACAAAGTGGTATCAGAGGAGGTTCAACCTTTGGGATATCTGAGCGTAGTTGGTTTAGTTGTGATCTTGGTTTGGGTTGCATAGAGATAGTGTTATGATGTTTCTAGTTCAGATTTCAGGCCAGTGACTCTAGTGTTGGTGTGGCGGCCGACTTATCTATACACCAGGACTCTGATAACCTGCCTTTCGACTCGGTACATTCGTACACTGGTTATAGGGAAATAATGGTACATACATCATCTAGGACTGGGTTTTGGTTTTTTTTCATGTACTTATTGAGCCAACTCTCTAGATATACTCTTTGACTATAATGCATCTTGATTGTGTAGAAATATGCCTCCACGACGACACCCAATGAGGCTTCTGCAAGAGAATTGTGGTGACGATCTGCCCCATGTAGAGGTTGTAGACCAAGGCACAGATTGTGAGGCTGGACCACCAGGTTATCTGCCAGTTGAGTCACCACCTGTCCAGTAGCTAGTTATGTCGGTAGTACAGGATGAGGATGCGTGCAGGATAATTGTACTACACGAGTTCGAGAGGTATCAACCTTTGAGGTTCCGGGGTGATCCAGACCCCCAGGCAACCGATGACTGGCTCGAAGCAGTCACCCAAGTTTTTCGCCTAGTGAGGACACCTCTAGATCAGATGGTGGTCCTAGCGGTGATCCTACTGCATGGTTTGTATGGGCGATGGTGGATTTTAGTGATGCAGTCCCATGACAAGAATATGCTCACGTGGGTAGAGTTTGAGTGGCTCTTCAGAGAAGAGTTCTATCCGGTGATGCTAAGGTCAGTGCGGATTTAGGAGAATCTGCAGCTTTGACAGGGGGTATGAATATGTCGGAGTACTCAGTGAGGTTCACAGACTTATCATGCTACTCCCTAGATATTGTACGAGACCCGTTCTTTAGGGCTCAAACCTTTGAGCAGGGCCTACGTAGAGACATCCGGGAAGATGTGGTTTCCTTGTGTCTGCCCACCTATACTGGAGTGCTGGAGTGAGCCTTAGTAGTGGAGAGATTTTTGGATGAGTAGATTCATCCCGTCAGTGTTGGGCACATGGAAGCTGAGACGTCAAAAACTTGTAGCCGGTGGAAGGTGCAAGGTTCTGTACGTGGTCGACGGTTCGGGAGGCAACCCTTGGATGGAGGATCTGAGGCTCAGGGCTCACAGGCCCCTCAGACTAGTTTTGGTCAGCCACAGGAGAGGTGGTGTTACACTTGTGATGGTTGAGGACATATTACTAGAGATTTTATGACCCTTCATTCTGCTGAGAGGGAGCCAGTCGATAGGCCGCCTTGGCAGTGGCAACATCTCGAGTTTGGTGGTCCGCAGGGCGGCGGACGAGGTGACGGATCAGGTGCAGCAGCGGGAGGTGGTAGGCGGTATCACGTTCCACCACCACAACCCCCAGGTGGTCCATGCCGATCTTAGGGAGTTGGAGGGTGAGGGTGAGGACATCTTCATTCCCTAGAGGATGTTGACCCAGAGGCTCCGCGGATGGATAGAGGTACACCTTGTGTCCTTTCTACTTTCTGGAGTAGTTTTGATAGGCACTGTTTAGCAGTACTCTTCCCTTTCCGTTGCTTACTCGAATTTTGTTCAGGGTATTGGTAAGACCCTGTGTGGGTGCTTTTCAGCGTGATTTGAATGTGTGAGTAAGAGGGATCCTTCCCCCACCAAGACACGTTTTTGTGACGTGATCAAAACCATTCGGGTGAGTCAGTGCCTCCCAAAGCAGATAGTGTTGAGGTTTAGTGGATGAGTCCTTCTGACTTATGTGTTCGAGCATGGGTGTTTGTTGGAGAACTCACTGGCGTGGGAGACCTAGTTGAGAGTCCAGTTTCTTTCCTTGTTCTTATGGATTTTTGGGTACGAAAAGTTCTAAGATGAGGAGGATGTAGAGACTCAGGTTTTGGCCATGTTAGACTTTGGAATATTTCTATGAATAATTCTAGAGTTAGACGCGAAGACAGCGTGTGATTCCAAGGCCCGGTGTGCCCATAATTAATTTAATAAAAAAATTAAGTATTTTTATACTATTTACGTGGCGGGGTTGTTTTTTACATAATGGTATCTTAGATCAGAAATATGAGGCCACGGTTGCGTCCAGAGCATGCCATTTACCCTAGGCAGGGTGTAAGCTTTACGGGTGAGAGCCTGCTGTGGAAAAAGCCACCAGGGGAATTTTTGTAAATATATGGAAAGGTTTATTTATGAGAGGCAGCTCAAATAACTATTGAACAAAGTCTCGGATCGAAATTATGAGCTTGACGTTGCGTTCATAACACCACATTTACCCTAGGGGCGACCTCATCTTCTCTGCGCCGAGAGGTTTGGTCTGAGGCAAGGTCGTGTGTTGATTTAATTGTAAAAAAAAGAAATAAATATAAACTTCCCACCCCACCTTCCTTTAAGTGCCGATGAGCCCCTCCACCTTCCTCCTTCGTTCTTTGTCGGTGATCCAAAGAATCGAGCAAACGAAGTTCCCACGAGCTCGGATCTTGATGGCAGACGCTCCCTGTTCGTGCAGCAGCAGCAACAGAGCATGCAAAGCGTTTCCGATCCACCAAAAGGTAGGAGGTTTGAGTTTTAAAATCCCAGATCCTATTTTTTCTTCTTCAAATTATCATAAGGGTTGTGTAGTTCGGGTCCTAAGCTTTCCGAAACATGTTTCAAATCTGAATTTGGAGCACCGCGGTGCTCCAGGTGGCTCCCGAAAGTTTTCTGGTAGAAAACCCAGTTTTCTGACGACGAGGAAGCAGCCATGGTGGATTACGGCGAAGCAGCGGTGATGGCGCGGAGGTTTCTAGTGGCGACGTGGCGGATTCCGGCGGTGACGCGATGCTTTCCGGAGAGGCAGGTGGTGGTCCAACCAGATTTTTCCTAGGGTTCTTTAAACCCTTATAACTCGCAAACCGGAAGTCTGTTTTGAGCGCCATTTGTTGAAACATGATTCTTGCATTGAGATGGACCTATTGATATTATTTAGGGATTTTTTGTGAGTCAGGTTTTGGCCCGAGGCCATGAAATTTTGAAAATAATAATAATATTTTATTATTTTCAACTTCGATCTGCCATAACTCCAGCATGGAGTGTCTAAATGACGTGCTGTTAGTGGCATTGAGACCCTAATGGTACAACATACGTTTCAATATAGTTTTCGGGTGTTGGAACCAAGCACAAGGTGTGGGCCCCATGAGCTCAGGTTCTGACGTTTATGGAGAAACGTGACTTTTCTGCCGGGTGTCCATTTTGGACGATCGAGTAGTCAATCCCATGTGTTTTTCTGAGGGGATCACAATGGTGTGATCCGGTTGACAAGTTTCAGGATCATGGTATGGGCCCCACTCGTGCTAGCTATGGTGAATAGTACCTTTTCGCCGGGTGTCCATTTTGGACGATCGAGTAGTCAATCTCGTGGGTTTTTATGAGGGGATCACAATGGTGTGATCTGCTTGATGAGTTTCAGGATCGTGGTTTGGGCCCCACATTGGAAGACTACGGTGAATAGTACCTTGTTCACCGGTTGTCTGTTTCGAGTGAGTAAATAGCATATCCTGTGTGTTTTTTGGCGTAGACCACGATGGTGGCCTCAGTATCGGCCTAGGAGGTGCATAGCGTGGCAATGTTGCGGGTCGCTTGGGTTTGTGACGTTTGGACCAGCAGTGGTTGATGGTATTCCCTTGGTTCATTCCTATGAGGGTTCGCGCAACATCACAACCTTAGTATAGGTTTTTGATCCTCTCGATGAGATGTTTAATCTATTAGAGTTGTGGCATCCCTCCGGTGGGCCTGGAGCGGGATCCTCTAACATCGTTTCCCTAGATCGAGTTCTTGGTATCGCTGTGACCGCTTATCCACGGGCGGTGATCCCCTATCTAGCAGGTTAACCTTGTAGGGTTTGCAGAATCATCAGGAATATGATCCCCTATGCAGTGGGCCATGCTCAGTAGGGTTGTTTCATCGTTGGGTATACGATCCCCTACTCAGCATGAGGATTATAGTAGGGTTGCAGTATCTTTGGTTATATGATCCCCTACTCAGCGCGTGGTTTTTGTAGGGTTGTGGCATCGTCAGTTCGATCCCCTACATATAGAGATGTACCAAATAGGGTTTTGGTATCATCGTGACCATCGCGACACAGGTGACGATCCTCTATCTAAGTGGCGTGTTTCTAACGAGCACCAGATCGGGTTGTGGTATCCCCCAGCATATCCTGGGAGTGATCCCCTATCTATGAGATCTATGAATTCCAGATCGGGTTGTGGTATCCCCTAGTGGACCTTGGGAGTGATCCCCTATCTGTGAGATCTTTATATACTGGTGTGGGTTCTGGTATCCCCTAGTAGACCCTAGGAGCGATCTCCTATCTGAGGAGTTTGGTGTTTATGTTGTTTTAGCGAGGTTTCCTTAGTGACAATATCCGACGAGCGTGATCTCTCAGGTGAGCATATGAGATGTTTGTGTGGGACATGATAGAGTGTATATCTCAGACGAGTGTCATCTGGGATGACAGTTATCATGGAGTGTGCTCTCCTGGTTGTGAACCGTTGCTGGCGATGAGGTCGGTACCTCATGTGGATTGGTGCGTGATATGAGTATATCTGGATGTTTTTGGTATATGTAAGAGCGTATATATGAGCGAATGTTCATGGTATATGTATCAGCGTATACCTGGGAAGATGTTCGAGATATATTTTTGGGGATATACCTGATCATATTTTCAAGGTGTATGTATGGGTATACACCTAGATTGAGCTGACTAGTTGTGTTTAGCTGAGGATGGTCATGAGATGGAGTTTCTCTCTCGTCTGGGTTCCCTCTGGCAAGGATGAGCAGACTGTTTCCATTCAGTTTCTCTCTTTTGTTTTGGGTTTTTGGGGTACCTACTGATTATTGTTATACTCACCCCTGTATGGGCTTTTCCTGCACATGTTTGTGTCTTATGCTGACCACAGGACTTTTGACTGAGTCCTAGGAGGACCCGGAGCAGGTGGAGCTGAGTGAGCAGGACTGACCGTGGAGTCTTACCGGATTTGTTCCGAGGAGCTTTCCGGTGGTTCTTTTGGCAACTTACCCCTTATTCCAAGTAGGTTGGACGCCTTTGTAGTTTTCTTTTGCTGGGCCCTCTTTTTCCCTTTTTGTACTGCTATTGCACTCTGGTTTGGGATAGTTGTATGCATGCATTCTCTTTTCAGTTTTATATATCTCTGCACTGTTGCATGGAGGTGTATGTGGTTGTGTGTACAAATACCTTAGGCTAATGCCTCCCATGTGTGTTATAGCCTACTTGGTGCTATTCTCCAACCCCGGGCTTATTAGAGGCGGGCTTGGGGAGTCATGGCTCAAGCCTCGTTGGGTGGGGTCGTAACATGGGGTGTTACACTAACCCCGGAGAATTCACCATGAAAATAATTTTATAGAAATGAAATAATTAATTAATTTAAAAATTAATTATTTTAGTGAATGTAGTACCAACGGGCGAGGATTCTGAATGCCCCATGCTGACCCATTTTAGGTTTCACCTGGGGTAAACACTACGTTCCAGACTCAACAGTAGTCTCATATTTCTGATATGAGATTTTGTTTAAGAGTTATCTCACTTTGTTTAAAAATATGCACACTCGCAATATAAAATATATTTAATATTTTTTATAAAAATTAATTTTGAGGACACCAGGACTTGAAATCACACACTGTCCCAATGTATATATCTAGAAATATATATAGAATTATTTCAAAGTCTTACAAAAAAAATGGGTCTCTCCAATTTCCCTCCCCAACCTCTTGTAAAATCCAACGACAATATATTTTAAATGGGATCTCACAGTAAAAAAACCCACACCTCTACCACATTGACAAATAAATTTTAATATAATATATACACATGATTATATTTATACATATTAGGAAGCTAATTAAAATAAATATTATTTGAATAAATATTTAAATACATATCAATATATAACCTAAAATATATTTAAATAACTTGATATATACATGTTTATATTATGTATTTATTTATTTATATTATAATACATTTTTATTTTATTAAATTTATACATTTATATAAACTATATATTTTATATGAGTATTAACATACATTTGAGTAAATATATTTTTTACATATAATGATAATTCTATTTATGTTATCTATATACACATATATTTTTATAATTATAAATATATTTATGTAAATTATTTATATACTTAAATACATATTTATATATTATATACATGTTTATTTATAATATATATATATAATTATTTATCTAATATATCAATATAATGTATTTAATTATATATTTATATAATGTACTTCAATACATATATTTATTATTATGTACATTAATATATGTATTTATTTGTATAAATTGTATAATATTATATATAATTAATATATAATTAATATTATATAAAATACATATATATGAAATACAATTTATATAAATATTTATATTATATATGAAATAAAATGTATACAAATATTTTATACGAAATACAATTTATACAAATATATATATATATTTTATTTCAATAAATATATTTATTATTATGTACATTAATTTATATGTATTTTAATAAATATAATTGTATAATATTGTGTACATTAATATATATTTATTTGTATAAATCATGTTTTATATAATATTAATTATATATAATATAAAATCATCAATATATTATTTAAAAATATATTTATTATTATTATAATATAAATTTTAAAAACAACAAGATTGAGTTTTTATATGATATATCTTTTAATTAAATTATATTTATGTATATATTTATATAATTATTTATTCCTTTATATTATATATAATTAATATTATATGAATTAAAATTTATGAAAATAAATATATATTAATGTACATAATATTATATAATTATATTTATGTATACATATAAATACAATTAAATACAATCATATTAATATTTAATATAATATGTTTATATAATGTATTTAAATAAATTTATATATTTTTTAATTATATATATATTATGAGATTTTATTAAATAGTGGGGGTTTACAACGCCCTCTAAGTTAATATATTAGAGGGTTTTTTTAACCCCCTCTAATTTAAGACATTAGTGGGGATTTTCAACCCCCTCTAATTTAAGACATTAGTGGGGGTTTGCAACCCCCTCTAATTTATGACATTTGAGGGGGGTTTGAACCCCCACTAATTTAAGGTATTATGATATTAGTGTCAATTATGAACCCCCTCTAAAATGCAATTGAATATAAAAAAACAATGTTAAAAAATTTAGCGGGGGTTCAAAACCCCCTCTAATTTAAGAAAATAGAGGGGATTTGTAACATCCTCTAAATTAGATGATTAGAAAGGTTTGTATATAAGCCTCTCTAATCTATACTGAAAATTAATTTCAAGGGGTTTATAACCCCTATAAATTCGATGATTGGAGGGGGATGTGTAAAACCCCCTCTAATTATATAGAAAATGAATTTAGAGGGGGTTGTGCATAACCCCTTCTAAATAACTGCCTCTAATGTGATATTTTTTATTGTGTTCCAAATCTTAGATAACCATCTTAACATAATTAAATAAGTATAATTAGTTTAATTAAATGGTATTATTTGATAGAATAATCATTAACTACCTTCTTCCCATCCACCATGAAAATGAAAACGTCACTCATGTGTATATGTAGACTACTACCTCCCTGAACAACATATTTTATTTTTTATCACTACCTCACATGGATGGTTATAAAGATGAATTTAATAATTAAATATGGTATTTATGAAAAAAAATCAATTTTAATAATAAACCATTATCAATATTATTTAATTTCCATCTATTAGAAAAACAATGTTTCTTGTGCGTACATACAGACTACTGCCTCCATGAATGGAGTATTTCATTTTTCATCACCGACTTACATGGATTCTTCTAAAATTTTATTTAATAAATAAATATGATATTTATAACATAATTATAATTATTTAGGTGATGAAACCATGACCAAGGTACTAGTATTGGAACCTCTAAACTGAAAGATATAAGGGAAGAAAAATGATTAACACCTAAATGTTAACTTTAACAATGAACAATTAAAATATGGGTAATAAGGAATTATAAATGGTTGAAATGAAGTAAAATAACTCTAAATAAGGTTTGTACTCAAATTAATAATAAGTATGAATTTATTATATAGGGAATTTTGAGAACACATGACTAAGAAAATTTAGAGATAAGGGATTTTTTAAAACATTGTTTTTGAATGTTTTACAGTATTCTTTACTAATATTTCTCTTTTATGAACATATTTTTTAAATTTTTTAAAAAATATTTTTATCTACAATTCAATGATTATTTAAATTCATTTTCTATTATCTTTTAATTTTTTTTATTTTATTAAAATGAATCTTTTTAATGTTTATCATACGAGTCATATTTGTATTTCTTTATAAAGGTATGATAATAATTTTTTTATTTAATGTTTACCACATGATCTCATTTTCCAATTTTCATGTTAATTATTATTTAAGAAGCTTAATTGTCATGTTTTCTTGGCTTTCCAATGTAAATTCAATTCATATTGTTATATGAATTTTAATTTTAAAGAGTTATGAAAGAAAATGATATTTCTCTTTATGTTTTATGAGATAACTATAAGCATTTACACTTATCGGTTAAAAGTTTATTTTTATGAGTGATAATGTTGAAAGTGAAAATCATATGTGTTATGTTAATATTATGATCCTTGGACATTGTATATGATGATGTTTGAGTATGATATAGCTCTCCAATGCATTGGGTAATGATATGTTATCCAAAGAAATTATGTTGGAATTAACTAGAGAAATTATTTCATTATAAGGGTTCTTATAAGGGTGATTGTAAGGGTGATATTAAAATAATTTCCCAAGATTCATACATGGATTTTTATAGTCTTATTATGAGTTTTATTAGAAAAATTATGATTTCATGAGGCATGAAAATGAGCTTATTATTAAAGTAATGTTTATGATCTATTAAAGTTGAAATATTTTCTTTTTAAGGAAAAGTTTTTAGGAGTTCTCATGTTTTCTCAAGTAACATTAATGATTATAATTTTTTATTTATACTTGCTTATAAAATATTTCATGAGAAAATTTGGGAAATGAAGTATATTTCAGGAGTAAGTAAATGATATTTTGATCTCAATTTTAATTATGTAAAACGGAAAACTTTTCAATTCCCCACATAAATAACACATAATTACATGATTTATATCAAGGGATACACATTATTACATTTTGAGGCTCTTTTAGGTTTAGATTTTTAGAGAATTAAGAAAGAATCTTTCATATAAAACCCTTATAAAACAAAGTGTACACTTCAACTTAATGTCCCATTATTCTTAAAAAATAAGATTGTTCAAATAAAACCCATGTATCATTCAAAACACATTAAATTATTTTAATATGAATCCCCGTAATGGAAAGATATTCCATGTTATAATTCCTACCCATCCTTAAGCCCCATGAAAAACATTTGAAAATATGAGATGAGAAAAAAAATCCCAATAAGGGATATAAAAATAAATGAAACCCATTAATCAATTTTAAATTCATGATGACCCATAAAGATTATTTCCATTTCCTATAATAAACCTTGAGGTTAGAATAATCACTTACTCACTCTTGAAATCACCTTTTTACCCAAAGTTTTTTGTAAAAAATTTCATAATAAATCTTATAGAAAAAATTATAATCCATGAAGGTTTATTGAAAATAATGAAAGATTTTACTTTAAAACAAACCTTTTAACCAAATAAGATCATAAAAATTCTATTAACTCAAAGTTAAATTTATTATCTTATGAAATAAAAAGATTTATATAAAAACCATCAACAACTAGAGCATGAAATATATCCAAGGATAAAAATATAAATAATCACATGGATAAAAATAAATGATATCATAATGATGGAATTCATAATGCTAAAAATATAATCATACTATCAAGGACTTATTCCCAGATATCATAAACATACTATCAAGGCCTCATTCCAAGACATCATAAATAATTGGGCATACATACACTAATTAGCCATTCTAGTTTGTCTCATGAGACCTAAAAATGCATCAATAGGCTATAACATTTCCCATACACCACTTAATAAGTCTAATGATTCATCTTAGAAAATAAATGAATAAAAATTCAATACATAATAAATATAAACATTCATATTGAAAAACTCTCATATGAAATGTTAATATATTACCTAGTTAATAACTATCAGAACAAGATCATAAGATATCTAGAGTAATATGGTGGATGTTATCATTAGATTATATCCTTGATAAAGAATAGGACCCATCAAAAGATTTTAACATAGGTGAAAATTATTTTAAAATAACATTTAAACCTTTCTTTGAAAACTTGAGAAAAATATATTTTTCTTTATAAAAATTTAAAATAAACAAATAAATAATATTGAGAAAATTAAATTATTTGAAAATAACCATGGAATATTATAAATGTATCTTCAAAAAAATAATAACGATGATGGTGATAAAATCTATTCATTTTTTATATGTTAAAAGAGAACATTCTATTCACACTTTTTTAAAAAGTCAAAATAGATCCATATAAAAATTTCCTTAAAATATTTATTTTAATCATTTGTAAAAATGTAAAAAGTAGGTGAAAATGAACTTTAATTTTTTTAAACATAAATAATATTATTTTTAAAATATTTTATGAATATGAACATGAATATAAAATATTTTTAAAGAAAAACTTTAATATAAGGTCTTGAAAGAAAATCCCTTACCATGTGTCCCAAATCATTTTATACTTTATCTAAATACTGAATAATAAAATTATAATAGTTTTACACCTTCTTAATATCTTTTTTAATGTTATTCAATTATCATTATAAATTTTATTTCATTTATTATGACGACTTATTTAGCTACGAAATCAGTTAAGTTTACATATGACTTTTTGAGGTTGTCCGATTCATAATCCCTAAACAACTTCAGTGGGATGACAATGGTTGAGGTGGTCATGATTACATCATATTTAGAAAATTAATCATGAAATAATTATCATTTTTATATATTAAATACAAATTTTGAATCATCCATGAAAGGTGGACATGAAAAATGAATAACATTGCTTCATGGAGGTGGTAATATACACACACGTGCAACATCACCATTTTATAATGGGTGGAAGGGTAAGAAGGTAAGTAATATATTATAATTATAGAATCATAATTATTTCATGAATATAATTTATATTCATTAAATCCATCATAATAACCAACTCTGTGAGGTGGTGATAAAAAATGAAACAGATATCTTCGTGGAGGTGGTAGTCCATACGCCCGCATGAGTGATTTTTCATTTCCCATATAATGTAAAAGGAGATGAATGAAGGCTGAACCATTATAATAATAAAATTTAAGTGTTTTTAAGATATATATTTTATTATATCAACATTTTTATGATATAATTAAAGGATGTCATAAACAAAATAAAATGAAAGAACTCGGTTAAGAGTTATACCTCTTCTTTAAAAATCCTCCTTTGACTTACATCTTAAGACTTCTTAGGAAGGTCTCAGGGGAAGAACAGAAGATCTATAAACTGAATAAAGAAGATAGGGAGATATTTAGGTATATATTTTCTACAGTAAATTACTCATGAATTTTAAGAAAGAGTGGAGAGGTGGGTGAAAAAATTGTAAATACATTAAATGTTAATATATAATATGTGTCCAAATCATATAAAATGAATTAAAAATAGAATATATTCTAATATAATGATTATAATATATAAATATAATAAAAATATATATTTTAAACAAATTTATGTGTCATTTTAAACCATATCATTTTGTTTAACCCCACGTTAATCCTATTCAAGTTTAATCATTGTAACAAATTGTTCACTCTTGAAGAGTCATGAAAGTAATTTTAAAAATGAAAAGTGGAACATACAAAAAGATGAATTATAATATGGAAAATTTATCATCCACTTGGGTCAATATAATTTTTTTTAATTCTACAATGATTTAATTTTTTTAAAAAAATTAAATACCATTTAAGGCTGTTTTTGGGACTATTCACATATCTTGATTTTAAAAGAATATAGTTAATAATAGAATTTGAATATAAAATATTTAATCATCACTTATAAATTATAATTTTCCAAAAAATTTGTTGGAAAACACAATTAATCCAAAATATATATAACTTTTAATGGTTCTGAAATCATTTATTTAAATTTTCTTCTGCTTGCAGAAGTGTTGTGTTGACTTTCCATAATAAATCAACATAATTATACTATCACTATAAATTAAAAATAAATTTCCATCATAAAAAATATTCATATTAAAAATAACAATTTATAAAGTTCATATATTTTTTATCCCCATGGAAACATATTATATATATTAAAATATAGTTACATTTTGTAATTTTTCTTAACTAAAAATAATTTAAAGGTCAAAATCAAAGGAAAGTGGAAAAAAATGAAATATTTATGAATTTAACATGTTTATGGTATAATTAATCTAATAAAACAAATAAATTCAAGTTTTGGGTTGATTTTTTTGACTTTATACCATATATTTAACCATAATTAACCTATTTTACCCATTAGTGCGGTGATAGACTGTTATCATAGTTACTATTCATTATGATTAAAAATGAAATTCACATATTTAAAAAAAATTTAAATCCTAATCCTAATTATAAAATCATTTTTTTAATATTTAATTCCAATAGTTTTCAAAAACTAATTTTAATATAAGTACAAAAAACCCATCAAAAACAGTTACTAGATAAATGTGTTTTAAAGCATAAAAATGAACTTATACCAAAATTAAATATAATGTTAATTGTTATGGAATTAATTATTTTATTTTTAATCAAAGGTATATATTTTAAATTAAAAACAAATTCAAAATATCATGAGACTTAAATTACTTGATATAAAGAAAAAATTAAAGTTTTGCAAAAATGGTCATTGTTTCACCATTTACTCAAAAATCAATTTTTTTTTCAGAAAAACTCAAAAATTAATCCTAATATTATTACAACATATTGATTTCAATAAAATTTATCCATTTTTCTAAATAAAATTTATGAAAGTGGAGGAAATTAATTATAATATCAACCTAAAAATGAAATATTTTTTCATTAAAATGTATTTTTGAAGTATAAAATAAATTTATATTCATTAATTATATTGTAACCACCATTAGATGAATGCTAATTTATTTTAATAAATATATGATCTATAAATTTCATTTAAAAAATTCATTAATAGTAATTATCTTAATTTATTTTGATATAATTACTTTGTGCATATAAAACGGTTTTTGAAAAAATATATCTTTTAATCAGATATAATTTTATTTAAAGTTGATTTCTTGTTTCATAGGAATTAATCTATAAATTTTTATTAGGAAAACATATATTTCATAATATAGTTATTCCTATTTATACCCACCAAACCAATAACCAGGTTATAATGGTCATATTTAAAAAATAATATTTCTATAGTATATCGCAGTTTGTTTAAGCTTGGTGTTGCATGTGGTGGACACTATTGAATATATTACTATTTAAGGAATAATTAAATTTTAAAATATCTGAGTTTTATATTCTCTCCCACTTATATAAAATATCATCCAAGTAATTTGAAATTGATTCCCTCTAAATAAATTTATCATATTAGAGTAATAAAATTAGATATAGATTTTATCATGAACATTAATTTCTTGGTCAATACTAGAAAACTTATTATAAATATAGATATATAAAAATCATAAATGATAATTAGTTTCAGAAAATGTACCTCATTATAAGATCATTACTTTTCATATAATACTTGGTAGATTTGTGTTCAGTTTTCTTGAGTTTAATAAATTATTTTACCATTTGGATAGAAAATACGATACAATTTACTTACTTGATTTTAGATGTGTATCATCATGATCCTGATGAACTTTTTATTCCTGAATCACTAAAATCAATCTCTAATGGATCAAAATATCTATAAAAGGATGAACAGTTATTTTTCATATTCTTATCAATTAATAAAAACCAAAACTGGTTAGCACATGTTTTGAAAATATCCAATATGAATAAACATCCATATGAATAAATAATACATTAATCTCTAAATAATCAATAATAACACTAAATGTTTAACTTAAATAATTCCATAAATAACTAACCTTGAAAATATTTAAAACTTTCCCGACCAAGCTGAAAACCCAAAAGTCAGAATGATTTGATAACATATTCTTTTGAGATCATTTTAACATTTATCTCTAAACAACATTAATCACTCATAAAGTCACATACAAAAAATTATATATGACCTAATAAAATAATCTCAAAACTATTCTAATCCTTCAAATAAATAAATTGAATCACCATAAAGCCACATTAAAATCAGATATTCTTCCAAAATATAACTCAAACTTTATTTTTAAAAATCTCATATTAGCAAAAAAATATTTCCATTCACCTTAATCTTATATTTCTCCCAATATAGTGATAGTCTTTAAAAATAACATTAATCACTCAATATAAAAATCAATTTTTAATCCCTTGGTAATATATACAATAAAAAATATGTTCTCAAAATTTAATAACCCTTTTATCCAATTAACTATAATTACCTTAACATTAAAGATCATATTAAACCTAAAGGTTATCAAGACCTTTAAACTTATGTCCAAAAAATATAAAAAGTATCATTCCTAAAATAAAATTTTCACTAAAATACATACTAAGACTAAGGGTTGTATTCACATTAATGTCACCCAAAATATACCTAATCATATCAAACTTCCATCACATAAAAACTCAAAAGGGGTATTTATTCCTTTAAACTTATGATCAAAAGTAAAATTATTAAACCATGATGGTATCCCAAATTGTTAAAATATCATCATTTGAATCATGTTAACCTGTAAATTATCTAAAACTTTCTTTTTATACCCACTGTAACACCTTATAACTTAAACAACCCATATTTATAAAATTTATAATAAGGGTTTCACTTTATTACATTTCAAGGGTATTTTCAGTTTAGATTTTTAGATAATTATAAAAAACTCTTGAATATAAAAACCTTATAATATAAATCAGAAACTTCAACTTAATTCCCATTTATTCCAAAAAATAGGATTCTTAAATTAAAATTCATGCATCATTTAAAACACATTATATTATTTTAATATAGATACCCATATTGAAAATATAGTCCTTGTTGTAGTTCCTACTCATCCTTAAGACCCGTGAAATAGATTTGAAAATTTGGGATGAGAAAAAAAATCTTAGTATGAGATATAAAAAGAAATTAAACTCTTTAATCCATTTTAATTTCATAGAAACCTAAAAGTATGTTTGTCTTTTGTAAGAACTAGGATCTTCTTTTCAGGTATGTTCTTCCATTTCTGGTCATTTTTGAGAAAAAGAGGAAATCCTAGAAATTTTCTAAGTACACGCAGTATTCTGCCTTATCACAAGAGGCCATGTAGTAGCCACACACACGGCCATGTGGGAGTGACTTAGAGGCTGCTTAAAGCGGAGTATGGAAAAGGTGAGTACACGCCGTGTACTTCAAAAGTACACACTATGTACTTTTTTTTAATAAATGCACCGGGGTCGCGTCTAATCGCTATAATGCTCTTCTTTTAGGTCTCGTTCGACCAAGAGCTCCGTACGACCACCGATCTTTGACGAACCCCTAAGCGTGCGCCCGTCCTCCGAATTGAACACCGTTAGTTGTGTTGGAATCGCATCAGCGAGTTCTCTCTTCTCCTAGAGCACCATTTTCATATTTCTCTTCTCTAGTGAGATATCTTGGGTTTAAAGTTTTAGATGTTTTTGTAGATATTCGACATTCTAAGGAGATTCAAGCTTCTAGTTTCACGTATATCATTACTACAATGCTGAGGTAGGTGGTTTGTTCCTTTCCATTCAATTTCTTTGGGTATTATGTGCAAATTCCACCAATACCCTTGAACGGGGTATTGTGTGTTTATCGTTTTACCCCTGTTGAATTGACTGCCATGATCACATGTTTGTGTAGAGGTTATTAGGATATGAATAGGATTTATTGCTATGCTTTGGATGTTTTTCCCATGCATGTTCTGTTTATGACCTTTTGGTCCTGTTTATCCAGTTTGGCTACCTTGCCTATTTTCAATTCCTGTTGTTGTAGGATAGAGAGGTTATATTATGATATGCTTGATATTCTATAGACTGGTTAGCCAAGTAGTTCTGTAGTTTTAATTTGGACATATCACATTGCTGTGCTCGTTGACTTACACTGGGCCATGAGAACCTAGTGTAGTAGGCTATAAGGGGAATTGATCGAGTGATCTTCCTCAAAGAGTCTTTGAACACTTTAGAATATAAGGGGAATTGACCGTTCAAGCTTCTTTAGAGAGTTTTTGTTTTACTTGAATTACCTTGATTACTCTAGACTATAAGGGGAATTGACCAAGTGATATTTCTTATAGATTCCTTGAACTTGGGGCTATAAGGGGAATTAACCATGTGAGCTTCCTCATAGAGTCCCTAACTACCTTAGACTATAAGGGAATTGACTGTGAGTCCTTATTCAGAGAGTCTTTATGAATTATTATGACTGAACTGGAGGGGTTAGGCTGAGTGTACTACCCAAAGGGTTTCTTTTACTTCTTAGGTAGGACCAGAGGGGATGGCTGTGAGTACTTCCCAAAGGGTTACCTATTTGGGGTTTAGCTATTTGTTTCACTATTTCTTGATATTGAAACTATGTATTGATTACTACTGAGAACATTCCTGTTTACTATTATTTGTACTTTTACTTTCCATATATTCACTAACTATTAGGCACATATCTTCTGGTGGTTGACTATTGAGATTTAGTCTCACACCCTGTTTGGGTCATGCTTTTAGGCCCAACCAGATTATATTGCTGCGGTTATAGATAAGGGAAAGCGCCCTTCTACTTCAGGTACTTGATTTGCTGTGGAGATGGGGAGCATGGGACTAAGCTTAGGCTTCCGATGCTGAGGAGCTGTTTATCTTTTTCTTTTGTACTTTGGTTTAGCACTGTTTGTATTTTTAGCATTATGACTTGTTTGGATGCTTTCCTAGACATATGTATCATGTATCATTATATATATATATGTGCTCCAGTTGTTTATTATTCTATGATTCCACTATTTACTGTTGTTTGATATTTACTACTTCTGCTACTATGTTTTGTTACTTCCGTTATGTACTCTTCCAATGAGGGAATAGTTTCCCCACTATCACACCCAATCCCTTGCTGCTAGTCGGCAGCCTCTGGTATACAGAGAAATGCACTTGAGGCCATGTGACCAACCAGGTACGAGGCACCTATGGGTGGCTTCTGGAAGAGGGATGTTAAAAAGTGGCATTAGAGAAATTCTTTTCTCTTGATTTACTGTTTGGAGCCTTTAGCTAGGATATAAAGGAATAGGTACTTGGTAATAAGTTGTACCTAGGAGTAGCTAACCCGTGTACAGGGAAAAGCGAATCTACCTAATTTATTGAAATTTCTTCTAGTTTTTCAAGTTTATTATTGATCTGATTTTCACTATTGGGTGACTCACATGTTTTCAGTTATTATTTTTAACGTTATTGAGGTTCTATTTCTGTTGAAACCCGATGAGAAGAGGGTATTCCATCTCATACATCATATAGGCACTTGCTAGAAATCACATGTCATTCATTCTTACCGTGTCATCTAGGATGCATTAGTGATTGAATATTATTGTGATAGACATTGTGTAGAATATGCATGCTGTTGTGATAGATGCCTTGATAAGAATACCAACTATTTTGATAGGGTATTGTTGTGTAAGGTTTTGTTTGAGTGAACACCAAGCTTCAGTTCATGAGGTGTTAAGGGCCCTTATGGACTGGAATTTGGTGGATCATTTCTTTGTTTTCCTTGTTATAACATATAGAAGATGCCAAACTTTGATTCACTGGGAGTATGGGCCCCACAAATCAGAATTTGGCACTTATAATGTTAGTTTCAGTGTTTTTTTGGGTTCCAGAGTAGTTTCTGAGGAT
This sequence comes from Viscum album, assembly GCA_963277665.1. Lineage (NCBI taxonomy): Eukaryota > Viridiplantae > Streptophyta > Magnoliopsida > Santalales > Viscaceae > Viscum > Viscum album. The sequence goes on from OY728126.1 coordinate 913,172,745, forward strand.
TACTGTCCAGGAAAACTCAGAATACACACCGTGTAATGTTATGTACATGCCATGTGTTCTTCTATTCGGGAAGAAACTTTTTTTCTTAAGTACATGTTGTGTACTCTATATACATGTCGTGTAGTCTCTAACCGTGTCGTAAGCTACGTGAGAAGAGACACAGAATAGGGAATTTCTTGTGGGAACATGCCATGTACCATTTGAGCATGCCGTGTAGCATTGATCCTGTGTCTGCTTGTGTAACTAACAACACAGACGGATAAACTTTAAGCTATACACGTTGTGTTAGTATTGAACACGCCGTGTATTCTGACCTAGGTACCCGGCCATGTCACTAACAATACGGGCCTGGTGAACCTTTTCTAGTACATGCCGTGTCTACCATGAACAAGCCGTGTAGTCTTGTTTTAGGAGAGCCGTGTTGCTTAACTGTGTAGAAGGACTTGGGTTGGGAAAGGGAATTCAAGTACATGTCGTGTGTTAATAAAACACATCGTGTGTTTCGGGTGTTACATGACCATTTTAGGCAGGAGTACACGCCCATGTAAATGACATAAGGGAACACGCTGTGTAGGAGTTATACATGCAATGTAGTCATGTTTTGAAAAACCTGAATGCTTTCTTTATCCTATTCCCTTCTAATGATTATAGTTTTCAGTCCTTGATAATATTGATATAAGGTGTGTGATTGACCTTGTAGAGTCATTCCACTGAGACATCCTCCGGTTATGCACCAGTTTCTAAGCGATGATCAGACACCGAACATGGATGATTAGGGACTTCCAGCAGATCCTCTTATTGTTCCAGTCTTGGCACCAGCTGCTATACCTGGCATAGGTGCTAATGCACAGTTCAAAGAAAGATTTTTGAGGATGATGCAGACCTTTTCGAGAGTGTCGCCTCCTGCCCCGTCAATGGAAGAATTGATGTGGTTCTTTCAACAGAAGCATCCTCCCACTTTCTCAGGGGATGGAGGACCCCGAGCTGCAGAGTCATGGATAGAATCCACACTGATGATTTTCGATCATTTGTAGATACCTCTAGAGAATATGGTGAAGCTAGCTACCTACATGCTTCGTGATTCCGCCAAGAGTGGTGGGATGTGATCTCACAGGCAGGATGCCAGAAAAATCTGGCTTGGGATGAGTTTCGGCATATCTTCTACGATTACTTCTATCCAAAGACCTTGAGGGATGATCGAGCCCAAGAGTTCATGAGTTTGGAGTAGGGTACTCTTACTGTTATGGAGTATTCCTCTCGCTTCACAGAGCTGTAGAGTTTCACACCTATTCCAGGAGGTGATGAGTTGTTCTTTGCATGGAAGTTCAAGGATGGTCTCAAACATGACATCCAATCACAGGTGAACATCTTCAGGTTGACTTCGATATCCTCTATAGTCAACCAATTGCTGATCACAGAGAGCAATATAAGGGATTTTGGAGCGGTGAGCCAGGGTGGTTCAACATCCTAATTTAGTATCCCTCCTCCTAATAGCAGAAAGCACTGCAGGGAGTTTCCACGAGGAGATCAGAGTAGGCAGGATGCATCTTCCGATAGCCAGGTGGTGTGCTACCAGTGTGGGAAGAGAAGGCATATGAGGCCACGTTTCCCGAGATACCCAGTGGAGTGCTGATCTTGTGGAAAGATGGGTTACCTTCAGTGCTTTTGTCAGTTATTCTCACCAGAATCTGGTGATAGGGGTTCTTATATGACTCCTCGTTCAGGAGCAACACCACCAGTTTCTCACCAGTCTTGGAACTGGAGTTGTTTCAGCCGTTTGGGCCGAGGTGGAGGTCATGGACATGGTAGTAAGTCGCTGGTTCCTCAACGAAATCAGGGTGGATTAGCTCAGAGTGGTCAGGTAAGGTCACAGGGCTGTGACATAGGCCAGAATTTTGCAGTGGAGCAGACCCAGTAGGAGAAGGATCCCGGACCCTCCACAGTTTGAGGTACGATCTTAGTTTCCTCAGTTTTAGCTTCTGCTCTTTTCGATATAGGGGATTCCCATATCTTTATATCTATTGATGTTGTGGAGATCCTTGGGCTCTATATCTTTTCCTATGCCAATATTTTGACACTAGACACACTTTTGGGGACTAGAACGACTAGTGTACGTCATTGTAAGGAGTGCCCACTAGAGGTTGGTGGATGTCACTTTTTATGGGACCTCTATGTCCTAGAGATAATAGGCTATGATGTCATTCTTAGAATGTACTGGCTAGTTCCATTCCAGGTATTTTTCAATTATTATCATCATAGGGTGAGTTTCGTATCACCAGAGGGTGGCTCCTTTCTTCATAGGGGCGAATGGGATGTCCAGTTGAGGAGATCGGGTCCTAAGCATCATGGGTTGGGAGGAGTTACAACCCAGATTACTAGTATAGATTTGGATGACCAGCGGACTTCATAGTTATACTTTCCTCTAGTGGTTGATCATTTCACAAATGTCTTTCCAGAGGACTTTTCAGTTTTTCCTTTGGAGCACGAGGTAGACTTCTCGATTGATCTTGTGCTAGGAGTGACACCGGTGTCTATTAATACTTATAGGATGGCTACACCAGAGTTGTAGGAGCTCAACAAACAGTTGGAAAAGTTTCAGGAAAAGGGTTTTATCTGACCCAGTACTTCTCCTTGGGGTTCGACTGTCCTGTTTGCGAAGAAGGTAGACGAAACCCTCAGGATTTGTGTGGACTATCGGAAGTTTAACCAGTTGACGGTCAAGAACCGGTATCCCTTGCTGTGTATTGATAATATATTTGATCATCATCGAGGATCCCAGGTGTTCTCAAAGATTTAATTAAGGTCCAACTATCATCGGTTGTGCGTTAGACCATCAGATATACCCCTAAATCCATCCAGAGTAGGTATGGTCTATACGAGTATATGGTTATGCCGTTCGGTCTCAAGAAAGCACATGCAGTTTTCATGGAACTGATGAACCGAGTGTTCTATCCATACATGGATTCTTTCGTAGTGGTCTTCGTGGACGATATCTTTTTATACTCTCACACTCGACACGACCGTGCTACCCATCTTGAGATCATTTTGAGTAGACTGATGGAGCTTCAGTTATATGGTAAGCTCTCAAAGTGACACTTTTTCATGGATCAGATTCACTTCTTGGGTCATATTATCTCCGAGGTAGGAGTATTGGTAGACCCCGAGAAAGTGAAAGCTGTATTTTCTTGGGAGCATCCGAAGAATGTATTTGAGGTGCAAAGTTTTCTAGGGTTGGCTGGATAGTACATACGTTTTATACAAGACTTTTCATGCTTAGCAGCACCGCTGACAGGTCTAACTAAGAAGGATGAAAAGTTCTTATGGTCAGATTCTTGTGAGTCAACCTTTCAGGAGCTGAAAGGGAGGTTGACTTCAGCACCGATACTAGTCTTACCAGAGTTGGGAAAGAGCTATACTATTTACTACGATGTGTCAGGTATTAGGCTGGGAGAAGTGCTTATGCAGGGAGATGGAGTTTTTGCGTACGGGTCTCGCCAGTTGAGGCCACATGATAGTAATTACCCGATGCACGATCTGGAGTTGGCAGCTGTTGTTCATGCCTTACGCTGTTGGAGCCATTATCTTCTAGGAGAGCATTTTGTGGTTTTCACCAACCAAAAAAGTCTCAAGTGAATCTTCACTCAGCATGATCTGAATTTAAGACAGTGGAGGTGGGTTGAGTACCTACAGTTCTTTTAGTTTGAGCTTGCCTACACACCTAGGAAGGGAAACGTGATGACTGATGCTTTGAGTAGGAGGAATTAGATACAGGCAGTTCAGGAGGCTAGTGGTGAGTGTAATCTTATGGCTCTGTTCTCTAAGATGCATTTAGAGGTTCACGATATACAGGGGAAGATTTTTCTATCATCTGTAACTGTTACCTCTAATCTTCTTGATCGAGTTCGAATGAGGCAGCTATCAGATTCTAAAGGCCTAGTCATAAGGGAGAGTGTGTCAGGAGAGGACCATATTCTTGGATAGACCATAGGCAAGGATGTGATCTTTCATTTCCATGGGTGCTTATGGGTTCCAAAAGATATACATGATAAGATAATGTGGGATTTTCATTCCTCAGTTTGAAAATTTTATCCTGGTGACACCAAGATATATCATGATCTACACCATCAGTATTGGTGGCCAGGTATGAAGAGGGATGTTTCTGGTTTCGTCATGAGGTGTTCCACCTGTTAGCATGTGAAGGCAGAGCATCAGCGGCCAGCATGGCTTTTACAGTAGTTACCCATTCCCGAGTGGAAGTGGAATGATGTCTCAATGGATTTTGTGACATGTTTACAGAGGTCGCCTCAAGATAATGATGTTGTTTGGATTGTCATTGACAGACTCACGAATGTTTCTCACTTCTTTCTGATCAAGGAGAACTTCAATGTTTATGTGCTGGTACGATTGAACATCCGAGATATTGTACGTCTTCATGGAGTTCCACACCCCATTGTTTCAGATAGGGATGCAAGTTTTACTTCTCGGGTCTTGCAGGGGCTTCAGAAGGTTTTAGGTACATAGGTACTTTTGAGTACAGCCTACCACCCTTAGACAGATGGCCAGTCCAAGAGTACGATTTAGGTTCTTGAGGATATGCTCTGAGCATGCCTTCTGGATTTTGGAGGTTCTTGGGAGAAGCATATACCTCTTGTGGAGTTTGCCTACTAAAATATTTTTCAAGCAACTATTCAGATAACACCTCATGAGGCTTTGTATGGTAGGACATGCCGATCACCCTTATGTTGGATGGAGGTAGGAGAGACAGCTTTACTGGGAACTCATCTTGTTTAGGAGACCACAATGCAGATAGAGTTGATTCAGAAGAGGATGGATACTGCGCAATCTTGACAGAAGTCTTATATAGATCATTGGAGATGACCTATGGAGTTTGAGGTCAGGGATCAGGTTTTCTATGTGTCACACCAAGGTTGGAGCACAGAAGTATTAGGAGATAGGGTAAGATTTCTCCGAGGTACGTCAGGAAATTTGAGGTGTTGGAGAGAGTTGGGACAGTTGCCTATCGGTTGTAGTTACCTCAGAGGTACCGAGATATGCATGACGTCTTCCACGTTTCTCAGCTTTGACATTACTTTTCAGACCCATCTAATGTTTTCCAACCCAAGGAGGTTGAGTTAGAAGTGGATGCATCGTTTGAGGAGCATCCTATTTGGATTTTTGATCGCAGTACAAAGGTTCTCTATGACTGGTTTGTTCCTATGGTACGGGTGCTTTGGCAGCACGAGCGAGTACAGGATGAGACTTGGGAGAGGGAGGAAGACGTATGATCACAGTGGCCAGAGCTATTCAGGGTTTCTTCTTCTATGCCTCACTAGGGAAATTCGAGGACAAATTTCTTTAGGGGGGGGGGAAGTTTGTAAGAACCCGTATCTTCTTTTCAGGTATGTTCTTCCATTTTAGGTCGTTTTTGAGAAAAAGATGAAATCTTGGAAATTTTCTAAGTACACGCCATGTACTTTATGAGTACATGCCATGTACTACCTTGCCACAGGAGGCCATGTGTTGGCAATGTAGTAGCCACACACACAACCATGTGGGAGTGACTTGGATGCCACTTAAAGTAGAGTACAGAAATGGCGAGTACATGTCGTGTACCTTTTTTCCACTAAATGCACCGGGGTCGCGTCTAATTGCAAGAATGCTCTTCTTTTAGTTCTCATTCGACCGAGAGCTCTGTACGATCGCAAATCTTTGATGAACCTCCGAGCATGCATCCATCCTACAAATCAAACACCATCAGTTGCATTTGAATCACATCGGTGAGTTCTCTCTTCTCCTAGAACACCATGTTTTAATTTCTCTTCTCTCGTGAGATATCGTGGGTTGATCGTTTTAGACATTTTTGTATATCTTAGACATTCTAATGAGATTTAAGCTTCTAGGTTCACGTATATCATTCCTACAACACTGAGGTAGGTGGTTTGTGCCTTTCCATTCAAATTCTTTGAGTATTATGTGAAAATTACACTAATACCCTTGAACGGGGTATTGTGTCTTTACCGTTTTACCTCTGTTGAATTGCCCGCCATGCTCACATGTTTATGTATAGGTTATTGAGATATGAATAGGGTTGATTTCTATGCTTTGGATGTTTTTCCCATGAATGTTCTATTTATGACTGTTTGGTCTTGTTTAGCCAGTTTGGATGCCTTGCCTGTTTTCCATGCCTGTTGCAGTTGGATGGAGAGGTTTTATTTTGATATTCTTGATATGCTATAGAATGGTTAGCTAAGTAGTTCTGTAGGATTATTTTGTCCATATTTCATTTCTATACTCATTGACCTACACACGGTCGTGAGAACCTGTTGTAGTAGGCTATAAGTGGAACTGACCGAGTGAGCTTCCTTAGAGAGTCTTTAAGCACTTTAGACTATAAGGGGAATTGACTATGTGAGCTTCATCAGAGAGTCTTTTTTTTACTTGAATTACCTTGATTACCCTTGACTATAAGGGAAATTGACCGAGTGAGCTTCCTTATAGAGTATTTGAATGACCTGGGCAATAAGGGGAATTGACCGAGTGATCTTCCTCAGAGAGCCCTTAACCTTGGGTCCATAAGGGGAATTTACCGTGTGAGCTTCCTCAGAGAGTCCCTGACTACTTTAGACTATAAGGGGAATTGACTATGAGTGCTTCCTCAAAGATTCTTTATGAATTCTTATGACCGAACCAGAGGTGTTAGGCTGAGTGCACTACCCAAAGGGTTGCTTTTACTTCTTAGGTAGGACCAGGGGGTGGATGTGAGTACTTCCTAGAGGGTTACCTATTTGGGGTTTAGTTTTTTGTTTTGATGTTTCTTGATATTGAAATTGTGTATTGTTTACTACAGAGAACTTTCCTGTTTACTATTTTCTGTACTTTTACCTACCATATATTCACTGACTATTAGGCACAGATATTCAGGTGGCTGCCTACTGGGATTTAGTCTCACACCCTGTTTGGGTCCTGATTTTGGGCCCAAACAGATTATATTTCTGCAAGTATAGATAAGGGAAAGCACCCTTATACTTTAGGTACTTGATTTGCTGTAGAGTTGGGGAGCATGGGACCAAGCTTAGGCTTGCGATGCTGAGGAGTTGTTTATCTTTTTCTTTTGTAATTTGGTTTAGCACTCTTTGTATTTCCAGCATTTTGACTTGTTTGGATTCTTTCCTAGACATATGTATCATGCATCGTTATATATATATATATGTGCTCTAGTTGTTTATTATTCCAGTCTTCCACTATTTACTATTTTTGGATATTTACTGCTTCCGCTATTGTGTGTTGTTACTTCCACTGTGTACTCTGCCAATGGGGGCATAATTTCCCCACTATCACACCTAATCCCTCACTGCTAGTCGACAGCCTCTCACATGCGGGGAAATGTGCTTGAATCCATGTGACCAACCAGGTATGGGGTGCCTCTGGGTGGATTCTGGAATTGGGACATTATATCTTTCCTCATAATAAACTTTGAGTTTAAATTAACCACTTACTTACTCTTAGAATAATTTTTTCCCAATGTTTTTTCATAAAACAATTCATAATAAATAAAATAGGAAAAATTATAATTAATGAGAGTTTATTAGAAAACATGAAATATTTTCCTTGAAAAACCACCTTTAACTATAAGAGATAGTTATAATTATTTTAAATTATAGATCATTTTATTATCATGTAAAATCAAATCATTTCCCTAAAAAACATCAATAACTAGAACATTAAATATATACAAGGATAAAAATATAAATAATCACATGGATAATAATAAATAATTCCATAACGATATAATTCATAACATCATATACAATAATCATACCATCAAAACCTTTTACCAAGACATCATAAATAATTGTCGAGAAATACACCAAATACCCCAGATAGTTTATCTCATGATATCTACCAATGTATTGATAAACAGCAACAGCCCCCACCCACCACTTCCTAAGTCTAATAGAACCATAATTTGTAATTAATTAATAATAATTCAATACATAATCATCATAAATTTTCATATTGAAAATATTTCATATAAAATTTTAATATTTCCCCCAATCAATAACCAAAAAAACATGATTAGAAGACATCTAGTGTAATATGGTGGATTATATCACAAACTTATATCCCTAGTAAATCAAAATATTTATCAAATAATTTATGATATTGGTGAAAATATTTTAAAAATAACATTCTAAAATTTCTTTGAAAACATGAAAAAAAATATCATTTACTTTTGATAACATTTCAAGAAATATATTTCCAAAATTTTGAGAAAATTTATTCCTTTAAAGATGACCATATAAATTATAAAACAAGTTTCATAGAATATAATCGTCATGAAATTATAAAAATCCATTCATTCCATATATGTTAAAAGCAGATATTTTTCTTACACTTTTTTGAAAAGTAAAGATTGAGTCGTATTGAAAACATTTGAAAAGATTCCTTTTGATAATTTTTTAAAAGGTCAAAAGTATTTGAAATGAACTTTAAAAATATTTGAAACATAAATAATAAAATCCTTGAAACATTTTATGAACAAGGACATGGATACAAAATATTTTGAAAGGAAAACTTTTAAATTAGATTTTGAAGGAAAACCCCTTAGCTTGTGTCATGAATCATTTTTTACATTCTCTAAATATTGAATAATAAAATTATATTAGTTTTATAATTTATTAATAAATATTTTAATATTTATTAAATTATCATTTAAATTTTTATTTTATTTAATTCCATGATATATTTAGCTACCAAATCATTTATGTTTATGTCAAATGTTTTGAGGGCATTTAGTTCATAATCCTAAAAAAACATCAGTGTTTTGACCATGGTCAAAGTTGTCATGGTTCCATAATCTATATAATAATAATCATGAAATAATAATCATTTTTATACATTAAATATAATTTATAATCACCCATTAAAGGTGTACATGAAAATATAATCACAATGATTCATGGAAATGATTGTCCACACATATACAAAAATAGATTTATCAAATTTTAACTAGTGAAAGGTTAAGAAGGAAAGTAATAAATTATCATTATCAAATCATAATTATTTCATAAATATAATATATATTAACTAAATATATCATAATAACCATCCTTGTGATGTGGTGATGAAAAATGAAACACATCGCTTCGTGGAGGTGGTAGTCCACACGTACGTACAAGCGATGTTTTCATTTCCCATAGGATGGAAAGGGATATGAATAAGGTTTATGAAATATTTAAAATAAAATTTAATTATATGTAAGATACTTTTGTTTTTATATCATAATGTTTAGGATATAATTAAATGAGGCATAAGAAAAAATAAAATCAAAGAACTTGGTTAAGAGTTATACATCTTCTTCAAAAATCCTCCTTTAGTACACACCTTAATCCTTATAAGGATGGTATTAGGGTAAGAAAAAAGTTATAGTAAGTGTATAAGGAATGTATTAATTTATTTGGGTAGATATTGGTTCAAATTAATGACTCATTAAGTGCGAGGAAGATAAGAGGGATGGTTCTCTTTTATAAGTGAGGTGGGTGGAAGAGTTGTAAATACTCAAAATATTAATATATAATATGTGTATAACACATGTAAAATAAATAAAAACTACCATATATTAGAATATAATGAGTCTAAGTTCTACCTATAATAAAATAATCAATTTTAGACAAGTTTAGGTTTCATTTTACACCTTCTCTTTTGGTTTAACCACTCATTAAATCTGTTTAACCTTAATCATTGTAACATTGTTTTTCACTATTTATGAGTAATTAGAGTAATTTTAAAAATGAAAAGTTGAACATAAATAAAAAAATTATGATAAAATAAAAAATTTTCCCTAAAATTTATTTAATATTTTATTTTTATATTTATATAATTATTTAAAAATATTTTTTAAACATTAAATACCATTTAAGGTCATTTTAGGACTATTAACATATCTTGACTTTAAGGGCATAATAATTAAAATAGATTTGGAATATAGACTCTTTAAACACCAATTATATATTTAAATTATATAATAAATTTATGGTTAATAATAATTCATCAAAAAATAGATTACTTATAATGTTTTCAAAATCATTTATTTGATTTTTCTACAGTTTTCATAATCACTACGTTGGCATTACGTAAGCATTCAGGGCAATTATAATATCTCTAAAAATTAAAAATAAATTACTATAATAAAAATAATTTATTCATATTAAATATGACTATCTATAACCATTCATATAAAATTTAAATCTCTATGAAACCATAATATATATATATATATATATATATATATATTAAAAGATAGAGAATGATATTTTGTAATTTTATAAACTTAAAATAATATAAAGGTCATAATCATATAAATGTGAAAAAAATAAAATAAAAAATTAAAATTTAGTATATTTATGGTCAAATTAATCTCATACAATGAAATTAATTCATGTTTTGGGTTTATTTTGAGACATTATCACATAGTTTTAATCTTAATTAACTCGTTTTTTCCATTATCACAGTGTTATACTTTTACCATGGTTTTTATTCATTATGACTAATTTTTTTTATCTTATTTATAAAAGTTTAACCTATTGATTATAAATAGAAAATATATTTTGAATATTCAATTCCAATAGTTTTCTAAAATTAATTTTAATATAAATAAGAAAAATGCATAAAAAACATTTTCTAAAAAAATTATTTTTAAGTATAAAAATGAACTTATATTAAAATCAAATATAATTAGGATTATTATGAAATTAATTATATTATTTTTAGTCAAAGGGATATTATGTTAAATTTTTAAAAAATACAAAACAATAGATTCTTAAATTACTTTATTTAAATAAAATAAATGACACTTGAAAAAATCAGTATTTTTCACTATTCACTCAAAAATCAATATTTTTAGAAAAATATCAAAACTTATATATGAAAAATTGAAATAAAAAACATTTTTAAATTATAAAATTAATTTATACTCATTCTTCATCTATTAAACACTATTATATGAATTTTAATTTATTTTTTTAAATATATGATATATACATTTCATTAAAAACATTCATCTATAGTGATTAACTTAATTTATTTTGACAAAATAATTTTTATATATAATATAGTTTTATAAAAAATATCTAATTTAATTATATATTATTTTATTTAAAATTGAGTTCTTATTTTCTAGGAATTAATTAGTACATTTTTATTAAAATTAATTTTATACATATATTTCATAATATGGTTATTCCTATTCATACCCACTAAACTGATGACTAGGTTATAATGTTCATATTTATATAATAGTATTTATATAGTATATCACCATTCATTTAAACTAGGTGTTTCATGTGGTATAAGATATCAAACATAGTATTATTTAAAGGAGAATTACATAATGAAATTTAAGAACCCCAGGTATTTGTGGATTTTTTTGAGGAATATTGAAGATCACACGGGTTTTTGGTGAGTTTGGGTTGTTGAATTTGTTGAAAACCATATTATGAGGTTCACACTATTTTTGATGATGCTTGATCTGGTTTGTATGGTGTATATGTCATAAAATATAGTTTTATGATTCTATAAATCATTTTTGAGGTTCTTTTGTAATTTTTCATGTTTTAGCTATAGGATTCATGTTATAAAACATTCATTCATTATGTGAGAGACCACTAGGAAGATTTGAGAATAAAGTGTTCTTGTTACAATATAATCACTTCATGTCCTGAAAAAAAACTCAAGATATGAGTCTTCACTAGGTAGACTTTATAAATTTTTTGTGATTCTATTCAAAAAACATTCTTTCCATGAATCATGAATTCACACTGTGAATAATTGTGAGCCTTGGGAATTTGATCCATAAAGGAAATTCACATGCAGTAATAATGGTGATTTATTATTTATGAAAAAGGATTGACATTGTGAACCTTACATCCATGTAGTGAATACAATAATTATAGTTTCATGAAGAAGATTTATAGCTTAATTTTTAAAGACTTAGTTCAGGTTTTTAGAGCTATTTTAATTAGGATGGTTTCCTCGAAGGACCTAGTTAAGTTCATAGTGGGAAATTCTTTCTTTCACATCCTAGAGGCTCATGGAAGAAGATATTTATCTTTTATTATTGATGAAACCTGATTTATTTGGTGATTTTTTTCATCTTATATTCATTCTATTTGTACTATAGTGTGACACTATTATGTTGGGTGAGACCATTGACATGTGTGGTGTGATTCCACGTGGACACTTGTGATTGGAACTCAATTATACTTATAGTGAATGGAATACATTTTTGGGGAGGGAAAACACCCACAATGTGGAGTAATATTCCAAATTGGATCTAAACCTTATAAAAATTACGTATTTCTTGTTATTTATATTCTTTTTATAATCATGAGAGGATGAGACATTTATTTTTTGAGTGGATAAAACTCTAAAAAGTCATAATGGTTTATTTATATTGAAAGGAAATTGTAAAAACTATACTCTAATGATTCAATCCCCCTCTCAATGGAGGATACCAATCCTTCTAGGCACTTAAATTGGTATGAGTGGAGATTCCCTCTGTAAGATCTAAGAATTTCACTTTTGAGAATGTATTATAATAATTTAGAACTAACATAGTATGAGTTAAGTATCAAATATTAACACATGGCATGTATTGAGAAAAAAATATGATCAAGAAAGAGAATAAGGATTTGTTAAAATAGAAAATGAAGTTGATAGATGAAAAATGATAGGAATTTAAAATGAAGACATCACTTGCAAAAGAAACTCAATATATGAGGTTGAAAGCTTCAGAATATGAGAATATGATAAAATATCTTTATAGAAAACACTCTTTAATTGATGAAGAATTATCAATGACATAATGAAAATATATTGAATCTGAGAAAGAACTTTCAATGATTAATAAGGTCTTTAAAAGATCTATTAAAGTCAAGGGATAATCCTCCAATGATGCTAATAAAATTCAGGTAAATCCTTATCTGAAAAATACGTTTCCAAAACTATTGGAACTAACAATGAATTTTTAAATCCCAATCATAGTAAAATATGGACCAAGAGAATTGAAGATAAATTTCTTGAAAGATATTTTTCTAAAATGAGAATCATGAATGATAATTCAATTCCAAATAAGATACAAATTCAAACCCAAACAGTTCAGATAATATCAAATTTTGGATAAAATATTTTTCCATATATAACTCTTGTTTTATGAGTAAATTTAGATTTTTGTACTATTACTAGTTTTATGGAATGTTTGTATATAATAAATATAAATGTTTTCATAATATTCCTATACATAGAAGAAGTTAATAATATAGGGGGAGTAGTTCGAATGAGAAGGAAGTTTATTCTAGAAGAAATTATACATAGATGGAAATTGGTTACAAGTTAAAAACACAAAATAGATTCGATTATATTGAATAAATATATGGAAGGTATGATAAAAAGGGATATTGATATGAGAAATGCATGAAAATATTACCCAGTCAGTTCCATCTCAATGATAAAGGGAAATAATTTCAAGTGCATAATGTGATGTCCTAGACCCAAATGCCACTCAGGGGTGCCCCAAACCCAGTTGGACACATGGACTCAAGGGCATCTCCCCTAATGCTAGAGGATACTGACTAGCAGTGAGGTCCTAGGGTGTGTACGTGGGGATATTATTCCCTCATTACTAGAGTGTAGCACAATAGATAAATGATATAACAGTTAAATAGTGGAATCAATAAATATAAATTGATAGCACAATAAGAGAAGGCTAGAAGAATAAATAACTTATAAAATGGAAATCATATACAAAATCTTATAATGATATGTCATGTATCTATAAAGTTGGAAAATGTGAATAAAAAGAAACTAGAAATACATTCTTTACAAAAGTATAAAAAGTAATCTATAATCTATCCCTAGAATCCCAAGCTCTAGCTCGGTGATCTTTTACCAGCTCTATCCTAGGAAATCAGGTATCTAAAGCCTAATGTTTTCCTTTTTCAATAACTGAATACATGTAATCTTCTCGGGTACCAATGGATTCCTAGATTGGGTGTGAGATAAATATCAGTAGACCACCACCAATAGTGTCTATAACATCTTGTATGTGAAAAATAAAGTTAAAACACGTGGAAGAATGTATATATAAAAGTAAAGAAGTACAGTAATGTAAATATTGAAGTACCTTCTTCATCCCTCGGCTGGTGTCTGAACATGTAACCAGTTCATTAATTAATTTTGTTCCATTTTACATAAATAGGTCATGTGAGGCAGTACCAACACTAACATCCTGACATGATAATAGTAATAGTGGAGGATCCAAGATATAACAAGGCATCCTGATGATAATAATAATGAAGAGTTTCCAAGGTAGTGACTAAGGAAACCTTGAACTCAGGATTCAAGCTAACTCAGGTGATAACTGTAGCTTGAATAAAGGGGTAAGAGTGTAATCCAAGTATATTCGTCCAAGATATTCCACAATAATGAATATAACTGAGTCCAAGGAAAACAACCAAGGTAAAATGGGATAAGAAATGGCTAAGACCAAGGATGTAACCAAGGCACCTCATGTCTATAGAAGCCAAGATGGATCTAAGGAGCATATCTAAGTAATACTATAAATGATAAGGAAGCTATCCTATGGTTTCATAATGAACATCCATTGATAGATGATTGTTGGGATCCAAGGTGGGTCTCAACCAAGGCAACCAAAACCCTTGAATCAGAATGGCGTCCATGAGTTCTCAAGGTATTCCCATGGGAATCCAAAAACTAACTCAAGTCTCACCACTCATTTAATTATTTCGAGGTTTATATACAAGTTGGAACCTTAAAACTGATTAATTCATTTAATTTATCCAAGTAATGGTCATATCATTTAATAATTCATTTGGTTCAAGCCTTACCTATCATTAGTGTGATAAGGAAAAGGAGCATGTAACCATTTAATTCATTTAATATAAGTCATAATAATTTAATAAGGATCTCTCTTACACCTTCCATTAGAAATGGAAAGGGTTTCTACAGACGTGTAACTGAGCCATTCAATTGTATTCAATTAGGCCAAGTCATATATATACAATATACTTTCCAATTACATTTATGATTGATTTATCAAATTTAATCACTTACCATTGGTGGTTCAAGTGTAATTAAACGGGGTACAATCCCTTCATCAATTCAATTTTTTTTAATCAAGGGTCTTACCATTAGTAGGTTCAAGTCAAAGCACACCCGAATGGTGGATCAGACTCACATAACAGGCTACTAAAAGAATAAATATAGAAACACCCTACTTTGGGTGGTCAACATTGGGGATGTAAACACCAATGATGAATAAAATATATGGAATGGAACTTATAATGTGGTTATAACAAATATTATAAAGTAATATAAATTAAACAGATGATGCCTTATGAAGTCAGTGTACACACAAAACAATTTATTAAATGGAGAATCTTGAGGATTGATTTATAGACCACCTACCTTATAATCATATAACTATCTTTATCCAGTATCAGCCTCTATTTTGGTATGGATTAGAATAGATATGAAGAATAAATCAACACTCAAAAAATAGGACATATGATCTTGCATCTAAATATAATCGTATCTAGGAATAGGAATTAAAAAAGATTAAAAATGAATTGAGATCTTACCATCATGGATCCAATGAAAAAAATGATGATAGTATTAGACTCTATATGGATGCTCAAAATCAATTACTAGATTAGACTTCAAGAGGGTTCAAAATGGGAGAGAATGGAGGGATTTCTACTAGAATGAGAAAGCGATAAGAAAGAAATGGTATAAAAATTTCATTAAGGTAAAATTGGTAAATTCACCCAAAGTTAGATTTTACACGGTTTGGTTGCACGGTTTGACAAATCATGTGCCAACCATGAATAGTCTTCTATAGAGAGGGTGAAACCACATGGTTAGGCCATAAGAAAGGGTAAATACCTACCTGAATACCTGGGGACCAGGCTGCAGGACCATCTACAGCACACGGTATTATTCTAGTAGCCTGCACTATAGTGCCTTCTTTTTTTGATACTTGTGATTCACTCTCCTTCATTTCTTTATCTAATGTGAAAATTCTTGGTCTGAAAATATAGTATTACTATGGGGTAATGAACCTAGATACATTTTTGGGAGCGCGTTCAGAGGTAATACGCTTGTGTAGGGACTATCCCTTTAAGGTAGGTTTTTACCCTTTCTTGTGGGACATCTTTGTTCTCGAGATGATGGGATTCAATTCCATTCTCATTATGGATTATTTGGTTCCATATCATGCCTTTGTATAATTATATCATCGTAGGTCATCATTTACATAATCAGAGGGAAGCAGTTTTCTACATAAGGGTGAGTGGGATGTCCAGGCTAGTAGAACCAGAAGAAAGTATTATCGGCTAGGTGGTGTGACCGCTTATATTTCCAATATCTCCATGGAGGATATGGGTTTACATCAGGAAAAATTCCCTCCAGTAGTAGATCATTTCAGGGGAATCTTTATAGACAATTTTTTTGGCTTAACTTCTAAGAGAGAGGTAGATTTGATGATTGATTTTTTTTTCTAGGAGAAGTTCCAATGTCCATTATTTAGTAAGGATGGCACCTAATGATCTCCAAGAGCTCAAGAGGATGTTATAATATTTAAAGGCCAATGATTTTATACATCCCAATACTTCCTCTTTGAGTTCACCCATTCTTTTTACCAAGAAAAAGGATGGGACCCTTCATTTATTTGTAGATTACAGATGGTTAAACCATCTGATAGTCAAGAACTGGTATCCACTTCCTCAAATAGATGATCTCTTTGACTAGATTTTAGGGGGTAGGGTGTTTTCTAAGATCAACTAGAGATCAGGATATCTTCTGGTGTGATTCAGTCCATCAGACATACCTTATACAACTTCTTGTCACAAGTATGGTCTGTATGAGTACCTTGTTAGGTTGTTTGGTCTTACGAACACACATGTTGTTTTCATGGATATGATGCATACTTTGTTCATAATTATCTAGATTCTTTTGTTAGAGTCATTGTGGAAGACATCTTGGTGTAATATCACACTCATAGTAACCATGATAAGAACCTTGAGATCATTTTAATTACACTGATAGAAAACCATATTTATGCCATGATTTCTAAGTGTCGCTTATAGATTGAAAAAATTCACATCATGGGTCATATTTTCACAGAATCATGAGTCTCTATTGACCCAAAAAAGGTTAGTGTTGCGGTGTCCTAAAAGAATCCCAAGAACATGTTTGATATATAATGTTTCCTGGGGATGGGTGGATATTACATAAATTTCATATAGGACTTATCAATCCTTGTTGAACCTCTTACTGGTATTACAAAGAAGGGTGTTAAGTTCCTATAGTTAGAACAGTGCGAGAAATCCTTTCAAGATCTGAAAGAGAGGCCTGTCTCAGATCCTATTCTAATTATTCTAGATCCTTGAAAAGAATACACAGTGTTATGTGATGCATCAAGAATCATATTGGGAGTAGGGATAATGTAGGAGGATGGAGTATTTGTATGCAGATATTGGAATTTAGGGCCTCATGATAGAAATTACCCGACGCTCGACCTCAAGCTAGCAGTAGTTGTTCATGAGACTTATGTTTCTAGAGACATTATCTATTATCTAAGTGATTTTTTGTGTATACAGACCATAAGAGCCTAAAATATATCATTACAAAATGTGAATTGAATATCAGATGGTGAAGATAGGTCAAATATATTTATTCCTTTGATTTTGATCTTGCCTATACACCCGAAAAAAGGCAATGCAGTAGAAGATGCACTGATTTAGAAACCTCAGGAACAATCCGTACAAGAATCCAGTGATGAATGGAAATTAATGACCCTATTTTCTGAGCTGCATCTATAGTTTCATGATAGTTACGAGAAATATTACCTCTCATCCTTGACAATTACCTCTTCCCTCCTTGAGAAGGTGGAGAGTAGAAAATTTTCAAATATGGAGGGCTTGGTTCTCTATGAGAGTATTTAAGGAGATGAACTGGCTCTAGATTGGTTTGTAGATAGAGATGATGTCCTATTTATTCATGGATGTGTTTGAATTTCTATAGATATGGTAGAGGAGATGATGCAATATTCTTACACTTATCAGTGGGAATGTTCATCCAAGAATCTCCAAGACGTATCGAGATATGTTACACCTGTATTGGTGTCCTGAGATGAAATATCAGATAGCGGGATTTATTACTAGGTGTTCCACCTATCAATAGGTGAATATGGAGAATTAGAGACCTATTAAATTATTATAACTGCTTCCAGTTCTAGAATGAAAATGGTAAGATGTTTCCATGGAATTTCTAGTTGGATTACCGAGGTTGCCTAGAGGTAGCGACATTGTATGGGTTTTCATTGACAGATTAATGAATTTAGACCACTTATTTCTTATCTAGGAGACATTCTCAGCTAATGATATGGGAATATAGTATATCTGTGAGATCATCCAATGAAATGGGTCCCTTATATTATCATTTCAGATAGGGATGCTCACTTCACATCACAGTTCGATAAGGGATTGCTTAAAGCTATGGGTACATAGGTGCTTCTAAGAACATCATTTCACCCTCAGACTGATGGATAATTGGAAAAGATGGTATAGGTTATAGAGGAAATGCTTTGAGTAGGTATCCTTGAAATCAAAATTTCTTGGGAAAGCATATCCCTTTCATCGATTTTTCCTATAATAACAGATTTTATGCTACAATTCATATGTATTTTTTGAGGCCTTGCATGGTAGGTTGTGTTGTTCACCCTTGTGTTGGTTAGAGGCAAGAGACGTAGCCCTACTAAGTCCTCTTCTCATTTAGGATACATTGGAGTAGGCTTAGCTGATCAATAAGCATATACCTAATGCTCAACCTAGACATAAATCTTTTGTCGATCACCATCGATGAACTCTAGAGTTCAATGTTTGAGACCATGTTTTCTTTTAGTTATCACCTAGTCTAGGGAATAGACAGATACAGAGGCAAGGGAAGTTTTCAACATGATTTTTTAAGGAAATTTGAGATTCTAGAGAGAGTCGGGTTGGTAGCCTATTGGTTGCTACTACCTCAGAGGTATCATTCCAAGCACAAAATCTTCCACATTTCACAGATTCATCATTATCATGATGACCCATATCACACTTTTGATACCGAGGAAGTTGAGCTTAATATCAATGCTTCATTTGAGGAGTATCCTATATGCATTGTTGACTAGAGAACGAAGGATCTATGAGGTCGGGTTGTCCCTTTATTTCAGGTGTTATGGTAGCACAGTTGTGTACAAGATGAGACTTAGGAGTGGGAGGTTGACGTTTATGACCAGTGGCCAAATTTGTTCTCAGATAGTGTTTCACCACCCCTGGAAGGTGAACTTTGGGATGATTTTATTTAAGGGGGGAGACTGTAAGAACCCAGGTTTTAACTCAGGTATGGATCCTTTTTAATTTGGTATAATTATTTATTTTGGATATAAGATGGATGCCTAATAAGTTCACAAAGGTCTCAGAGGGGTTTGGGGAAAATTTGAAGCCCAAAACCCTATTTTTGGTAGAAAAAACCTATCACACAGTTTAAAGAAACCATGTGGGTTTCGATACATGGTTAGTTATAACTATAAAAGGCTGGATAATGGGGTGATTTGGAGTGCATGATTTTCCCTAACCGTTCTCTAGGGTCCACAAAACTATAAAAAATTTATTAGTTGATTTGCACAATTATAACATGGTTTCTTTAATCATGCGACCTAACTGTGTGGTTTCACCCTATCTACAGTAGACCATTCATGGTTTGTGCACATGTTTTCAAACTGTGTGGCCAAACCATGAAAAGGCTAATTTAGGGTGAATTTACCAATTTCCCATTAATGAAATGTTTAAATGATTTCTTTACTATCCTTTTCAAATTCTAGTAGAAATCCCTCCATTATCTCCCATTTTGAACCCTATTGAAGCCTAACCTAGGAATCAATCTTAAGAATCCATATGGAATTTGATACGATCTTCGTTTGTCTCGTCAGATATGTGTTGCTAAGATCTAAATTCCTTTTTAGTCTTTTGTCATTTTTATTCCTAGAAAAGATGCTATTTATATGCAGTGTCATATGCCCTATTTTCATAGTGTTTATTTTTTCTTTATATCTCTTCTAATTCAGGACAAACTAGAGGATGATACTGGATAAATAGAGTTGTACGAGTATGAGAAGGCAGTCTATAAATGATTCCTCAAGATTCTCCATTTTATAAATTGCTATGTGGGTGCACTAATTTCATCGGGAATCATCTGATTAATTTATATTCCTTGATTGTAGTTATTATAACGTGTTTTAAGACCCATTCCATACATGTTATTCATAATTGGTTGTTATGTCCACAACATTGACCACCCCATGTGTGATGTTTCTATATTTAATCTTTTAGTATCCTATTATATGCATCTGAGCCACCATTCATGTGTGCTTTGGATTGACCCTACTAATGGTAAGCCCATTGATTAAATTAATTGTGAATTGATGAATGGATTATAACATATTGGTTTAGAATTGACCTGCCAAAGGTAAGTGATTAAATTTGAAAAATTAATCATAAATGGAATTGGGAAGTATATAGTATATATATGACTTAGAATAACTGAATAAAATTGAATGGCTCAGTTGCATGTCTGTAGAACCCATTTTAATGTCTAGTGGAAGGTATCATAGAGAACCATACTAAATGATTATTACTTATATGAATTGAATTAAACGATTTCATGCTCCTTTTACTTATCACACTAATGAAATTTAAGGCTTAAAACAAATGAATTATTTAATGATATGACCATTACATGGATAAATTAAATGAATGAATCAATTGCAATGTTCCTACTTGTATATAAACCTTTAAATTATTATAGGAGTAGTCAGAATCGAGTTAGATTTTGGATTACCAATGGAATTCCTTGAGCACTCATGGATGCCATTCCAATTCAAGGGTTTTAGTTGCCTTGGTTGAGACCCACCTTAGATTCTGATCATCGTCTATCAATGGATTCTCAGTATGACACCACATGATCCCTTCCTTATCATTTATAATATTACTTGGATATGATCCTTGGATCCATCATGTTTTCTATGGACATGAGGCACCTTGATTACATACTTGGTCCTACCCATTTCTTATCCCATTTTACATTGGTTTTTTTCCTTGGCCTCAGATTAATTATTGTGGAATGACTTTGATGAAGCTCCTTGGATTAAACTATTACCCCTATAGTCAGGCTGTAGTTATCACCTAAGTTGGGTCGACACCTGAGGTCAAGGTTTCTTTGGTTATTACCTTGGAACATCTTCATTATTATTATCATCATGATACCTTGTTATATCATGGATCCTCCACTATTACTATTATCATGTCAGGATGTCAATGTTGGTACTACCTCACCTTTCCTATTTTTATAAAATAAAACTGAATTAATTAAAAAATCAGTTACATGTTCATACAAAAACTGACGGATAAAGAAGGTACTTGGGTATTTACATAACTTCACTACTTTACTTTTATATATACATGGTAGCACACATTTGCAATTTATTTTACATGGATAGGATGTTATAGACACTATTGGTGGTGGACTAATGATATTTATCTCACACCCTATTCTGGAATCCATTGGTACCTGGGCAGATTACATGTATGCAGGCATCGACAACAAGAAGCATCAGGATTCAGACACTAGATTTCTTGATTGCTTAGGTCGAAGCTGGTAGCAGATGACCGAGCTGGAGATCGGGATACTGGGGATAGTTTTTAGATTATTTTTTGATAATTTTGTATAAAAAGTATTTTCTTTTTCTTTTTATCCATGTTTTCCAATTTATAGATACATAAAATACTATCATCAACTTTTGTATATGATTTCCATTTTATCAGTTATTTATTCTTCCTATCTTCTCCTATTGTGCTATCAGTTTTTCTTTACTACTTCCAATATTTACCTATTATCTCATTTATTTTTTGTGATACACTCTAGTAATGAGGTAATAGTCTCACCATATACACACCCTAGGACCTCACTTCTAGTCGGAAGCCTCTATCGTTTAGGCATATTCCCTTGAGGCTATATGGCCAACCGAGCTTGGGGTGCCCTTGAGTTGAATCTGGGTCTAGGAAATCACATTATGCACTTAAAATTATTTCTCTTTATCTTTGAGAGGGAACTTATTGGGCAATATTTTCATGAATTTCTCATATCAATATCCATTTTTATCACACCTTCCATATATCTCTTCAATATAATCAAGCATATTTTGTATTTTTTTACTTGTAACCAATTTCCATCTATGTATAATTTTTTCTAGAATCACCTTCCATGTCATTGGAACTACTCACCCTAGCTTCTTACCTTCTTTTAGGTAAAGATATATTATGGTAACATTTATATTATTTATGTCCAAACATTCCATAGAACTAATAAGAGACCTAAAATATAAATTTACTCATAAAACAATGGTTATATCCAGAAATATTCTATCTAAAATTTGATATTCGCTGAACTATTTTTGTATGAATTTGTATCCTATTTGGAATTGAATTATCATTAAAAATTCTCTTTTTATAATACACTCTTTCAAGAATTTTATATTCAATTTTCTTGGTGCATATTTTACTACAATTGGGATTTGAAATTTCATTCTTGTTGCCAATAGTTTTGGAAACATATTTTTCAGATGAGGATGTTACCTAAATTTTCTCAACATCATTAGAGGATTCTACCTTGAATTTAATGGATATTTTAAATACCATATTAATATTTGACATTTCATTCTCATATTCAAGATATTTTTATTATGTCATAAAAAATTCTTCATCATGTAAAGAGAGTTTTTCATCTAGATATTTTATCATCTTCTCATATTTTGTAGCTTTCAACCAAATATTATTATTTTATTCTGCAAGTGATGCCTCCATTTTAACTTTATATCCTTTTTCAATTATCAACTTCATTTTATATTTTACCAACTTATTATTCACTTACTTGACCATAGTTTTTTTCTTAACACATTCCCCAAGTTAATCATTGAGAATAAACTCATACTATGTTGGTTCTTAATTAAAATAATACATTCTCAATTGTGAAATTCTTGGATCCCACAGAGGGAATCTCCACTGTTATGATTTTCATTTTTATCATTGGATACATGCTTATAGGATCTCAATTATTTTTAAATGTTTTATATTTCTTATTCCTTGTAACAATGATATTTGTATGTAAGATCATATGCCCTATTTTTAGAGTGTTGAATTTTTATTCATATATCTTCTAATATGGTCCAAACTGGAGGCTGATACTAGAAAAGGAGATTCGTACAAGTTTGAAGTATGTGGTCTATAAATCATTCCTCAAGATTGTCCATTTACAGTATGAGGTACTCTTCTATTAGCCTCCACTATAGTGTCTGCTTTGTTTGATACATGTGATTCACTCTCCATCATTTCATTATCTATCATGGAAAGTATTGTGTTAGAAATATAGTATTATTATGGTGTAATGAACCTAGATACATTGTTGGGAGTACGGTCATAGAGCATATGCCTGTGTAGGGACTACCCCCTTGAGGTAGGTATTTACCCTTTCTAGTAGGATCTCTAGAGTGTCTCTATCACACTAAGGATTAAGGTGACCCTGTTATCCATACTAATGATACACCATAAAACCACAAGTATGGTTACTCTGGCTACCACTACACTGATGATAAACCTCAAGGGATCACATTCTAATACGGGATGAACTAATGGCCTACCACGACACTTATCCTCTATACCTAGTACTTTCACCATCCCTCAGGTTGAGGTCTATAATAAGATCTCGATTAACGATTTCAAAAAAGGTAGGTAGGATAAAAGCATTCACCTGAGTACAAATGGCATACATGAGACCATCCTCGAAGTGCCTAGCATGTGAGAGCTCATCACAGGATACAAAGCACTATAACTTAGTGAAACAGATTGAATATTCCGTAACTGACATAGAACCCTACTCACGATGCGTAAATTATCTGGATCTATCTTCTCTTAGAACATGAGGAAAGAACTGATCATAAAAGGCAGTCTGGAAGTCATCCCATACCATGCCCTGATGGCGACCAACCTTGGTAATCACATCCCACCATTTCTTGGATGTATCCCACAACATGTATGAAACAATTTTGATCCTTTTCTCTAGAGGTGTCCCCAAATACTCAAATATAGACAATGTGACCTCCATCCAAGACTCAACAACCTATGGACCACCATCCGCTGTGAAGGTAGGGAGAGGATATTTCTAGAACTTGCAAGTCAGCTTAGCCATCATAGGTGAAGGTTGTAGAGAACCTTTAATGAACTGAATCATATGTAAAAAATAATCACATACCAAAGATTCTATTCCTAGATTAAGTTAAATTGGTAGTTCCTCAAGTGATACTCCTAGAAGTAAGACTGGTAGATCAGGTCCCACCATTTCAGGAGCCTGGTCATCACCACCCTCTTGGCACATGACATGAGGACATCATGGCTACATTAGTCTAAAAATTCCAAGCACACACCTCAGAAGAATCTTATAAGTAGATAGATTTATATAACATAAGATAAGAAAATAAAAGTAATCACTACCCATGATAAACTACCCCAACTACCAATTTAGAAGGCCAAGTATTGGTATGTTATCAAGTATAGATTTTAGGGGTTCTATTAGATGAAGGGTCAACTATACCTTTCCTTATAATTTACTAGAAACCATTCATTTTATAAGTCATGTTTTACTTTTCAAGTTTTTATTTTCCAATTTTTTTATATGAAGGTTCATTTAAAATGGATCACCATTCCTAGTGAATCAGGGCCTATACACCTTATCACTGAAATCAACACCCATTTAAATTATAATTTAAATGCTTGACTCAATAAATTACTCATTCCAACCCATGATGGCCCATACACCTCATAAATAGAAATAGGAAATCACTTAATCACAACCCAAGAGTAACACAAACATAATATACATACAAGTCTTAATAAAGAATCACAAGAATATCAAGCAATTGAATTAGTGAACTAATCCTACATGGCATAGAAATATGCATGAAATGTGATTTCTAGGTGCCTACTTTGATGCATGTAACAATTATTTTTCCCTCATATCATTAAGCCAAGGATGAAATATAATACTCAGTCACAATAATCATAATAACCATCAAACAACATGTGCATCACCCAATAGTGAAATAATACTAGCTGTAATAGGAAAAACTGAACAACAAGTATAATTTAGGCAATTCAGAATTTACCCCGAATATGGGTTAGCTATGAACAAGAATGGATTATAACCAAGTTACATAGAATTTATAATATTTTGACTATTGTCTCGAAATATTAATGAATGAAAGGAACCATTATAATACTACATTGTAACATCCTAGACTAGGATGAAACTCAGGGGTTCCCTAATCCCGGTTATCCACATGGACTCAAGGGCATCTCCATAAATTCCAGTGGCTACTAACTAGCAGTGAGGGCCTAAGGTGTGTTCATGGGGAGACTATCCCCTCATTAATAGAGTACAGTACAATGGATACATTAGATAATGGGTAAATAGTGGAAGTAGTAAATATTAACTAATATCATAATAGGATCAATCGGGAAGAATAAATAACCGATCAACTAGAAATCATATAAAAAATATGATTATGATATATCATGTTTCTATAAAGTTAGAAAACATGGATACAAAGCAGAAGAAATACATTATATACAAAATTTTCAAAAAGGAATCTAAAAGTTATCCCCATCATCTTGAGCTCAAGCTCATTCATCTTTTACCAGCTCTATCCTAAGCAATCAAGCAATAAAGTGTCTAAATATTGACTCTTCCACTCATCAACAGCTGCATAAATGTAATCTTTTTTGGTACCAATGTGACCCATATAGTAGGAAACCACCAATAGTGTCAATAAAATCTTGTCCATGTAATATAAATAAAAATATTTTTCAAGCAAACATATATAAAAGTATATTAGTACATTAATGTAAATACCCAAGTAACTACTTCATCCCTCAACTGGTGTATGAACATGTAACTAGTCATTAATTAATTTAGTTATAGTTTATATAAATAGTTCATTTGAGGTAGTACCATCCCTAACACACTAAAATGATAATAATAATAGTAAAGAATCCAAGATATAACAAGGCATCCTGATGATAATTATAATGAAGAGTTTCCAAAGTAATTTCCAAGGAAACCTTAACCTTAGGGGTCAAGCCAACTTAAGTAATAACTATAGCCTAAATATAGGTTTAAGAGTGTAATACATGGATCTTCATCCAAATAATTACATAATAATGAATCTAACAGAGTCTAAGGAAATCATCTAAGGTAAAATGGGATATGCAATTCCTAGGCCCAAGGATGTAACAAAGGCAAAACATGTCCATTGAAGCCCTTTTGGATCCAAGGAGTGTATCAAAGGCATCCTACAAATGACAAGGAAGGGATCCTACAATGTTATATAAGGAATCCACTAATAGATGAGGATAGGGTTCTAAGGTGGGTCTCAACCAAGGAAACTGAAATCCTTTAATAAGAATGGTGTCCATGAGTGCTCAAGTCATTCCCTTAGGAATCAAAAATCTAACTCGAGTATGACCACTCCTATAATGATTTTAATGTCCATATACAAGTAGGAACTATACAAATGATTCATTTATTTAATTAATCCATGTAATGGTTATATGATTTAATAAGTCATTTGGTTTTATCCTTACCTTTTATTAGTGTGACAAGGCCAAGGATAATAAAAACATTTAATTCATTCATATAATTTATAAGCATTTAATAAGATTCGCTCTCATACCATCCAATAGACATGGAAATGGGTGCTACAGATGTGCAACTGAGCCGTTTAATTATATTCAATTAGGCCAAGTTATATATATACAATATACTTTCCATTTACATTTATGATTGATTTATCACATTTAAAAACTTACCTTAGGAGAGTAAAGTGGAAATAAACATGGTAAAATCCATTCATCAATTCAAAATTCATTTAATCAAGGGGATTACTATTAATAGGGTTAATATGAAGCATACTCGAATGGTGGCTCAGGCACACATAATAGGCTACTAAGATATTAACTATAGAAACACCATACTTAGGGTGGTAGATGTTGTAGAAATAACCACTAATGATGAATAACATATATGGAATGAGTCTTAGAACATGATTATAATGACTACAAGTAAGGCATAAAAATTGAACAGATGATGCCTAATGAAAACAGAACACCCTCATGGAAAATTATAAAACAATGAATCTTGAGGAATGATTTATAGACCACCTACCACGTGATCATACAAGTCTTCTCATCCAGTATCAACCTCTAATTTGGCCAAGATTGGAATAGATTTGAAGAATTAATCAACACCCTAAAAATAAGGAATATGTTCTTCCATCTTAATATCATTATTGATAGGAAGAAGAATGATGAATTATTAAAAAGGAATTGAGATCATACCAATGTAGATCCAATGAGATGAACGACGATCAAATTGGAATCCAGACGGATGATCGATATTGATTCCTAGATTAGGCTTGAAGAGGGCTCAAAATGGCAGATAATGGAGGTATATCTGCTAGAATGAGCAAGGGATAAAAAATAAATGGTTTAGAAATTTAATTAAGGTGAAATTAGTAAGTACACCCAAAATTGGCCTTTGCATGGTTTTATAGACCGTGCACCAACCGTGCATGGTCTACTATAGATATGGGGCACCCACATGGTTAAGAAAACCATGTTCAAATAGTGAGAATCACCTTCGCAATTTGTATTCATTTTCTTTCATGGATGTGTGGAACCTGTTGCATGATTAGGGAAAACCATGTTCCGCATATCACCCCACTATCCAGCTTTGCATAGTTATAACTAAACATTAATCCTACCCTATAGTGTTTTTTCTTACCACATGATAGGAATTTTTATCCTAAAAACTAGGTTCTGGGCTCCAAACAATCCGATACACACCCTGTAATGACCCGGACCCGGCCAGCCACCCGAACAGTGCCGAACGGGTCGGGTGTCACTACCTTAGGCGCACCTCCCTTGAACGCCAAAGGCTGCCGACTAGCAGCGAGGGTCTGTTTGGTATAGTGGGGAGGCTATACCCTCACAGAGAAATTAAAAGTACCGGTCCAAGTAATAAACTAAAATATGCAATGGAAATAAGTGACTCAGCAGACTCAAACCAGACCCGCAGAGCAGAAAGACATTCAATAACAATATACAGCAGAAGCAATATAGAACATCAGTAGTGGAAAGTAAACAGAACATCATGCCAGGAGATCAACTGCAATAACTGCTAAAACAACCAAGCATGCATCCAAGAAAGTCATACAAATCAAAATATATACAATGGTGCCAATGGCTAACCAACAGTAGCTACAATATAAGGTAAACATGCTGATGAAAGGAAAGAAAACTAAACAAATAACTCCAGTACGGCATGACCTCAGGGTCCGTGCCAGTCTCCATGTCAACAACACTAAAGTCCAGCTCCTGAGGCTAACCCTATACCTGCATGCAATTTCATAAGGTCTACACACGTCCCGAAGGGCCCGTGTAGGGTGTGATACAAGTCTCAGTAGGATACCACCCAGAGGTGCGTACCTAATATAAGTGTTTAGGTGGACATGCTTATACAAGAAAATAATAAATAGTGAAATGACCAAAAGTAATCAAAGACTTCACTGGTGCTCAGTAGCCACTAGGAAGTGTCACCTGCTTCGGCCAATGCCGGAAAGTCTGATCTGCAGACCGACACCTCGTGCCACCTAACACCATGTGTCTCAAGTACCGACGTCCCAAAGGCATGCCCAACCATCGTAACCCAGCTCGAAAGCTCAACCTGCCCTAGGCACAACATCCGGAGGAACAGGGATACCTGTCCTCAAAAGATAACCGGAGGGACAGTGATGTCTGCCTTCAAATCATGGCGAGCCTCTGCCCCCAACCCGACCGCCTCAAAGCTGTCTTTCGAAGGCTCCTCACCTTCTGCGTGGCTTCCTATGGAAAGCACCCCCAAACCAAATATACCTAACCGCATCTACCGGGGGCCTCTACCCAGTGAGTGTCCGTACCACCTCATCTCGGAGTCTATCTGTGTGCACACTACTCAAAAGTACCCGGTGAGTGGTAATCACCTCAATAAGTTCCCAAGCCACAACATCTCCAACTCCTCGTGTCCCTGCGAACCTGTCGCTCCATTATGATGGTCTCGCCATCTAGTAGCCCAGTCCAAGCCCAACCTGATAGTCCAACCGTCTCAACGGACATCCGTGACGCCCAATCTCGTGGTAGCAACCACCCAAAGTAACCCAAGCTAAGAGCCCCAACCTGTGATCCCCATCACTCAACAATATATCTGGGCCACGTCCAACACAACAAGCAGTTCAAAACATGAAATATCACACATTTCACATTCATACTTGGAAGCATCACTTTAAACAGGAAATTGCTAAACAGTCAATTTTCACTACTTGTGGTATCCCATACTAGTACCTAACTCATTCACAATTTGACAATTAAACTAATCAGTTTAACTAGAGACATTCAATAAGAAGTTTAAACAACGGTCCAATTCACGCGCATTTCGGCACCCCCGGTCGAATTTCCCCAAATGAGAAACGACCTCTAACCCGGTCTTGCTCAATCACAACAGGGTCAGGGAACACCCAGAGGCATCCCACAATGCAGATAATTAAATAAAAACAAAATAGACAGGGTTTCGCTCAACACCCGACATCGTGACCGAAGGTCGCAACCCCCAAAAGTCTACAAAAACATGAAAGAAGGTATGCACCACCTACCTCATACTCATACGATGCCACTCCTTTGATTTCAGCCTCTGAATCAGACTAAATCGCGGTAGATGTACGTTTCTGTAAAATCTGGCAATTCTGTTCGGATGGAATCTGTGGAGGAACATGTGAGGAATCGAGGACGAAGAAGGGTGCATGGGGTTAGCCTCTCTGATGCGGTCCCGCTGCCTCCGACAGATAGAATAACGGAGGTCGTACGACAGATCTAGAAGGACTTGTGTTCGTGGAGGTCTTTTGGATGGACTGTTCCTCCAAAGGGGGAGAAGAATAGAATTATGGTAATGAGGCACGACGACTCCTCAGTCGATCAAATAAAAAAAAAGTACACGGTGTGTATTTCCCAAATACACGCCGTCTAGTCGTGTTTCTGTACTCCGACTTAAGCAGAGTCTGGCACACAGTCTGGACCGTGTACACGGTCAGCACACGGCTAGGGTCTCGGCCGCTACACGGGCATGGGTACACAGCGTGTCAAGGTAGGCTACACGCTGTGTAGATGGAAATTTACACCTGGGCACCACATGACATGTACCTTTCCTCGCACGGGTAAGGGATACATGGCGTGTCTATAAATATACGCCGTGTCTATAAATACACGCCGTGTAGTAGGAAAGTTCTACATGGTCTTCACACGGCATGTACTCAGAAAGAACACGGCCAGTCACTCGGGTAACTCATACACGATGTGTACTTAAAGTACACGGCGTGTAGTCTGGAAATTTCTAGAAACTACCCAGATTTTCCAGACTTCTCAAAAACCAGTCAAAAGTTTAAACAGGGTCAGAATTTTACCTGTTTCCAAAAACTCGGGTTCTTACAAACTCCTCACCTTAGCATAGCTCGTCCCCGAGCTACCATGCGAAACCAGTAGATGGCACCGAACACGCCCATCCCAGTTAAACAACCCAGACTAACCCGATCTCAAAGTTCTGGTTAAATTCCTAAAAGGGATCCCCACCTTAGGAATCGCCTACTCGGTCTCGACTCGAACAAGGTTCAAAGAAAACAATTAAAGAAACAAGGCCCAACGACCTATTTCCCGGACCCATGGTCCTTTCGTGATGCATCATCACCCCTGCACCTCCTCGGTGCTCACGTGTCGCTTCCGACACCCAACGTAACTCTCACTGCATCGGCATCCGCCTCCTTGAGGTCCTGCATCTAATAGATGCTCAATTCAAACCTGGTTCCATGCACCTCAAGTAACCCACATCCATGATGCCCCGATGCCCACGACACCTCAAGTAACCTGCATCCTTGATGCTCCTAATACCACACATCTCAAATATATAAATAAAACATAAAACACATCTAATATGATGCCAATCCCACTAACTAGAATCTAGTCAGTCCACAAGTATCCTATGCAGCATGTGCA
Organism: Viscum album; assembly: GCA_963277665.1. Taxonomy (NCBI): domain Eukaryota; kingdom Viridiplantae; phylum Streptophyta; class Magnoliopsida; order Santalales; family Viscaceae; genus Viscum; species Viscum album. Next base: position 913,204,043 of record OY728126.1, read on the forward strand.
CTCAACTAGACATTCCTCAAGAGTCCATGCCTAAAGAAAGTAAAGAAACTCACGGCCACACCCGTGGTGTACCTGCCACCGTCGTCGGCTCTCCAGCCTACTCAAACCCTGGAAGCTCTATGGCTTGCACCTGACCTGACACACGGCTCCCTGAAGCCTGTCCTCCCTTTGGTGCTACCCCAGTCTCTAGCCACGAACCCCTCAGCTGGGCCCTATTGTCCCTGTCACATCCTCCGCGTGCAGCTGAACCTCGGCCACCCTCTCCTGGCACCGAACCTGAACCAACTCCTGATGCCACAGTCTGTCCTGGTCCCTATCTGCTGGCTGTCTGAGAAGGATGCCTGCAAAACCTCTCCAGATTTTCGACCTGTCCACACGCCGGACACTCCTTCGGGGGCCTATCGCACTGAGCCCGAACATGTCCTGACAGTCCACACTGAAAGAAAACCACCGCTAAACTGCCACGAGGTGGTCTAGCTGAGTCCTTGTCCTACCCGCCCTGTTGGAACTCATCTCTCCCCCACTTCCTACTGTTTGAATCGTCACCTACAGTTGTCACCCTGCCAAAACGAGATTTTTCTCTCTCGTTTCCCTCAGCTATGAGTGCCTGGTTTACCGCCTCGGAGAAGGAACCCAGCCTGAAGATGTTTACCTAAACCTGAATGGCATGTCGTAAGCCGTCCTCAAAGTGCCTCACCCTAGCTGCATCATCGCTCACCATACCAGGTGAAAAACGAGACAACTCTGTGAATGTAGCTGCGTAATCCATGACGGACATGTCTCCCTGCTGGAGATTCAAGAACTCCTGAGCTCTCTCTTCCCTCAACGTCTCCAGATAAAAGTGCTCGAAGAACCTGTCCTCGAAGTCCTTCCACACCAGTCCCTCGTGCCTACGAGCCTGTACATGCACATCCCACCAATGTTTCGCCGGTACTCTCAGCATGTACGTCGCCAGTTTGACCCTCCGCCCTGGAGGCGTCTCGATCTGCTCGAAGATCATGTGAATACTCTCTATCCAGTTTTCTGCCGCCTGTGGACCACCCTCACCCTGAAAAAGCGGCGGGTGCTGCGACTGGAACTCCCGCGTCAGATACACCATAGAAGGCTCTATACCCTGCGCGCCTCCATCAATCCCCTGCAAGACACGAACTAGGCTAGCTCAGAGCTACTCGTCGAGCCACGGTCTAAACACGGCCAAATCCGGCTGCTTCCCTGACTTCACTGGATCCTGATCCTGATCCTGTCCCTGAGCCTGTACCTGCAGCTCATGCTCTGCCTGCACTGGATTCTGAACCTGATCTTGCAGTACCATATCCTCCCCTTCCTGTCGCTCCATCGTGTCATGAAGAAGTAACCCGCTGAACACCATAAATGGTCAGACATCCCACATATATCTATATAACAAAATATTCTACGCAGATAAGGAAAGCAGAAAAAGGCAGTGCATAACAACTACCCTTACTCCCCCTCATCGCAACCCATGCCCTCGGCATCCCGACCTCACGACCTCCTTACCCGCCCTCAACAGAGCCAAGTATCAATAGTACCTCGGGTCATGCCTGTACTGAAAACCAACGTTGCCTCAGTCCCAACGACCAAGTCGCCCAATCCTGACAGTTACACTACCTCAACCACAGTACCTTCCTTCTCTCATAAGAGCCAGACCCATATGTCCTGCACATGCAATTCTACAAAAATACAATGCATGGAAATTGATTTTATTCACATGGTATTATTAATTCACAAAGCATACGTGCAGTTATGAAATTGAAATACCCTAAAATGTGTCTATCAAAATCCAAGCAAGGAACCCTTTCCATACCGACCAAGGTTTACATATCATAATCAATAACATCACACAACAAGTGATCCACTGAGGTGGAAATCATATCAACTGTAATCTGAGCAAAAGCAACAACAATTCCCATCCCCGACAACTCAATCCATCCCTCATACGTGGGGCTGCAGGAACCCAAGCACAAGTTCAAAAATCAAGTTCCAACAACAACCCATCTCCAGTATACCGTATCCCAAATAGTAAAACCATCAGAAATAAAAAGAGAAGTCTCAATATCATTAGTATCCAGAAAAACACTGCTACTAAATCCTTCTCAAGAACCTCCCTTTGATACCACTTTGTAACGACCCGGACCTGGCCAGCCACCCGAACAGTGCCGAACGGGTCGAGTGTCACTACCTTAGGCGCACCTCCCCTGAACGCCAAAGTATGCCGACTAATAGCGAGGGTCTGTTAGTTATATTGGGGAGGATATACCCTCATCGAGGAATTAAAATTACTGGTCCAAGTAATAAACTAAAATATGAAATAGAAATAAGTGACTCAACAGACTCGAACCAGACCTGCAGAGTGGAAACATATTCAATAACAACATACCTCGGAAGCAATACAGAACATCAGCAGCGGAAAGTAAACAGAACATCATGTCTGGAAATCAACTACAATAACTGCTAAAACAACCAAGCATGCATCCAAGAAAGTCATACAAATCAAAATACATACAATGGAACCAATGTCTAACCAACAATAGATACAATATAAGGTAAACATGCTGATGCAAGGAAAGAAAACTAAACAAATAACTCTAGTACGGCATGACCTCAGGGTCTGTGCTAGTCTCCATGTCAACAACACTAAAGTCCAGCTCCCGAGGCTGACCCTCTACCTGCATGCAATTTCATAAGGTCTACATGCGTCCTGAAGGGCCCGTGTAGGGTGTGAGACAAGTCTCAGTAGGATACCACCCAGAGGTGAGTACCTAATATAAGTGTTTAGGCAGACATGCTTATACAAGAAAATAGTAAACAGTGAAATTCCCAAAAGTAAACAAAGACTTCACTAGTTCTCAGCAGCCACCAGGAAGTGTCACCTGCTTCGGCCAATGCCGGAAAGTCTGATCTGCATCCCGTCACCTCGTGCCACCTAACACCATGTGTCTCAAGTACCGACATCCCGAAGGCATCCCAACCATCATAACCCAGCTCGAAAGCTCAACCTGCCCTAGGCACAACATCTGGAGGAACAACGATACCTGTCCTCAAAAGATAACCAGAGGGACAATGATGTCTTCCCTCAAATCACGGCGAGCCTCTGCCCCCAACCTGACCGCCTCAAAGCTGTATTCCAAAGGCTCCTCACCTTCCGCGTGGCTTCCTATGGAAAGAACCCCCAAACCAAATATACGTAACCGCATCTACCGGGGGCCTCTACCCAGTGAGTGGCTGTACCACCTCATCTCGGAGTCTATCTATGTGCACACTACTCAAAAGTACCCGGTGAGCGGTAATCACCTCAATAAGTTCTCAAGCCACAACATCTCCGACACCTCGTGTCCCTACGAACCTGTCTCTCCAGTTTGATGGTCTCACCATCCAGTAGCTCGGGCCAAGCCCAACCTGGTAGTCCAACTGTCTCAACCGATGCCTGTGACGCCCAATCCCGTGGTAGCAACCACCCAAAGTAACCCAAGCTAAGAGCCCCAACCTGTGATCCCCATCACTCAAAAATATATTCGGGCCACTCCCAACACAACAAGCAGTTCAACATAGGAAATATCACACATTGCAGATTCATACTTGGAAGCATCACTTTAAACAGGAAATTGCTAAACAGTCAATTTTTACTACTTGTGATATCCCATACGAGTACCTAACTCATTCACAATTTAACAATTGAACTAAACAGTTTAACTAGAGACATTCAATAAGCAGTTTAAACAACGGTCCAATTCACGCGCATTTCGGCACCCCCGGCCGAATTGCCCCAAATGAGAAATGACCTCTAACCTGGTCTTGATCAATCACAATAGGGTCAGGGAATACCCAGAGGCATCCCACAATGTAGATAATTAAATAAAAACAAAATAGACAGGGTTTTTCTCAACACCCGACATCGCGCCCGAAGGTCGAAACCCCCAAAAGTCTACGAAAACACGAAAGAAGGTATGCACCACCTACCTCGTACTCGTACGATGCCACTCCTTTGATTTTAGCCTCTGAATCGGACTGAATCGCGATAGATCTGTGTTTCCGTCAAATCTGGAAATTCCGTTCGGATGGAATATACAGAGGAACATGTGAGGAATCGAGGAAGAAGAAGGGTGCGTGGGGTTAGCCTCTCCGATGCGGTCCCGCTGCCTCTGACGGATCAAAGAACGGAGGTCATACGGAAGATCTAGAAGGACTTTTGTTTGGGGAGGTCTTTCAGACGGACTATTCGTCCAAAGGGGGAGAAGAATAGAATTCTGGGAATGAGGCGTGACGATGCCTCGGTCAATAAAATAAAAAAAGTACACGACATGTATTTCCCAAGTACACGTCATGTAGTCGTGTTTCCGTACTCCAACTTAAGCGGAGTCCGGAACACGGTCTGGACCGTGTACACGGTCAGCACATGGCCAGGGTCTCTGCCGCTACACGGGAATGGGTACACGGCATGTCAAGGAAGGCTACACACTGTGTAGATGGAAATTTACACCTGTGAGCCAAACGACATGTACCTGGCCTCGCACGGGTAAGGGATACACTGCGTGTCTATAAATACACGCCATTTAGTAGGAAAGTTCTACCCGGTCTTCACACAGCATGTACTCGGCGAGAACACGGCCGGTCACACGGGTAACTCATATACGACATGTACTTAAAGTACAAGACGTGTAGTCTGGAAATTTCCAGAAACTGCCCAGATTTTCCAGACTTCTCAAAAACCAGTCAAAAGTTTAAACAGGGTCGGAATTTGACCCGTTTCTAAAAACTCGGGTTCTTACACCCCCAATACCATCACAAACTCATTAGGAATCCATATTAGGTCCAAAATAAAGAATTTGACCAAATTTAAAAGGATCCAAACATGATTAAAAAACTAGGTTCTTACACATAATGAAGAAATTGATGCTTGGAAGAAGTTACTTTTAAAGCATGCAAGAGGAAAAAGGAATGGATACTTGATAAAAATTTGAAGATCATTGAGAAACATGAAGTAGGTGAAGTAACATTTGGTAATGACTCTAGCTTGAAAATCAAGGGTATTGGCATATCTCAAATTGATAATGATGATTCGAAATCTGATAATTTTCTTCATGTTGAAGGGAAAAAACATAACTTTTTGAGTGTTATTTAACTTTGAGATAATGGGAATGAGAGAAACACATGAATCATTAATATAAAAAGTTATTAAAGAACTATTTATAACGAAAGTAGAACAAATGGAAATTTATTCTTGATTGGTGATCCTTATAATATATGTTACATGAGCATGGAAGATGAGAACATTCTATGGCATAAATTACTTAGGAAAATTGAAAAAATAATCCTAATAAATATTAGGAAACATGAATTTCTAATAGATATAACCAATTTCAAAAGAGATTAAGATATAATCTATAGAACACGTCGGAAGGGAAAGATCACATAGAAGACTTAAAAGAAGGTGAATATTACTTTTACATGACCATTAGAATTAGTCTAGACAAATATTTGTGGTCCCATGATATACAAATCAACTATAAGTGATATTTATTTCATTACATTCATATATGAATTCATTCATATGAAAAAGTTTCTTTTCTTAAAGAAAAATTATGAATCTATTAGGATGTTTAAAATGAATATAAGGAAGGTTGAAAAAGATCTTGGTTTGTGTATTAAAAAATTGATATTTGATAATGGGAATGAATACCCAAGTTATACATTTTGAATTTATCTTGGAAAACATGGAATCATGAATCAGTATAACAAACCTTATACATCATAACAAAATGGCGATGTTGAGAGGAAGAATTGGAGCATTAGGGAGATGGGAAGAACAATATCAGATGAAAATAAATTTTCAAAATACTTTTGAATAGATATAGTGTGCACAATGGTACATATTCAAAATATATGTATTTTGAGACCTAAGATTCATGCTTCACCTTATGATATTTGGTACCAAAATAAGCTTATAGTAGAATATTTCAAGTTCTTTGGAAGGTTTGATGAAAATTATAATGATGGATACTTTATGGTATATTTATCTAATTTTAATAGATATATATATAGGAATAAGAAATTTCATAAAATATTTGAGTGTTCAGATATGAAAATTGATGAAAATGTGAGAAAAATAGTTAGATGATTCACATATGTTTTAAGTTTCCTACATAAAACAATAAATAGATTTATGAAAAAATGGTTGAAAAAATTACTGAAATTAGACTGAAAACCATTGATTATAATTCATAATGTTTTAGTGATGATTAATAATCCATTGGTGGTGACAAAAATTAGTTTCATATGTTATATAAATAGGAAGAATCTATGAATATCATTGGGAATCAGAATGAATTGATTCACACCAGAAGGAGGATACGAGTTGAGAACCAAACTACTATTATATCATAGGTTTAGACTATAATGGTGTATGGGGATACTTAATACGGTTAATGGGTGAAATTTATGAATGAATAACCCAATCAAATTGAAAATAAATTTATATGGGAACTTATACCTAGACTAAATACTAAAAATATGATTGGAAAAAACTGGATTTCAAAAAAAATGAATGAGAATGGAGAAGTAACAAAAAAATATTCTCAAACATATGACTTTGAAGATACATTTTTTTTGATTTCCAGACATGATATAATAATAATGTTACTGGCAGTAGAAACTCATAAGCATTATAGGGTATATAAAATTGATGTAAAGTATTCTTTTCAAAATGGTGATCTTGAAGAAGAATTATTTATTAAAAAACAAGAATGTTTAATCGTTAACAATAATTGAAGAATGGTTTTCAAATTTAATAAAGTGTTTTATGGATTAAAATAGTCTTAATGGTATTTTTATTTTAAACTTGATGACTGTTTGAGAAAAATGATTTTTTCCAAATCCATTACTGATATCAAATTTTTTATGAATAAGTATTGCTTGGACACAATTATGGTCATTGTATATGTAGATGACATAATTGTTTCTAGTATTAATAGTATATTTTGTGTGGAATTAACTACTAAGATACATAAACAGTTTGAGATGTCTATGATAGGAGAACTAAACTATTTTTTGTGCTTGTATATTTAACAGAATTCATATTATATCTTTATTTCACATGAAAATTATGGTAGATAATTACTAATAAAGTTTGGAATGTAAGACTAAAAAGAGGTTGATACACCTATATAAGTTGGTACAATGTTGAGAAAAGATGAACAAGGAAAAAAAGTTGATCAAAAGGATTTACAAATAATAATTGGTACCCTTTTGTATCTGATAACATCTAAGCCAGACATTTACAATGTCATGACTTTATATTATTGGTATAAAAGTGAACCAAATAAGTAACAATGATTTTAATTAAAATAATTATGAGGTATTTAAAAGGGAAAATGAATTATGTCTTTCTCTATAGAAGAAATATATATATAGATCAACTTTCTTTGTTACACTGATGTAGATTAGGTAGGTTACTGTATAGATCATAGTTCCACATCATGGGGTGTGTTCTTTGTTAGTGATGGTTGTGTTATATGGTATAGTAATAAGTAGAGTTTGGTGAAACTGTGTAAAGATAAATTAAAGTATGTGGTAGCTACTCATGTCGTTACATAGAATTTATGAGTGCAGGTTGAACTATCAAATTTGTGGGTAAATTTTAAGAGACTATTGAAGATTCTTTGTGATAATAAATGTGATATTGATCTCTCAAAAAATATCATTCAATACTCTTGGTATAAAAATATTAATACTCTATATAAATTTATCAAAGACAAGGTGAATTCTAGTGAAATCAAACCTTTATTTATTAGAAAAAATAAAATATTATAGGCATCTTTAAAAAAGTTATTCCATGTGAGAGGTTTTTAGAGTTAAGGAAAACATTTCATGTTTATCCTTCCCCACACAATTAATTTTTGGTGGATTTGATCTCTCCACAGTCCTTTGGATTATATCTCCAAACAGGGATAAAAGATTGTGAGGAGGGGGAGATGATCCAGGAATAGAGGAGTAAGTGATGAAGGGAGCATCATCTTCTTTGAGTTTGAGAAGCAGTTTCATTTGAATAACTAATCCCAAACATTCTTATCACTGATGGATAGAAATATATAAAAACTATACAATATACTTTAGTGTTGTTTCAATATACATGTCATTTATATTGGTTGTGATTTTATGATTTGTTTACTGAGGCATGATAAGACAGTGGTTATTAGATTTTTATCAATAAATCCAAAGGGAGAGATAGAAGAAACCCATAGATTTGTGACTTTTTTTGAGGATTAAGGATGATAACATGGATTTTGTGTGAGTTTGGGTTATTTTATTGGTTGAAAAAACATCTTATGAGGTGATCACTATTTTTATGATACTTGTTTTAGTTTTTATGGTGTATATATCATGGAAGAGTGTTTCATATTTCCAGAAAGTGTTTCAAGGTTGGATAAAACTTTCAGCTTCCAACATCAAGATTTAGGACGTGAATTATTCATTCACACCATGAGATATTTCTAGGTATATTTGAGAAGAAAGTGATCTAGTTACAGTAGGATCACATTATTTCATGAAGAGGGATTCATGATGTGAGTCTTCACTGGATAGAATGGAGGAGGATTTTGTGATTCTGTTTGAAATTCATTTTTGTAAGGACTCAACCATAAAAATTACATATTCTAGTTACATTAAACTAGAATATAATTTTTTTACATTCCCAATGATATTTAATGTTTTGATTTTCATGGAATTAGGAAATAAAACTTATATAAAAAACACATATTTCACAAAGTGTACCCTTATATCTAGTATGAATTTTTCCCACAAAAGCAAACATTTTGATATAAAAAGTTTTCTTTTCATGACACTTATTCACAATTTTCATCATGGCCTCATCCTTATCCCTGATCATAATTAAAACCAAGTGAAAAACTTTTTAATATATGTGATAAGAACAGAAGGATTAGTAAGGGACATAAAAATAAATAAAGAAACTGTTAGTCCATGAATAATTAAAAAATTTTACCATTTTCAAAAATAACATTTGGGGTTTAAAATAAACATTTTCTAACCAAAGAACCCATTTTATTTACCCAAAGTATTTTATAAAATATTTCATAAGAAATATTTATGAAAAATTAAAACTCATAAAGTTTTCTTCAAAACAATTAAAAACTCATATTAATATTTTCACAAATTTATACTTTTCACTATTAAAAAGTTTTATATACTTTCCTCTAAATATAAGATCATCATATTACCTTGAGAAATCATAATATTCTCATAAAACCCTATAGAAATAATAGATAAAACATGTAGATTAATTTGGGAATCATTTTCATATCACTCTTAAAAATGGGATAACCATCATACTTACAAATAGAATAACCATCATAGTTACACATAAAATAACTGTCCTAGTTACAATTGTAATAACCATCATAGTATATTCCCATAATCTATTAAGAGAAACCTAATCTGTTAACTCCACCCTTTACCCAATGTATTGGAGAGATATAACTAGATCAATTTACCTTGGTTTATAACAAAACCACCCATCCCCATAAACAATTCCTAAGAACCATAATAGAATATATAAAATCTTGCATCATAAAAATAGTCTGTTTACTCATAAAAAACATTTTTTGATATTAATATCTCCATTCAATTTTAAAACATTTTTTTGGAAAATAACCAAAATATTGGGAAGTAAGGTTTTATTTTAATAAAAAATTAAATACTGTAAATGAAACCAAAATAAAATAATGGATATGGTGTGAGGAAATGTTGGTGTCACAATATACGTTAAAATTGAACATTCCATTTTTCTTTTTTAAAGAACATTAAAATATTTTGTAAAAATATTCTTTTTGAAAACCATTAAAAGAAATTCTAAATAAAAATAAATTAACCATTATAATTCACTTATTTAACTATAAATACATTCATAAAATAATTTTAAACATATGGATATAGAAGAAAAATAGAGTTTTAAGGGAAACTTTAAAAGAGTATTTTTAATAAGAAAGTCCCTTACCTTGAGTCCAAATTGTCACATACATTCCTTATCTTCCATAATAATACGATTATGTTAATTATTTTCTTTATTGAATGTTTATTGTTACCTTTATTTCTCTTCCATGTCCACATTTTTTTTGTGAATTTTCTAAACCAAACGGTTCTTGATGTATTTTTAAATGAGAAGAATATGTGCCCTTTTATAAGAGAGGAGAGGAGAACTCTTGGAATTTCTTAAAATAATAAATTAGTATAAATTAATTTTAATGTAAAAATGGATCCGAAATTATAATATTTAAATTTAATATGATTATGGGTTGAATTAATGTCATAAAATAAAACTTTTACAAGTAGGGATTACAGTTTACCCTTATACTTTAAATTGAGCCTTTCATTAACCTGTTTCACAATTACCATACTATTAAAGTTTTATAACCTTTAAGGGATAATAATGTTACTATAAAAAAATACCCATAAATGGACCATGGTTGATTTACATAACCATATATCATTAATTTGGTCAAATATAATATTTTTATAAATTTTAAATCATTCAATAAAATATTATTTATTATAAAATACCATTAATATCAATTTTAGTACTATTCATTTTATTTGACTTTAATAACATAAATAAAATAAAATAATTCGAATATAATGCATAAAAACCTATATAATATGTAATTTTTATTGTAAAATTCATGTTTCATATTAATTATTTTAAATTATACTAATTTTAATATTTCTAATATCATTTATTTTATTTTTTCATTAATTAAAAAATTACTACGTCAGCTTTGTGTAAGCATTAAAGGTAATTATTTATTCACAAAAAATTAAAAATAAATTAACATGATGAATAAAAATGGTTTATTTTTAAAAATACTATTTATAACTAAAAATATCCTCCAGTTAACCCATGTTAAAATTATTATAGTTATTAAACAAGAGTGTGAAATTTCTGACTTTTCTTTACATAAAATATTATAAAATTCATAATCACATAGAAATGGAAAAATTCTATATAATTGAATATTTTATGATTATGTATTATATGAAAAAATAAAATAAATTTAAATTAATTTTTATTGTCATTTTATTTCCCATATCGTAATATCTTTAACCATTAATTACATGATATTCCCTTTATTATGGTAAGAAAATTTACTATCATTGCTATTCATATTGAACAAAAATAAAAGTGAAATATTTAAAAAATTTAAACCCCAAATTAAAAATATTTAATATATTTTTCAAGATTAAAAACATAGAAATTTCAGAATTTAATATAAAATTTAACCAAAAAAACACGACGAAAAAAGTGTTTTCAGACAAATGCCACTTTAAAATATAAAATTATTTATAATAAAAGAAATTATTAAAGTAATTTCAAAAAAATAATTATATTAAATAAAAAAACTAAAGAAAATTTGAAACTATTATAAAATATAATTTGTATTTTTAAACACTTTAAAAAAAATAAAGTTTTCAATAAAATTAGTATTTTTCTTTCTTCACTAAAAAATCAAACATTTCAGAAAAATTTCAAAATTTTACCATAGGGTAATTTAGAAATGATTATTTCAAAAAATATAATTATTTTATCAAATATAATTTTGAAAATTTTAATAAATTAATTATATAATTTTCTCACAAAAATAAATACAAACCATTTTTGAAGAAAACATGTCTTTGAATAATAAAATGGATTTATTAAATATTTTTTTATTATTTTCTAATAATTAATAAATATATTTTTGTTGATTATAATATATACATATTTCAAAAAAAAATTAATCATATTCCCACCTATATATTTAACGAGTAGTTTATAACTATTATATTTAAATAATAATAATTCATGGTTTTATTACACTCGGTGTTGTTTATTTTGTATGATATTGAACATACCCATCCTTTTAAAATAATTGTATATTAAATAATCGAAATTTAATAAATTTAATCTCCATAATTTTGAACTTGGTCTTAGTAATCAAAGGATGATATTTTAAAATACCTTTTTTGAAATCGAATATCTTAAAAGGGTTAATAAAACTTTCTCTTGAAAAGAGGGAAAGAGAAATACAAAGGTCATATCGAATAACACAGAAATAGGTTTCCAAATAGGAAAAAATTATTTAGAAGTGTAAATATAGACATGTAAGAGAAAAAATATCCCCAAGGGATAATAGAGAGTGATAATGAATATGGTTAGAGAAAAGTTAACAAACATAAAATCATAAATATGTGATGGATGATGAGACCGTAGATTTATTAGAAATTATGGTAAAAAGAATTTTTTTTCAATATCCTTTTATCATATTTGAGTAATTACTTTACCATAGATAATATAATCATAAGGAGATAAACCTAATTGATAAGTATAATTTCAAAAATTAACCAATTTCCACCCCAATCTCATATTTCACTCCAAATGATGATTATTCAAGGTGTTTTTTTTTATGTTTGAAGTAATAAAATCAACTTTTATTGAATCATATACTTGAAAAATGGGTAAAAGATATACCTACATTATTTAGTCATTTACCAAATCAAAAATGGTTAGAAAAAGATAAGACAATTCCCTAAAATAATAAATATTCATATGATGAAATACAATATTAATATCAAAATCCTCAATGATAACACCCAGAGTTCAACTTAGATCATTCGATAAATAAATAACCTTAACATTATTTTAAACATTATAGAGTAAGGTTGAAACCAAATAATAATAATAATTTTATAACATATTAATCCAAAATAAATTTATTATTTTTCTCCAATCAACATAATTTCATATACATAAAAATTTATATTCCCTAATAATACAATCCCTAAAATATTCTAATTATTTCTATAAAAACATAATCACCATAAAACCACATTAAAATTTTATATTATTCCAAAAGATAATTTAATAAAATCCCATAAAATTTTATTTACCTCAAATAAGGTTCCCAACACAATGAACTTATTTATAAATAACATTAATCTCCTAATCACCAAATCACTTTTCGAACCCATCATTATCTTAGGACTTCACATAGGATAGTGGTAGGAATTATTCCTATTTTTCACATTAGTATTGGGTTATCTTAGGACTTCACATATTCTAGTTGTAGGCATTGTGTTCGTGGCCTTGTTGGATACAACGGGTCATCTACCACCTTGTGGGTTTTCCTTTTTTCAATACTATATTTATATAATTCCTATAACATCCCAAAAAAATACAATGAGCATCATAAAAAATATAATTAATCATCAACAATAATATAAATCTTAAAGTTTATCAATACCTTTAAAATTATGTCCACAAAATGAAAAGATCATTATTCCTTAAATATATTTTTTATTTTTAAACTTAAGGCCTTCATATACCTTAAAAATCTACCAAAAATCAATAAATGTCTACCAAAATATTCTCATTATATAAAACCTCATAAGGGGTGTCTAAGCCTTTGAACTTATGATCAAACTTAAATATACCACTACATCATAACTCTTTAATCCCTATATGTTGAAAAATTAATCATTTAGAGTTATTTATTAACCATTTTTTTCTTAATAATTCCTTCATAAAAATAAAATATGAATCATGTTATAATATTAAATAATATCAAAATATAATCCAAGATATAATCAATACCTTTTATATTTCATTTTTAGTTCCTTCATATTCAACAGTAATGGAAATAGGAATTTATAAACATTCATATGTATGGTCTAGATGATCACATTCTTTAGGTTTCACCCTATGACATTAATTTTAATAATTCCAACAATCCCCACATTTAAAACATTCAATGGATACCTAATGAATAACTTTATTCATCTTCATAGTGTTACTTAAACTCTTCCTTTTTTCCTTGGCATATTATTTATTTATTCCCTCCTTTACCACATACAAAGCATCATCCCATTATTTTAATACATTTTCCTTGGATCTTCTCCCCATATTCATGAAACGTAAGTTAAATATTTTTACCTTTATTATCTTTATCACCTAAACTTCCACAGATATTCACTTATCTTTTATTTCAGGAGTTTGGAAACTCACATAGGTTCATGTTTTTAATCATAACTTGTGATAGATAGTTAAGAATTACCATAAGAGTTTTCATCACAATTACAATTCATTTTAGTTTCTCATTAAAACAACCACAATATTTTCCTTCACATATATATTTTTTACTTTGGTTCATGCTAGATCCATCCATTTACTAATCCAAAAATGTTAGTGTGAGAATATCAATAAATTTAAAATAAACAATCTTATATAGTTCCCATTTATTTCAGTTTATCATTAAAAAACCACCATATTTTCCTTCACATACATTGTTACTTTAGATACTATTGGATCTAACCATTTACTAAACCAAAAAGTTTAGCATGATAATATTAATAAAATCATAATAAAACATCTTATGAAGATGTTAAATACTAAGATATCCTTAATCATACCATTTTCTATTCAAATCCTTCGATTTATAAAAAATAACCACAATTATCTATAACGTACTACCCTTTGTGGTTATATAGGACTTTAAACTTATGATCAAATAACATCCTATAATATAATGTTTTCTAAACCCTTCTTTGATACCGATCGTAACAATCCATCCTTAAATATTACATTTTCTAATGGCTTCGAACTATTATTCACTTTCTTAAATTCCCAAATATATATTAGTTTTATAGTTTTAGAGAATAAATTCATAAAACTTATATAATAAAACCATAATTACAAAGTATACAATTCCATTTAGTATAAATTTTCCCACAAAACAAATATTTTTGGTATAAGATGTTTTCTTTTTATGACACATCTTCAAAATTTTCATCTTGACCTCATCCTTGTCCCTAATAATACTTAAAAACCTATGAAAAACATTTTAAAACATAGTATGTACATAAAAAACTCAGTAAGATACATAAAAATAAATAAATAAACAATTATTCCATGAATACTTATAAAATGTTTCCATTTTTAAAAATAAAATTTATGGTTTAAACTAAAAATTTTCTTACCCAAGAAATAAAATTATGTTCCAAAATAATTTTATAAATATTTATAAGAAATACTTAAGTAAAAATAAAACTTTTAAATGTTTCTTTTAAATCATTAAAAGTCATAATAATTTTTTCCTAAAGTTATACTTTTCAACCTTAAAAATCAGTATACAATTTCTTTTAAATATAAGATCATAATATTACTTTGAGAAATAATAAAATTCTCATGAAAAACCATACAAGTAATTGATAAAACATGTTTGTTACTTAAGGAATAATTTTTATATCAATCTTAAAAATTATATGATCTTAAATGTTACACATAGAGTAACCATCACAGTAATAAAATAAAATAACCATCATAGTTACAATTGGAATAACCATCATAGTATATTCCCATAATCTCTTATGACAAACCTAATCAATTTACTCTATACATTTAACCAATTAATTTTAGAGATATAAAGATCTCACATGACATAAATTTATAATTTAACCAATAATACTCATAAAAAGTTCCTGAGAATAATAGCATAATACATAAAAGATTTCATTTTAAAAATATTCTTTTCACCCATAAGAAAACATTTTTGAATATTGATATATCCATTCCATGTTAAAACCCATTTTTTGAATATAACTAGAATATATTGAAAGAGATACTTTCTTTAAAATAATAATTATATCCCTTAAAGTAAACCAAAAATAAATTAATGGTTACTATGAATTAAAAGGCACTTGTCACTATATTCGTTAAAATTTAACATTCCTTAAGTATTTTTGTAAATAATGTCAAAAAATTCCGTAAAAAGATTCCTTTTGAAAACCTTTGAAATAAATTCAAATGAAACACAATATTTTATTTATTATTTATTTATTAATATATAAATAAATTCATAAAATAATTTTAAAATTATGGATATAGAAGAAAAATAGAATCTTAAGAGAAAATTTAAGTGGATTTTAAAAAATAAAGTCCCTTACTTTGAGTCTGAATCATCCCATATGATTCTTGTCTTCCTGAATAATAAAATAATGTTAATTATTTACTTTATTTAGAACCTTTTTTAATTTTAAATTTCCCTTTTATTTCCTTTATTAATAGGTCATACATAATTACTTAATCATTTAATTTCAAGTTAAACATTTTGGCAATATTTGGTTCATAAGTCCAAAATGACTTGGTGGGTTGACTATTGTCAAAGTGGTCATTATTCTATCATATATAGAATAAAAATCATAAAATAATTATAATTTATATACATGAATTATAATTTAAAAACCAATCATAAATTACGGCTATGGAAAATGATCCACATTACAATTATGGAGACGGTAGGTTGTACGTACGCATGAGTAACATTTCCATTTTTCAGTGATCATTATCGAAGGATGGTAAATATTATTAAATATTTAAATAATTATTATAAAATAATAAATATTATATTATTTATTTAAATACACATATATATATTTCATTCATTTGATTTGGTTATGAAAAAAAAATCACATCACTTCATGGAGGTGGTAGTCCACATGTACGCATGAATGGCGTTATCATTTTTTAGTGATTGGAAAGGAAAGAAATTGAATGATATATTATATTTTTATAATGATAAATATGTCATTAATATAATATAAAAACATTAATTTAATCATTATAAACAACCATGAGATACGGTGATGGAAAATGAATTACATCAGTCCGTGAGGCGGTAGTCAGTCGTACACACGAACGATGAATTCATTTCCCATTTAATGGAACATGAAGATGGATATAGGTTATTACATTAAAATATTAACATCCAAGTATATGGGATTCAATAGTTTTATTATCTCATTATGGTTGAATAATATTTGAAGGATGTGGAATAAGAAATAAAAATAAAACGCTCTGTTAGGAAGGACACCACTTCTTCAGAAAACCACTTAATGTTTACACCAAAATCTATTCTAGGTTGGTTTTATGATTCAAAAAAATCCTCTAGGATGTGAGGTGAGATTTAATGAATGTATTTTTTTAAGTTATTTTCTGAACCAAATGGTTCTTGACCAGTGTTGAAATTAGAAGAATATGTTCCCTTTTATAAGAGAGGGGATGGACACTCTTGGAATTTCTTAAAAATATTAAATTAATATAAATTAATTATGATGTAAAAATGGATCCAAATTAATAATATTATAATTTAATTTTATTATGAGTCTAAATAATATCATATAATAAAATTTGGATAGGTTTGTATCACAATTTTACCCTTGTATTTTTGTTTTAATAGTTCATTAACCCTTTTCACAATTACCATAATTTTAAAATTTTCTACCCTTTAAGGGTTAATAATATTGATATAAACTAAAAAAAGGCACATAAATGGACCAGTTATGATGTTCCTAACCATATAAAATTCATTTTTCCAAATATAATATTTTTATTAATTTTTAATCATTTAATAAATTATTATTTATTATAAAATATCATTAATGTTAATTTTAGAACAATTCATTTTCTTTGACTTTAATAACATCAATAAAATAAAGGAATTATAATAAAATGCATAAAAACTCTATAATATTCCATTTTTATCTATAAAATTCATGGTTCACATTAATAATTTAAAATTATACTACTTTTAATATTTTTAATATCATTTATTTTACTCTTCTATTGATTGAATAATGAATGTGTCAGTATTGTGTAAACATTTAAGGTAATTATTTATTCATTAAAAATTTAAAATAAAATACCATTATAAATATAAATATTTTATATTTAAAAATAATATTTATAAACAAACATATACTCTAGTTATCCCCATGTTAAAATTATTATAGTTATTAAAAACAAGAGTGTGACATTTTTGACTTTTTATTACATAAATACTATAAAGGTCCTAATCACATCCAGATGAAAAAAAGGCCATATAAAAAATATTGTATGATTATGTATGAAATTTACTCACCCAATAAAATTAAGGCGAGTTTTAGGGTCATTTTATAGTTCGTATCATATTATTTTTAACCCTTAATTACAGGATTTACCCTTTACTGTGGTAACAAAATTTACTATCGTTACTATTCATATTGACAAAAAATAAAAGTGAAATATTTAAAAAATTTATAACCCCTAATTAAAAATATTGAATCCATTTTTTAATATTCAAAAGAAATAAGTGAAAAAATTTAATTGAAAATTGAACAGTAAAAACACTATAAAAACAGGTTTTCAGAAAATGCCAATTTTAAATATAAATTTTTAACACTAAAATAAAGTATAAAATAATTTAAAAAATTATAATTGGATTATTTTAAATTAAATTTAACTAATTAAATTTTAAAAATAATCTAAAATATAATTTTACTTCGTAAATTCATTAAAATAAAATAGATTTTTCAATAAAATCATCATTTTTCACTGTTTACCAAAAAATCAAACATTTAAGAAAAGTTTCGAAATTTCACCAAAGGTTATTTTTGATATTATGATTTAAAAAATTATATTTATTTTATAAAATAAAATTTATAATATTTTCTAAAATTAATTATATAATTTTCTCACAAAAAGAAATAAAAACAATTTTGGAAGAAAACGTATATTTAAAGAACAAAGTAGATTAACTAAAAATTGAGAACTTATTTTTGAATAATTATTTAATAAATTTGTATTTATTAGAACATTTATATATATATAAATAAAAATTTAGTTAATATTATTCATACCCACCAATTGAATGACTAGATTATAAATGTCATATTTAAATAATAATATTTCACAGATTGATTGCATTCAATGTTGCATATTTTTTTTACAATCGAACATAGTCATTATTTTAAAATATTAGGATATTAAATTCTATCACTTTTAAGAAATTTCATCCTCATAATTTCGAACATGATATCTATAATTAATGGTCATCGTTTTAAAATACCTTTTTTGAAATCCCACATCATAAAATGGTTTAATAAAACATCCTCTTAAAAAGAGGGAGAGTGAAATACGAAGGTCATATCGAATAACACATAACTAGATTTCCAAGAAGGGATTTTTTTGGGAAGTGAAAATATAGAAATAGAAGAGAAAATTAATTCGCAATAACTGATAGATAGTGATAGATAACATGGTCAGAAAAAAGTTAACAAACACAAAATCATAAATCTATGAGGGGTAATGAGACCATCAATTTATAGAAAATGAAGGAAATAAGATATTTTTTTTGAAGATCCTTTTCCTAGAGATGATGAATTATTTTACCACCTAGAGTAAAAAAATAAGGGAATATACTTACTTGATTAGTATAATCTAACTCTTTAGTCAATTTCCACCACAATCCCATATTTATATATAAATGATTAGAATTAAAGATGATTTTTTTTATGTTTTAATGTCTAAAATAACCTTTTATTGAATCATATACTTCAAAAAATGGATAAAATATAAATCTCTATTATTTAGACATTATAAAAATCTAAAAATGGTTAGCACAAGATAAGACAATTACCCAAAATAATAAATCTTCATATAAATAAATACAATATTAATATTTAAATCCTCAATAATAATATCTAAAGTTAAACTTAGATCATTCAATAAATAATGAACCTTAACATTCTTTAAAATATTATAGACTAAGGTTGAAAAAAAATCATAAAGATTTAATCACATATCCATCCAAAATAAATTTAACCTATTTTATCCAATCCACCATATAGCTAAAAATATATATAAACTAATCGTATAATCACTAAAATATTATAATCATTTCCATAAATAACTTAAATCACCATAAATCCAAATTGAAATTGTATATTCTTTTGAAATGTATTTCAATAAAATTACATAGGATTATATTTACCATAAATAAGGTTCCAAAAATAGTGAAATTATTTCAAAATAACATTAATCTACTAATAACCAAATCAATTTTCAAGCCCATGGTTATTTTAGAAATTCACAAAGACCAGTGGTAGGTGTTATGCTCATATTTCCCTTCTGTTGTGGGTTCAAGTCCCACAACCTTTCCGGATGCGGCAGATCATATCTAGACTTTTGGGTTGTCATTTTTCCAATACTCTATTTATATAATTCCTATAAAATTTTCAAAAATATGATGAACATCCTAAAAAATATCATTAATCATCAATGATCATATAAATCTTAATGTTTATAAATACCTTTAAACTTATGTCTACAAAATAAAATGAGCATTCTTCCTTAAAAAACTTTTTATATGTTAAACTTATGGGTTATATATACCTAAAACATGTAACAAAACTCAAAAAATGTCCCCAAAAATATTCCCAACACATAAAACCTAAAAATGTGTTTCTATGATTTTGAACTTATGATCATCCATAAATGCACCACTACATCATAACTTCTAAATCACTATATTTAGAAAACTTATTCATTAAAAATTATTTACTAACCATGATTTTACCTAATAATACCTTCCTAAAAAAATATTAAACATATCATAAGATTCAACAATATAAAAATAGAAGCAAATATATTATCTACACATTTCATATTTCATTTGTTGTTCCTTAATCTTTAACAGTAATGAAATTAGGAAGTACTAAACATTCATCTATATGGTCGAGATAATCCCATTCTTGATCTTTCCACATAGGACAATGATTTTAATAATTCCTATAATCCCCATATTTAAAACATTCAATGGATGTCTTAGGAATAACTTTATACCTATTTATGGTGTTAACTAAATGATTCCTCTTTTCCTTGACATAATATTACTTTATGCCCTCCTTTTCCATATACAAAGCATATTCCTGTTATTTTAAGACATTTTCTTGGGTCTTTATTCACACATTCAAGACACATAACTCATTTAATATTTTTACTATTATGATATTTATCCCCAGAACTTCCCCAAATATTTACTTATCACTTATTTTATGAGTTTAAAATCAACCCTAGGTTCATTTTATTAATCATAACATGTGATGGTTGGTTAAAAATAACCATAAGATTTTTCACTATAGTTATAGTTTCTTTTGGTTTCTCATTAAAACAACCACCATATTTTACTTCACATACATTTCTTTACTTGGTTCTTGCTATATCCAACCATTTATTAAACTGAAAAGTTTAGTGTGAGAAGATCAATAAAATCACAATAAACTATCTTATGAAGATAAAAAATAATAATATATCCTTAGCCATACCATTTTATATTGAAATAATTTTATTTATAAAAAATTACCATAATTATCTATAATATACTGTCCCTTTTGGTTATAAAGTAATTTAAAATTATTCTCAAATTACACCCTATCCTATAAAGTTATCTAAACCATGCTCTGATACCAACTGTAAGGACCCATCCATAAAAATTACTCATTCTAGTGAATTTATACGAAAAATCACTTTATTATATTCCCAAATATATTTTAGGATAATAGTTTTAGAGAAATAGGTCACAAAAATTATATAAAAAAACCATATATTATAAAGTATAAAATTCTATTCAGTATCCATTTTTCCCAAATTTTTTACATAATAAGTTTTCTTTTCATGAATAATATTCACAATTCTCATCTTGATCTCATTATTACCCCTAATCATCCTAAAAATCCAATGAAAAACATTTTAAAACATGGAATGAACACAAAAAGATGAGTAAGGGACATAAAAATAAATAAATAAACTATCATTACATTAATATGTATTAAAATATTCCTTTTTTCAAAAATAGAATTTGTGGTTTAAAATAAACATTTTCTTACATAATAAATAAAATTTTCTACCCAAAATCATTTTATAATATTTTATAATAAATGGATTTGGAAAAATAAAACTCATAAATGTTTATTTTAAGTCATTACAAACTAATTTTTTTTCTTCATAAAGTTATAATTTTCACCCTTAAAAAGTTTCAAACACTCTCCTTTAAACATAAGATCATAATCTTATCTTGAGAAATCATAATATTTCCATAAAAACCCATATAAATAATATATAAAACATGTATGTTACTTGAGGCATAATTTTCATATAACTCTTACAAATGGAATAATCTTCATGGTTACATATAGAATAACCATCATTGTTACACATAAAATAATAATCACAGTTAAAATTAGAATAACCATCGTAGTATATTCAAATAATTTATTAATAGAAAGCTAATCAGTTCATTCCATCCCTTTACCCAATGTATTATAGATCTATAACAGTCTCACCCACACTCTATTTAGAAGGGGAATAAAGGTGATAAAAAAATTGAAAAAGGTTATAAAAAAATTAATAATTAACATTATTTAATTACTAATAGGTTATATATAATTACTTAATCATTTATGTTCACATTATATATTTTGGCGATATTCAGTTCCTAAGTCCAAAAGGACTTTGTTGGGTTGACTATGGTCTAAGTGGTCGTTATTTCATCATCTCCAAAATAATAATCATAAAATAATTATAATTTATATAAATCAATTATAATTTTAAAACCAATAATTAATTATGGTTATAAAAAATGAACTATGATACAATTATTGATATGGTAGTCCATACGTATGCATGAGTAACATTTCAATTTTATAACGATCATTATGAAAATAAGGTAAGTATTATTATATCCTTATAGAATTATTATAATATCATAAATATCATATTATTTCTTTAAACACACACACACACAGATATATATATATATATATATCATTTGTGTGATGTGGTGATGAAAAATGAATCGCATCGCTTCATGGAGATAGTGGTTCACACATACGTACAAACAGAATTACCACTTTCGATTATTATAAATGTGATAAAGTAAACGAAATATTATATTTTTGGAATGATAAATATGTTATGAATATCATATATAAAAATTAATTCCATTATTATAACCATCTGTGAGAGAGGATGATGGAAGAAGAATTACAGTGGTTTGCTAGGCAGTAGTCTGTAATACACATGAACAATGAATTCCTTTCTGATTTAATGAAAGTTGGTGATGGATATAGGTTATTACATTAAAATATTAAAATATGACACTATGGTATATATTTTTGTTATTATCTCAGCATGGTTGTATAATAATTGAAGGAGGTGGAAGAAGAAATAAATAAAAAATGCTCAGTTAAGAACGATACCTCTTCTTCTGAAAACCTCTTAAGATTTACATCAAAAGATTTTCTAGGATGATTTTATGATAAATAAGAATATAGGAAAATAATATTAATGTAAGGGAGGTATTTGGGTAGGTATTTACTGAACTAAATGGTTCTTGATGTGTGTTGAAATGAGAAGAATATGTGCCCATTTATAAGACAGGGAAGCAACACTCTTCGAATTTCATAAAATAATAAATTAATATAAATTAATTTTTATTTAAAAATGGATTAAAATTGATAATATTAGAATTTAATATGATTAGTAGTCAAAATAATCTCATACAATAAAAGTTTTACATGTTTGGGTAACATTGTTACCACTGTCTTTTTGTTTTAACCCTTCATTAACCCTTTTCACAATTACCCTCATATTAAATATTTCTACAATTAAAGGGTTAATAATGTTACTATAAAAAGAAAAATTTTCATAAATGGACTATGGTTTTTTCTATTAACCATATAAAATTAATTTTACCAAATATATAATTTTTATGAATTTTAAATCTTGTAAAAAATAGTATTTATTATAAAATATCATTAATGTCGATTTTAGAACAATTCATTTACTTTGAAATTAATAACATCAATAAAACAAAGAAATTAGAATTAAATGTATAAAAACCTCTATAATATGTTATGTTTATCTATAAAATTCACATGTTACATTAAGTATTTCAAATTATACTACTTTTAATATTTTTAATATCATTTATTTTATTTTTTCATTAACTTAATGATTACTACGTCAGTGTTGTGTAAGAATTTAAAGTAATTATTTCTATAATAAAATATAAAAGAAAAATACCACGATGAATAAAAATATTTTTATATTTTAAAAAACTATTTATAACCAAAGATATCCTCTACTTATACCCAGGTTAAAATTATTATACTTATTAAAAACAAGAGTGTAACATATTTTACTTTTATTTACATAAAATATTTTAGAGGTAATAGTCATATGTAAATAGAAAAATGCCATATAAAAGAATATTGTATGATTATGGATAAAATTGACATATTCACTAAAATTAAGGCAAGTTTTAGAGTCATTTAATAGTCCTTATCATATTATTTTTAACCCTTAATTACCTGATTTACCCTTTACTATGGTAACAAAATTTACTATGATTTCTATTCATATTGAAAAAAATAAGAGACCTATTAAAGAAACTTGACGCAATTATTCCAAAAATGGAATCCATTATTAAATATTAAAAAAATAGTAGTAGTATAATTTAATTTAAAATTAAACTAGATAAACACGACAAAAAAGTTTTTTTTTTCAGAAAAATGCCATTTTTATATATAAATTGATTTTATACTAAATTAAATTATAAAAATCCCTTAAAACCCATAATTTTATTATTTTAAATAAAAAGAAACCAATTAAATTTTAAAACCAATCAAAAATAGAATCTGTGTTTGAAAATACTTTAAAATAAAATACAGTTTTCAATAAAATTAGGATGTTTCCCTATTCAATGTAAAGGAAAACAGTTTATAATTTTTTTTATATTTCACAATAAGATAAATTTAATATTAAGATTTAAAAAATAATAATTATTTTCTCAAATAAAATTTCTAAAAGTTTCCAAAATTAATTATATCATTTTCTTAATAAAATCAATAAAATTATTTTTTAAGAAAACATATCTTTGAGAATAAAATGACTTTACTAAAAATTAAGTGATGATCAGTTCAGATGGGCCCATAAGGGATGGAGTATGAGAGAGAGCTGCCTTGGTGTCTAGGGATTCTCGGCTTCTGCCTCTTCTTACTCCACCCCTTCTCATCTTCCGGTGGTCTAGGGTTTCCACTGCTCTTCTCCTTCATCTGCTCCCCTTATTTTGCGTTTCTTATTTCGCTGCTTTGGGTTTGGATCTGTCGGCACTCGGATCAGCGATGTGGTTAGGATACCTATCATTGAGAAACCCCCTTTGATGGAGAGACGTGTGTGTTCAAGATTGACGAAGTGACATATGCAGTTAGGAGCAACAGAGTGACACAATCTCTATCGACGAACCCTTCGATGGAGCAAGGCTTGCAGTTTCACCTGGGGAGATCACCATGTTTCAGTCGTTTTTCTTGGATTGAGTCAGTATGAGGCAGGGGCATCGTTTCCATTTTCCAGAGCTAGTATACAGACATGGATGGAATATGGCTCTGTACCGATGATGTCCTCTACTCAACGATCATCCCTTCTGGTTCGTTTCAAGGTTGGAACAACGTAGGGTCATCATCTTCTACCCAGGTCAATACAAGGTCGTAGAGGTAAACCTTAGAAATTCATGGGGATTGAGGATTTTCTTCACCTATTCTCCCCTATTCGGTAATTTTTGGCCCTTTGGGTTTCTGATTTTGTGTTCTAGGGTCTGTCTCTGCCATTATCTGATTCTCCTCTGCTCTTTTCGTCTTTCCCTTCACACACACCCCCACTATGGACTGGTTTGAAGGATTCATTGTCAAATTGGGATGGTGTTGGTGGATCTGATACTGGAGGCTCTGATCTTGGAGGATGTTGGGTATAGTTCATTGGTTGCTTGGAGGTGATATGTTTGATCGTGCAGGTTTGTGGGTGAATCGGGCTCATGCGAGGCTGGGTGGTTCTCGACACGTTCCTCTACTTTTACCTTCTTTTGGTGCCGGTCTGATCTAGGATTGGGATCTTTATAGGTCTGGTATTCCTTTGTTTTGGTGTTTTGGGTTGGTTCTATTAATTGTTTACAATGGTGGATACCCTTGGACACGCTGCTTTGTTTGTTTTTCTTCTTTTTTTGGTTCTCACTTGGCCTCAAAGTTATTTTTGTTAGGTTCTCACTCACCCATAAAGTGATTTATTTGAAAATACAAAAATAATTTTTTGGAATAAAAATTGAGTTCTTATTTTCTAATAATTAATTAATAATTTTTTATTGATTCAAATATATATATATATATATATATATATATATATATATTCCAAAAATTAGTTAATAATATTCATACCCTCCAATTTAATATCTAGGTTATAATGGTCATATTTAAATAATTATATTTCGTGGTTTGATTACGCTTAGTGTTGCGTATTTTGTACGCCATGGAACCTAGTTGTTCTTTTAAAATCTTGGTATATTAAATTTTATTCTATAAATCATGAATTAACTTTGTGAATAATCATGATCCTAAATAATTAGATATATTAATAGAATCCACATGAAGTAATTATAATTATTTATTTTATTATGATTAAGGGATTCACATCATGAACCCTACATTCACACAACGAATATGGAAATTAAAAATTCAGGAAGAAGATTTGTAGACCAATTTTTTAGGAATTAATTAATTTCTTCAATTCCATTTTAACTTGGTTGGATAACTAGATGGATCTAGTTAAGTGAATCATGTGTGGATTTAATTTAGACCTTAGATTCTATGTTAATTTTTTATGAGACATTCTTTTAATAGTGTAGTAGTGTATAGATATTTTGAAGTGGTTTTTTATTCTATGTGAAAAAGGATGAGAAAGAAGTGTATGAAACTGAGGTTGGATATTCAGTGATCAATATATGATGAATCTCATGTTTCCAGATGATCTAATTTTAGTATGAGATAATTTTTGCAACACAATTCTATTATTAATTGTGGAAAATGATTTCATGCATATTATGGTGGCTTTTAGAAGCAGATATTTATCTTTTATTACCAAAGAATCCTGATTTATGTGGTGATCTTCTTAATATTGTATTCATTGTATTTATACTATAGTGTGAATCTATGATATTGGGAACGACTCATGATATATTTGGCACGATTCCATATAAATGCTTGTAATTTTTATTTAGTTACTCTTATAGTGAAGAGAATACATGATTAAGGATAAAAACCATCAATAAAATGAAGCAGGATTCCACATTAGATTCAAACATTGCATAAATTTTGTGTTTCTTATTATTTCTATTCCATGTATGATTGTGTGAGGATAATATATTTACATTTTGAGTTGATCAAAATCTAACAAGTCATATAGGTTTAGTTTAGTTTAAAAGAAATAATCAAAAATGATCACCACTGATTTATCCACCCCTTCTCAATAGAAGATACTAATCCTTCCTAGTACTTTATAAATATCGGGGTGTTACAAAATTTATTATGGATTTTCATGTTTTTCAATGGACTAATGGGTTCATTTTCTTTTTTATATCCTTTATCGAGATTTTTTTTCTTATACCTACTTTTCAAATTATTATATAGGTTTTAAGGATGTATAGGGACTATATAATAGTCCAACTTTCTGTAATGAAGTATTTTCTTGAAAAATTAAAGTGTGTTAAGAATGAAAGAAGAGTTTAAACATAAGAGAATGCTTTTTGAAAAAAAATGTATATTTTTTGGAAGTTTCCACTTTATTATATAATGGATTTTCAAATTATTTAAAACTCTAAACCTAAAATATTATGAGAATATAAGAAAGTATAATTCTTTCTTTGAAACTCATAATTGTGGGTTGGTTATGTAAGAGCTATTATAGTTGGTATGAGAACTAGGTTTAGATAACTTTATAGGTTATTATTTTTTAAGAAAAGAAACTTTAGGGAAACTAATATAGGGTTATATTATTATGGTATTGTATTTTAGGGTTTTAATTTTTCTTTTTATAATATATATCTATTTTATAATGTTTTTTCAGAGGAAATGTGGTTAATGAGGTTAACAGGAAACAAGAGGATAATATACATCCAAAATAGTAACTAGGATTGATTAGAGTTGGATTTGAGCAGTTTGTGGCAGTGTTAACTTAATTGATGTTGGCTATTAAAAGTGGAAACCATGTAAGGGAGTGACTAAAGTCTACTAATAAGAACACGTCAATAATGAATAATTTTAATAAAAAACCCCTTTTACATATGGTGGAACCTTAGATCAAGTAGAATATGGAGGATAGACTAATTCTTTGTAAATTATATTTGATGTTTTAGGATCTTTATAGAATCAAAAGGTAACTCATTTTATTTTTTGTTTATAATGTGAATCTAATCAATGGTGGCCTCTAATTAAGAGTACTAAGGAAAAGAATGAGATTTAAAACATGGAATTGATAAAATTTAAGGATATTTTTCATTGTGAAATATTTTCCTAAAGTTATTTGATTTTAAATAGAAAAAAAATTCTTAGAGTTGAAGAAAAAAGTTAAATATTCAATTTTTTCCTATAAAGAAAATTTTATAAACTTTTCCAAGTATGAATCAAATTTTATTCTAGACTGTGATTGTAAAATTGATATATTTAACTTAGTATTGAAACTAATTTTATGAAGGGATTTTCTTATTAAAGAGTTTGGAAATTATGAAGAAATTGTTTGATTTGATGAGATGGTCAAGATGGAGTTTTTTTTACTTTCATAACAACAAGGATAATAAGTGTGTTTTTTGGAGACTGACTGATCTAAGAATCAATAGGGGTGAATTGAGTTCCTAAAAAAATTCACTTAGATACCACCCTCTTTAATATATTATTAATGTCTGAAATATTATTAACACATACACATAGTGGAAGTAAATGCATAAAGGAAAACAAATCACATACAACGATTTAGTGTTTTAGGTAATAGAAATCCCCTAGTGCACTCCATTGATACTAAAATCCAATATATTAGTGATTTTCACTATACTAGTCCTTTTTTATATGATTACAAGTGATTTTCCTAGGGAACTCACAAAATAATGCAAGAAGTAGACACTTGGTACAATACCAAGAGATTTTAATTAGGCTCCAACAAGGATTTACAAACACCATCCTTTAAGGTTGTTTTATTAGGAACCTTAACAATGAGAGAGAGAATAAAAAGAGAGTTTACAAATGAATCTCATAGTTTCAAGATACAACTTATATAAGTGAAAAAATATCCAGGATAGATGATAAGAATAAAAACCTACTCAAGGAGAGTCTTCTGAATACAAAAATCATGATCTTGGTAGCATAGCTATAGAGTCGACTCTTCTTCTTAATTTTTTCATAAAAAAGAACAACATGTAGAGATATTTTGAGAGTGAATATGATTCTATTATTTTCTATATTTTATTCTTTAACACTACATAGAAAATGCATGAAAAATTATCTTTCAACCAAAAATCATTAAATCCATAAAATCTTGTCTTAGAATTAAATTCCAAAAGTCCTTTTCTCAAAAATACCTTAGAAATAGTACTTCACATTATGTTATCATTGTACTTATTTCTTTTATCGATAGATAAAAATTTTTATAATTTTTTTATATAAAGTGGTAATACAACATAGAATTCATGAACAACTGCATTAATTCTCGCTAAAAGTACACCAATAGTAGTAAATAGTAGGTTGAAGAATGATGTAGTTGATTCTGGATCACCATGTAGTTGAATTCCACTAAATTTAATTCATGTAGAATAATTTATCCACATAGCTATTCTGTACATAGTTGATTTATCCACATAGCTAATTTATGTTTGCATTATTTTACATAGATGAATTCTTCATGCAGTCTTCTTGCTCACATAACCAATTTTGATAGAGCCAATGGATTACATATCCAATTAGAACCACATAACCATTTTCACTGTGTATCCAAATCACATAGCTGATCATTTCTTGTAAATGATTCATATATCCATTTGATTGAAATTACTGATTAATCATGTAGATGGTTCATGTAGTTGATTTCTTGACTTATCAATTTATCTACATAACTGAATTCCCCATGTATTTGATTTTATATACTTTGGAAAATTGTCATCAAACTTCTAGAAAATGCACATTTCCATAGAATGAACTAAAAAATGTTAAAAATAATGAACACACTTAAAAAAATAGTAACATATAAAGGTAATATGAGATCATAAAAACATAAATAACATGGGATATATTGGAAAACAAATAGTTTCATGTGGCATGGAATGAGGAAGTATTCATCAAGGAAATCTAATGGTAAGTGGTTTAAATTTCTCTCTTATGATAAATATGGTAAGAAGAATACTGAGGAAAGTATTATGAGACCTGGAAAGTATTACCGAATTTATAAGTTGGGAAATATATCTCATGAATATAAATAAAAGAGTAATGGTAATGGTTTCACTAATACTAAAGAAACAATAGTGAAGTGGTTTAATTCCAATGATATGCAACATTATGAAAATGTGTATCTGAAGAAAAGTATGGGGGATGTAAATCATCAATATTATAAGTATACGGGTGTAAAAAAATTTCCTACTACCTTAAAAAATGTTGGATCATCAAAAAAAATGGTGATCAATACATTACTTGTTTACTAAAATTATTCAAATGTGCTGTTTAATTTAATATTTATGAATTCTTTTATTTTTGGGAAATTTTCTTGTAAAATGGAAATATCACCACAATAAATAGGTACACAAATTTTGATAAAAACTGATAATGGAAGTATTAAAGTAATAAATATTTGTAATAATCTTTTTGTTATTATATGTGGAATGGATTTTCCTATAAATCATATTGTGTTACTATCACAAACCAGCCCAGATACCCTGGTACCTTGATAACTAAGTTGATCCCATCATAGCCCAAAGGCAATTCCCAATCCTTATGGGTTGGGGATTAGAACCTGGAATCATACAAGATAAAAGTGGGAATGAATTTTCCACTCAAATAGAATAATATAAAGATATATATCATTATACTCAAAACTCTAAGAGGAGACAAAATTAAAAATCAAAAAGGTATATCAAAAACCAAAATAGTACATCATCAAAGTACCAGAAATAGACATGATAATCTAATGTTCCAAAGGTCACATCACTCTAATCCCTAAAGGATAAAAAAACATCAACCTCTACTAAGAGTCTATTTCCCTTTTCTCAAACTTGGAAGAAGAAAATATACAAATTCTTAAAGGAAAAGTTAGGATGTGAGATAAAATACCAATAGGGTATCACTAAGTGTTCCATAATAATATTCCAAAAAAATAAACCAAAAAATTATTTAAATTTTAATCAAAATTGTAATGGTCATACATTTTTTCATTTAAAACAAAACATGCATCATTTTATAATGATGGAAAACATTTCAAACAATGGATTAAGTAAACACTTTATATAAAAAACTTTATATAAATCACTAGTCATGAGTAAATCAATTTCACAATCAATGGAATTTATAATCAAAGTAGTCACAATACACACCATGGTCATCTTCCTTATGGTATGATAATTTCTAGTTATTGGATCCTCACACTCTCATATTATTGATCACGGTAATACATGTAGACATGTCTTTCAGTATTAGGCCTAATAGGACTCATCAACATCCCATTAGGTATAAGATATTCCTAAGTAGGTTTTTGCTAGAGTTGAAACCATAAATCCATTTCTAGGTAATTACTATCCTAGAACATGTTTCCCAAATAAACCACTAACTACCAAGCTTTCATGTTCTCAATAAATAAGTTGAAAAAGGGGGAATCATTTAATTTCAAATTATTCATTATTTACAATTCAATTACCCACTTTTCCTTTTCAAAATGCCAATTCACTTCCAAAACTAAAACATGGGGTTTTCCATCAAGTCATGTCTTTTAAAAATAAAACCTATCATAGTTTTTTCATAAATAAATTTAATCCATTTTTATCAAAATCAATTTTCAAAACAATTCACAAATTACATAAATTTTAAATTATACCACAATCTCTAATTCCATTGTAATTGGGGGGGGGGGGTTTCCCCTAGAATTCTATACCAAATCAATTTCAATTCCAATTTTCATAAAATTGGGTACTCAAAATTTAATGGAAATAAATTTTAAAAAATCAAGAAATTCAATGTTTAAACAATTGGACAATATTAAATTGAACCACCTAAATTTACCACATAGATCACACAAAAAAACACCTACAATAAGATTTTCCAATGATGAGAGAAGGCATGAAAGATCTAGGAACACAACCTAGAATAAAGATTAAAAAACATAGAGTTTATGTCCATAAATCCCAAGATGATATATCAAACTCCAATGGGGAAAAAGAGGGATGGAAGAGACATG
The DNA here is from genome assembly GCA_963277665.1 of Viscum album. Lineage (NCBI taxonomy): Eukaryota > Viridiplantae > Streptophyta > Magnoliopsida > Santalales > Viscaceae > Viscum > Viscum album. Next base: position 913,236,225 of record OY728126.1, read on the forward strand.
AATACTTATTACTTGGAGAGATTCACCACAAGCAATATGAAAATAAATCACCAAACAGATGATCTAGATGGATTTTATATATCTAAAATCACTCAGTAAGAGCCTCTAGGTTGAGAGTAAGTCTGTAGGAATAATATTGGAATTTAATTCGAACCACCTTCTTAAATACAACACTAGGGATTTTACATGGTATGTATCCAAATTACATGTTGTGTAATTATTGAGTCCAATATATGTTGAAAATCCTGTCATATTATACCAATAATATGATTTTTAATATATACAAAACATATAATCTGTGCACAGAATGTAACCCTGAATGTTGTGTACCCGTTTTATGGAATCTTGTAGGGGATTATTACACGTCATTTAACCCCACTACATGACATGTAAATCCCCATCAGGCTTCCAAAAATATAGTTTTTATTTTGAAAATTTCAACAAATCCATATCTTCATCATTACAGGTATCCTCCCAATTCTTTATCAGAATTACTCAGTAAATGAAAAACAAAAACAAAAACAATGGTTAAAACATAACTGACATAAAGTTAACAGGGTGTTACAACCTCCCCACCATAAAATCATTCTCTCCTTAGAAATCCTATCAAGAAGCTTCCATATCAAAAAGATAAGGCCACTGCTCTCTCATCAATGCCACACTCTCCCAAGTTTAATTTGAATCAGAATAATAATTCCATAGCACATAGACTAAAGATATCTTCCTCCCATAAAGTACGTTGGTTTCAAAATAATAAATACTGACTAGATTCTTAGTCACAGACAAATCAGGATCAACATCAAGGTCACTACATCTCAAAACATGAGATGGATCAAAAATATATTTCCATATCTGAGATACATATAACATGTCATGTATTATCATAAACTATAGTGGAAGTTTTAAAAGATAAGAGACTTTCCCCACCTACTTAACAAACTCAAAAGGTCTCAAAAAATGAGGAGCATCATCCCCTTGTATCCCAAATTGTCAATGGCCCAAATGATTCATGACTTTCAAGAAAAACCAGTCACTAACTAAAAACTTCAATGGTCTATGCCAATGATCAATATAATATTTATACAAGATCTATGCCATCAAAATTCTCTAATAAATCAACTGAATCTTTTTTGTCACCTCTTCGACCAAGCTCAGTTCATCTAAGGAACTTTCTATGATCTTCAACCAACACAATGGAGATTTACAAGGCCGACCATATAAGGACTCAAAAGGATCCATTCTAATCATGGAATGGTATCTATTGTTATAATTATACTCAACTAGTCCCAAATGGTCATCCAAAGAACCACCAAAATTGAGGATGTATGAATGAAGCATATCCTCAAGAATCCGTATATCTCTATATATCTGGACATTTGTCTATGGATGATATGACATACTCAAACAAACTTGATATCCTAGTGCCTCTTGGAGACCTCTCTAAAATTGATAAGTAAAATGGGTATCCTTATCAGAGACTATAGTAGATGGAACTCTTTTAAAATGAATAATATATCTCACATACATATTCCCTATCTTATAAAATTTGGTTGTGTCACAAATGGGTATAAAGTGAGATTATTTGGTTAGCTGATTGATTACAACCCATATCACATTCTTCTTTTTCATGGTATATGTAAAACCAAGAACAAAGTTCATAAAAATATCATCCCACATCCAATTCGGCATTGGGAGTGTCTGAAGCAAACCCAAAGGCCTCAAGTTCTTGTCCTTAACCTGTTGGTAAGTATGAAAATGAGAGAAAAAAATCAGAAATTCCCCATATCATACTTCGACACCATAATCTTCACTACATTTTATTAAAAATATTTGTTCTTATAGGGTTCAAAACCCACTGAGAATTATGAAAATCCCACATAACAACTTTCTTAATAGACAAAAACACAAAAAACCAATTTCAAAAACATAGAACACCCTATATAGAGAATTACCACTCAGAAAAGGACTCTCCACTATGAAGAGTGTCTCTAATGCTGCAGAATTCATCAAGATGATATTCCTAAATAATCATATCTAAAAGAGTGAATATCAACTAAAAACTATTGAATACAACCTCGGTACCTATTTTCTGAACTCCAATATACAACTGTGAAAAAAGAACCATCAAGTTCCACTCTTTTGATGATTCTTTCAAAACTAAGGTTGGATGTTTCCTACTCAATGAATCAGTGTCGATGTTGCCTTTCCCTAGGGTATAGGCAATATCAAAATCTAGGAATTGTAGGTACTCCACCCAAAATCTTTGGTGTAGAATCAAATATTTCTTGGGAAATTACATAACTCAATCTCTTGTGGATAAAAAACATGGAAAACCTTTCTCTGAAAAGGAAATTCCTCCAAATTTTAAGCGCATGCACCATAGATGTGAGTTCAAGGTCATGGGTTAGATAATTATTCTTTAGTGTCATATGTTACCAAGATCTATAGGCTACCATTTGATCACCCTATATAAGAACACATCCCAAACCCAAACCCAATGCATCACAAATGACCATATAGCCCTGCTCATCCTTTGGAAGATTCAATACTATCAAAAAAGTCAAATGAAATTCTAGATCAAAAAATTAACACTAAAATTTATCATCCCAAGAAAACTTTTCCCTCTTCTGAGTGAGAGTAGTCATAGAAGAATACAACTTAGATAAATCCTTTACAAACTGGTGATAATATCCTACTAAACTCAAGAAGATCTGAATCTTAAAAACATTCCATGGATACTCCCATATCATAATATCTTTGAACTTATCAGGATAAAATGAGATACCATGTTATGTCACCACATGTCCAAAGAACATCATTTCTCAAATAAAGAAATAACATTTTGATTTCATGGAATAAAGTTGATGATTTCTTAAAATTTTCAAAACTGATCTCAGATGACATAGATGATCCTGATTGAACATAGAGTAAACCAGGAATCCATAAACAAAGACCACCATGAAATTATCAGGATACACATGGAAGATCCTATTTATCAAATCTGTATAGACTGTTGGAACATTGGTTAAACCAAATGGTAGGAAAAGGTATTAGAAATGGACATACCTGATCTAAAAGTTGATTTTTTAAATGTTTTATTATTTTATTCTCAACTGGTGATAACCAAATTGAAGATCAATCTTCAAGAACCACATTGCCTATTTCAACTGGTTAAATAGATCATCAATCCATGGTAATGGATACTTGTTCTTTACTATAACTCGGTTCAGTTTCTGATAATTAAAACATAGGTGAAGTTTTCCATTAATTTTCTTAGCAAAGAGAATAGGTGCCAACCAATGTGACACTCTCGATCATATAAATAATTTATTTAATAGATCATACAACTGACTCTTTAACTCTTTTATTTCAGTTGGTTCTGGTGGTAAGAAATAATAGATATCGGCTGAGTACCATGTAATAAATTAATATAAAACTGTACCTCCCTTATTGGTGGAAAACCATAGAAGTCAGAATGATAAACATTGGGAAAGTTGACGAAAAGTGGAGGAAGATCACCACTAAAATATTATCTCTCCAAATAAAAAAGACAACATTGATATTACTTTACCCAAATCTAGATATTAGGGTCAATCTCTACTTGACCTTGGAACCCGTTATCCCTGAAAGATCTAGAACAACCCATTAGACATAGAAAGGAGAACCATTGAAGATAATAGTCAATTAAAGATTTATTAGAAATGATTGAATCCATCATGAATATGAAATCAAGAGGTTTCATATTGAGAACCATAAAATCCCAAGCAAGAACAATATCTAATAAAGAGAACACATAATAAGGAAAATGAAGACCCTACTCTCTCTTCATTCCAAGTGGTGTAGTAGTATCCATCACATAAGATAAAAGATCCATAGAAAGATTTAGAGGATTAAAAATATGAGTCGATATAAATGAATGAGATGAAACCATATCAAATTAAGTAGTCACTAAATATGAATCTATAGTTATGGTACCTCTCAAAGTCACTATACCAATATCCTCTTCCTCCAGAGACTCTTCTATTGTATGAAGAAGATTCGTTCTAGATTTATATGATTGGAATCCTGTAGATCATGTAGTATATAATTTTACCATAACAATTTTAGGTAATAATGAGAATATTCAACTATATATATAAAAAATATATATAATAGAACTTATACAAGTGACTTGAACATCTATAGAAACCACGTATTTTGGGTGCCTCAGTGAAAACCAATTTTTAATGACTATACTTTCTACACAAGAAGAAAGTCAAAGGGAATATTCCAAGAATTTCAGGTGTTCTAGAAGAAACCATCCATTTAGAACCACCATGAGACTCATCAAGCTTTATATTTCATTTAAATTAACTCACATAACTATCACTAAGAGAAAAGGGAACTCCCATCAACCCTAACTTTCTATCCAGATCTATCTCAACCATCAATGCTTTATCAAGTGCATCAACATAAGAGGGGAGTTTCAATAATAAAACCTGAACATAAATATTAGAATGAAGTTCCATATCTAACTGTCAATCTATCATCTTAATATTCGATATAATCTTAGATGAAAACTACACAAGCTTGGAAAATTGAATTTCATATTCCATCACAATCCTACCAGCATTATCAAGATCGAAAAAAATCCATAGCATTAACCAACACCATAGACTATGGATACAACATGTCAGTAAAAATAACTTCAAATTCCTTCCACTCAAAACCCTCATGATAACTCACCATCAACATTGAGTCCCTCTATCAACTTCAAGGTCCTTCTAGCTTGAAGGTGGAACATTTCACCTTGATTGTCTCAAGAATTTCCTAGATCTCAAAAAAAATCTCTATCACACTCAAATGATCCTCATCTTTAATGACATGAATTTTTGATGTATTATTTTTGGATATTTTATGGATTAATTTTTAGACTAGGAGGTGAGACGACATGCAATTACAAGGCTCAGTGTTCCAGAAATAAATGTTTGAAATATATTAAATATATTAAATAGTATGCAAACACAATTTTACTAAAAAAGTGGAATAAATTCTAAATGGTGGCCCAAATCATAAATTTGATGGCACCATTGATCTCAAAATGCAGGTTTTACCCTATGAATGAAATAACCTTGGTCGGTGCATGATGTTTGTGGGAAAGTCATTATGGGTGAAGAATAAATAAAATAAATAAAATAATTAAATAAATTATTTTATTTCTTTTTTATTTATGCAATTATTGGAGAGTTTTTATGTATATTATTATGAAAAAATCTTAGGGTTAGCTAAATAACCCTGTAGATGTTGGAGAGACATCAGAGAAAGTGTAGGTGGATCTATCTCAGACAAACAATGATCAAATCATGGATCAAGAATCGATGACCAAAAGAATTAAAGTGTCACCAATTGCCCTTATGAAGCTCTGTTCCTTATTATTAATAGATCCAAATTGATGAATGATGTTTGTTCTGATTGGATTATTTCCCCATTCTTAATTTCTATAATGAACGTGAATCAATCGACCAATAGATTGATTCAAGGATCAGTCATCCTATGGGATGGGTTAGATTAATTGAATTTTGGGAGAATGATTTTGTGATATTTCATTCTTCATTATTATTACCATGAAAAATTATTGAGGTCAACATGAACACTGGCCGAGATTCATTCTTCTTTATTATTATTTTTCTTTTCTACCCAGATTCTTTGTTCATATCATGTGTTCTCCGTTTGGACCATGGTTTGACATCTAATAATGAAATCTATAATTTCATTACTAATTCCTAGGGAAATGATTTGATATTTTTGATCTGGGATCATAATGACATGATGGTGGTGAGATGGAAGAAGCAGTGACTAATCAGATGGGTTTGGATACCCTATTTCATGTTCTTCGGCGCGTAGTGAAGAACAATGTATAAATACATTTTCAAAATGGATTTGATTCCAGAACGTGTTTTTCTATTGATGGAAAGGCTTAGATGAGATGTTTACTTGATTTTACAAAAAGGTGTACAGCCATACCGATGGCCAAAGTTATATAAACGGACATGGAAACCATATATGGGAATCTAAAAAATATTGCGCTATACGTCGTGTAACCCAGATCCAAATGCTGTGTGAGTCCCCCTATGTGACAACTATGATTTCTATATAAAGTTAAGTATCTCATTGAATTTAAACCTATCACACAGTGTGTGGTATCTCCCCCTTGACTCTGTGTGTACCTCAGAGAGTACACAGAAACAGGTTGGGGTACGCAAGTTGGAGAACACTATGTACCCCCCTACACAGACACAACCTAGACAAGTACACATGCTAAGACATGTACTGACACATGGGTAGAGTACACAGGTAGCTAAAATGTCTTGTACTTCTATACAAACATGGACACAGGATGAGACACGATCCTGTGACACGGGGAGTACCTGGGGTCAATGGGACATGACATTAAACCCCTTATACACATCATGTACTTCCTTAAACATGGATTGGATCCCTTTTTCTTTGTATATTGGACAAGTTTTGTTAAGGTGTGTTCCCCATATCCAATACATGAGGTTTTGTATGGAATCGTCTCCTACTCCTAGGACAATGATCTCTTTAGTATGACTTCTTGGATAAATTCGTTGGAATCTCTTCATGATGCCCAGAGTGAGATCCTCTATTCATCTTCACACTCTAGGTGGAGTTCTTGGTATCATTATGTCCAACACTACATTGGCACCAATCATCTACTTATAAATTTAATCCATATTGAGTTTTTTCTATCATCCCATGGCCTTGGGAGTGATCCTCATATGTGTATTGAATCTCTTTAGACCTTTATTGTGTGATTCTAATGGAGAGACATGACGAGCATCACCTCTTGGAAGGACTTCCTCAGTGATATCATACTCAGGAGTGTATTCTCCAAGAAAAGTTCTATGTACAGCCTTTGAGTTGGAATCCTAGGATAGTATACTATGGTTGCGACTTACCTTTAGATTTTGTGTCTTTTTTGAGTATATTTAGATATTCTTGTTATATGTGATGTAGAAATATACCTATATAGAGTTCACTGTATTTTCTTTATTGTATGATTTATGGGTTTGTGGTGTCCTACTAGGTATTTTTATACTCACCCCTACATAGACTTTTCCCGCACATGTCATGTATTGTGTAGAAAATAGAACTTTTGAAAAATTCCTTGATGGACCAGATCCATATGGTGCTTAGTGAGACTGGAGAGACCGGGGCATGTTCCGGTGGTACTTAGACAGAAGCCCCTTTACTTTCAAGTTGGACTTGTTTTCAAAATTTTGTGGTGGGATTTTATTTGGCCCTTTTTACTTTCCTTTACTTCTTATTGTACCCTGGTCGTGGGATTTCGATGTATATATGCATGGTTGTTCAGTTGTTTTTACATTTCAGTATTTTATAGGCTTGTAGATGTAGTCATGTGTATAGGTACTTAGGATAAGGCTTCCCATGTTAGTTTATTCCAACTCATTGCTATTTTTTAGCTCTAGGCCTATTAGAGGTGGGCCTGGGGAGTTGCTACATAGGCCCCATTAGGATGGGTCATGACATCAGCCTATTGAGGATCATTAGAACCTTGGAATGATAGTGGATTCTATTAAAGTAACTCCTAATAAAAACATTATAATACATTCCTCTAAGGTTCCATATCTGGAGCCTAAATGGGAATTGGTGTAGTTTTCTATCCCAGAGCTTAGAAAACACGTACAATAACCTCAACCATATTCTGGTCCATAGGAGGATTCACTCATTGTGGTTTACTAGTATCTTTATATTGGAACCTATTCACACATATTCTTAGAGGCATGATGATACACAATATTAGAAAACAACATTGAATATGTTAGAAGAGTACTGAGATCAATACTAAAATAAGAGAGACATGGAAATTAATCCCAAGTTAAGAAAAAAAAATTCATTTATAACTATCCAAATAAAAATTATGGAAAAGAATAGAACTAATCCTCAAGAAATATTTCCCAAAATACCCATGGTTACTTAAGGCTCATTACAATGAGATATGGGGAGGAAATCACCCACAACTACCTCCTAAGTCCAAATAAGATCTCGAATTACATACCGACATCAAGGAAAGATGTTGAAGTTGCACCTTTGATACCACTTTTTCATAAACTAGCCCCGATAACCTGGTACCTTGATAACAGATCCGATCTTGATTTTAAACAAAGGGATTTACAAATCCCCATGGGTTGGAGACTAGAACCTATAATCAAACAATATAAAAGTAGGAATAAATTCTCCACATAAACAATTAAAGATAATGATACATATCTGTATTCCAAAAACTCCAAGTGGAAATTGAACCATAAACAAAATAGTTATACCAAAAACTAAAACAATACATCATTAAAGTACCATAAATAGACAAGATAACCCAACATATCAAAGTACACATCACTCAAAGCCCAAAAATATGAAGAACATCTACCTCCTCCAAGAATCTCTTTCACTTTTCTCAAACCCAGCAGAAGCAAATATATAAATTTCCAAAAGAAAATATTAGGTTTGAGTTAAAGGCCCAATAGGGTATCACTAAGTGTTCCATAATAATATTCCTTAAAAATAAACAAAAACATTCTTTTAATTTTAATCAAAAATAAACATGGAAGTGCATTTTTATTTTTAAAACAAAACATGCTTCATTTCAGAATGATGGAAAACATTTCAAACAATGGATTAAGAAAATATTTTATATAAAATATTTTATATCAATCACTAGGAATGAGTAATTTTGTTTCAAAATCAATGAAATTTATAATCAAAGCAGTCATAATAAGAACCATGGTTATTTTCCCTGTAGTATGAAATTTTATAGTCATAGGATCCTCACACTCTTATATTAGTTATCATGATAATATGTGTACAAATTTCCATCAGTCTCAGGTAGAATAAGACCCATCAACATCCCATCAGTGATAATATTGGTCTAACTAGGGTTTTTTAGAGTTGTAATCATCAATCCGTTTCTAGGGAATCACCATCAAAGTGAGCCTACCTCAAATAACCCAATTATTACCTAGGTCCACATGTGCTCAATATATCATTTGAAGAAGGGAAAGTCATTTAATTTAAAATCATTCATTATTCCTGATTCAATTTACCACAACCAATATGATGATCAATTACCAAACAGATGATCGGAAGGGATTGGAGATCTCCAAAATCACCCAAGATGAGCCTCTAGGTCGATAAAAAGGAATCTTATAGAAATAAAACAATAATTTAATCCAAAAATCATACTTAAAACTAACACTCAAGAATTAAAATGGTGTGTATCCCAATTACACATCATTTAATTTTAAAGTCCCACATACATAAAAAACCTATCTCTATTAAACACAAATAAGATTTTTCTATTATTCTGATTCTATAGGGTGAATTTATTGTTGACTTAGTGTGTGATGATAATCTAATTTTTAAACCCCCTTATTGAATGGATCATATAGAGATATTAGAGAATAAAAAGTAGTTACAAGAGTTACTAAATAATAGTTTCATTTATCTTATCACTTTACCTTAGGGTTCTCATATTTTTTTGTTAATTAGAAAGATGGTTATATAGATTTTCATTGATTATACATCACTCAATAACATTACCATTATGAAAAATTATATATTTCCTTGTATTTATGACTTATTTTATCATATCTAGGGAGTTCAATATTTTTTTAACTTTGAGCTAAAGTATGGATATCATCAGCTAAAGGTAATATAAGAAGAAATTTTTAGGACACCATTTCAAACTAGGTATGACCACTATGAGTTTTTGGTTATTCCATTAAAGTTGACTAATTTTCTCAATGTATTTATGGATATAATGAATAGATAAATACTTGATTTTTGGGATAAATTTATGGTGGTATACATTGATTATATTTCTTTATATTCTAAAAGTCATGAGTATTATGAGAAGAATCTAAACAATGTTTTATAGACCCTTAAAAAATAATTTGAATAGAAAATTTAGTAAATGTGAATTTTGGTTGCATGAAATTTTATTCCTAGTGAATTTTAAGACTAAATATGGAATAAAATTTTATCCTAATAAAATAAATATAGTGGAAGAATAGACAATCCCATCTAATGTCTATGAGATTCAAATTTTTCTTTTGATTATTGACTAATTACGAACTGTTTGTTTAAAAATTTTCTTAGCTAGATAACCTTATAAGAAAGTAAAATAAAAAGGGAGTTAAATTATTTTAGAAGAAGGAATGCGATGAATGTTTTTAATAATTAAAAATAATATTTTTTAATACTCTATTTTTCTATACCATCAAGAAATAAGTAATTTTTTATTTATAGTGATGTCTCTTTGAAGAACCTTGGTTGTGTTTTAATAAAAAATGGTATGGTAATAGAATATGCATTATGAAATTTGAAACCCCATTATAAAAATTAACCAACATAATATCTTGTACTTATAGTGGTGATGTTTCATAAAACAATTATAGACATAATTTACATAGGAATAAATGTGATATATATATATGGATCATAAAAATATAATGTATATATTTACTCAAAAAGAGTTGAATAAGAGATATAGAAAATGGTTAAAACTGATAAATGATTATGATTACATGATTCACAATCATCCATATAAAGCTATAAAGGTAGAATATTCCATGAGTGAAAAGGATAATGAATCAACCATTATACATTTAGAACAGAATCCAATTGTTAATGATTTAATAAAGTTTGGTATGGAAATTGTGAATGCAAAAAACCCTTATTTTTTGAAGTATTAGTAAAATAATCCTTGTTATAAATAATTAAGAAGTCTCGGAAAGAAGATATTGGTTTCAAAGAAAGAATATAATCATTTAATTAAGGAAAGTTTCTCAAGTTCAATATTAATAAATAAGGTGTTATAAAATTTAAAAATAGGTTATGTGTACAGAGTTATTTTTAGTTTAAAAAGGAATCATTGAGTGAAGCTCATAATTCTATGTATTCTATTAATCCTGATAACACTCATATGTATATATACCTTCATATATATTATTGGTTGGAAGGAATGAATAAATATATTTCTTTTTTACCACAAAATTGTTGACATTTCAACATGATAAAGATGAAAAAAACTAACGAAGGGGATGCTTTTCCCATTGTGAGTCCCTAAATAAAAATATGGGATTGTATCCATGAATTGTATTGTGTGATTACCAAATATATGTCTAGTTAATAATGATATTTTAGTTATTATTGATTTATTAACAAAATATACTCATTTACCTCATATTCTAGATAATATGTATCTAGATAATCTTTTTAGGCTATATCTTTAAGAGATGAATAGGTTACATAGAGTCATACACTATATTGTTTGGGGGATCATATTTCTAAACCCCCCTAATGTTTTAAGGGTTTTCCAGTGCTAATGGGGGATTTTAGAGGTGTTCTAGAGTCTAGGGGGATTTTTAACCATTCATATGTTCACCGCACCATGGTGGTTAGTGTGGTGCTATCCATTTTGAAGTTATATTATAGTCTTGGGTGTGGGGTAGGCTGTTTTGGCCTTGGGTTCTAAGAGATTGGCTGTGGAGTTGGCCGTTAGGTTCTAAGATGCACTACAACAAGAAAAAAAACCTAGTTGTCCATTTTAGAGGGCGTGTATCTTGGAGTGTCCACCTTATGGACATGAAGATGGAGGAAATTCCCTTGTAATTTGTTTTTCTATTGTCATGGAACTTGGATGGTTTCCCTGTGAGATAGTAAAAATGTATAGATCATCACACCATGTTTGTTGGTATGGATAGGAGAAAACAGACAAGTTCTTGGTGCTATGTAGTAGTGGCTGGTCATGGATGGCATATCGTTTCTAGAATTCCTTTGACCGCATCATGGTCAAGGTTATGGTAGCAGTCAAAATAATTTTTAAAATGAGAAAGAATCTCATGTTCAAAGTTTGTATTCTATCTCTATGTTTTGACCATAGTAAGCAAAATCATGTTAAGGACCCACAAGTCATTGTGAAGTCATACAATGAACCCTATATAAAAAGGGGTGTAATGGATTCCTTAGTTTGGTTTTTCTTCTTCCCTCAATTCTTAATCAACCCTTTTAACTTTCATATCTTTTAGATGAACTTCTTTGGGGTTCGAATAACTTGGTTCATTTGGATCAAAAATTACAAATCAAGGTACTTCCCTTCCCCCTCTCTTGTCACTTTTCCCATTCATCTTCCCTTTAAGAGTTTTTTGGGTGGAGATCCTTTGTTTTTCATTGTAAGTTGAGTAAGTATTAAAGAATCATGAATGTGGATAGGTTTTTGTGTTTTTTCCTTCATACTTGGATATATTTACTATAGTGGTGGATAATTTGTGATCATACATCAATTCTCAAAAGAATTATGAACATATATTTGAGTTAGGGGATTCAGGTTCTCTCCATATTATGTGCATCTATGATATTATCATGATTTTTATTACCATTGGGTGAATTTTATGAATTGGCGTAAGGAAGATAATAATCAAAACTAATGAAATTGAAAGGGTATTGTGTGATGTGTATACAAATACTAATTTTATTGATGTCACTGATGATGTTTCATTCTATATGTTTATTATAGGATTATGCCTTATAGTGAATGTTTTATTTGAGAAAACCCTTTAAATTCTTAAAGATGGTAATTGAAAATACTATGTTGAATACTCCTATTTTATGATTTATTGGTTATGTAAAACTTGGTGGCCTTGGTTGTGTGTGGATTTATGGCATTGGAGGTTTTTTGCTTGATGTCCTCGGTTTTGATGTAGTGAATTTATGCAGAGGGTTCTTTATAGTGGTTTAATAGTATTGGATTAATATTGAAATACATAGTAATTATTGTGGATAAAGAATAAATTGGTGTAAATTTAAACTAATAAAGAATGAATAAATATTGGCGATTGATCGTTCAATTAAAAATGGAAAACAAAACCTGGGTTTTGGTCCTTAAGTGTTTCTTATTGGTTTGTTGTTCTACATCTGAGATGCCACATGGGGGTGCGATATCAATAATTTTCTAATTGTTCTTGTGGTGGTGTTTCTAGTGTAAACCCATAGGTGTGGGATTGAATGAGACTACTATATAGCTATATTATCTTTTGTTTTTCTCATTCACCCTACCTAAGTGGGACAACCTAACCAACACCTAGAGACTGTGTGTGGTGTTATTTCTAATATCCAGGATAGGAAGGATACAAATCACTAACTACCCTCTCTACCACACCCCCATTCAATAATAAATTCTAGTGATACCAGTGGTGGATAATGAGAAATGAGGTGGGGATCATGTATAGTATGATGAGGATAATAATTTTCTCTAATAAATGTTCATGATACCCTAGTACCCTAGTAATGTGATATGAGATATGCAGTCAAAAAATTTATTTGAAAAATTTGGTTGGTGCTGCAAGATGTTTTATGTGGTCTGTTTCATGACACATAATATATGACTGATGCCAATATTGGTGGATATGAAAGGGATTTTAGAAAATTAATTATTTTCATTTAGATAGAGCAGTAAATAAATAGGGGAAGTGGTTGTAGGGAGCCTTATATAAATTATTTTGATATTACTTTACTACTCTTGGATGCATTATTTGGTGAGTGATCCATGGAGAGGTTGAAGAAGTAGTTGAACTGAGCTGGTGCTGGTTAGTTATTCTATTTTTTCACTAGGTAATTTGTATGCTCTTTTCATATTTTCATGAGATACCTTGGGGATGATCCTAATTGTTATACATGTGATTCTCACCCTACATATATAAAAAAATATTTCAGGTTTCTAGGAGGAATTTGGGGACTGAGCTGGACACTACTAGTTTGGGAGTTGGAGCAATTTTTGAGTTGTGGTCATAGGGTTGTCTTTTTGTACTTTACATGGAGAAATTTATTTGTGTTTATTTTATATTTTTATGAATTATGTGATGTTTTAGTTTATTTTATTATCATGTGATGGAATTGTTTAGTGGTTGGTATGCTATCTCCCAATCCTAATTTTCAATTGATGGCAATGCCTCCCATATGAGTGACTTTATTTATACTATTGGTCATATTCACCAACCTAGAACTGATGAGAGGTGGTAATGGGGGGTCATTATATATCTTACATCATTACTGACCTAGGAGGGGTACCTTTAGAGGAAGTGGATTGTGACATAGTTTTATCAAGGGTTTTGATTTAGATATAAGATGATATTTAGAGTTTAGAATTTATGAGGACTACATGTGTTAGCAAGAGATCAATATCAATAGATTTTGGTGCATGACATGGACTAGGGAGACCAATTAGGAAAAAATATTTTATCCTACCCATGATCTAATTCTTCTAATCTAAGATTATTGAATGATTAAGTGAAGTGGTGTTGTTTAAAGGATAGAGACCTAGGCGAGATATATGCATCATGATTTTTTTCACTTGTAAATTATTTGTGGTTATTTTTGTAATTAAAAAAAATTAAATAAGTTTGAATGAATTCCATACTACCAATCTTAGGGGATTGTTTTTTTACTGGTAACATATGTTATTGATTCAAGAATATGGAATGGGGGGAACTTCCCCTATCATGATTCATTATTTTATGTTGTGTTCTAAATCCATGAGGGTGAGACATGGTCTCTTAAAGTATACAATATCATGGTATGATGGATATGCTCCCTTTATTCATATGATTCAATATTTGTGTTATACTGATAAAGGTTCTTATATTTTTGGTGGAATATAATTTTGAGATGACTTAAAACTATGAGATGTAAAAATACCCACTTATAGTAAATCGTAAATTGAAGAATTTATTTTTGAGTGTCTTAATTTTTTGTGTTTCTAGTAATTTATAGTATATTAATAACCTATTGGATCTTTAAACCTAATATGTGAATTTTTTGAACCTCATATATTTTTTAATCCAATTTTTTTGTTTAGAATATATAGATCTGAATTTATACACATTGATATTAACTTAAAAAAACAACGAATTATTGTTTTTATGGTTGGGAAGTTAATACCTTACATTTAATGATAATTTAATATTTTAAAAACATTTATTAATTACTATTTGACTTTATTTAAATCATGATGTTTTTTTCTTGGTGGAATTTTTTCTATTAATAATTTTAAAAGTGATTTCATAGTGATCTGGTAATTGGTTTATAGTGTTTTATAAATTTTTTAAACATCATGTTTTAAAATAATATTTAAGAGTTTTTGTTAAAAGATAATTTAAAATATGATTTAATAAGTCAAACATGTAATATTTTTTGTTTATTACAATGTATTTGAGTCATGGGTTCCAAGTTATATTTTCATGTTTTTAAAATTGATTTTCTGTTTTTATATTTTTAATCATGTTATAAGATATTGGAATTATATAGGGTTCTTGATCCATTATCATAGTTAAATTTAGATTTTGATTTGTTAGTATGTTTAGATTATTTACTTGTTCCATTTTTTATTGGTTTGATTTTGTTTTTTATCATTAAAATGAATCAATTTTAAATTTACACATATCATTTTAAAATATTCTTTGTTAGAAGTTATGAGATGATGATATTCTTAGTTTTGTTTAATAACACATTATGATAGTTTTAAATTTTGAAAATGTTTATTAGAAACTTTCAAGGGAATGTTTGGAATTGAAATTAATATGTTAAATTGATGTATTTATTATGTTAAAATATTCATTAATTAAGAATCATGTCCAATAGATTTTAATTTCCATGAAGAACTTTTTTGAAGTCATTTCTTAATTAAATATTATTTTAATTGAGAATGTTTAATTTTTAAAGGGAATGTTTAAACAAAATTCTTTAGATTTTTAAATTCTTCAACATGAAATACTATTCCACGTATATTGTTTAATTAATTAGAATTATTACAAGTTGTAGTGTGATTAATTTATTTAGAGATCATGCCAAGGGTTGTGGATTCTAGTTTATTTTCTTGTGTGGCTCAAAGAAGAGCTGCGGTGAATGTATACTGCATATTGTATTTAAATGAAAATAAATTTATGATGAATGGTTTAAATTGAAAAATGAAATGATAAAAGATTCTATAAATGTATTGTTCATGCCATGTTAAGCCTAATGGGTCCTGAATGATGAAAAAACGTTTTCTATATGATTTATTATTCTATATTTGATTATGTATTAAGCATGAAAGGGGAGCACATAAAAACTAAGTTGTAAATTAAAATCATAATAAGACATTAGTGAACAAGTAATATGGTAAAAATGATATGATGTTTGCTTTCTAAGAAAAATATAATTATAAAATCACGGGATAAGAAACATTCTAGGATCAACACTCATGGGATGTGGTTGTAATGACTTTTATCAATTGTTGATACCATGATTACCAAAACATATTTTATATTAAATTAAATTCCTCCATTTATGTTGAAATTTGTGAAATGTTGATCCACTTCTATGATAGTTACAACTATTGGTGAAACATGTTTTATTTATTTTTTAAGTTTAATTACTAAATTGAAAGATTTAATAAAAAACCACTCTTAGTATATTCCATTATTATAGACTGATATGAAATGCCATTTATCCATGCCACATAAATTTTTTATGAGTTTTTACGACTTGATATGTTATGCGCATGTGTTAGAAATTTACTAAAATACTGACACATTTTCATTTACTAATGAAATTCATATAAGATTTTCAGTGATAACACAATCATATTTGAGTGGTTTTTTATATATGTAACTTTTTCCTCTTTCCAAGCATGGAAAAGGTTTTATGATGCTAAAATATCTATATTCTATATAGTGTGTCATATATACCATACCATGTGTAATTTTTTAAAGGATTGATCTACTTGGTTACTAGTAAGTTTTTTATTTTAAGAATTATTATGAAAGTTAATATTAAATAAGAACTTCATTACAAAGAGGGAATGAATAAAGCTAAGGAGGGCTTACATGAATTAATAGGAATAATTATATAATCCATGTTACATGACTCATGTATGTTGTACTCAATAATTAATTTAAAAGCATCTAATCCATTATGTTCTCTAAAAGTATGTTTTCAACGATTGTAAAATGATTAAATAACCATCAGTTGAGAATGGACAATGCATAGCATGAAATTTTGGCATATAGTTTGATTTTGGTAATCTGAAATCATGTCACCCATGTTGTAGAAAGTTTATAGGGATATTTTTATGATATTTTGAAACAAAATTCAAATGAACTTAGTAAGTGAAAATTTTCCATTCTATTTTGAGATCCTAAGTAATATTATTGAAGTGAAACACAATATTTACTTTCTTAAAATGTAACTATAATAAGTATAATATTTTTTGAAATTTTTCTTGATGATTTTTTTCTTTGAAGTTATTTTTTACCATGATGTTTCTATAGGTTTCAAGAGCAGAAGAAGCATGGTATGGGTCTTACCCAACTTTTTTTTCATGATCTATAATGACTTGGATTTTTTTTGGGTTTCATTTTTAGGAAATTTATGGGAAAATTCTGAGACCAGGCACTGAGATGGAGTGAGATTATAAGTCCAGATGTGCCCGACAGATGAGCGGAACTCAGCGGGGCACTGCGTCAGGAGGAGGAGGTTGTGGCCAGTGGGCCACATCAGTGTGGAACCGTTGTGCTGGAAGGGAACTGCATCAGGTCAGGAGACCCGCGATAGGTCCATGGGTTGGTGCTGGCATGCGGTCAGTGGGACCACATGTGGGGGAGGTGACTGGATGAGCTGGCTGTTTGATGCAGGGTGGATGCCATGCTTACCACGTATGGGTAAGACCAAACTGGCTCACTAGTGCAGGCCGTGCCAGGGGGGAATCGGGCTGTTGGGTGGCTCAGCTGGGCAAAAACTGGCCCACCAACACAGGTCGGGCCGTGGGGCAGCCCTATGAGCTGGACCCTCTGCCTAATGGGCTTGGATATTGGTCCTATTTATACTAGGTCAGGTCAACCAAACCGGGTCGGGTCGGGTCAGCTCGGGCCCAAACCCAACCAGCTCCATTTCAAAAAAATGAGCATAATTTCCAAACCGTGCGTCTCATTGATGAGCCATTTGCGGTGTTGAGACCTTTTCGATGATATGGTCATTTTGGTATAATCCAAGTGAGTTTCCATAGAAGTTGATATAAGGCCGATGTATTGAGGAGTAGATTCTCCTAGAATCAATCATGCTATGAGCCGAAATCCTACAACATGCTATGATGAGAAGGAAGTGATGAGGGGACCTTAGTAGGCCGACAGACGAGCGTACCTAAGTGGCATGGTAGACAAGAAGACATTAGTGTCCTGATAGATGAGCGGAGTGGACCTCAGTGGCCCAGAAGAGGAGAGGACCTCAGTGGTCTGGTAGATGAGCATACCTCAGTGGCCCAAAAGACGAGCGAAGATTAGTGGCCCAGAATACAAGAGGACCTTAGTGTCCCGATATACGATTGAAACTTAGTGTCCCGAAAGATGAGAAGAGTAGAAATCAGTGGCCTGACAGATGAGAATACCTCATTGGACTAAGAGACAATTAGACCTCAGTGGTCGGGAAATCGAGCAGACCTCAGTGGCCTGATAGAGGAGCAAACCTTAGTGGCCTAGTAGACCTGAGTGACGAATGGAATTCAGTGTTCTAGAAGATGAGTGAACCTTAGTGGACCGAAATTCCTTAGTGACTCATCAAGGATTAGTCCCTTTATAGTACAAGATTTTCAACTTTATGACTGACAATATTGTTTTCTATACTTTAGGTTATACCTTTGTGAGCTAACTCTAGTGACTATCTTGACTGTAATTCTTAGAGGTTACACATACCTCTTTGGTAGTCTTATTTGTGTATTTTTTTTGTGGTATACCTTTGTGTTTTGGAGTCCTAATTGATTATTTTTTTAATCACCCCTCCACGGGATTCACCTGCAAATATTGTGTCTTGTTTAGGTAATTGATTCTTTGACGGAGTCCTTGGTGGACCGGGGCCAGGTGTTGCTTGGAGTTACCAGAAAAATGAGACATGATTTTTCAACTTCAAACAACTATTTCTGTACTTACCCTTTAGGTAGAGTTTTCTATGGAGGATTTTCAGATACTTGTACTTGTACTTTTTTTTAGTTGGGAATGTATTCTGGCCTCATTTACCTTCAGTTTTCTACCGTCATACCTTGTGTTTGATTACTTAGTGTATTATAATTCCAACATACATGGCTTGGATTTTTGTGCGTGTATACATGTACTTGGGAAAATGACTCCCATTTTTTTGGGCTATGCCTATTCGGCACTAGTGTTCAGCTCTGGGCCTATGGGAGGTGTGCTTGGGGTAGTCACAACATGGGCCCTGAGGGATGGGTCATGATAGAGTGGTATCAAAGGAGGTTGGTTCTACCTTAAGAACCCATATTCTATGAGTTTGGTTTGGGGAAACAATGTTAAGTGTTTTGAATTCAGCTTTCAAGATAGGGAATCCGGTATTTGTGTAGAGGACGACATATCGATACACTAGGACCCTGAATTTTTCTTTTTGACTTGGTTCATGAAAACACTAGTTGTAGGAAAAACCCATGGTACATGAATCATATAGTAATGAGTTGAGTTTTTCATGTCCTTATTGAGTTATTTCCCTATATATTCTTGATTTGATCATGGTACATATTGTTTTGTTTCAAGAAGCTTACATGTAGACAACCGGTCAAGATTCCACCGCATGATCACGAGGATGATCTACGGGATGAAGAGATGGGTGCAGGGGTTCATACTAGAGATAGCACCACCGGGTGGTGTACCATCTATACCACCACCTATGAAGTACCACATGGTACTCGTAATACCAGCAAACAGGATACACGAGCTACACACACTTCATGAGTTTCAGTGATAGAGACCGCTCATGTTCTGAAGCGAGCCCAACTCACAGGCGGCTAAGGTTTGTCTTGAGGTAGTGACCAAGTTTTCAGTCTATTCAGGACACCATTAGATCAGATGTTGGTCCTAGTAGTGAGCCTTCTATGTGGTTCAGTAGGGCGATGGAAGGGTTTAGATTACCTGATCTTACGATGAGGCGACTCTTCCATAGACAGAGCTTGAGAACCTTTCTCAGATAAGGGGAAAATCTCCATAAAATCTAAGGGTTATGCATGCCCAAGAGCTTCTATAGCTTGATAAAGACGATATGTTGGTATCTGAGTATTCATTGAGGTATACCGACCTTTCTAGGTACTCAATGAATGCGATACGACCAGTGCTTCAGGGCTTGGACCTTCGAGCGAGGTGTTTTTAGGGACATCCGAGCCACCACTATTCTTCTGTTCATTTCTACTTATGCTAGGGTGATATAGAG
Organism: Viscum album; assembly: GCA_963277665.1. NCBI lineage: Eukaryota > Viridiplantae > Streptophyta > Magnoliopsida > Santalales > Viscaceae > Viscum > Viscum album. The sequence continues at coordinate 913,256,541 of OY728126.1, forward strand.
AACCTTTGTGGTTAAAAGTCCTTTGGCTTAGTAGATACATCCACTGGATGTTAGCAGTGGGAAATCAGGAAGCTAACATTAATCATAGAGACTTTCACATGTGATACATTCTGAGAAGAGGTCCCAAGATAGTGGATCTACAGGTCAAGGCTTATAGGATGAGTCCAGTCAGCCTAGAAAGAGGTAATTATTTTCCAAAGATGGCATGAGACATCTCGATAGAGATTTTCTATCCCATCATGGTAATAATGAAATGGTAGATGGGCCACCAGGGAAGAGATAGTGACACTAACAGATGGATCAATAGGGCGAAAGACATGGAAATGGAGCTGGGGGAATAGTAGGAGGTGTTATAAATTTCAACATGTTACAACCTCCACCCCAATATGGTCCACACTAGGCTTAGGGAGCTGGAAGATAGAGGAAGGGGGTAGCTACATGCGGTCAAGGCATATGAACCAAGGGATCTAGGAATGATTCTAGGTACTATATGTGTATAATCTTAGTTGTTGTTTTAATAGAAATAGGTTCTAACCATCCATTCTTGTCATGAATCTTGTTCAAGACCTAGATTTTATAGTTAAATATTTTACTTGACCCTTACTTTGGGAGATACCTATGGCGGGAGGGTCCATAATCACACTTATATCTATGGTATTATCAGACTCTTGAGGTGGGAGTTTTAGTTGTAACCTCTTGGTGGAATCATCGAGGCCTTATGACGTTAGTTTAGGTATGGACATGTCATCAATAGTTCATGCTCAGATTAACTATTTTAGGAAAAGGGGTGTGGTATGTCCACAGCGTTGGAATGGGGTTTTCCTTGGTTGGTGAAAAAATAAACCTAGGTAGTACAAGATAAACTCATGCATTGGAGGGTGTAGTTGATCACTCTTGAGTCAGACAGTCTTACCTTCATGGTAATAGATGTTTTGAGTTTTCAGTTCCTAGTTGTAGTTACAGAGTACAAGAATGTATTTCCAAGAAGATGTTTCCAAATTTTCCTCCCCATAGGGGGATGGACTTCTACATTATTCTACACCCTGATATAGCACCAATATGAGCACCAGTATATTAGATTTATTTTGCATAGATTCGTTAACTGAGGGTATAGGTGGAGGACTTAAATAGGAATGGATTAGTAAGAACCAATGTTCAAGGTTATGTGTGGATTACCGGAACTTTAACCTAGTGGCTATAGAGTATGAGTATCCAGTATCAAAGGGTAGATGAACAAATTGATCCATTTAAAGGGGAAACCTTTCATGGGGATGGAAAGGTTCCCACATGCTTTGTAGCAGTTAAGTTAGAGTTTGATGAGCACCCTGATCTGGAAGTTTCTAGAGGAGGGGGTCGAGTACGTAGTGTTTTTCAATGCATCAAGGACTAGAATTGGTTGTGTCCTGATTCAAAGGCAAGCAGTAATTTCCTTTGGTTCACATCATCTGAGACCACATGAGTAGAACTACATGACCCATGATCTTGAGTTGGCAGTGAAAGTATTCGCATTGAGGTTTTGGTGACCCAACCTTATGGAAAAACGGTTTACCATATACTCTAACCACAAGAGTATCAAGTATATGTTCTTTCAAAATTATTTAAACTTGAGACAAATATGATGGATGGAGTTCCTCCGGGACTATGACTTGGTAAGAGAAACGTGGTAGTAGATGCACTCAGCATAAGATTTAGTTCATAGTTGTCGAAGGAAGAAATGGATAATTTGGACTCATTACAATTATCCTTCATGGACAGAGATGATGCAGCTTACCTCCCATCAGTTTTTATTACACCTCCACTCATAAATGTGATCCAAGTAGGCATAACTTGATGATACCAACTATGATTCTTTAACTGCTCAGTTATCCCCAGGGAATACCCATGATGGATATTTAAAAGGTGGGTAGCACATCATTCCTTTCATAGGACACATAGTAGTATAAGTGGATGCCTAGAGTGATGAGATGCATCAGTATATTCATGTGGGTGTCATGGAAGACACCAGGGATGATAGAATAGGTTGAAGTTAGGCTTTCTTGTTAGTATAAAATCTGAGTTCTTGTTTAATCAGTTTCATGGTTTTCAACACACCTTGTTAAGCCCCTATGCTTGGAAGGGGTTTCCCTTTTCATCCTTAGGGTTCCAAGAAGGGAGTAACGAAGGATGCAGATGGGCTTCGTGAATGGTTAATCACGTATATCCAGGGGACATAGTTCCAACTAGGTGATCATTGACCAACTCACCATGTCAGCCACTTTTTATCTTTTCAGGAATAGAGTTCTGTATAGAGTTTGGGATATCTATACATGCAGGAGATATGAACATGACCCATCACAAGTCATTGAATAGGGTGAGCTGAAAATTTATGATAGGGTGACTTTTTCAAAGTTCTGATGGAGACTGAGGATCGACAAAAGAGGACCCTCTATGGGTGATTGATTCTTCAAGTGCACGTTCAGTGGAAGTACATGAATCTCCAGAAGAGTATGTGGGAGCAGGAGGCTTAGTTTCGTGATCATAACCTCATATAATTTGGAATCCCTTGGTTTGGATTTGTGGGATGTAAAGACTTAAGGTGGGGAAGATTTAATGGCTCAGATTTTCCCAGTTTTATTTTTATAAAATTTCTAGGAAAATTCTGAGACCAAGCATTGAGACGGCATGCGATTCTGAGGCCCTCTATGCCCAAAATGGTCCGTCAAAAAATGTTAAGTTTTTAAATAGCGTGTGCAAGCAGTTTTACTAAAAAATTAGAATAACTCTTAAATGGTTTCTCGGATCAGAAATATGATGTCACCATTGTGTTCAGGATGGCGGGTTACCTAAAGTGCAACTTATGTTTAGTCTATGCCGACATCCATCAAGAAAACCTGAAATAGCATAATCGTAAATAAAATAATTAAATAAAATTATTTTATTTTTAAAATCCGTATAACTCATGAAAGGTGACTCAGATTGAAAATATGAGACCACCATTGAGGTTGTGAGGGTGTTCTTTCCTTAGGGAGAGCCTAACATTGGCTAGTGCGGTCCAACAGTTGAAAGTAGTTTTTGGGACATGACCATAAATAAAATAATGAAATAAAGATTATTTTATTTTCAAATTCTTATAACTCATAAATGGAAACTCATATTTCAAATCTTAGAGTACCATTGAGATTATGATGGTGTTCCTTCCTTAGGCTAGGCCTAACTTCGACCGGTGTGCGGCGAGGTTAAAATTTAATTTTTGGGCATTTTAAAGAAAAATAAAATCAAATTAAAAAAGTTTATTTTATCCAAAAAAAATTCATTATAACACAAATTTGAACCAAATATTTCATTTCATAAATGAAATTGAGTAACGATGTTGCAACTCAAGAATAACATAAATGTTGATTCATTTCATAAATGAAACAACATAATAATGTGGCGACTCAGCGTAACAAAAACACGGAAAGGTGTTTCCTCCATTTAATTGTTTAACAAAGATATGGTATCATTGGCATGATATTTTATTTTATATGAGTCTCTGGAGGAGTGGTGATGGCAAGTGCTGAACTATGAAGAACAATGAATCCCCACAAGCTCCTTCCTTCCCCTTCTAAGTATCTCATCATCGAAGAGATTTGCAGATTGAGAATTGAAAAACAATGGTGGAGTGATTCTGTTCTTCATCGATGAGTGATCCTAATCCAGGTAGTGGTTATGTTCCTTATGAATTGGATTCATTGTTCTTTATTTCTAAACAAAGAACACATATCAACCCACTAACATATTGATCCGCATGTCGTTTTTTCATGAAAGATCAAGGATTTTTGTAGGGAGGGGGTTATGAGAAGTTGGATTCACATTTTTTATATCCTTCATTAAACTCCATAAAGGATGAATCACACTGACATGAACAAAGTTCATAATCCATCCTTTGTGGGTTCCTTGTCCATTCTTCTTCTACGTCCATATTCTTCTATCTTAATGACATAATGACAACCACAATCCAAGAAGAACCACAGCGGTGGAAACGGAAGGCCGCAACAGTGGTAAGGGCCACTGGCTCGAAAGATGGCAATGATGGAACTCATAGAAGCATCCACGTGTGAAAGGAAACATGCAAAAGTGGACACATGTGAGAGGTGGTGTGCCGCAGTGGAGGAGGTTGCGGCGGTGCGGAACCATAGTGCCAGTAGGGTGCCGTGTCAGATGGAGGAGGTCACGGCCAGCGGGCCACGACTGTGTGGAACTGCGATGCCAGCAGAGCATCATGTCAGGTCGGGAGACCCACAGCCGGGCCATGGGACCACATGCATGGGAGGCAGCTAGATGAGTCAGCCACGCAACGCAGGGTAGATGTCGTACCTACCGTGTCTAGGCTGGACCAAACCGGCCTGCCAGCACGGGTTGGGCCAGGGGGAAATAGGGTTGTCGGGCAGCTCATCTGGGTAGAAACCGATACACTAACGTAGGCCATAATAGAGGAGGACCGGGCTGCCAAGCAGCCCGGTGGGATAGAACCAAGGCCCAATGGACTTGACCAGACTGACTGGGTTGGGTCGGGTTGGACAAACCGGGTCGGACCGGGCCCTGACCCAACTGACCCCTTTTAACTAAAAAAGAGATAACTTCTAAATCGTGTGTTTGATTGACGATCCCTTTATGGTGTTGGGACCCTTGTGATGAGATGGTCTATTTGGAATACTTAAGTGAGTTTACATATAGGTTGAGATACTACCGATGGATTGAGGAGAATATTATCCTAGAATCAAGCATGCTACGAGTGGAAATCCTATAACTGGTTGTGATGAGAAGGAAGTGACGAGTGGACCTCAATGGCCCGACAGACGAGCGAACCTTAGTGGCACCACAAATGAGAAAACCATAGTGGTCCAAAATATGAGCGGAACTTGGTGGCCCGACAGATGAGAGAATCTCAGTGGCCCAATAGACGAGTGGACCTCAGTGACATGACAGATGAGCAGAACATACCTCAATGATCTGACAGACAAGCAATCCTCAGTGTCCCAGGAGACGAGCGGACCTTAGTGGCCTAACAGATGAGTGGACCTAAGTGTCCTGAAAGAAAAACAGACCTTAGTGGCCTAGCATACCTCAGTGACGATAGGACCTCAATGGCTCAGTAGATGAGAAGACATCAGTGGCCCAGTAGACCTCAGTGACTCATTAGGGATGAGTCCCTTATTAGTAAAATATTTTCAGTTTCATGAATAATAATCTTTCTTTCTATACTTTAGGTTATACCTATGTGAGATGACTATAGTGACTCTCTTTACTGTACTTCTAATAGATAACACTTCGTTCACCTCTTGTTTGTATTCTTTATATATTTCTTTGTGGTATAAATTTGTGGTTTGGGGTCCTTACTGTTTATTGTTTTACTCACCCCTGCATGGGATTCCCTGCATGTATGGTGTCTTATGTAGACGATCAACTATTGGACGGATTCCTTAGTGGACCAGGGCTAGGTGGTGATTACAATGACCCCATAAATGATACGTGCTTCTGTGACTTCAGACAGCTGTTTCTATACCTACCCTTCAGGTATGTATTTCTATAGAGGAGTTCCAGAGACTTGTAGTTTTGCTTTTCTATTTCAGTTGGGCTTGATTTTAGCCCCATTTACCTTCAGTTTTCTATTGTCGTACCTTGTTTTTTTATTTAGTTTATTCACCTTCCAGTATATTTGGCTTGGAGTTGTGTGTGTGTGTACTGGTACTTAGGAAAATGCATCCCATTTGTTTGGGATATGGGTACTCGGCGTTAGTCTCCAGCCCCTAGCCTATGGAAGGCAGGCCAGTGGTAGTCATGGTATGAGCCCTGGGAGATTGGTTGTGACATGATCAATGATCAATCCAATATTTTCACAATGATAAATTTCATGATCAATAGAATTAATTCAAATAAAATAGACAAGGGATAGAATACCAGAACCAAGTGTAGGATCATCACATATTATTTATAATTAATTTAATTAATTAAAGAATTAACTTGTGATAATAATTTATTTATTGATGGATCAAACAATGGATCTATATTATACTATAATTTCATTGAAGGAATCAAGAGTACATTCCCTCTAATGGTGATGTACATGTGTTCCAAAAATATCCCAGCATCCCCATAGGAATCTCTGAGTTCTATCACTGTAGATCCTATTGCTTGTGTGATTCTCCTTTGATTGCCGCAATAATTTCTTTGAAAGAGTTCTACTTGATCTTTATAGAATTGAGAGTGGGAGGTAGAGGAAGATAACTCTTCATTCTTGGGAGAATTCATGGAGGAGGTAGCTCTCAAATTCTTTGAGAGTATTCTCTAGAATCATTGTTTACAAAAAAACAAATGAATTAACTCAATTGAAAAATATTATAATTGGGTTTAAATATCGATAGGGTTTAGAGAAAAATATTTTCAAAAGCTCCCTTTAATATTTATTTAATCCCTTATAGAACCCCATGTCTAAAATAATAAAAATAGTATTATTTATTTGACATGTTATTACTTGTGAATAAAATTAAATATTATTTAATCAAATAATATTCAATATATATTATTTATCACCAAACCTAAAAACTTGGTCTGGCATTCCTCTATAATATTCATAGAGCCTTGAATAATGTCTATTTATTTAATAAATAAATATCATTGTATTATTCTACAATAAATAAATAAATGTTATATTCACTAAAGAGAAAATAAATATTTAATAAAAAATATGCTCATATAATATACTCTTGAAAAACTAGTGAGAGAATATATGTAATGACATAATACATCATACGGATGCTTACTGTGTAATATAATCTCTTTATCATGATATATCTAATCAAGTTGGTTACACGATGGTTCCATAAACCTATGTGATTAAGGTATCTTTCTTTGGCTTTCCGGAAATCAAAATTTCCTATAAAACACAATGGCCATGGATTTATTTAGGGTATATTATTTCCATCAAAGGGATTGAGATATCAACTTCTGTTAATTATCAGAAAGGAAAGATACTTTCTCACATTATTCATTAATTTAATATTAGTCACAATGCACTAAACATATCTTACCTCACCTAGAACATATGTCATCATGATTTTTATCAATATATCAATGTACGCAACTTATAATAATTAATAATAATAATAAAGTCAAAAGATTAATAAAAATATTCATATATAAAAACATCCAATGACACATATAAATGTGGACTTCCTTCAATCAAGTCTCGTTCTCATAATTTCCCACACTGGATATTACCAAGGGAGTACACCATGAGAAGGTGTCTCAAAGCCCTATGATCCTCTACTCCTTATAGCCTGTATCATTTGTGTTCTCAAATGATATCCTCTGAATATAGAACATAAAATTAAGAATAATGTGATGGAACTTATGGGTTCTCATCATAGTAGGGAAATACCATGAACAACCTTTATAAAAACTACTCTTAAAAAAAATATCAAATACTATGTTACACATAAGAACAATCATGATGTGATAAGGAGTTTATTAATATTCAAAAATATGAATATAAGTTATCATAAATTAAAAATATTTTGGTTATAGGGAACCAACTCCAATAAACTCCCACTTTCACTAGATCCAACTAGTAACAAAATTTAGTCTGCTAGCTCTCACATTATACATGTGCTTCTTCTTAGTTATACCTTTAGTCAATAAGTCCACCACATTTTCTTCTTTGGGAAATCTTATTACTACAACTTAAACCATTTGACAAAAATACCTTAAGAGGTGATACATCCAGAGTATATTCTTTGTCCATTGGTGTGACCTTGGATCCTTTTCACGAGAAAACATTGTAGTATTATGAAAATATAATGTGATTGGGTCTTTACTATTAGGTATCACATCAATCTCTTGGAAAAAGTTTCATATCCAAACTGCTTCTTTGGATCCATCAGAATACACTATATACTCGGACTCCACTGTAGATTCAACAATAATTGGCTTCTTTGAACTCTTCCAACTCACAGACCCTCCATTGAGATAGAAAACATATCCTTACTGCAACTTCAGATCATTGTGATTTGTTTGAAAACTATAATAAGTATAACCCCTGATGACTATCTCCTCATATTATAGACTCCCTAAGAACACATCCTTAGTTCTTCTTAGATACTTTAGGATAGCCTTAACCACATAACAATGATGTTACCCTATATCTTCATGATATCTGCCTACCATTATCAATGTTTAGTAAACATCAAGTCTAGTACATAAGATGGAATACATGATTGATCCTATTACTAAATAATATGGGATCTTACTTGTTCTCTCTTTCTCCTGTTATGTCGAAGGACACATTTTCTTAGAAAGATGTAAACCATGTGACACTGGAACTAATCCCCTCTTGGATTGTTCTATACAAAATCTATTTAGTATCTAGTCAATATATGTACTTTGACTTGGTCCAAGTAGCCTCTTGGATCTATCATGAATGATCTTGATCCCTAGAATATAGGCTAATTCACCTAAGTCCTTCATGGAGAAAAACTTGTTTAATCGGTTCATAGCAGACTGTAAGACTGGTATGTCATTTCCAATAAGTAATATGTCATAAACATATATTTCTAGGATAAAAAATTCATTCCCAGTAAACCTCTTGTAAACACAAGGCTCAAATTTGTTCTTAATGAAACGAAATTCTTTTATAGATTCACCAAATTGAATGTTCCATGACATAGATTCTTACTTTAATAAATAAATAGATCACTACATCTTAAAAATATTTTTGGCATCACTTGGAGTCACAAACTCTTATAGTTGTGTCATATATAAATATTATTAAGGTTTCCCATTAAAGAAAGAAGTTTTGAAATACATCTACCAAATTTCATAGTAATGGTAAGATTCTATAGTAAGTATAATTCTAATGGATTTAAACATGGAAAATAGTGAAATGTTTCATCATAGTAAATTCATTGACACTGTTTAAACCCTTTATCCACTAGAATTTCTTTATAAGTATTTACTATACCTTCTATGTATAGTTTTTCTTAAATACCCATTTTCCCCCGAATATATTTACAACAACCGGTGCATCGACTAAAACCTAAGCTTGTTTCTGATACATGGAGTCCATTTCAGAATTAATGGGTTATTTCCATCTTGCAGTTTAGGAGCTCTTTATTTCCTCTTTGTAGCATAGAGGTTCATCATTTCAACCAATAATGAGTCACCATCTTCGGTGACTAGAAATTCATATCTCTCTAATTCCATTACCGCTATTGTGCTCCTACATAGTACTTGTGTTTTAGGAACTACTTCTTCCATAAGGACCTATGGAATCTGTTCCTCTAACAACTCTTATATATCTTGTGCATCAACTTTATCGAAGTCAATCTTTCTCCCACAATGATTTTTTAGGATCTTCCCCCTATCAAGAAATATGACTAATATTAAAAGAATTACTATATTTTCTGAGGGGTTTTATAGGTAGTGTCTCTTTGTTTCCTTATGATATCCTATTAAGATACACTTTGTGCCCCGATTTGATAGCTTGTTACCAAAGAAGGCCTTAGAAAAAGCCTCGCAACCCCATAAACATGTATGCGACAAAAGGATTTTCTTTTCATTCCATAACTCAAAGGGAATTCTTTTTTCTTCTTTAGTTGGTACTTAGTTTAATGTACATGATTCAATTTGTAATGCATATCCCTAAAAGGATTATAGAATATCTTCGTGACTTATCATCAACCTTACCATGCCTTAATAAGGTATGGTGACACCTTTCACTAATACCATTCCACTATGGTGTGTAAGGTAGAGTGAGTTGAGATATAATCCCAAACTCCCATATAAATTAGATGAACTATTGGTTAAGATATTCACCACCTCAATCTGATCAAAGCCTCTTTATCTTATTTATAATTTGATCATCTACAACATTATTGAATTACTTGAATTTCTCGAAGGACCTAGACTTACACCTCATCAAGTAGAAATAACCATATCTACTCAATTTATTAGTAAAAGTAATGAAGTAACACTACTACAAAACATTTCTTTAACAACACCTACCTTTATCAACACTAGAAAAAAAGCATTGATAAATGTTACCTTTATCAATGCTAAAACAAGTGCTCATAAAGGTTATATTTTATCAATTTTTTTAGTATGGATAAAAGTTACCCTTTATCAGCGCCTTTTTAGCGCTAATTAAGGGTAAAATATATCGACGCTTTTCTTTAGTGCTGATAAAAGTTACCCTTTGCGAGTGATTTATTTTTAGAACTGATAAAGAGTACCCTTTATCAATGTTTTTTTTAGCACTGGTAAAGGTCCTAGATAAAATGAAATAATTAAATAAATAAAAAATAAAATTGAGTTTACTAAAAAATAATAATTAAATAATTATTTATAAAAATGAATAAATTAATCATACTATATATAAATTATAAATAATAATAAATAGTATATATTAAATATATCGATATATGTGAAATGAAAATTAAAAAATAAAAAATATGTAAATTGAGAAAAATATTAAACATTTTATTAATTAAATAATTACTGATAATATTAGTAAATAGTATATATTAAATATATATATATTAATGTATATAAATATGATTTATAAAGAACAAAAAATATTTATTATTTACATAAAAATTCATATATTAAGTGAAGAATGGTTTATAATTAAAAATCAACATGAACTAAAAATACTAACTAATAGTATTGACTAATGGATATAATTGAATGTTGTCTAATTTTTGAATTTAACATATATCAAACATGTGTTATATTAATTTCACATATATATATATATATATAATTAATTCATTTTTATATATAACACGCACACACAAAAATATTTACATAATTAATGAAATCTTATATAGAAACACATACACCTAATATTTATATAATTTATTCAAATTTTAGTATTGATTTTATAATTTAATTATAACATGATACATTTAACATATAATATCTTTAATTAGTAAATTTTATTTATTTTTAATTTTATTACAATTAATTAGATATTAATTCATTTTTAATATTTTTTATTTTTTTTGAAAATCTAATCAATTTCTATTATAGATTTATATATATTTATTTATAATTTTATAATTTTTTCAATATGTATTCATATTTATTTCAATTTGTATCCTTAATTTTTTAATAATTTATATTTAGTTAATAAAACATATCTATTTTTTTAAAATTGTTAAAGTGTACTCATTTTTCATTATTCAATTTCACACATTTTTATCATGCATGCACTTAAAATTAAGTATTCATTAATAATTTTAAAATATATTTATAAATAAATATATTTATAAATGTATATTTACTATATTTATATATTTATATATTTATAATTATAAATAAATAAATATTATTTAAAAAAATAATTTCTATAATTATAAATAAATATATATATATTTAAATAATTTTAAAATTATAATTAATTTATTTGAATAATGAAAATATTTTCCATATTTATACTTATAAATATTTATTAATTATATATATATATATATATAAATATATATAATGATATAAATATATAAATATATAAATATATAAATATATAAATATTATTTTTATAAAAAGTAATTATAAAATTATAAATAAATAACTATATAATTAAATAATTATAAAATAATTATACTTATATTTAAATAATTGAAATATTTAATTCTTTTATATTGTTATATATTTATTAAATATATATATAATTATATAATTATATAAATTTATTTACAATTTTTTTATTTATAATTATAATTATAAATCCTTTATCAGTGCTAAAGTAGTAAATGTTGATAAAAGAAATCTTTATTAGTGCTCATTAATTTATCCCCGATAAAAGGGATATTTATCAGAGTTTTTTTGGAGGTGCTAATATAAGTGTCTTGATGTTTGTTAAAAACCCCAACCGGTTGTGATATCTGAATGTTTCTGCAGACGTTAGCTACTGATGGTGGTCCTCCTCATCGAATCCATGCTTGAGTTAAGGCTCGAATCAAGACTTGAACAATTCTAAGTCTTGAATCCAAGGCACATACAATTCCAGGGTTGAACGAATCCAAGGCTCGAATGAATTCCAGGTTTAGAGATATATCTACTGTCTCTCAGATGATTCAAATTTTCAATACAAGGTATGTTATTTTCTCTTTATCCTCACTCATTGATTACTTGTTTAGAGATATCTATTTTCATTTTTTTCATCATTCCTTTCACCGCCACCCCCAATTTCCATTAGGTCACCCATGATTTCCATCGCCCCAGCACTGAAGATTTCATCCACCTTGTCCCCCCTGATTTCTACAGCCGATGGTGAGCCTTTACCTCACCCTAAGCTACAATGACTCTCAAGTTAGTGCATGAGGCACACAAGTTTGGCAAGCCTCGGTGAGGTCACGTAGCCTTTGATAGCAACTATTACCCAACACATGAATTTTCACGACATAATTATAATTAACACACTCATAATTCAGAGTTACTAAAACTTTTGGACATATTAAATATATGAATATAAAGGAAAGTAAGTGTAAATAATAATTGATACATAAAAAAAGTGAATCGCAAACAATTAATCATAGTAATTTACTGCTGGTCAGTTTATTCATTTTTTCTTTTTATCTTGCATTGATGTTCATTCAACAACATCTTATGATCCTCTGAAGCTGAACCATATCTTCTAAATTTATTTTTTAATTCCCCAAATGCATCAACTATTTCTTAATTGAATTTATGTTCTAAATGTGTCTGGAAATAATATTTTAAGTGAAATTTCAGAAAAAGTTCAAAGGCTAAAATGAGATAAAGATGTAATAGTTACAAATATTTAATTCATATCCTTAAATCAGTTATAATTTAATGTCATATTTCATTTTAATGTATTAAAATTCAAACTAAAATGAATCCACATAAAAAATTGAATTCGACATAATATGCTATGTAGAATAGTTATCAATGCAAGGCATATTCCTATAGACAACTATATTATAAAAATGAAATCTAATATGAAGAATATATTTAATAGTATTAAATGATCATATAAATAAGGGTTTAAAAAAATTAATAAATAATATTACAATGTAATACAGAAAATTTAATAAACCAATTTTAATATAATAATATACATCAAATATGTGTGGTTAAATAAAAAGGTTTCAACATCGATAAAGTTACAAATAAAATAGAGTTTAAAAAACTATACTTAAATGAAAAGATTTACTAGATAAAAAAACTATAATACAATGCATCAAGAAAAACATAGATCTTACATTGAGAAATATTAGAGAGGAAAGATTAAAACAACCCAACATTTATTCGTCTTCAGAAAAAAAATTAACAGCCAATATAGTCGACTGGGGCTTGGATGGACTATAATATTACACAAAAATATTGCCTTAAAATAATGGAGATTTTAAGTGACTCAAAATTCATAGGAAGCAATACCAACATGGTAGAAGTACAACTGAATAGATCTTGTTTTTCTATGTATTTGATCTGAAAATAAAATACACACTTGAAAAGATGATTTTGTAATTGTTCTTACCTGAGAATAAAAATATGATTTTTTTTCAAACATCACTGGAATCTTAGAAATTCATCATTGTGTAAAAATGATAATATTTTAGGATTATTGAGTAATAATGATAATATGATCATTTTAAAAAATCATAGTTAAATAAAATCAACATGTATTAAAAGAATATATTAACATAATATATTTTTATAAAAGGGTAACTAAAATTAGAATCATGTATATGTCAAGTGAGAAAGATGCATCAACATGTATTAAAAGAATCTATGATATCAAACTTCCCTTCGATGGTTTCACCTTTGGTCTAAATAAATTGTAAATATTATAGCTTGAAATATTAAAAATTTAAAAATTTATTGAAAAAATAAAATTCCATACGTCCAAGGAATATCAATCCATAGAGTAGTAACATATTGTGTGTACATGGAGTTGGTGGTTGTGCTTGGTTTATTATTTAAAGATGAATCCCTTAATGGGATACCCTACCATGAATATAAATTATTCATCACATTTCCTTCATACAGGACCATAACATGCTCTACGACTATGTACCTAAAATAAAAAATGGGAAGATATAAAGAATTAGGTGTCAATTGACAGTTGGAGAGGAAAAGTTTTGAGTGACATCAAAACATGTCCCCACCAAGACCCATTGAATCTCAAACAATAACATATCCCCCTTCCAAATATCATCTTCAATAGTTCTCAAGTTAATAAATAGTTCCAATAGTGTAATTATCATAAATGGGAGGCATTACCCTTTTCAGAGAACATAATGGAGTACAACTGTTATCCTCGCCAACTTCATCTCCTGAACATTTTTTATTCCAAATTATTGCTTGAGACACATCCCTCATATCTTTTATGTTTCTTATAATACTCTGAGTAGTTTTAATCTTATGTATGGATAATTCTTAGAGTATTTGAAGCAAAATATGTGTATGTCCATAAGATAAGTATGATGAGTGTTAAACAAAAAATTAAATGATAAATTTTTGGGAGATAATCTGATGAGGATGACAATTGTCTATAACTTTAACCTTTAGATAAATTCATAGGATAACACCTACTATAGTGGAGTCATTATTTTCATAAATTTGATTACCCATTTTCTTGAAGGGTTACTAAAATTCTTTGAAATAATCAAATTTTGGGTTTCCCTTATTAAAATTATATATAAATTTCACGTTCGATAATTAATATATTATGTTTTTTTTATTTATTTATTGTAAAAAATTAATATTTTATGAACCCAGTAGGATGGATATGAATTGAAAATGGATTCACACTAATATTTTAACAAAATATTATAAATGTGGAGTTAAAGTTATTATCATGTTTTATATAGAGAATGTATACGACCCTTCTCAAATCCTTTAAACATGTTTACATTATTGTTGTTAAAGAAAAATTTGTACAGAAGAGTTGGAAAAACATTTGATTTATCACAGAATAGATATAAGCTATAAATTTTGGACTTAACATGGGGAAAAACTGAACGTTCACACCAATTGAGATGATACCATTGTTTATGGATTTTTTTTATATTAATACCAGTGTAAATGATGATAGAGATCGCATGGAAGAAATGACAACATATATTGAAGATGACCTTCATTATTGTCTAAAGTTTTTTTAGAATTTAAATTGATTTGGTAAGATACCATTCTATACTGGTTTTACTAAATACAAAACATTTTCAGATGTATTGAAGTTATATAATTTCAAAGTTGGAAGTGGATGGAGTTGCATAAGCTTTATAGAAAAACATGGTATTTTTAATGATATGCTACCAGAAGAAAATGAACTACCATGCCAAACATATGACAATAAAATAATTCTACATTAAATGAGAGAAATATCTAAAAAAATATGCATGTACAAATGATTTCATATTGTTTCTCAAGGATCATGAATCACTCATAAAATTCCCTAAGTGTGACACAGATCAATACAATAAAAATGAATCAAGTCCTCTGAAATATGAATGGAACTTTCACATCATTCCATGGTTTAGAAGACTCTATGGATGTTATGAAACCATGAGACAATTTACATGACATATAGATACATGAATTAAATATGAGAACCTACATTATCTAACAGATTATCCTCAGTTGAAGAAAATTTATTATGAGTATCTTGAATTTGGAAATGAGTTGAGAAAATTTTTTCTGGCATTATCTACAGATGGAATAAATCATTTTGGTGTACAGAGTAGTACTCACAGTACATGGCCTATCATTTTGGTGAATTAAAATTTTCTACCATGGTTATTCACGAAGCACAAATAAATTATGTTGTCTCTACATATATAGGGACCAAAGAAACCTAGTAATTATATTGATGTATATCTGGATCCATTGATCGAAGATCTAAAATTTATGTAGGATATAGATTTTATAATATATGATTCTCATAGAAGTGAAAAATTATCATTGAGGTCCATGTTTTATGAGATGATAAATTACTTCCATGTTTAAAGAAATTTATTATGCTATAGCATTAAAGGAATATTTGGGTGCCCTATTTGTGAATAACACACACTTAGTTCAGATAAAACATTCCTTGAAGAATATTTTTTTATGAAATCAGAAATTTTTACATCGAAAACATAAATACCAATAAAGGAAAACATCATTATATGGGAATTTTTAACAAGGTACAACACCGTCTCTAGTAATGGGTGATCAACTATTAGATAATGTAAATGATATTGACACTATTTTTGGTAAACCATTTTTGAAAACATGACAAAATCATATTAGAAGAAGCGATCAATTTTCCTTGAATTACCATATTTAAATTACTTTTATGTTAGGAAATTTATTGATTTCATGAATATAGAAAAAAATGTATTTGATAGTGTTATTGGAACATTAATAAATGTTCCTAAAAAATTGAAATATGGCATCAAGGCTAGATTGGATATGATTGACATGGGGATAAGGGAAGTGTTGTCATCAGTGAAGGGTAAAGTGTAAAATTTTCTTCCTCTACCAACTTACACTCTATCCAGATAAGAAAAATTGAAATTTTTTACTTTTCCTTAATAGTGTAAATTCCTTGGAGGGGTATTCATCAAATATCAAGATTGTCATGTCAATGACTCATTTGAAGTTATAGGGACTAAAATCACATGACTATAATTTTTTTATCTAAGATTTGATATTTATTTTTTATTTAAATTACATTCTACCTCAAAATGTATTACATACATTAACCAGACATTGATTCCTTTTAAAATCCATATATTGTAATGATATAAACCCGGCAAAGTTTCCAATCATGAATAAGGAGGTTGTAGTCATATTATGTGAATTAGATATGTCTTCCCACCATCATTATTTGATATAGTGATCCACATAATGGTTCAATTAGTTATGTAGGTTCATTTATGTGGTCTTGTCCATTATAGATGGATTTACCCAATTTAATGGTATATAAATATTTTTAAAGGGTATGTTAAGAATCAAAGTTAGCCCGAAGGTTGTATTGCATAACGATATATTGTTGAAGAATCTATTGAATTTTGTACTGATTACTTATCAGATTTTGACAACATCAGTCTTCCAAAGTCTCATCATAGCATCTTCCTTATGGATGAATGGATTTTATGAAGACATGTTTTTACAATTACCTTGAAAGAACGAGAGAAAGTACACCTTTATATTTTACATAATAGAAAAGATTTTGATCCATACATTAAATCCCATAAAGAAATTATTAGATATTTGAATCCATCAAGGGATGTAGGATGGATATCAAATACACATAATCAGCATTTTATAGAAAGGTTTTGATATCAAATTTATAAAGAGTGTTCGGAAAAAAAGAATTCAATTTCCAAATGACTTCGATGGATATCTAGGGGACCAAATGAAACTATTATATCTTACACTAGTTTGGTAATCAATGGTTATACGTTCTATAAAAAAGAACATAATGACTATAGTATGATGAAAAAAAGTGGTGTTATGATTTTGGAAGATTTGACTCATATATATGGTTAAAAGGATATAAATAAAATTTATGAAAATATGTCATATTTTTTCATTATTGAACATATATAAGAGTTGGATTATATAATATTTCAAGTGAAAATTTTCCCTTGAAAATTGTTTGACAATATGAGTGCCATTAAAGTTGATGAAATGGGATTAATGAAGGTGAATTTCAGTGTGGAATGGGAAAAATACAAAACATTCATAATGAAACCATAAGTAGTGAATATAATTTATGTCTTAGATCCACCAATAAGAATTGTTCAATTATCCTGTTGGCTACTAAAAAAATGTTGGGTCAGATGAAAATTCAATCGATGATGACCCTTTCATTGGGAGATCAAAATTAGTTCATGTCCATCCTAATGTATACAATTTCTAGTACATTATTGGGGACTATAAAGAGGGGATTTGGATTATCTATAGAGGAAGGAAATCCCTAAAACCTTAAAAAAAGAGTTTAATGAGAAGGTAAAAGTATTTTTTAATATACTATGCTTTTCCTCAAAATATTTTTTGTTCTCTATTAACATAATATAAATTAAATGTTTTATTACTCATGTGGGAAATTTCTTATTCACATGATGATGTTACCAATCCCATGGAAGAACAGACTATAATGAAGGAAACACTTTGAAAATATGTAAAGATAATGTTACGATATACTTTCTCCATTTTACTGTAAAATTATATAATGATGCGTTGATTTAATTTTCATTATTAATTACAGAGTTTTTTTATTTTAGAATATTTATGCTATATTTCATGCATTTCTACACCAAAACTTCCATAGAATTCACCCCACTAAAAACCTTTTCACCCCTAGAGTGTGGGAATTTATCAATTTTCTTCAAGTTCTTTCCACTACCTTTGTAGGAAGAGTAACAAAGCTACCTATTCTCAATCACAGTATTGATCTTGATGTTTTCATAGTAAAATAATTATCAATATAATTATAAAATATATCATATATAAATACATTCCCATCATAATGGCCACCATGAGAGGTGGTAAGGGAAAAGTGAAAAATTATCATTTCGTGAGGCAGTAGTTCACCGTACACAGAAACAATATGTTTATATCCATTAGATGATGGTGTGTGTAAGTGCAGTATGAATAATTCTCATAAAAAATCTTATTATATTGAGGATACTGGTGTTGTTATGTAATAAAAGAATAATAATATAATTGGGAGTGAAGAAGTAACATAATGGAAATGAACTTTAGAGAAGACGATTACTCTAAAACGTGTAACTCCTTTTGATTTGAGCCAAAAGGAATTATTGAATTTCTTTATGCCCAAGTTAAGGCTTCTAGGAGGAAGGGAGGGATTTTTGTGGCTTATTTGGGTTGAATTTGGATGAGACAAGGTGTAACACCCTGAGATTTTATGAGAAATATCTTTTTTAATTTCATTGATGTCTTGTGTTGTAAGCTACACAAAAATTAGCTTGCCCTATATGAAATACTGTATTGTCTTTTATTACACACAAACACTATACTTGGCTTGTGTTACACATAAAGAGAGACCTTCATCAATAGCTTGTGTGGTACACAATACCGAGTTTCACTAAACAATGATATATTATAATATTATTATGAACTAGCTGTTATGAATTGTATTAACCTCATTTTGAATTTTATAAAATTATAATTCATCTTACACATTTTATAGAACATGGTATGAGAACAAAATTAATTTTTTGGATACAAGAAGTATTTTTTAAAAAATGCAGTTTTGTCGCCTTTTGATGGCGCGCCCATTTTAAATCTAATTTTTGACAAGTTTATAAGTTAAATTTGAAATAATAAACTTCTTATTTAGAATCAGGATATAAAAATTTATGTTGTATATATTTTTGACATTATTCTGATAACCGTCATATTTTGATGAATAGTAAAAATATGCTAAATTTTAATTAAAAACAACTTTTTTCATCGAGATAATTTATATGGTTAAATTATAATATTGAATGGTTTTAAAGTATAAATATAATATATTTTTACCATTTAATATAATATAAGTCATTATCATTAATTTTACATTGAATTCATAGGTAAAAACATTTCAATCTTTTGCAATGATTTAACTTTTAAAACCCATTTTCTCAACAGCAGGATTAATTTTAAATTAAATACTGCAACTTCTATGTATTGAATTTGAAAAAATTGATTCCATATTTGGAATTATTAGGTCCAAATTCTTTTAATAGGTTATTTTTTATTTTTTTGGCATTATGAATAGTAACTACGGTAAATTTTATTTATTACAGTTAAAGGTAAATCAGGTAATTAAGGGTAAAAATAATATTATAAAATTACCCTAACACTTGTCTTAATATAATTGGATGATTATATTTAGTACTAATATATACTTGGGTCTAAATGGTATCTATTGGAACCCACCTGTATGTGATTTAGACCTTTTTTTATTTTATTTAAAGGAATGTGAAATATGTCTCACTCAAACTGTAATAATTAGATTATTTTTAATATAAGGTTATACAGAATATAAATTATATTATAAATAATAATTTGAAATATAAAATATTTTTATTTATAATGGTAATTTATTTGTAAATTTTAAGAAATATTTAATTACCTTAATAGCATATATATTAATGATGTAGAAATTATTTATTTAGTGAAAAATAAATAATATAATTTTTATTAAAATAATAATACACATCAAAAGGACCAAAAACCTGAACAAAACTTATTGGTCGTGTATATATAAACATAATCATTCAATGGTCGAATTTTTGACCATTTGGAGCCTTATAAAAGCGATTATGACACTAATATCATTTTATTTTAAATGATGTCAAATTTATCACCTTCATAATTTAATAAATATATAAATTTAAATGTTGTGATTTTAAGATGATAAATTCGATTAAAACTATTATTATGAGATTTATTATATTTATCTTCATCATAGAATTTTAGTTTTAAATTTTATGCAACAAATAAGTATATTAAATAATTATACAAAAAAGTTGTAGTAATTAATTTATTAAGATAAATATCAAATAAATGTTTTTAAAAATATTAAAATAATATTATATGAACTAATTAATGTTCTAAACAAATTTTATAGATTACTATGATAGGTTATTAATCTATTAAATATTTTGGTTTGAATATATCTTATGTGTGTATTTTATTAAAATTCAAATAATTGAATAGTGTCAAAATCGAGAGTATTGATATTTTATAAAAATAACATATTATTAAATTGTTTAAAAATCACAAAAATATTTAAAAATTACAAATTTAAAATTATATGGTCTACAATTTTATAATTTATCTAATTATGGAAAATTCACAACACATAAGTAAGTATTTATAACAAGTTAAAAATTAGAATATTATTACTGCAAATAAAATCAAATAGATTAAATAAGGATAAATAAAAATGATAAGGTTTAAAAAAAACGTAAAACAAGTAAAAAATTTATTTTTTGATGATATTAAAACCCTATCTCATCTCATATTCTAATTGAGTGATTTTTGGAGGTTTTTACGATGGTTTTTATTTTATTATTAATTAATATTTTTGGGGTTTTCAAAAGTACCCCTCTCTTCTCTTATAAAAGGGAACCTCATCCATATCCTCTTCACACAATTTATATCCTTAAAGCTCAGAAAAAACCTACCCATTACTCATCTCAGCTTCCCTAGTCACATTCTGGAGGTTCTGGTCTTCTCAAAAGACCAACCCTAGTCCCTTAAGAGGAAGTTTAAAGGAGGTGCGTCGAGAAAGAGGCAATCTCTTCTACCGATTCTTTCAAGTTTATTTATTCTTCTACTTCATCTTATTTATTTGTTTCATTATAAATTAATAACATCAGTACCACTAATGTACTTATATGTTATTATAAATATGAAAAAACCCTATTTCATCATCTATCAAACCTACAGAAAACGAAGTCACCGCACGTGCGTACATACGAAAAACCGTCTCCACGCCGTGCTATAATCTGTTTTTCCACCACCACCTTACTTGTATGGGTATAATTGTGTAAAGAATAAATATATATGATTATTATAAAATCATACTAATTATTATAAATTATATCATCCATTCCAATTCCATTCAATATTTATGGGAATGATATCATCGCTCGTGCGTACGTACAGATTACCGTCTCCACGACGCGATGAGATTCATTTTCCATGTTAACCATTCAAGAATAATTATAAAGTATATATAATAAATAATAATGAAATATATGAAATAATAATGAAAATATATTTATATATATGTTATTTACTTACTTCCATTCAATTTAATAAGGAAACGAAAATAGTGTTCATGCGTACATACGACCTACCGTATCCATGAATGGTGTATTTCATTACATTTATCGATCTATTATATATATATATATATATATTATTCTTAATATATTATATATAAATCATGTTTTAGATTCTAGAATTAATTAATCATGTTCTTAGTAATCATATAAATAATTACAAGTCAAAAATGAAACAATATTTCCCAAAACACTGCTTTAACATGGAATTGACAAATAAACGGGTAATATAATGTCGAAAGTGAATCATATATGATATCATAAATATTATTATGGTTCTGTTACAAGTTAATAATATGTTTAAACCCACTATACAAGAGTCTCTGACACATACAGATGAAATTGGACATAAGGTAAGGGATAATTATTCAAATCTTGTTTTTATCTGAGATTGTTTATTCGTAAGTATTTACTGGGGTTATGTTTATCATCCATGTGCATGTTTTCTCAAAATGTTTTCATAAAATGTTTACTATTCTTCCATGTACTTTTAAAGTCATTTTTACCATTTTTTTACCACATGGTATGGAAGAAATATTTCTTTTGTTTACCATATGAGGTACTTTTTGACTTTTCTGGCAAAAGTACAAGTATGCTTTTTTAACTTATACAGCATGAACAGAGCATTTGAGCTCACCATGGAAATCATATCATGTTCTTAATGGTTTTCCACAATGAAATGTTTTATTCCCATTCTATTTTATCATGATTAATGTTCCTTTATGGTCTATGCCTGACGTACTACCAAGATTTATTACACAAATCAAGATTTTGATGTTTAAACATTATGTTCATGTTTTTAAGATCAAATGTATATGGTTTGTTTTATTTTCTCAATTCTTAACCATAATGAGAATATGAGCTCACCATTTTTATGTTTTCTTTTCCCTAGGATATAAAAAAAGGTTTTAGGTAAGAAAACAAAAGGGAAATATCCTTATGGGAGATGTTGAAGATCTTTCACCATGATTAGAAGATTGTGTTCCATGTTTCCAAATACACTAAACTATTACGGTCCTTGGGTGTATATTTTTTTATGTATTAAGTATTCCGAAAAAGTAATGTAATGTCCATTTACGTCAAGCTTGGGTCTCTTCAGTTGGTATTAGAGGAATGGTTTAGTTAACCTTTGGAAACTAGGATGTGAAAACTGTAGTGAGATCCCTAGAGATATTTCTAAGGTATGTCTTGGGATACCCCTAAGGTTACGTATAAGTATCGGTTACAATCCTATAATTATGATAATGATCATGAATAACCTAGGATTAAACCTAATATATTATATATTGAAAGTAATCTCCCTTGATTATGTTGTTTTCCTAGTAAGATTTTTTCCTCCCACACTATTCTTTTTGGGTTTTAGAAAATGGCTGGAAATAGGAATATTCATATTAATGGAGAATATGATGGACAATGGAATGATATTCTTCATGACCAACCAAATGAAATAGGATTTGGAAGTCCAAACATTGTTATTATTCCTAATCATCAATCTCATAATATGATCAATAATCTCAACTTTGGTAAATTTCCCGACTCAGCTAATAAGAGAAAGATGGAGTTTCAAGATGGTCATAGAGGAAAGAAAGTTCAATTTCCCTAATGTAAATCATGTGGGAAGAGGCATTATGAGGAATGTTTCAAAAGAACTAGAAGATGATTTGGGTGTGGAAAAGGACACAAATCTTGTAATTACAAAGGAAGAGGTTCAATTAACACTATAGACAAGGATAATGGTATTGATAAGACATCAACAATGGTTAAATGTTTTAAATGTGGAATGTAAGGGCATTATACAAACCAATTCCCTAAGGTACAATCTCATAAAGAGAACCAGCATGGTCGTATGGGTAGTATTTATATTGATGATGATGAAGAGACTACATATGATATATGAGATGAAAGAAGAGTTGATAAATAAAATGATGAAGCTTGTTCAATGGTTTAAGAAGGTAGTAGAATTATTTCATTTTTATAAATAATAATGTATGGTACTATGGAATAAAAAAAACATAAGGATTGTTACACTATTGTTTTTCTTTGAGTATTTGAAAGTATATGTTGAATGGTACCATTAACCATGAAAAGTGATTGAAATATATTTGAAAAGCAGATAATATGCACATAATGAAGGGATAAGGAGAAAATAATATGTTTGATAGTATTAATAAACTCATGATTGATGTAAGGATAAAGTGATATCATGGTTTGAGTATATATAATTTTTGTGATTTTGGTATGTGGAAAGAGTTAACTTTTGACAGTATTCATGTTTTCACTAAGGTTCCTGGGTAACTCATGTTTCAAGAGAATATATGATTAAAGAATTCACATGTTTGGAATGTTACCAACAAGATATATCTTATGATATATGGGGGATAAATGATGGTATTCCCATGCTCGGTAGATGACCTTTCTAGTAATCATTTTCTTAATACTGTGAGATTGGACGGAAGTATTTTCGATAAGCCTAAAGGTTGGAATGCATTAAGTTGGACATCAAATATATTTTTTAAGGCTAGAAATTTTTTATATTATTTCTGGAATGTTGTAATAGTGTAGTTTAAAAAAAATACAACCTCCAGGACGGACGATAACCCGTCGTGTCGGACAAGGTTGTGGGAATCAAACCCACAAATGAAGTGCGACATGCCTTTATCACCTACCACTGGCCTACAGGAAGTCCCTGGTTAGTAGAAATTAGTTTTATTTTATTAAGCGGTATGATATATAAAGTATAAGTCCATTTTTGTAACCATATACGATTAATCTCACCATAGATTGACTTATGTATATAACTTTTTCTAACCATATGTTTGAGACAGATGGAATGACATATCATTCTATCATATGATCTACTAACACTTCACAGAAGACAAATTCAACTTCATTTCTTTAAGAGATGAAGTTGAAATTGTTCAAGGCATGAACAATAGTGAGATTGTACAATAATCAAGTAAATATTTCTTTTAATTCAAAAATTCTTCAACATTAGGGAAATGATCTTGAAAAAAAAAATGTTGTCCTAGTGCCCTCATATCTGATGAATCAGATGGCACCTTAGATCATAAACAATTTATGGCTTTGTGATTGTTGGATTTTTCATAGCCATGTTCTCTACCACTCTCCATCAGAACTTGATGGTTAGATTTCTCTTCCATATCCATATTTTCACCTATGTTCTCCTATGTGGAGACCTAGGGATGAGGTAATTTGGGTAACCGTTATGTTTCATAAATTAGTTTTTAAAATTTAAGTTTTAGTATTCCTTTTTACGATGTGGGTTTCTATGAAAGAAACTTTCATGCAGAAAACCATTTATAACCTCGATGAATTTCGAGGTTGAAATTCATTTTAAGGGGGGTAGAATGTAACACCCCAAGATTTTATGAGAAATATTATTTTTAATTTCATTTATGTCTTGTGTTGTACGATACACAAAAATTAGCTTTCACTATACGCAACACCGTATTATCTTGTATTATATACAAACACTATACTCGGCTTGTGTTACACACAAAGAGCGACCTTCCTCAATAGCTTGTGGGGTACGCAATACCGAGTTTCACTAAACAATGATATATTATAATATAATTATAAACTAGATGTTATGAATAGTATTAACCACATTTTGAATTTTATAACATTATAATTCATCTTACACATTTTCTATAACATGGTATGAGAACAAAATTAATTTTTCGGATACAAGAAGTATTTTTCAAAAAAATGCAGTTTTGTCACCTTTTGATGGCACGCCCATTTTAAATCTAATTTTTGAAAAGTTTATAAGTTAAATTTGAAAAATTAAACTTCTTATTTTGAATCAGGATATAAAAATTTTCGTTGGATAAAATTTTGGCATTATTCTGATAACCTTCATATATTGATGAATAGTAAAAATAGGCTAAATTTTAATTAAAAACAAGTTTTTTCATCGAGATAATTTATATGGTTAAATTATAATATTGAATGGTTTTAAAGTATAAATAGAAATTTATTTTTAACATTTAATACAATATAAGTCATTATCATTAATTTTACATTGAATTCATAGGTAAAAGTTTTTCAATCTTTTGCAATGTCTTAACTTTTAAAACCTGTTTTCTCAACATCTGGATTAATTTTAAATTAAATACTGCAACTTATGTGTATTGAATTTGGAAAACTGGATTCCAAATTTGGAATTAGTAGGTCTAAATTATGTTAAAAGGGTACTTTTTATTTTTAGGCATTATGAATAGTAATAATGGTAAATTTTATTTACTATTGTTAAAGGTAAATCAGGTAATTAAGGGTAAATATAATATTATAAAATTACCATAACACTTGTCTTAATATAATTGGATGATTATATTTAGTCCTAAAATATACTTGGGTTGAAATGGTATCTATTGGAACCCACTTTTATGTGATTAAGACCTTTTATTTATTTTATTTAAAGGAAAGTGAAATATGTCTCACTCAAACTTTAATAATTAGATTATTTTTAATATAAGGTTATATGGAATATAAATTCTATTATAAATAAAAATTTTAAATATAAAATATTTTTCTTTATCATGGTAATTTATTTGTAATTTTTAAGAAATTTTCAATTACATTAATAGCATATACATTATTGATGTAGAAATTATTTATTTAGTGAAAAATAAATAATATAGTTTTATTTAAATAATAATACACATCAAAAGGCCCTAACACCTGAAAAAAACTTATTGGTCGTGTATATATAAACCATAATATTCCAATGGTCTAATTATTGACCATTTTAAGCCTTATAAAAGCTATTATGACACTTATATTATATTATTTTAAATGATGTCAAAGTTGTCACCTTCAAAATTTAATAAATATAACCATTTAAATGTCATGACTTTGAGATGATAAATTCGAGTAAAAGTATTATTATGAGATTTATTATAATTATCAGAATCATAGGATTTTATTTTTAATTTTTATACAACAAATAAGTATATTAAATAATTATACAAAAATGTTTTAGTAATTAATTTATTAAGAGAAATATCAAATAAATGGTTTTAAAAATATTAAAATAAATAATATATGAACTAATTAATGTTCTATACGAATTTTCTAGATGAATATAATATTTTATGAATCTATTAAATATTTTTTTCGAATATATATTCTTTTTGGATTTTATTAAAATTCAAATAATTGAATAGTGTCAAAATTGACACTATTGTTATTTTATAAATATGACATATTATTATATTGTTTAAAAATCACAAAAATATTTGAAAATTACAAATTTAAAATTATATGGTCTAAAATGTAATAATTTATCTAATTATGGAAAATTCACAACACATAAGTAAGTATTTATAACAATTTAAAAATTAGAATATTTTTACCGCAAATAAAATCAAATAGATTAAATAAGGATAAATCAAAATTATAAGGTTTAAAATAAAATTAAAACATGTCAAAATTTTAATTTTTGATGATATTACAACCCTATATCATCTCAGTTTCTAATTGAGTGATTTTTGGAGGTTTTTAAGTGGGGTTTGATTTTATTATTAATTAATATTTTTGAGGTTTCCAAAAGTGCCCCTCTCTTCTCTTATAAAAGGGAACCTCATCCCTCTCCTCTTCACACAATTTTGATCCTTAAAGATAGGTCAAAACCTGACCATTACTCTTCTCAACTTAACTAGTCACATTCTGTAGGTTCTGGTCTTCTCAAAAGACCAACTCTTGTCCTTTAAGAGGAAGTTTAAAGGAGGTGCGTTGAGGAAGAGATAATCTCTTCTACCGATTCTTCCAAGTTTCTTTCTTCTTCTACTTCCTCTTATTTAGTTATTTCATTATAAAGTAATAACATAAGAAACAATAATATAATAATATGTTATTATAAATATAAAACAACCCTATTTCATCATCTATCCATCCTACGGAAGACGAAATCATTACGTGTGCGTATGTACGGAATACTGTTTCCACGCTGTGGTGTAATATGTTTTCCACCACCACATTACTTGGATGGATATAATGTTGTAAACAATAACTATATATGATTATTATAACATCATAATAATTATTAGATATTATATCATCCACTCCAATTCCATTCAATAATTATGGGAATGATATAATCGCTCGTGTATACGTACGGATTACCGTCTCCACGACGCGATGAGATTCATTCTCCATGTTAACCATTCAAGAATGATTATAAAGTATATATAATAAATAATAATGAAATATATGACATAATAATGAAACTATATTTATTTATATGTTATTTACTTACTTTCATTTAATTTAATAAGGAAACGAAAACAACGTTCATGTGTATGTACGGCCTACCGTCTCCATTAACAGTGTATTTCATTCCATTTATTGATCTATTATATATATATATATATATATATATTATATTCTGAATATATTATATATAAATCATGTTTTACATTCTAGAAGTATTTAATCATGATCTAAGTAATCATATGAATAATTACAAGTCAAAACAGGTACGATTAATGAAACAATTTTACCCAAAACGCTGCTTAAACATGGAATTGACAAATAAACGGGTAATATAATGTCGAAAGTGAATCATATATGATATCATAAATATTATTATGGTTCTGTTACAAGTTAATAATATGTTTACTCCCACTATATAGGAGTCTCTGACACATACGGAAGAAATTGGACATAAGGTAAGGGATAATTATTCCAATCTCATTCTTATCTGAGATTGTTTATTCGTAAGTATTTACTGGGGTTATGTTTATCATCCATGTGCATGTTTTCTCAAAAAATTTCCATAAAATGTTTACTATTCTTCTATGTATGTTTAAAGTCATTTTTAACCTTTTTTTACCACATGGTATAGAAGGAATATTTCTTTTTTTTACCAAACAATGTACTTTTTGACTTTTCTGGAAAAAGTACAAGTATGTTTTTTAACTTATACGGCATGAATGGATTTTTACGATTTCATAACACCTCATTTACATGAAGATTCCTCTACAAGATTTCATTATTATTTTAAACAAAATTCTTTTCTTTTAAAATTTAATTTCATTTTGAGAAAAGAAAATTATTTTGAAGAAGAAAGGATATATTCCTCAAGAATTCATTTCAAGTGTTTTATCAAAACCATTTTCCATCTAAGATGAAATTATTTAATTTGTTTATGTTTTGAGTATAATGTCTCTATTATTTACATAGTTTCATTTTTCTTATGGTTAAATTATATCCATTTATTCTATATGGATTATGTTATGATGGGATGATGTTTATGAAACCCATTTTATTCATTGGGTTATGATGAATGATTTATGTTTATTTTGTGTCACAAGAAAGAATGATTTCATTAGGAGATGGGTGGGACCTATATCTCCCTCCAATTAATTGGGTACATATTTATATCATATGAGATAGATATGGCTGGAATGGAAAGTAAATCTGGTTCAGTAATACAGGGCTGAAATGGCAAGTAAACCCAGTTCAGTAATAGATATTTTCCATTATGATGGTCTTGGCAGAAATACCTTGGATACTATGGAAATCATATCATGTGGTTAGTGGTTTTCCATAATTAAATGTTTTATTCTCATGATATTTTATCATGATCATTGTTCCTTTATGATCTATGCATTATGTACTATCATGATTTATTTCACAATTAAAGATTTTGATGTTTAAACATTATGTTTAGGTTTTTAAGTTCAAATGTATATGGTTTGTTTTATTTTCTCCATACTTACCCTTACTGAGCATTTGAGCTCACCTTTTTTATGTTTTCTTTTCCCCAGGATATAAATAAAGGTTTTAAGTAAGAAAAAAAGGGAAATATCATTATGTAAGATTTTGAAGATTCTTCACCATGATTAGAATATTGTGTTCCATGTTTCCAAAGACACTAAACTATTACAGTCCTTAGGTGTCTATTTTTGTTATGTATTAAGTATTCCGCAAAAGTAATGTAATGTCCATGTACGTCAATATTGGCTCTCTACACAAGGGGCTTTAGAGCTGCGAGTTATGTGGGTAGAGGTTGTGGCCTTTTATAAGAGGGTGGAGGGGCACTTTAGGAAAGTCAAGAAATATTAATTAATTATAAATTCAATTTTTATTAAAAAATGGTCAAAAATTAATTTAATTTTAAGATAAGATGATTTTTGTTCGAATACCCATCATCTAACAATTTTTAGATATGTTTTGAATATTTTTTTATCCTTATCTTTTTTGTTTAACCCTTATTTTACCCTTTTTAATCTTAGAGTGATATCATGTTATTTACACATTGTGAGTTAATGTAATTACTATATCATGTCAAATGACCCAAAAAATCATTTATGACATGTTTTGACTTTTATTAACCATTTGGATTAATATTATATTTTTAAGAATTTAAGATCATTTAATAAACTATTTTATGTTCTAAGTTATGAATTATGTCAATTTTTGACACTATTCATACTTGACTTTTTTACAAATTCATAACCTGATTCCTTTTAAATAAGGAATTAAATAAAATATAATATGTCAATATCATCCACAAATTCTTGGATAACATCAAAATAATAAAATTACATTTATTTTAATATTTATAATATCATTTATTTGAATCCTTTATTAATGAAGAAATCACTTCATCATCATTATGTCATAATTAAATTTATTTATTTAATGTCTAAAAATTATAAATAAAATATAAATATGTAGGAAATCTTTTTAGATTTATAAGGACTATTTATAGTCTAATATATCACTTATATAACCCCATATAAAAGTTGTTTTAGTTAGAATATACACGTGTAAGTTATTTTTCTCTTTACTTTATATTAATTATTATAAAATGTCATTATCTCTTCCAAGTAGATCTATGGGGTCCTAAAATCAACAGAAGGATTTCCATGTTCATTCATATCTCATAAAATAGGGCTAGTACATGTGTTAGGGTACTTTAAAAGTTTTATAATATTATTTTTTACCCTTATTTACAAGATTTACCCTTTAACCATGGTAAATAAAATAATTTCTGATTAACTATTCATAATGTCTAAAAATAAAAAAGTACTTATTTACACAATTCATACATTATAATTCCAAATATGGAACCCAAATATCTAAATTTGAGACACAAAATTTACAGAAATTAATTTAAAATCAATCCCCATTGTCAAAACCATAAAGCGGGGTTTTAAGAAGTAAAATCTATCAAAATATTGACATGTGTTTATATACAATTTAAAAGTGAAATTACTTCCAATGAATAGAATTTGATTAAATGATAAAAAAAATAATACAATTACACTTTAAAACCAATTAAAAGGATAATCTAACTACATAAATAAATTAGATGAAAATGATGTTTTGACTTAAAATGCGGTATTTTTTACTATTCATTAAAAAAATGAACTTTATCAGAAATATACCAAAAAGTTATCGAAAGTAAATTTTGATGCCCCTATTATATAGAAGAAGTTTATTTTTTCAAATAAAATATATAAAAGTGACAAAAACTAGATTTAAAAATGGTTCTCCATCAAAA
This sequence comes from Viscum album, assembly GCA_963277665.1. NCBI lineage: Eukaryota > Viridiplantae > Streptophyta > Magnoliopsida > Santalales > Viscaceae > Viscum > Viscum album. The sequence continues at coordinate 913,287,906 of OY728126.1, forward strand.
GGTCGTAAACCGACCTTTTCAAAATATTAGATTATTTCATGTTTAAAATAGGATTCATTATTATTTTAAGCCTCTAATATTAATTGGATAAATGTAAAAAAAATTAACAAATATGTAAAATCATAATATAGATAATTCTATTCATTCCCACCAATACAACAACCAGAAGTTAATTACCATTTAAAATAATAATAATATTATTGTATTATTTTTTAGTATAACTGAACATTGTGTGCAACATAAGATTCCAGAGAAACCCAGTGTTGCATGAAGAGTACTCTATTAGACAAATATTTCTTTTAAACAAAAAATTAATATCTTATTCACTAATATTAATAGATATGAAAATATATTATCATATAAATACCTGGGATCCCACATCATTCCACCTTTTTGGGAATTGCATCCTCGAAATTCGATTCACTTTTTAAATAATTGGTGGTATTAATTCTTCATAGAATTTTCAGATTCCCATCTTGCCTTCTCAACCATATGTTTTTTCCACAAAAACTCTACCTGATGAATTAACTCATTCTGCAACACTTTCTCTCTGTGGTCAAGAATCTGGACATGCTGTTCCTCATAAGAAAGATTCTCTTTCAACTGAACTACCTATGGACTCCAAACATGAGATGGATCCGACATATACTTTCTCAACAATGAAACATGAAAAAAAATGTTTACCTAAGATAAACATGGAGTTAAATCCACTATGTAGGCAACTGATCCATCTTTTTCTAGGATTTTATAGGGTCCAATGAATCTCAGAATCAGCTTTCCATTCTTACCAAAAGGCATCACAAATTTCCATAGAGAAACTTTTATAAAGAAATAACCACCTACCTTGAAAGAAAGATCCTTTCTCCGGTTATCCGCATAAATTTTCAGCCTACTCTGAGTTATTCTCATGTGATTTTGAATCAACTGAACTTTTTATGCCATCTCTTCTACCAATTATGGTCCCATAATCTTTCTTTCACCCACTTCATCAAAAAAAGCTATAGTTTGACACCTATTTCCATATAATGCTTCAAATAGTTACATCTGTATAGTAGAATAAAAACTATTATTATAAGAAAACTCAACCAAAGAAAGATTTTAATCTCAACTTCCCTGGTAAACCATTGAACAATCACATAGAATATCTTCCAATGTATGAATAGTTCATTCTGACTGCCTATTTGATTGCAGATGAAAAGTTGTACTAAAATTTAATTCAGTACCCAAAAACTTCTAAAGGCCCTTCCAAAAGTTAGAAGTGAACCTGAGATCACGATCAGACATAATAGAAAGAGGAATTCCATATAACCTGAATATATCTTTAATATACAATCAATAAAGTTGATCTAGAGACAGTGTATCACAAATATGAATAAAATGAGTAGATTTAGTAAATCAACCAACAATAACCCAGATTGCATTGTTACCTCAAGAAGTATTTGGTAATACCACTATGAAATCCATGGATATATTTTCCACTTCTACTCTGGCACTGGAAATGGCTGAAGCATCTTTTTTGGTAACTGACGCTCTTCTTTAACCTGTTGAAAAATCATACATCTGAGGGTAATGTTAGTAATATCTTTTTTCATTCCATCCCATCGGTAATACTCCCAAATATCTCTATACATATTAGTACTGCTAGGATGAACTAAAAACAGAGAACTATGAGCTCCACATAATACCTCTTTCTTCAACTGTACATCACAAGTCACTCATAATCTCTCTCCAAACCTAAAAACATAGTCTTTATCAATGTTAAATTCATGTAACTTAACCTTATTAACCAATTATACCTTTTTCTGAAACTCACTATCTTCTTTCTACCCTTACTCAATTATATCTGATAGAGATGATTTCAGTGCCACCTAAAACATAATTGAGTAATTCCCTACACCAAAAAATTACAATCCAAAATTCATCAAATCAAAAACCAAAGGATCTCATTCCAAATGTATCATGGTTAATATAGCATTAATATTTCGACTCAATGAATCAACCACTTTATTTTTCTTTCCTGGATGGTAATGAATCATGAAATCATAATCCTTGATTAATTCCAGCCATCTCCTCTGTGTCAGGTTTAATTCTTTCTGAGTAAATATATGCTTCAAACTATTGTGATCAATATATGTTTCACACTTCATGCCATACAGATGATGCCTCCAAAATTTTAAAGCAAAAACAACAGAATCTAATTCCAAATCATTTATAGGGTAATTTAACTCATGAGTTTTCAACTGATGTGAAGCATAAGAAATTACCTAACCATTATTCATTAGGACACAACCGAGCCCTTTCAACGAAGCATCAATATAGATAACAAATTCACCATTTTTGGAAGGTAGTGCCAAAACCGGAGGATTCATCAATCTTCTTTTCAATTCCTGAAAACATTCATGACATTCATTTATCTAGATGAACTTAACACCTTTTTGAGTTAGATTATTTTGTGATCTAGATAACCATGAAAAATTTTCAACAAACCTCTAGTAATAACCTGTTAAACCAAGAAAACTATGAATCTCAGTTATATTTGTGGGTCTTGTCCATTCTTCAACAACTTTTTTTAGTACAATCAATTATTATGCCATCCTTAGAAACAATGTGACCAAAGAATGATTTTTAACAAAAACTCACACTTTATGAATTTCCTATAAAATTTATTTTCTTTTAATGTTTTCAATACAACCCTTAAATAAATTAACTTCTCCTCTTTACTTTTAGAATATACCAAAATATCATCAATAAACACAACCACAAACTTATCCAAGAACTCAAGGAAAATTCTATTCATAAGATCCATGAATATAGTAGGTGTATTGTTTAATGAAAAAGACATAACAAAAAATTCCTAATAGCCATATCTAGTTTGAAACTCGATCTTCAGAATGTCTACTTCCTTTACTTTCAACTGATGGTACCTCAAACTCAAGTCAATATTCAAAAAATAATGAGCTCCCTGGAGCCGATCAAACAAATCATTAATATGAGGAAAACGATACTTATTCTTAACAATGATGTTATTCAAGGCTCTGTAATCAATGGAAAGTCTCATAGAACCATACTTCTTTTTAAAAAATAAGACAAGATCACCCCATGGTGATGTTCTAGGTCAAATGAAACCTTTATCTAATAACTCATGAAATTTATTCTTTAACTCTAAAAGTTCAATTTGAACTATTTGATAAGGGGGTTTTGAAATTGTCTTAGCATCAGGAACCAAGTCAATAGTAAATTCAAATTCTCAATTTGGTATTATACCATGAAACTCATCAGAAAAAACATCAAGATGCTCATTTAACACTGAAACATAATTAATTTGAGTAGTTCATTTGTTTTCAACAAAATGTGAAAGGTTACATTCATTTGCATCTTTTACTACTTTCTTTGCTTCTTGATATGTTATCAATAGTAAGGGTTCATTATTGTAAAAAGACTAACATTATTTCTTAAAAGAGTCCTCTTTAGCTCTGTAATCAATCTTAACATGATAAATAGAAATGAAAGAATGTGTAGACCTGGAATCAAACAACACATTGGAATAATCTAAATAAACAAACAATGTACCTGATACGACTTCATTTGATGGCCTAACATCTACTAAAGTAGTTGCAAAATATTTCACCACCCCTTTCGTCTTGTATTCCAACTTATTTCCATCATTTGAGTTCTTCATTAGAAACTAAATTGCATAATGAACCATTTAATTACACTTATAACATTTTACTAGCTATAAATCATATTTTGTCTTACCACCACACTAATATTTTTTAGTGAAATTATGATCCTTATGTCCTATTTTACAACATCATAAGCACTTACCATAATTCAAAAGGAATTCCCCAATGTGCTTTTTACCACAATTTTCACAAACCGTAAACTTAAGTTTCTTACCAGAAAAATATTTTAAATAGTTATTCCCTTTTATATGCCACCTCAACCTCTTATTATGTTGTTTACCAAAGAACACTTGATCATCAACAAACTCCATTTACACCTTCTTCACACATCAAACAAGTTTTTCATAACTTTTTAAATGATGAAAATATAAATCCCTTCAATACATTGGATTTAATCTTGAGTAAAGATGATTGATTTTACTATTAATATCCCATATGAAATTTGGAGTATACCTTGCTTGTTGAGTGGAGTTTTCTTCAAAATCAGCCATTGATTCTTCCTCTTACCTCAATTCCAAGAATTTTTTTTCCATACTAAGTCAAACCACCTTAGGAAAATATTTCTCAAGAAATGTAACTTTGAATTCATCCTAATCAAGATAATAAATCTCCTTACTATCCCTGATATTTTTAACCATCGACCACCTATGATATTCTTTACCATCAAAATAGTAAATAGAAAAACTCACCTTTTGATGTTCATTACACCCCTTGACATCAAAAATCTTTTACAATGCTTTAATCCACCCTTCAACTAGCATAGGTTCCGATGATCATTTGAATGATAGAGGATGTTACCCTAAGAAATTATACACTAATCACATGTTCCTTTTTTGTTGATCTGGATGATCTAATGTATAGATACCACCACCATTTATAGCCTGAGTCAACTATTCCATCACTACAACAAATTGTTCAGTTCTGATTCCGACCATTTATGGTTGTTGATTTGGTAGGTTTTTTTCCTATTGATGTCATCCCATCATAGCTACCCTATTTCCTCTATGTAAAACCACTCTAAACACAAACATATCTTAGACAAAGCAACATAGAAATATTAAAATTCTATATCATATCAATCTTACCATAAAGTAGAAATAATTTATGGATATTAATTTAAGAATATCCTAACTTCTAAAGTTGTCTAAACAGACCTATGATACCAACTATAAGGCCCCAGCCTTAAAACATTACACAATCTTAAGTTAAGTCAAGAAATTGACATTTATGATCTTTTTATGTTTAGATTTTTAGATAATTTGTCCATAACTATTAAATTACATCTCAAAAATTACAATGTAGACACTTATAATTTATCCATTTTTTTACAATAAAAAAACTCCTTAAATTAAAGAAGAATTATTTTCTTGATATAAATCTTCTTAAAATATTCCTTTCTCTTACCCTCCCTTATAACCTGTGAAAAATATTTCAAAAACTTGGGATGAGCATAAAAATCTTAGTAAGGGTTATAAAATAAGGAAAGAAAATATTAGTCCATCAATACATACAAATCAATGAAATCATACTTTTCACTCATAAAACATAAGCTCTTTAACATAACTCATGAAATCACAAGATTTATGAATAAATGATACAAAATCATAAATCATAAAGGTAACTTTTTGAATCCATAACATACTTACATTGCATCTTTCATAGCTACATAGGGAGTAACCTTTATAGGTATGTTTGGAATACCCATCAAAGTATATTCCCTAAATCTCTTGGGAGAAACAATAAATTTTACCTCTGTCACGTTACCCAATACATTGGAGTGATATCATGTGCTCACCTACCCTTTATTTATAAAGGAACCACCTCTATACATAAACAATTCTCAATAACCATAACATAATCATAACACATAAAACTAGCATAAAGGAAAAATAACATTTCCACATTGAAATAAAAATATATCATTTCAAGATATTGACATAATAAATTATTTATAAAAACAATATTAAATAACAAAATATATAAAAAGGTTATATGGTATTTATTTTTTTTAAAAACGTTACGACATGTTATGGAAGCCAAATATCAAATAATGCTCACGATGACGGAAGAGGCGTTGTTGCCTCGTACGTTAAAAAGAAACATTCCTTTTGTAGTTTAGTAAAATGATTTGTAGAAAAAACATTCCCATTGAAAATATTTGAATGAAATTAAAATAAAAAGGGGTTGATTATACACTGTATACAATAAGGTCATATTTAAATTAAAATAAGCCTCAATGAAAGGATATTGAGACGAAGTCCCTTACTTTGAGTCCGACTTGTCTCGTTCGTTATTTATCTCCCTGAATAATAAACTTAAGTTAATTTATACTTGCTTTAGAAACTTTTTAATTTTTATTATTAATTTTATATATCTTATTACTTTTTTATAACAATCATATAATTATTCAAGTTTATATCTGTCATTTTTTTGATATTTGGTACTTGAGTAAAAAATAAACTTGATATAATTACAAATTGTCCTTGTGGTCAAAAGTAAATTATCTCCATAATATTATTAATGATATAAATATCATATATATCCAATATATATATATATATGTATGTATTTACAATATTCCATAACATTTGGAGATAATATATTAAATGCATCGTTCATGGAGATGGTAGGACGTACAAACGTTGAACGCTACTTTCATTTATTTGTCATATTTAAGATATGAAAACTAAATGATACATAAGTATATTATAATACTAGTATAATATCATATGTTATATATTTTACATAATTTCATTAACTCTTTCTTTTATACATTCCATGTATGGCATGAATGAGTCATATCACTTTGAGGGGGTGGTAGTCCGCACTTCCTCAAATGAAATTATTGTATTTACACAATATGGAAAAAATAAAAGTATTCTGTAAATAAAAATACAGAAGCATAGAGGCAATATAAATATAATATATATCATATATAAATATATTTCTATCATAATGTCCACCATGAGAGGTGGTAGGGTAAAATTAAACAATTATCATTTCATGAGGCAATAGTTTTCCGTACACATAAACAGTATGTTTGTATCTATTAGATGGAGTTGTGTGTAAGTGTAGTTAAAATAATTCTCATAAAAAAATCTTAGTATACCGAGGATACTGGTGTTGTTATGTAATCAAAGAATAATAATATAATATAGAGTGACGAAGTAACATAATGGAAAGAAACTTTAGAGCAGAAACTTCCTCTAAAACATGTAACTCCTTTTGATTTGAGCCAAAAGGCTTTCTTAAATTTTCTTATGCCCTAGGTAAAGATTCTAAGAGGAAGGGAGGGATTCTGGGAGCTTATTTGGGCCAATTTTGGATGATCCAAGAGGCTTTAGAGGTGTGAGTTATGTGGTTAGAGGTGGTGCCCTTTTATAAGAGGGAAGTGGGGCACTTAAGGAAATTCTAGAAATATTAATTTATTATAAATTCAATTTCAATTACAAATGGTTTAGAACTAATTTAATTCGAATATAAGATGATTTTGGTTTTAATACGCATCATAGATCAATTTTTAGACAAGTTTTGAATATATTTTTATCCTTATATTTTTGGATTAACCCTTATTTTACCCTTTTTAATCTTATAGTGATATCATGCTATTTATACATTGTGGGTTAATGTAATTATCATTTCATGTTAAATGACCGAAAAATTCATTTATGATATATTTGGAATTTTCCGAACCATTCAGATGAATCTTAGATTTTCGGGAATTTAATATCATTTAATAAAATATTTTATGTTTTAAGTTATGAATTATGTCAATTTTGGACACTATTCATACTTGACTTTTTTTTACAAATTCATAACAACCTGATTCCTTCAAACCGGAGGCATTAAATCAAAGATAAATGTCAATATCATCAAAAAAATTCGTGGATGTCAACAAAATAGTAAAATTACATTTATTTTAATATTTATAATATCCTTTATTTGAATCCATTATTAATGAAGCAATCATTTCATCATCATTGTGTCATAATTAAATTTATTTATTTAATGTCTAAAAATTATAAATAAAATATCCGGAAGTAGAAAATATTTTTATATTTTTAATGACTATTTATAGTCTACTATATCACTTATATAACCCCATATAAAACTTGTTTTAGTAAGAATATACATGTGTATGTCATTTTTCTCATTACTCTATATTAATTATTATAAAATGTCATTATCACTCCCAAGTGGATCCATGGGGTCCAAAAATCAACTAAATGATGCCCATGGTTTGAAATATCTCATCCAATAGGACTAAGACACGTGTTAGTGTAGTTTAACATTATCATAATATTATTTTTTACCCTTATTTACCAGGTTTACCTTTTAACCGTGGTAAATAAAATAATTACTGAAGTTATTATTCATAGTGTTTAAAAATAAAAGGTATTTATTTAAAAAATTAGGACCTTATAATTACAAATATTGAACCCATTTTTCTAAATTCAGAAAATGTAATTTTTAGAAATTAATTTAAAATTAATTCCCGTTGTTAAAACCATAAAGCGGGTTTTTAAGAAGTAAAATCTATCAAAAGATTAACATGTGTTTTTATCCAATTTAAAAGTGAAATTAATTCATAATGAACAAAATTGGATTAAATGATAAAAAACATAATCCAATTACACTTTAAAACCAATTAAATGGAAATCTAAATACATAAATAAATTATATGAAAAGGCAGTGTTGACTTAAAATGCGGTATTTTTCACTATTCATTAAAAAATGAACTTTATCTGAAATGTACCAAAAAGTTATCCAAAGTAAAAATTGATATCCCTATTATATATAAGAATTTTATTTTTTCAAATAAAACATATCAAAGTGAAAAAAACTAGATTTAAAAAGGGTTCTCCATCAAAATGTGGTAAACTGACCTTTTAAAAATATCAGAGTATTTCATGATTAAAATAGGATTTATTCTTATTTTAAGCCTTTAATATTACATGGATAAATGTAAAAAAAATTAAAAAATATGTAAAATCATAATATAGTTAATTTTTTTCATTACCTCCAATAAAATGACTAAGCGTTAACTACCATTTAAAATAATTATATAATTATTGTATTATTTTTTGGTATAACTCAACATTGTGTGCAACATAAGATTTTGAAAAAACCCATTTTTGCGTGTCGAGTACTCTATCAGACAAAGAGTCCTTTTTAACATAAAATTAATATCTTATTCACTAATATTAATAGATGTGAAAATTTATTAATAGATAAATACTTAGGATCCTACAAGTAATGTCTGACATGTAGTAATCAATCTAACATCAAATCGACACATGATGTGACCGATATGATTAAAAGTGTGCGTTTTGAGTTTAAAATGATATTTTAGTAAAAAAGGAAAGTGATCTACCCAAAATTGAGAAAACACATTCATATTATTTTGATACTTTAGGAAAAAATATATAAGTAATTTGGGACATATATTAATCATCCTCACCCCAATCTGACCCATAGTGTGACTAATATGTCTCTAAGTGCATCTTTTTATTTAAAATTGACATCTATTTTAGTAAAAAAGATAATTGACCAAGTAAAAAACACAAAAATAAATTCATATTGTTTTTATACTTTAGGAAAATGATCCAAAAGTCATTTTTGATGTATAGGAATCATCCTCATCTCAATATGATACATGATGTTCCCGATATTACTCAAAGTGTCTGTTATGAGTTTAAAATTGAAATTTTAGTTCAAAAAGTGTTACTCATTGAAAAATGAGAAAAAAACTCATATTTTATTGATAAATTAGTAAAATGATTAATAATTTATTTTTGAAATGTAGGAATTGGTCTAATGCCAATCTGACACATGATGTTACCAGTATTACTCAAAGTGCATGTTTTGAGTTTAAAATGAAATTTTAGTAAAAATAAATGTGACATACTCAAAACTAATAAAACACATGCATATTGTTTTGATACTTTAGGAAAATGATCCATAAGTCATTTGGGATGTTTAAAAATTGGCCACACCTCAATATGAAACACGGTGTGACTTGTATGACTCCATGTGCCTCTTTTTATATAAAATTGACATCAATTTTAATAAAAAAGACATCATTCTAATCAAAACTAATAAAACAAATTCATAATGTTTTAATAATTTAGTAAAATGACTCATAATTCATTTTTGATGTGTATAAATCAACCTCACCTCAATTCGATACATGATGTGCCTAGTATGACTCAAAATGTCCGTTATGAGTTTAAAATCGACATTTTAGTTCAAAAATTTTCATTCACTGAAATCCAATAAAACAAACTTGTATTGGCTTGATAATTTTTTAAAACTATTCATAAGTCATTTTTGACATGTTTTAATTGATCTCAAAATAAACTAACAGACGATATGACCTATATGACTCAAAGTGCATGTTTTCATTTTAATATGAAATTTTAGTAAAAAAGGTATGTGATAAACTCAAAACCAAAAAAAATGAATTAAGATTGTTTTGATACTATATGAAAATTTTACATAAGTCATTTGGTATGTGTAGTAATCATCCACACCTCAATCCAATGCATGGTGTGATCAGCATGACACCGAGTGTGTATTTTTATATAAAATTGACATCAATTTATGTAAAAAGATAATTTACCTACTAAAAACCAATAAAAAAGATTTATTTTGTTTTTATATTTTAGTAAAATTATTGATAAGTCATTTTTGAAATATAGGAATGAACGCCACCTCATTCTGATACATGATGTTCCTATTATGACTTAAAGTGCCTGTTATCAGTTTAAATTTGATATTTTAGTTCAAAAAGTGCCACTGACTAAAAATTGAAAAAACATGCTTAGATTGTATTTATAATTTAGGAAAATGATTCATAAGTCATATTTAACATGTAAGAATAATTCTCACATCAAAAAAACATGATGTGACCAATATGAATCAAAGTATGTGTTTCCAGTTTAAAATGACATTTTAGTAAAAAAGAAAAGTGACGTACTAAAATAAAGAAAAAACATTTAGATTGTTTTGATACTTTAAAAAAATGATCCATAAGTCATTTTGGACGTGTATGAATCATTCACACCTCAATCTGACATAAGGTGTGACCAGTATCACTCCAAGTGAATCTTTTTATTAAAAATTGACATCAATTTCAGTAAGAAAGAAAACTAACCTATAGAAAACCAATAAAACAAATTTTAATTATTTTTAAACTTTATAAGAATGATCTATAAGTCATTTTTTATATGTAGGAATCATTTGTTCTTCAATCCGATACATGATGTTCCTGGTATGACTCAAAGTGTTCGTAATCAGTTTAAAATCGATATTTTAGTTCAAAAAGAGTCACTCACTAAAAATCAAGAAAACATGGTTTGATTGTCTTGATAATTTAGGAAAATTATTTATAAGTCATTTGTGACATGTATGAATCATTATCACATCAAACTGACACACAATGTGATCATCATGACTCAAAATGCATGTTTCGAGTTTAAAATGACATTTTATTAGAAAGACATGTGGTGTACTCAAAATTGAGCAAACACATTCATATTTTTTTTGATACTTTAGGATAATGATACATAATTCATTTGGGACATGTAGTAATCAACCTCACCTCAATCAAATTCACGGTGTGACTAGTATGTCTCCAAGTGTGTCTTTTCATTATAATTGTCATTTTAGTTTAAAACGCGTATCACATCACTAAAATCAGGAAAACAATTCTAGACTATTTTCTCATCATTCTATATGCTATTGATTAATTAATTTAATTATCATTTTTATCTTATACTTATTTTGTCAATTTTTATAGAGATAATGCCTGAGGATGAACAAAAAATGGTGTGATGTGCAATAATCAATTACAACTCAATCTGATACACAATGTTCCTAGTATGACTCAATGTTTAGTTTTAAAATTAACACTTTATATTATTATATTTCATTATATTATTACTAACATAATTATTTTTTTCTTATACAGGTGTGTTATTTTTCTCGAGAAGGGGTGGTTTGTTCATCGATAGAATGAGTCAAGTTCAAGATCAAAAGAAAGAAGAACATTGATGTTTTTGAATGTATGTAATAATTTGTACTTATGTATTTATATAAACCAATATTTTAAATGTATATAATATATTTTTTAATTGTATTTGTGTTTAAAATTTTATTTCATTTAAATTCTATATTGGTACTTGATTTTTTTATTTATAGTGGAGTTTATGGTGCTACAGTGTGCTGTTACAACACACTGCAGTATTCCCTTTATCAATAGTTGTGAAAGTGCAGATAAAATACCCCCATTATTATCACTTTTAAAATCACTGATAAAGGCACCCTTTATCAACACTGAATAAAATCACATATAATTTTTTCCCTTTTTCATCGCTTCTAAAACCACTAATAAAAGACCCATTTATCTGTGTTTTCTTAGTGCTAATAATAGACCCCTATATCAATACTTTTTTAGTGCTTAAAGAGCCTAGGTATTTTAATCTCACTCCAGAAGTCAGTGCTTCTTTATAACTGATAATGGCCATTTTTAGTTCTATTAAATACCTATTTTATTATATTGTAAAAATACCCAACTATAGCTTCTACTAGAAATGGTCTACACACATGAGTGTGTATAAATTCTAGAAGATTTTTGTCCCATTCACCTTATCCACCGAATGATGGTTTAGCCATTTTCCCTTGTAAAAAATCATGATATCTTTCAAGTGGTTTTAGCTCAAAAGATTCTAAAGAATAATCTTGAAAAATATTTTTCAAAAGCTTCACATTTACATGACCAAGATGGTGATTCCATAGCAAGGTGTTATATGAGTCATGTGAACTTGATTCGTTATCAATTTCCAATACTTGGTTTTCATAATTTAATACATAAAGAAAGTTATTTAAGTGTGTCATACCATAACATATGTTTTATTTATAAAAGAAAAAAATTTATTTCCAAAATTTAAAATAAAATCATCTACATCTAGGAATGATATGAAAATTATGTTCTTGGTAACTGTTGGTACATAATAAAAATACTTTAAAACCAAAATCATTCCCATTAACAATGAAACTTGGTAGTCACCAATGGATAGAGAAGCTATAATCACACCATTAAAAGATCATAGATCCATATCTTCTCTAGAAATATTTTAGAATATACTTGGATCATGCATTTGTATACAAATGTGAGCACCAAAAGCTGTATCTAACACCCAATGTGTAGATATTAAAAGATTACATTCAATAATGAATACACCTTTATATTCCCCTTTCTTCTAGGTGTAGTTCCTCTTCCAGTGGCCTTACATGCCACATGAAAAATATAGTACCTTCTATTACTTTACCTACCTTTAGATATTCCTCTTCTTGGAATAATGGTTCCAGGATCTTTAGACATATTATGAGTCTTGGGCCCCTTCGCTTTTCTCTTCCTTTTTTATTCACCATAAGGACCCCAAGTTTTTCATGTTGAGTCAATAAGGTTTTCCTTATGACTTTTCCATTCCTTCTTGTTTCGAAAATCACAAACACCTTATACTTAAGAAAATATAAGTTTCACATCTATAAGGAAAATTTACTTCTTTAAGAAAATTTACCCTAACCTATATTTTCTTATACATAGCAATATTTTTCCTTAGTACAAAAACCTGATTCCTACCCAAAATTACAAAAGTCATATAATGTAAAGATTTGGAGCATTCTGTTTTTAGGATCCGAATTCAGGATGTGAACTGTAATGAAGTTTCAATCCGAATTTTGGACTCCGAACTTTCATGAGTTCGACTCCGAACTCTTATGAAGTTCGACTCTGAACTTTCATGAGTTCGACTCTGAACTATTATGAAGTTCGACTCTGAACTTTCATGAGTTCGACTGCGAACTTTCATGAGTTCAACTCCGAACTCTTATGAAGTTTGACTCCAAACTCTCATGAGGTCAACTCCGAACTCTTATGAAGTTCGACTCCAAACTTTCATGAGTTCGACTCCGAACTCTTAAGTAGTTTGACTCCGAACTCTTAACTAGTTCGAATCTGAACTCTTAAGTAGTTCGACTCCTAACTCTTAAGTAGTTTGACTACGAACTCTTAAGTAGCACGACTCTGAACTTTTTCTGGTTCGACTTCGAACTCTGCAAGTTCAGATTCTGATCTCTGGTGAAACCAGACTCTGAATTCCTTTAAAACAGAATCTGAACATTTCTTAACATAGACTCTGAATTTCATTTTGGTTAGACTCCAAACTTTTAATTTTCTTACACTCCGAAATTTTGTATGGATTTTACTTACATATGCTCTATTTCAAAACTATTTCATGCATTCAGTTATACATGATTTATTATTAAACGATGTCGTTCATTCTGGTTCTAATTAACCATTGGTTGAGTTACACGTGTATAGGTCCCTCCGAATTTCATGGAAAATATGATCGTTGAAGGAGGGAGCTGACTGTTGGAAATTTTCCTATAAACAGGAGCTCATTTGAAAGAGCTCAAAAAACAAGTTGATCGATCTAGAGACCACACGTTGTTAAGGTGATTTCTAGAGAGAGAAGCTTTTCATGCCTTGTGCGTACTGAACTGCTCATTCAGATTGCTTCGTGTGACTCCGAATGTTGGTTATTACATTCGAGGACTTACGGGGATAAGAAGACAGAGGTGCCGACTACCTTGATGTTCGAGGGCTTCCTTTCTAAGGAAGGAAGAGGTTCCAACTACCTTGAAGTTGAGGGCTTGCAGGGATAGCAAGACAGAGATTCCGATCTTCGTATCAAGGTCTTACCCTGGTGTGGGTAAGACAGACTTGCTTGAAAGTATAAATCAAGGGACCTTTTATCCAAGGTTGTTGGATACCCTTCTCTTTGGGTTAAAAGATTTATATCTTGTTACTTGTAGTTTTACCACTTGTTTTTCCACTGCATATTATATTGTAAGAAAAGTATAATCTTCTTATATTTCCTTACACTTGTACTATGATTAGTTTAGATTCTGTATGCTTTAAGGTAGAATCTTATATTGTAAACCTTGATTTCCAATTCTCTGGTTGGTGATTAAAATTGTTGTGAATCTGTTCAGTTTAACTTTGTTAAACTTAGTTTTTTTCCTTGTCTAAAGAAATTTTTAAAGTATAAAATTCACCCCCCCTCTTGAATATTGAGCATCTACATTGTTATTTCGATCCTAAAATTGGTATCAGAGGAGGTATCAGAAATATTCGTACTCACATATAAGTTTTTCTTGCTCACTTTTTCATTGTTCTTCATCATTTCTTAGAAAGAACTTTTTCATCCTGATTTATCATTCCGAATTGTCATTACGAACTTTTTCATCCCGATTTATCATTCCGAATTGTCATTCCGAACTTTGTCATCCCGATTTATCATTCCGATTTGTCATTCTGAACTTTGTGGTTATGAACTTTTTCTACCAACCAGTTTGGTTTCCAAAGTTGTTTAAAGAATGGCATGAGTCAATGTTGGTTCTATTGAAAATCTAGACCCTACAAGACCACCAGTATTTGATGGTAATGACTATGAGTACTAGAGAGATTGAATGAAGACTTTTGTTATCAATACTGGAGTGGATAATTTCGTTATGCTTACTGGTGATTATAAAATTCCTGATAAGGAAGTTAGAACTTTCACTAACTAGGAAAAGCAAGAGTATCAACTCAATTATAAGGTACACAGTACTTTACTATGTTCAATGACTAGAAATATATATAGACAAATTTCTTCTTGTGAAGCAGCTAATTGTATCTGGAAGAAGTTAGAAGTTACACACTTTGGAACTTCTAAAGTAATTGAGACTAGGAGATAAATGCTTAGAGCTGAATACCATGGCTTCAATTTTCCGTATGGAGAACCAATTTGCAAAGTTCAACATAGATTTATGACTATGGTCAATAGCTTACTGTCTATGGGAGAAAAGGGGTTAGATGATGAAGCCCTTGTGGATAAGATAATTGTTATTATTCTCAATGAGTGGGAATCAAAGAGAACAGCTATAGATGAGAATAGGAAGGTCACTCAAATTTCTCTTGATGAGCTATTCAGAACTCTTCTCCAACATGAAACAAGAATGAAGAGAGATGCTGACAATATCAAGAAGAAGAATGGGAATGGTACTGTTGTTTTTACAACAACATCAAATTATATGAAATCTAAGACTCCTGAGAGAGTAACTAGATCCAAGTATAAGAAAGTTATAATCCAATCTGAATCTAGTGAGAGTGAAGTATCTGAGAATGAGTTAGCAAATCTTGCTCGAGGGATGAACAAGATAGCTGGCCAGAGAAATTTCCAGTCCAAGTATAAGAAAAAGGAAAGGAAAGACAGGAAATATGGTGAGGTTACTTGTTATGAATGCAAGAGAGCTGGACATATTAGACCAGATTTACCTTTTCTCAAAACTAAAGAAAGGAAAGAAAGGCATTCAGAAAGGAACAGAAAGAAGTATTACAAAACCAAAGCTAAGAAAGTTCTGAAAGAAAATGACACCTAGAGTGCCAGTGGTGGTGACTCTTCAGATGAATCTTCTGATTGTGAATCTTCAGGACATAAGAATCTTGGTCTTATAGCCAGATTACCTATAAATAATCATTGTTTTATGGATAAGGTATGAAATGCTGAATCATTGACCAATGTTTCTTTAAATTCTAATGATAGATAATATTATAACTCTTCTAATGAATAATCCTCTTCTGATGAAGAAAATACTTTGCCTACCTATGAAGAAGTTTCTAGGTTTGCTAAACTTCTTGAAATTGAGAATTCCAAACTCAATAAAAAAACTTGATAAGGCAAACTCTAGGAATACTATTCTTACGAAAGAAATATCAGATCTTTCTAATGATCTTGATAGGAAAAATGCTGATTTTGTAAAGAATTCAAAAAATCTTGAGGAAGTAAGTTCTGAGAGGAACAAACATTCTAAAAATTTAGAACAAGAAATTTATAAGAAAAGTGTTTTCGAGCCTAGCTCTCGTTCTAAATCTAATATTTTTGGAGATAAAAACTTGTTTATTAAACTCAAGTCCGAAATTTTTTCCTTAAATAAGTGTTTATAAAAATTTACCCATGTTAAAGAAAATTCTGATAAAATGTATTCTCAGATACGACCTTTAAGAAACAAATTTGGATTTGGTTATAACCATGCAAAACCAATTTTTATTAACAACTACTTTGTTCCACAAAGTTCCCTATTTAGTACCAAGTGTCAATGTGGTGGTCACTGGGAAAAGAACTTTTCTTTAAATAAAACCCAATCGTTAGGTTTTCATAAAGCCGATTTCTCTAAGAAAGTGTGGGTTCCTAAAATATTGTTGTCTCGAAATCTCGGATCCAAGCAAGTTTGGATTCCGAAAGTCTAATTCTTATATTGTTTTCAGGAAAATAGAGGAAGTAAAAACAACAATATATGTTACATGGATAGTGGATGTTCCCAACACTTGACTGGTAACAAAAGCTATTTTGAAAAGATTATCAAAATGAAAGTAGGACAGGTAACCTTTGGAGATAATTCTCAGGGAGAAATTGTTGGTATAGGTAATATTGTTCATCTAGGTAAAAATTTGATTTCAAATGTTTTATTTGTCAAGGATCTTAACTACAACCTCATTATCATAAGTCAGTTATGTGATGAAGCATGCCTTGTGAATTTTAGGAATGATAAGTTCTTAGTACACAAATCCAAGGAAGAATTTATTCTCTCAGCCAATAGGCAAGAGAATGTTTACATTTTGAACTCAGAAGACCTCAGAAGTCAAGACCTACCTCGACTAAGTGAAATGGAAGATCATTCCTGGTTATGGAATAGAAGACTAGGTCACTGTAACCTTAGAAACTTATGTAAACTTTCTAAGAAGAAACTAGTTAAGGATATACCGGAGCTTAGATTTGATTCTTCTAAAGTTTGTGATCCTTGTCAATATGAAAAGCAACATAAATATAGTTTTAAATCAATTGGTGAAGTCTCAACGACTGATGCATTACAGTTAGTGCACATGGATCTTTTTGGTCCAACACAAACTAGAAGTATTGGAGGCAAATACTATATGTTTGTTTTAGTTGATGATTACACCAGATTTACTTGGGTCTATTTTCTAGCAAATAAGTCTGAATCTTTTTCTTATTTCAAAAGTTTTAGAGCACAATTTAAAAATGAGAAAAATCTTCCAATGAAAACTATTCATAGTGATCATGGAGGAGAATTTCAAAATTCTGTTTTTGAAACTTTTTGTAGTATAAAAGGTATTACTCACAATTTTTCAGCACTGAGAACTCCTCAACAAAATGGTGTAGTTGAAAGAAGAAATATAATTCTTCAAGATATAACTAGAACCATGTTGAGTGAATATTCTATAGCTAGACATTTCTGGGTTGAATCTGTAAGTACTGCTTGTTATAAAATAAATCGAGTTTTGATTAGACCTTTTCTTAACAAAACTCCTTATGAGTTATGGAACGGTAGAAAACCAAGACTTTCCTACTTCATGGTTTTTGGTTGCAAAGTATTAATTCTGAATACTAAAGATAATCTACATAAATTCACACCAAAATCAGATGAAGGAATTTTCTTAGGATACTCCACAACTTCTAAGGCAAATAGAGTTTTCAATAAAAATACTTCTACTATTGAAGAATCAGTGCATGTAAAATTTGATGAGTCAGATCCTTTTGTTTTCAAACCATCCCAACCTACATCCTCGGATGTGTTTTCAAAAACTGTTTGTCAACCTTTGATAGAAGATCCTTCTGATAAGTAAAATGTTCAAGAGGATAAATCTGAAACATTTACCCCAGAAGACTTTCTACCCTATGTTGATGAACAGGTTTTACAAAACCCAAATTAGGTGTTTCTTAAGAATCATCTCAGTGATAGCATCATTGGTGATTTAAATCAACATGTAAGGACTAGAAGATCCTTAAGAAATTAAGTAGAACATCTAGCATTTTTTTCCCAATTAGAACCAAAAAGCACTGATGAAGCTTTAGGTGATGATGATTGGATCAAATCCATGCAAGATGAACTAAATGAATTTGTGAGGAATAATTTCTGGACCCTAGTTGAAAGACCTAAGGAAACTTCTTTCATTGGAGTAAAATTGGTCTTGAGAAACAAGTGTGATGAAAATGGAGTCATAGTAAGAAATAAAGCTAGACTCGTTGCTAAAGGCTATAACCAACAAGAGGGAATAGACTATGAAGAAACCTATGCTCTAGTAGATAGACTTGAATCTATTCGTATTCTACTTGCCTTTGCAGAATTCTTCAATTTTAAACTTTTTCAAATGGATGTGAAATGTTCTTTTCTTAATGGTTTTGTTCAAGAGGAAGTTTTTGTTGAACAACCTCCTGGCTTTGAAGATACAAAACATCCTAATCATGTTTTTAGATTTACCAAAGCTTTGTATGGTCTTAAGAAAGCCCCACGAGCCTGGTATGATAGAATCACATGATTTTTGCTTCAAAATAACTATGTTAAGGGAAATATAGATCCAACCCTTTTTATAAAGAAAGATATGAAAAATGTTTTGATTGTTCAAATTTATGTTGATGACATCATATTTGGTTCAACGCAACAATCTTTAACTAATTCTTTTGAAAGTCTAATGAAATCTGAGTTTGAAATGAGTATGATGGGTGAGTTAACTTATTTCCTTGGTTTTTAAATTTCTCAAAAACCAGAGGGAACCTATATATCTCAACATAATTATATTAAATATCTTCTTAAAAATTATGTTTATGACAATACTAAGAGTATAAGTACTCCCATAGGTACCTCAAACTCTTTAGATCTTGATGAAGCTGGGAAACCAGTAGATCAAACATCTTTTAGAGGTATGATAGGATGTTTACTTTACTTAACAGCTAGTCGACCAGACATAATGTCCTCAGTATGCTTATGTTCAAGATATCAATCCAATCCTAAGGAATCTCATTTAAAGGTAGTAAAAATAATTTTTCGCTACCTGAAGGGAACCATGGATCTAGGATTATTTTATACTTCTGGAAATGATTTTATTCTTAAAATCATTTCGGATGCTGACTTTGGTGGATGTAGAATGGATAGAAAGAGTACATCCAGAACATGTCATTTCTTAGGAGATTCATTAGTATCTTGGTTCTACAAGAAGCAACATTCTGTAGCACTTTCCACTACTGAAGCTGAATATGTAGCAGCTGGAAGTTGTTGTGCTCACGTGTTGTGGATGCAACACACACTCACAGATTATGGCCCGAGTTTTACTAAGACTCAAATTTTGTGTGATAAAACAAGTTCCATTTCCCTAAGTAAGAACCCTGCACATTACTCTCGTGCAAAACACATAGATATTAGGCATCACTTTCTTAGGGATCACACACGTAAAAGATATATCATTATTTAGTTTATCGGAATGCAAGATCAACTTGCTGATATTTTCACAAAATCATTACCCTCTGATAGATTTGAATACATTAAAAAAAAGTTAGGAATGAAAACCATAAGGTAATCATTCTTCATTAACTTCTTGTTGAACAATTATCCTAATAGTAAAAAACTCATTTTCATATGGGGGGTACATTTTATTGTTAGTGTAACTAAAATTTTCATAATTTGTTTTTTTTAAACTGAGTGTAACTAAAATTTTTCGTAGTTAGTTTTTCAAACTTTTCGGAACTGAAGTTTCCGGAATGGGAATTTTTGAAACTAAAATGTCTGTAATGGGAATTTTTGGAACTGAATTTTTCAGGATTGAAATTTTCGTACTGAGAACTTCCGGAATGGAGATTTTCATACTGGTGTTTTCGTTACGAGATTTCTGTACTTGAACTTTCGTAATGAGTTTTTTTTAAATTCATTTCTTCAAGAATAATATTACAAAATTACGAACAATCTTTCTATCCAATCCGAAAGGTATGATTTCCTTACTTATAGTTTCATAATCATATTTTTCTTGCTGGTATTTTCCTTGTTTTTAAAAGTTCGGATTCTAGTTTTTCCTCAAATCCAGATGTTTTCCCTAAAACCTCAAAAGATTAGAGTCAAGTTTTTCTTGCGGGAGTGTTTTCAACCATCAGATCAGGTCAAAGCTTTTTCAACCATTAGATGGCTTTTGGAAGACCAAAGGTCACATCCATCGCCTATATAAAGGGGACCCCAATTTTCGTCCCACATCGGTTTTTCAAGCTTTTGCATCTCGAATCCCTGTTGCACTTATTAAGGACAGTTATGAACTTTGCAAAGCCGTTCCAAATCTTTCAGATATCTTCACTTCGAATGTCTGTAAAAGATATATCTCAAGATATTTCAACTACGAAAAAATCTCTAAGTGGTTAGTCTTCAGGGAAAGGTTAGTTTATCCATATTTCTACAAGCTTGATTCTATTGTAAACAAGAATATTAAGTTGAATGGTTGGGAAGATATATGCATGTTCAAGTCAGAAAAGTAGTATCCGGTGTATACTGATTTGTTGATAGAGTTCTATGAGTCTGTTTCCTTCCAGATGGAAGATGACAGAGAATTGTTTTCCTTCATGTCTTATGGCAAGACTTATAAGCTATCCTACAACAAGGATGCGAGCTTGGTTGGTTTTTCCTATGAGGGGGAAGCTGAGTTTTTCTCACACAAGCTTCCAAATGAGCAAGGAAGTTTCAGCAAGGTGAAGGCTTTAAAATTCCTTGGACTTAAAGGTGTTATGACCGCTAAGATTTCTCATCTTACTCCGAACAAAAAGATTCTTCAACTTTGGGTGCAAGGTTTTCTCGTTCCGAGAAGAGGCGACAAAGATAATTTGAAGAAAATTGATATCTATGTTTTAGATTTCTTGGTGGATCTAAGAAAAATTAATTTGATGAGGCATGTCTTGATTACTATCAAGAACATCAAGTAAGGGAATTTAAGAGCTCAGATAATTATGTACCCTGCTTTACTATCGAGGCTTATAGTTCGTTGCTTAGAATCCTTCAAGGTTGCTTGCAAATCAAAAGTCTGGAATTGTAAGCTTATGCTGGTTAGTGATGATACTCTGAAGAGGATGAAGATGGGTTTTTACAGTGAATCCAGAGAATTTTACCCTCTGTATGTGGAAGAGGTTGAAGCAGCTCAGAAAGAAACACAGAATCCGGAACCATCCAAAAAGAAAAGGAGGAAGATAAAGGTTAAGGAAGTGGTTGGTGATGAAGAAAATACTCAGGCTAAGGAAACTCAGTCTGCTCCCCCCAAGCCGAAGAAGCAGAAAACATATACAGATGAAGTGTTATCCAAGTAGAGGGAAGATAAAGAAAAGAGGAAGGAAGGGGATCCACAATTCGGATTGGACCCTGTAGAGGATAAAGCCTTAAAAGAAAAAGCTGCTGAGGAGCTTGAGAAACAAGCGAAGGAAAAGAAAATGAAAAAGAAAATATCTGAAGCTGAAGTGGTGTAACATTTGCTGAAAGCTACAGAGTTATATTTCGAAATGCTTTCCGTTCCGAAAATGTTCAGTTCTGAACCTTCTTTACCAGAAACCCCAGCTAAGAACTATTTCACTCGGGAAAAATCCAAGGGTAAAGAAGTAGTTGAAGAAGCCAAAAAATTAGTTTCTGAAGAAGTAGTAGTAGAGGAAGAAGTTTAGGAATAAGAAGAAGAAGAGGAAAGTGAAGATTTGGATACCCTGATCAAGCAAGTACAGGACTATAAAGATAAGGTTGAATATCCAAAGTTAGTAACTACAGGAAAGGCAGATGAGGAAGCTAGTAAGAATGATGATAAGTAATAGCAAGAAGAAGAAGAAGAAAATGTCTTGTATGATGAGGAAGAATCTTATGAGAGGAATTTTCTTGAGGAAGGAAAAGAAAAACAAAAACCAGATGAAGACCAGATCATTCAAGTGTCTGAATCTGAGGAAGTATCCCTTAATAAAGAACCATTTCTGAGAGCTAATAAAGGGAAGCAAGCTCTCATGGAGACACCTATAAAAGATGTCATCTAGAGGAAAGAGGTTGGTGGTACCTCTAGAAGGAATCTAGTGAAAGTTGAAGAAGAGAAATCTCAAAGAGATGTATCTGATTCGGAATCATCATCTCATGGGCATGATTTTGTGGTTCAATCTCTGAGGAAGTTAGTGGATACCGTTCCGATTTTTCCAACAATAGATTCCAGATTCTAGATGCTGCAACAAAGTATGAATCAGAAATCGGATTCTTTATACATAGTCATGGATAAGTTTGTAAAGTTAGAAGATGAACAGAAATTTTTTCTTATCGATTATAATGTGCATAGAAAGTCCTGTAGTAAGGTAACCAAGTGTTCTAAGAGATTTGATGAAGATTTAGTTCACTTTGAGAATTTTTGGTCTGAAGTTCAAAATGATTTTGAAATGGAGGATAAAAAGGTTAACGAGATTTATGAAAAGATGACCCAGGAGAAAAATTCTCAGAATCAACAGACCAGGGACCTGAATGGGAAGCTTAACTCAGTATCTCAGAATTAGAAAACTGAAATAGATTTCCATATTGAGTTTCAGCAGAAGATGGAAAAGAAAGATGAGATAATAAAGTTGCAGAAAGAAGCCTTGGAGGCTCAGGAAGAAGCTTTAAAAGTCCAAGAAGAAAAGGTAAAAGCCTTGGAGATGCAATGTGAGGAAGACCAAAGAGACTTGAAGAAACTCAAAACCTTGTTAAAGAAGCTCATTCTGAAGGAAAAGGAAGACAAATGAACCCACTCCGATCTTTTGTTGTATTTTTCTTTCTTTGTAAATTTTTTTCAAAATCTAATGAAAGGATTATTTGGTTAGTTGTATCTTATCATATACTAATGTTTTAGGTACCATAATTTGTTTTTCCATTACCTTCAATTCTTTTTGAAAATCACAAAGGGGGAGAAGAAAAAAGAACTACTCCTAAGGGGGATAAAGGAAAATTTCTAAGAGAAATATCCTTAAAGAAATGGGGAGTTTCCCACTAAGAAGTTTTTCATTCTTACAATAATGAAAAATCCACTCCGGAAACTTAGAATACAATCCTTAGAGTTTCAATGCCTAAGGGGGAGTTAGTTTTATTCATTTTCATCCATGAACAAAGGGAGATAAGTGTTTAATTTCAATGTCTAATGAAATTTTTCAAAATCCTTATATGCTTTTTCGAAAGGATGTTTTTACTTTCCAAAAAGGGGGAGATTGTTGAGTTAATAAGGTTTTCCTTATGACTTTTCCATTCCTTCTTGTTTTGAAAATCACAAACACCTTATACTTAAGCAAATATAAGTTTCACCTCCATAAGGAAAATTTACTTCTTTAAGGAAATTTACCCTAACCTAGATTTTATTATACATAGAAATATTTTTCATTAGTACAAAAACCGGATTCATACCCAAAATTACAAAAGTCATATAATGTAAATATTTGGAGCATTCTGTTTTTAGGATCTGAATTCTGGATGTGAACTGTAATGAAGTTCCAATATGAATTCTGGACTCCGAACTTTCATGAGTTCGACTCTGAACTCTTATGAAGTTCAACTCCGAACTTTCATGAGTTCGACTCCGAACTCTGATGAAGTTCGACTCCAAACTTTCATGAGTTCGACTCCGAACTCTGATGAAGTTTGACTCCAAAATTTCATGAGGTCGACTCCGAACTCTTATGAAGTTAGACTCTGAACTTTCATGAGTTCCACTCCGAACTCTTAAGTAGTTCGACTCTGAACTCTTAAGTAGTTCGACTCCGAACTCTTAAGTAGTTCGACTCCAAACTCTTAAATAGTTCGACTCCGAAATATTAAGTAGCTCGACTCCAAACTTTTTCTGGTTGGACTTCGAACTCTGCAAGTTTAGATTCCGATCTCTGGTGAAGCCAGAATCCAAATTCCTTAAAAAAAAATCTGAACATTTCTTAACATAGACTCTGAATTTCATTTTGGTTAGACTCTGAACTTTTAATTTTCTTACACTCCTAAATTTTGTATGTCTTTTACTTACATATGCTCCATTTCAAAATGATGTCATGCATTCAATTATACATGATTTATTATTAAACGATGTCATTCATTCTGGTTCTAATTAATCATTGGTTGAGTTACACGTGTACAAGTCCCTCCAAATTTCATGGAAAATATGACCGTTGAAGGAGGGAGCCGACCGTTGGAAATTTGCCTATAAATAGGAGCTCATTTGAAAGATCTCAAAAAACAAGTTGATCGATCTAGATACCAAATGCTGTTAAGGTGATTTCTAGAGAGAGAAGCATTTCATACCTTGTGCATTCTGAACTGCTCGTTCAGATTGCTTCGTGCGACTCTGAATGTTGGTGATTACATTCAAGGACTTCCGGGGATAGGAAGACAGAGGTGCCGACTACCTTGAAGTTCGAGGACTTCCTTGCTGAGGAAGACAGAGGTTCCAACTACCTTGAAGTTGAGGGATTGTAGGGATAGCAAGACAGGGATTCTGATCTTCGTATCGAGGGCTTACCCTGGTGTGGGTAAGACAGATTTTCTTGAAAGTATAAATCAAGGGACCTTTTATCCAAGGTTGTTGGATACCCTTCTCTTTGGGTTAAAAGATTTATATCTTGTTACTTGTAGTTTTACTACTTGTTTTTCCGCTGCATATTGTATTGTAAGTAAAGTATAACCTTCTTATATTTCCTTACACTTGTACTCTGATTAGTTTAGATTCTATACGCTTTAAGGTAGAATCTTATATTGTAAACCTTGGTTTCCAATTCTCCAGTTGGTGATTAAAAGTGTTGTGAATCTATTTGTTAAACTTAGTTTTTTTCCTTATCTAAGGAAATTTTTAAAGTATAAAATTCACCCCCTCTTGTATATTGATCATCTACATTGTTATTTAGATCCTACATTTCATTCCCCATGTCCTTAACCACTTTTAAAATCAAAGTATGAAGTTACAAAATAATCATCTCATTATTGCTAATATTATAATTTACAATAAAAATGTATGAGGTCTTTGGAAATGATGAAATTATGAGATCTATGTGCAACTTATCTAAAAATTTAATCCCTAATATGTCTAACGATTCAATGTAGCCAATAATCATGACTATATGAGGCCCATATAGCACTGAATATCTATGATTTGTTATAAAAAAAATCATTGTATATCTCATATCTCTCTCGTATCACCTTTTATTGACAGAGATATTGAAGGTGATACATCATGATATACACATACATGTCCTCATATTGCTTCAAAAGATGCATGGTCATGGATGATAGCATGAAACACTACACATCTATGAAATCATTGAAATGTTTCTCATAGAGATTTAAATATTTATCACTAGCCTCATTAATAGGCACATCAAGAATAGGTTATTCCATCACATACAATTTCCTTTCATGGAAAAGTATAACGCATACGATTTTTTCCACTCTAGGAAGCTTTGTGCCAGTGAGGTGGTTATTCTTCTTGTACATGGATCACAGTGATAAGTTTGATATAATTTTATTACTACTTCTAAAAATAATATGAGCATAATTTTAGTACTTTATCTGATAAAACGTAGAAAAATAAATAAATATTTAATTTATTAATCTCTGACTATTTTATCAAAACCCAATATCCCTCACAATTGGATTCAGAATATCTCATTTCTTAGACATTCTTGTAGAAAGGTTCCATATTCCCCTTCTTATTACCATAACTTTGGTTGGTCAAGAAACTTGACATGTTTTAGGTAAGAATTTCAAATGATAACTACACTAACTCACAATTGCTTGATCCGTTGAGTGGACTCCCTAATCCTTAGATCCTTAAATTGGATTTCCTCAACACTTGCCTATTAGTTACACCAAGTCCTAGTTTAGCACTCAACCCTTGATGTGAACTAATTTATGTCAACCCAAAACATAATGTCAGAATTTTGGGTTAATAGAAATCATTCCAACTTTGGCTGGTCAAGAACTTTGAACTATTGTTTGATTTTAACTAAAGTATTGGAAGGATATCCTGTCTTAATATATATAATTGATATATTTTATGTTTTATGCTTAAATTTTCCATTATTGTATTTATTAAATTCTGTTAAATATTAAGTATATTTACATAAGTGATTAACTATATCATAGAAAATTATTTATGAACAAGCCAATTTATTTTAGTTCTATATTTCATTCTTGTTAATTCATTAATTCATGTGATCTTGAAAAAACATCCATAATGAAATAACCATGAAACTTGACAAAAATAAAATAATAAAGTTTTATGATCATGATATTTTATTAATGGTTAGTTTAACTAGGGGATGATAAACCAACCGTCAACCTAGGGGAAGAACACCTTGAACCAATTAAGGTTCATGTTGCGACTTTACACCTGTCCACCTATGTATCATTATTGGATTGGTTTCACCTCAACTCCAAACTTGAATCTACACCACTAACATGGGATCTCCAATTGTAATATATGATTTTAAAAACATGGAGATTAGGGGAATGGGGTTATATAAAATAAACCATGGGCACAACAACCCTTACATAATAAGAATAGAAATAGAACGCAAGTCGAAAATTTAATTTAATAATAAATTAAATAAAACCAATCATATTAAAAATGTCTTGGTATAAGCTCACAATCATCCATTATCTTTTAAAAAATACACATTTAATAAAATATATACTTCAATTATTAATCATTATTATTTATGATAAATTAATTTCGAATCAATTCATTATCTTATTTAATTAATCAATAATTTTATCTTAACTATCATCTGATTCTTTTATATTCTCATCCATAATAATTATAAACAAATTAAATAAATTTATGTAAAATTAATTCTATACAGAAATGTACATTGGAGGAAACACGGTGAATATCCATCTAGATCTACCCAAAATGTATTATACTTGTATACTATTTACTCTTGTGACATGTGGCACACACGAATTATCAAATAATTTCATGACATTTATTATTAAATTAATTATTATATAGATTATATGATTTTGCATCACATTTAATGCTTCAATGCATATAGTGTAAAAACTATTCTACGACTCATGCATGATATACAGAACTATTCATTGCACAGATATTAATTAAACATGTTTTAATATATTCAAACCCATAACATGGATTTTCCTATCAACTTAATGGTCATATAAAATAATATTTTGATAAGTTTTATATAGTATAATAAATTAATTTTAATTATGTGAAATTTGGTATTTGTACATGGTGTGTTAAAAAGATCTACAAAACATGAATGTTCCTCTCCGTCTTTATGTGGCACATGCCTAGGGACTCAACATGTAAACCATACCATATAAAATATTAGAGTATACGATATGTACATGGGATACACTGTCACGACCCATACTCGGGCCCGTGCCGTGACTACCCCAAGCCCACCTTCCACAGGCCAGGGGCTGGCGACTAGCACCAAAGGCATAAATCCCAACAAAAAGGGGAAGGCCTTTATAGAGTAAACAACCACCACAGAGTAAGCCCGTAGAAGTAAACACTATGTAAACTGAGTACAATAGTAAGTGCAGAAAAGTAAATGGGCCAGAATACAATCCCAAAAGAAAGGTACAACTACAACTAAAATAAAAGTACAACTCAAAGGACAACAGATGAAAGGTGACAAGACGCTCCGGGATCGTCCTCCGGTTTCCTACCTGAAGGGTACGTACAGATCTCTTCCTCATCACTCCATGTTTGTCCGTCTCCTCCGGGTACCGACTCATCGTGAAATCCACCTCCGGGCACCGAATCAACGTGATATCATCCTCCGGGTATCGTCCAGCTCTACAAGTCTCTACCTCGATAAGAGATGTCTGTCTCTTGCAACCAACACAACGTAGTGCGGGCGAAGCCCATGTAGGGGTGAGTGTATGATACTCAATAGGGACCCCGAGACCCCGAAGGTCTCCCAGAATCCACAAAGGATAATCCACAAAGTAAAGATACAATCACGAAGTAACATCCAACACTACTTATTATATGACCATACATATACCTAAGTCATCAATTCCAATTCGGCTCCAACACCTAAGCCCAAGTTCGATCATGTCCACACATGATAGTACAACCGAATCCACATAGGAAAGCACAACCCAATCCACATAGGAAAGTAAGTAAATCATATCAAAGATAATGATTGAAATTCAAGACTCATCTCACAAAGGTATACATCATTTTTATAGAAAAAGGAGATGATCAGATGTAGTTACGGATTCATCTAGCTGGGACCCACGTAGGATACAAGTACTGTAGTCGTCACCACCGAACCCATGGAGGATTCTAGTACGGTTGTCGTCACTATCGAACCCATAGCTGCTGGGGAACTCCCCCTCTATCGAGTATAGTAGGTCTGCCACTATAACCAAGCACTTCCCACTAACCTTGGACTGCTGTAGTACTCCACCTGTCGAGTACTGTGGGCCTGCTGCTACAACCAAGAGTTTCCCACCATGGGTCTGCCGCTACAACCAAGTGCTCCCCCTCATAGCCAAAAGAGGTACTCCTTCTATTGAGTACTGCGTGTCTGCCGCTACAAAAAAGTGCTCCTCCGTCATGGGTCTGCCGCTACAACCAAGCGCTCCCCACTGGGCTATTGAAAAACTATGAGTCGATCGATCAGTAGTCGTCAAGTCTCAGCCAGCTCTAGGGTTTCCGCACACAGCACGCTTGTTTCCAGGAGGGTCCGCTCCACGAGCCAAGGGGTCGATACATCAACTGACACAAAGTCCGGATTTGATGTATCCCAAAGTTCCATCTCGTCGATAGGAACTCAACACGATAGACGACGTATCAATCGGACGCCTGGTATGAGAGTTATCGGCTTTTCCGTCCCAGGGGCCCGGTTGGTTTTTAAGTGAAAACCAACCTTACCGTACTCCAAATGCATCCAAACCTCGAGGAGAGTAATCCAAAAGGTCCGTCTCACTGAGAGGAATCCAACAAAGTCGACAGCACGTTAATCAGACGTCCGGAGCTCAAGTTATAAGTGTTTCCGCTATGAGGGTCTGGTTGGTTTCGTGTTCTAACCAACCCAGTTGTACCCCAAGTTCTCCAAAACCTTGAGTTCAATATATCGAAAGAACCGTCTCGATCCAAGGATCGCATTGCAACTGACGGTATGTCGATCGGAGGTCTTTAGCACAAGTTACAGGTGTTTAAATGAACCTGCCCGTTTTTAGGGGGTTTTGGGCCCGGACCGACCCGGCCCGAGACCCCCCTGGGTCGGCCCAAACCAGGTCAACCCGACCCGGATCGTGTCCGGCCCGGCCCGGTGGTCGGCTCGGCCTAGCGCAGGCGGACCGGCCCAGAGCAGCCGGTCCGGCCTGGGCGCCCGTTGGCTGAGCGGACGCGGGGGGGGGGGGGGGGGGGGGGGGGTGTTGTCCCCCCCGGTTGACCGAACGACGTGGCTTTAATGTCGCGCCACCTCCCCTAAACCCGAAACGGTAAATTTGTTCCGTTCCGCCGCGGCTCAGTCGTGGTGGCTTTTTCTGGCGGCGCGCCGCTGCCGCTTTCCTTGGACCACCGGACTTGCTCCGATGGTCCGTTTTTCCGGCCGTCTTCACCAGTGGTCCTCCTGGGACATACTCTTCACTGTGACGACCTTCAAACGTCATTGCAGTCCCATTCTGGCCATGGCCTCTTTGTGGTTCTCCGGCGCGGTGCGACAGCACCGCGGCCCGAATCCGTCTGTGGCTTCTTTCGGCCTCAACGGCGTGGCGCGACGGCGCCACGCTTCTTCGCTGCATTTCTCCTTGTTCCCGCACGGTGCCGTTGCACCATGCCACCTTCGTTCGAGCCGTAATGAACACAACAACAAAAGGGAGAGGAGGGTCGGCCGTGTTCGTGCGGTCCAACCTCCTCCCATTAAATTGATAACAAGAGGCCCAAAGAAATTGACAATGAACGACAAAGAATAATTCACGAACAAAAACAAACCCCTACCTCATTGAAGTCTTCGAACAAGGATCGTCGTGGGAAAAAAGACGTTGTGGAAGACGGCTTCGCGTTATACGTCGTTGCAGAAGACGACGTTGCAGAAGATGGTGTCGTATACGTCGTCAGTGCACGCCCGATGTAGGACGCGGTTCGTCGTCGTTTTTCGAAGAATGCATCTCTCACCAGGTGCGGAGAGGAGAGGAGAGGGTATGGTGATCTCCCCTTTTGGTGACGGAGTTATTCGTCGTAGACTCGGCGTTCTTCGCATTCTTCTCTGAGGAAGAAGAATATCTCCAATACTTGAGCTCTCCTCTCCCAAAAATGTCACACAATGATTCAACAAATAATAAAATAAGGCTTTACCTTATTTTATTACTCATTCCAACCCTTTTCTAAATTCAAAAGATCACAATCAATTAATTGACTTAATTGATGAGTGTTTAATAATCCAAATTTAATTTCGAGAGTTGACATGTCATTAAATAGGGGGGGGGGGGGGGTGGGGGTGCGGGTGTGTTACACAAATAAATGCACATGGGAGGTTTTAAGGGATTTGAAGGGGTGGGGCTCGTGTGGGCCCCACTTCACTAATATCCTACCTAGAGGAGTTAGGATGTAGTGGGTCCCACTCCAACCCACCATGCATAGGTTAAACCACTTAGAATAGAAAATAAAAATTGTTGCACAAATTTTTATTTCATTCCTTAGTTAACCCATTTTTTTAAAACCTCACTCGAGCAAACGCAACTCCAGAAAAGGTGTTCCTAAGAAAAAACCGGCACTACGGTTCATTGGTGTCTTTGGATTTCGATTCCGATCATCGGTTTAAAAGTTAGAAAAAACTCGCTCGTTCGTTCACTGAACGTACCCGAGCAAAAATTTGGAAAATGATTCCGGGCACATCGGGCCTTGGAATCAGGTGCTATCAGAAATTGCGTACTCGTAAAATCCCAAAGAAAAATTTAAGAAAAAATTTCCCTTGAAATTTACGGGTATTTACATTACTCCCAACTCAGGGATTTACGTCCCCGTAAAGATACATCACAAACTAGGGGAACAAATGAGGGGGTAATGAGCATGTATCTGAGCCTCCCGCTCCCAAGTGCTCTCCTGGAGGTTCCCATGCTTCCATATGGTGCGCACTAGAGGAATAGACTGCCCACGTAGGACCGCTCCTGTCAATTCTCGATCTCCACTGGGACCTCTGCAAAAGTCGCCCCATCGTCAATTATATGTGTCGGGTCATGCACATATCTCCTCAGCTGAGATACATGGAAAACGTCGTGCACCTGGTGCAACTAAGGTGGATGGGTCAAGCAGTAAACCACCTCGCCTACCCTGTTCAGGACCTAGAAGGGTCCGATGAAGCGCGGATATAACTTGCCGCCGTGGCTAAAACTCCGTAATCCACGTCGAGGTGAGACCCGTAGGAAAATGTGGTCACCATTCTTGAACTCCAGTGGTATCTGCCTCCAGTCAGCACAAGACTTTTGTCGGATCTGAGCTGTCCTCATCCGCTCTTGGATGACCTGGACCATCTTTGGTCCTACAAGAGATGCTAAGATTTTATCTTTGCAGATAAGAAAAATCCGGTCTATCCCCAGGAAGAACCACGTTCTTTGCCTAATACAGTCAATCCAAACATGGATGATACTAATCCATGCCAAGGATGACGTCGTAAGGCCTCGACGCTACTACCAAGAGATCCAACTGTTACTCTCGCCTCCAAGGGTTGAGTCACACTGTCGGAATCAGTGTGTGGTCACTGGGTCTCCTCCATTAGGTATCTCAAACGTGAGGGTCAAGTCAACGATTTTTGAACCGGAACCTCTTAGTAACAACAAAAAGAGAGGACAGGAAAGTAAACGCCACAAAGAAAGGTGTCTTTTATTACTGCATCTCAAAGTACAAAGACACATACAACCACAACATCAACAAAAAGAAAGCTAGAAGCACCCAATAATAAAGGCCTCTATGCCTGGAACTAGTCCTACTCCTGTCCACCTGCTTCCAGAGCTCCACTTCCTTGCCCACTGCTTGGCTGCTGCTCAAGATTTCGTCGTTGGCTCTGTCTCGGTGGCTCCTCCAACGCCTACAGATCAACTGTGCGGGGATTCAGATAGTCACGTGCCATGTGACCCTGCTTTCCGCATGAATATCACTTTTCGCTCCTCATATGACTGGATCTGTTTTGTTTTCCTCGCACAACTGAATCTATAACCCGAGGTCGCCCACCTGTAGGTCTGGTCCTCTTGGACCTCTGCATCATTCGTCTCCTACCTACAGATGACTCGGCTACTGACAAAAAACCCAGCGGCAAGGGTAGCAGCTCCTGAGCATGCTCAGAGGGTAGAGTCATAGGTAAAAACTCCACTCTGAAGAAGGTCTCGAAGTCTCCCCAGGTGAAGGTCATCCCGTCGCAAAACTGGAACATGTGGCTCCACCACCTCTCAGTTGTTTCCTGGAAGAGGCTAACAACTAGGTACACCATCAAGTCTGCAGGTGTCCCAGCTGCGTGGAGAGATCATGCTACAAACTCCAACCAGTGCCCAGCCATCTGAAAATCCGACTCACCTCGAAACCTCGGAGGCCTCTGACGCTGGAACTCGTGCATTGCGCTCAAGCGGCATGCACTCTCTGCTGGTGTATCAACTGGTGGGGGGCAATGTACAGAGGCCTCGCTGCTCGGTGGGCTATCATCTCGTATAACGCTCGGAACCCTAAATGGCTGCCGTCGTGGGGCCATCCTGGAAAGAGACAGGTGTGCCACCATCAAAACAGTATACATGGTGAGATGACACAAAGTAATCACAAATAAATCTTTTGAAACACACATGCAATTAATGTTTTCCTGCACTGAGTCAGAAATCAGAAGTCAGGGTCCCAATGTATGGATACGTCGGCCGCCACACCAACACTGGACTCCCTGGACTGATAACCACACTCATTACCCTTAACACTATTTCTTCACATAGAAGAAAGATTAGAGTCCTAATTTCTAAAGTATAACTGAACTCCTCTTATACCAATTCGTCACGACCCGTCCTCGAGCCCATGCCGTGACTAACCCAAGCCCGCCTTCCATAGGCCAGGGGCTGGAGAGTAGCACCAAAGGTGTAATTCTGGACAAAAAGGAGAAGACATTGCCTTTATAAAGTAAATAACCACCATAGTGTAAGCCAACAGAAGTAAACACTAAGTAAACTAAGTACAATAGTAAGTGAGGAAAAGTAAATGGGCCAGAATACAAGCCCAAAAGAAAGGTACAACTACAACTGAAAGAAAAGTACAACTCAAAGGACAAAAGCTGAAAGGTGACAAGTCACTCCTGGATTGTCCTCCAGTTTCCTACATGAAGGGTAGGTATAGATCTCCTCCTCAGCACTCCACGTTCGTCTGTCTCCTCAGGGTACCGACTCATCATGAAATCCACCTCCGGGCCCCAACTCGACGTGATATCCTCCTCCGGGTACCATCCATCACTACAAGTCTCTACCTCGATCAGTGATGTCCGTCGTCTGCAACCAACACAACATAGTGCTGGCGAAGCCTGTGAAGGGGTGAGTATACGATACTCAGTAGGGACCTCGAGACCCCGAAGGTCTCCCATAATCCACAAAGGATAATCCACAAAGGAAAGATACACTCATGAAGTAACATCAAACACTACTTAGGTATATTCCCATACATATACCTAAGTCATCAATTCCAGTTCGGCTCCAACGCCCGAGCCCAAGTTCGATCACGTCCACATAGGATAGTACAACCCAATCCACACATGAAAGCACAACCCAACCCACATAGGAAAGCAAGTCAATCATATAGAAGATAATGATTGAAAGTCAAGACTCATCTCACATAGGTATACATCATTTTTATAGAAAAAGTATATGATCAGATGTAGTTACTGATTCATCTAGCTGGGACCCACGTAGGATACAAGTACTGTAGTCGTCACCACTGAACCCATGGAGGATTCCAGTACGGTTGTCGTCACTGTCGAACCCATATCTGCTAGGGAACTCCCCCTCTATCGAGTACAGTGGGCTTGCCGCTATAACCAAGCACTTCCCACTAACCTCGGACTCCTGTAGTACTCCACCTGTTGAGTACTATGGGCCTGCTGCTACAACCAAGCACTTCCCACCATGGGTCTGACACTACAACCAAGCATTCCCCCTCATATCCTACAGAGGTAATACTTCTGTTGAGTACCGCATGTCTATTGCTACAACCAAATGATACCCCACTATGGGTCTGCCGCTATAACCAATCACTCCCCACAGGGCTATTGAAACACTCCGAGTCGATCGATCAGCAGTTGTCAAGTCTCAGCCAACTCCTGGGTTTCCGCACACAGCACGCTCATTTTCGAGAGGGCCTGATCCACGAGCCAAGGGGTCGATACATCAACTTATACGTATTCCGGAGTTTATGTATCCCAAAGTTCTGTCTCGTTGATAGAAACTCAACACAATAGACGACGCGTCAATCGGATGCCCGGTCTGAGAGTTATCGGATTTTCCATCCAAGGGGTCCGGTTGGTTTTTAAGTCAAAACCAACCTGACCATACTCCAACTACATCCAAACCTCGAGCAGAGTAAGCCAAAAGGTCCGTCTCACTAAGAGGAATCCAAAAAAGTCGATGACACGTCAATCAGATGTCCGGAGCTCAAGTTATAAGCGTTTTTGCTCCGAGGGCCCGGTTGATTTCGTGTTCGAACGAACCCGGCCATACCCCAAGTTCTTTGAAACCTTGAGTTTAATATACCTCAATGACCGTCTCTATCCGAGGATCGCAATGCAACTGACGGTAAGTCGATCGGAGGTCCGCAGCCCATGTTACGGGCATTTAAAAGAACCTGCCCATTTTTAGGGGGATTTGGGCCCGGACCGACCCGACCCAAGACCCCCTGGGTCGGCCTGACTCGGGTCGGATCCAGCCCAGCCCGGCGGTCGGCTCGGCCTAGCAGGTTTCCCGGCCCAACACGGGCGGACCGGCCCAGAGCGGCCGATCCGGCCTGGGCGCCCGCTGGCTGAGCGGACATGGGGGGGGGGGTGTTGTTCCCCCCCGGTTGACCGAACGACATGACTTTAATGCCGCGTCGCCTCCCCTAAACCCAGAACGGCAAAGACATTCCGGTCTTCCAAGGTGGCTTTTTCAGGCGGGGAAACGTGCCGTTGCTGCTTTTCACGGACCACCGGACGCGCTCCGGTGGTCCGTTTTGCCGGTCGTCTTCGCCAGCGGTCCTCCCGGGACATTCTCTTTACTGCGACAACCTTCAAATGTCATTGTGGTCCCATTCTGGCCGCGGCCTCTTCGTGGTTCTCCGGTGCGGTGCGACAGCGCCACGCCCCTTAGCCGCGGCCCGACTCGGCTTCTTTCGGCCTCAACGGCGCCGCGCTTCTTCGCCGCATTTCTCCTTGTTCCCACGCGGTGTCGTTGCACCGCGCCGCCTTCGTTTGAGCCGTAACGAACAGAGTAACAGAAGGGGGAGGAGGGTCGGCCATGTTCGTGCGGTCCGACCTCCTCTCGTTAAATTGATAACAAGCGGCCCAAATAAATTGACGATGAACGACAAAGAATAATTCATTAACAAAAACAAAACCCTACCTCAATGAAGTCATCGAATGAGGATCGTCGCTGGAAAAGGACGTCGTGGAAGATGGCAGCGTGTAATACGACGTCACGGAAGACAGCGTTGCGACAGATGGAGTCGTATACGTTGTCGATGCACGCCCAATGTAGGACACGGTGCGTCGTCGTTCTTCGAAGAAGGCATCTCTCACCGGCTGTGGGGAGGAGAGGAGACGGTATGACGATCTCCCCTTTTGGTGACAGAGTTCTTCATTGTAGACTCAGCGTTCTTTGCATTCTTCTCTGAGGAAGAAGAAGATCTCCAAGACTTGAGCTCTCCTCTCCCAAAAATCTCCACACAACGATTCAACAAATAATAAAATAATGCTTTGCCTTATTTTATTACTCATGCCAACCCTTTTTGAAATTCAAAAGATAACAATCAATTAATTGACTTAATTGATGAGCGTTTAATAATCCAAATTTAATTTCGAGAGTTGACATGTCATTAAATAGGGGGTGTGGGTGTGTTACACAAATAAATGCACGTGGGAGGTTTTAAGAGATTTTAAGGGGTGGGGATCGTGTGGTCCCCACTTCACTAATATCCTACCTAGAGGAGTTAGGATGTAGTGGGTCCCACTCCAACCACCATGAATAGGTTAAACCACTTAGAATAGAAAATAAAAATTGTTGCACAAATTTTTATTTCATTCCTTAGTTAACCATTTTTTTAAAACCTCACTTGAGAAAACGCAACTCCAGAAAAGGTGTTCCTAAGAAAAAACCGGAACTGCGGTTTCATCGGTGCCTTCGGATTTCGATTCCGAGCACCGGTTCAAAAGTTAGAAAAAACCCGCTCATTCGTTCACTGAACGTACCCGAGCAAAACTTCGGAAAATGATTCCGGGCACAACGGGCCTCGGAATCAGGTGCCGTAAGAAACTGCATACTCGTAAAATCCCAAAGAAAAATTTAAGAAAAAATTTCCCTTGAAATTTACAGGTCTTTACATACACAACATGTGGTATCCAAGTTACATAGTAACCATTCAGGAAGGCTGTCTGATAAAATCCTAGGGATTTTAGCCTTACTCTGGTAGTCAGTGCTTCTATATCACTGATAAAATCCATTTTAGTGATTTTAAAATCCTATTTTCTAGTAGTGTAAGAATACAAAACTCAATATTATAATAGAAATGATCCACACACATCAGTACGTACAAATCTTAGAAGATATGTGTCCCTTTCACAAAAATCCATCAGATGGTGGTTTGGTCATTTTTCCTTGTAAGAAATAATTCCATATTTAAACTGGCTTTATCACAGAATATTAAAAATAAGTATATTGATTAATATTTATCAAACACTTCTCATTTATCTGAAAAAGATGTATTTTCCATAGATTGGTGTTATATGAGTTATGTGAACATGATTCGTTATCAATTTCCAATACTTTGTTTTCAAAATTTAATACATAAAGACCATTATTTAAATGTTCCATACCCTAAAAAATTTTATATTTATAAAATAAACAACTTTTATTTCAAAACATAAAAATTAAACCATTTATATCTAGTCAGGATATGAAAATTATTTTCTTAGTAACCATTGGTACATATTAACAAATCTTTAAAACCAAACTCATTCCTATTAGAAATGAAAGGTGGTAGTCACAAATGGATGGAGAAGCCAACCTCACACTATTTTCAGCTTGTAAATCCACCTCTCCTTTATCAGTCCTTCCAAATCAACATGGTTCTTACATTTGGATACAAATGTGATTACCAAAAGTTGTATCTAATACCCAATGTGTAGATATTGAAATATTACACTCAAAAATGAATTCACCTTTAGCTTTCCCATGCATCTAGGTACATTTTCTATTCTAGTGGCCTTTCATTCCACATGAAAAGCATATTACCTATTTTTCCTTTCCTTGACATTAAATCTCCCTTTTCTTGGAAGGATGGTTCCTAGGAGTTTTAGATATTTTATGATTCTTTGGCCCCTTCACTTCATTATTCCTTATCTTATTCACCATATAGAATGAAGTTTTGTCACACCTAATGTTCTTATCCACTTGTAAAATCAAATTAAAAAGTTCCAAAATACTATTATCATTATTTCTCACATTACATTTAACAATAAAACGAAAGAAGGTTTTAGGTTGTGATGAAATCATGATATCTATCTGCAACTCATATGGGAATTTAATCCCTAAGATTTCTAAGTATTTTATGTATCCCATAATCTTGACTATATGAGGACCATCTAGCATTGAATATCTAATCTTAGTTGTAAACAGATCATTTAAGATATCATATATATCTTGTATCACCTTGTCTTGATAGAGATCCCAAAGGTGATACATCATGCTATACGCATCCATGTCCTCATGTTTATTCCAAATATTATTTGTCATGGATGATAGCATGAAACACTGAAAATCTATGGAATCATTAAAATATTTCTCATAGAGATTTAACTATTGATCACTAGACTTATTACCAGGAACATCTAGAATTGGTTCTTCCAGCACACACAATTTCTTTTCATGGAGAAGAATAATTCGTAAGTGCCTTTGCCACTCTTGGAAATTTTGTTATAGTGATACGGTTATCCTTATTAAGTATAGATCACAATGATATGTTTGAAATTATATAATTACTATTTATAAATATAGTACAAGCATAATTTTTGTACTTTATCTGATAATTTTTTTTAAATTGAATAAATATTATATTTATTAGTCCCTCGTTATTTTATCAAAACCCAATATACCTCACCATTAGATTCAAAATATCTCATTTCTTGAACATTATAGTGGAAAGGATCCATACTCCCCTTATGATTACCCCAAATTTGGGTAATCAAACAACTTGAATGGTTTTAGGTTGGCATTACAAATGCCAACTGCGTTAACTCACAACTCCTTGATATGTTGAGTAGACTCCCCAATCCTAAGATCCTTAATTTGGATTTCTTCAACTCTTGCCTCTCAGTTACACCAAGTACTACTTTGGAAGTCAACCCTTGATGTGAACTAATTCAATTCAACCCAAAATATCATGTTATAATTCCATGTTAATTGAAATTATACCAACTTTGGCTGGTTAAGAACTTTGAATTATAGTTCAATTTTAACCAAAGTAATGAAAGGCTATACTATCTTAATATTTATAATTGATGGATTTTATCTTTTATGCATAATTTTTTCATTATTATCTATATTAAATTGTTTTTAATATTAATTAGATATACATAAGTGATTAAATATGTCATAAATAAATATTTAATCATAAGACAATTTATTTTAGTTCTATCTTGCATGATTGTTAATTCATTAATTAATGTGATCATGAAAAAACATCCATAATGAAATAACCATGAAACTTGATAGAAATAAAATAATAAATTTGTATGATCATTGGATTTTTCTAGTGGATAGTTTATCTAGTGGATGATAAACTTACTGTCAACCTAGGAGAAAAACACTTTGAACCAATTAATGTTAGTATTGAAAATTTCCACATATTTACCTATATATCTATCTTGGATTGGTTTTTCCTCAGCTCTAAACCTGAACCTCCTCCACTAAATTGGGAGTTCCGTCTATTATATATGATTTTACACACATAG
Source organism: Viscum album (assembly GCA_963277665.1). Taxonomy (NCBI): domain Eukaryota; kingdom Viridiplantae; phylum Streptophyta; class Magnoliopsida; order Santalales; family Viscaceae; genus Viscum; species Viscum album. The sequence continues at coordinate 913,327,681 of OY728126.1, forward strand.
AGGTCAGGTTAAGGGGTTATATAAAATAAACCATGGGCATATAGACCCTTACATAATAAGAGGATAAATGGCATGTATGCCAATAATTTAATTTAATAATAAATTTAGTGAAACCAATAACATAAAAAAGGTCTTGGTATAAGATAACGATCATCTATTAGCATGAAACAAATTATGCATTTAATAAAAAATAACATTTAATTCTTAGTTTTTCTTATTTAAGATAAATCATGATCGAATAAATTAATTATTTCCTTTACGAAATTAATTATTTTATTTTAATTCTCATCTGGATTTTCTTGAGATTTTCATCCATAATAATTTTAATCAAATTAAATAAATTTATTTAAAAGTAATCATGTACATAAATGTACCATGGAGGAAACATGGTGAATACCCATCTGGATCTACCCAACATGTATTATACTCGTATATAATTTACTATTGTGACATGTTTAACACATGACTTATCACATAATTTCTTGTTGTGTATTATTAAATTAATTATTACACTAATTACATTATTTTTTTTCACAATTTATGATTCAATGCACGTAGAGTAATGACTGTAATACGACTCATACATGTTATCCAGATCTGAACATTAAACAGATATTAATTAAACAGTTTTAAATATATTAAATCCCATCACATGGTATGTCCTATCAACTTAATTAACAGATATTATAACATGTTGATAAGTTTTACACATTATAATAAATTAATTTTAATTATGTTCAATTTATTATAAGAACACGACATGTAAAAATGAGCTACATGACATGTTCATTTCTCACCGTCTATACATGGAACACACCTAGGGACACAACATGTAAACCATACCATGGAAAATATTGGTGTACACATTGTGTACATGGGCTGTATGACATGTGGTTTCCAAGTTACATGGTCACCAGTTAGGTAGGCCCTGTAAGAAGATACATGACCCATCGGTGACTAAAGGGCTACATGTCCTGTATGTGGGCTATATGACATGTACTCCGACTAACTATGAATCGGGATGGATCGGTCAACATACAATGTATAATTAAATGCAATGTGTGTATTCAATGTAGATGACTTGAATTAATTCAAAATTAATTCTTGGTTAATTGAACACCAGTACACAACGTATACCTCCGGGTACACGATGTGTACTCTAGTGTTATCCAGACTGATTCCTCACCACCTCTGGATGATTTCTTCAAATTTCTTTCAGTAATAAAATTAATCATTTAAATTATATTTATGAGAAAAAAATGAGGATGAATAATATCTCATAATTCATATTAAATAATGATTAAACTTGTATTAAAAACCCAAATCACAAATGAGTAAATCGATCAAAAATATTTAAATAATTATAAATATTAATGTGACCCCTCTAATACCACTTGTAAGTTATGGGTACAATAAAACAATTCAATGGGTTTCGAAAAATGTTTCTTTATTCATGATTTATGATCAATTAAATATTTTCATAATGATAAATATCATGAACAATATAATTGAATCAAAGAAAATAGATAAGGGATACAAATCCATAAACAAGTATAGAATCATCACATATTATTTATAATTAATTTAATTAATTAAAGAATCAAATTTTGATAATTATTTATTCATTGATGGATCTGAAAATAGATATACATTGTACCATTATTTCATTGAAGTAATCATGAGAGGATTCCCTCTAGCAGTGATCCATATGTTTTCTAGAAATATCCGAGAATCACCGTAGGAATATCTGAGTGCTAGAATGATAGATCATATTGATTATGTCATTCTCCTTTGATAACCACAATAATAACTTCCAAATAATTCTCCTTGATCTCCCTATACTTGAGAGTGGGAGGTGTATGAAGATCACTCTCCATTTTTGGGAGTGATCTTGGATAAGGGATCTCTCAAAGGCTTCGAGAGGATTCTCCTGATTCATTGTGCACAACAAAATAAATGAATTGGATCTATTGAAAAATAATATAATTTGGTTTAAATACCACTAGGGTTTAGAAATAAATATTTACACAAGTACTCTTTAAAATTTATTTAATACCTTATGGAATCCCACATCTAAAATAATAATAATATTATTATTTTATCAATATGCACTTAACTTGCGAACAAAAGTAAATATTATTTAATCTAATAATATTTAATATATATTATTTCTCATTGGACATAAAAAATGGTCCCTCCATTCCTCCACAATTTTTATCAAGCCTTTAATAATGAATATTTTGTCACGACCCGTCCTCGGGGCCCGTGTCGTGACTACCCCAAGCCCGCCTTCCATAGGCCAGGGGCTGATGACTAGCACCTAAGGCGTAAATCCTGAAAAAAAGGGAAGACATTGCCTTTACAAAACGAAAATACACACAAACAGAGTACAAGCAGAAGCTACACTACGTAAAGCAGTAAAACAAATGTGCAGAATGTACAAGGGGTTAGAAATACAATCCCAAAAGAAAGGTACAACAACAACTGAAAGTAAAGTACAACTCAAAGGACAACAGCTGAAAGGTGACAAGAAGCTCCTGGATCGTCCTCCGACTTCATACCTAAAGGGTAGGTACAGATGTCCTCCTCATCACTACACGTACGTCCGTCTCCTCCGGGTACCGACTCGTCGTGATATCCACCTCCGGGTACAGACTCGTCGTGAGTTCTACCTCCGGGTACTGACTCGTCGTGGGATCCACCTCCGGGTACTGACTCGCTCTACAAGCCTCAACCACGATCAGTGATGTCCGTCGTCTGCAACCAACACAATGAGCTGCGGGAATAGCCCATGTAGGGGTGAGTATACGATACTTAGTAGGGACCCTGAGACCCTCAAGGTCTCACTAAATCCAACAAGGATAAACACAAAGAAAGCTCTCAACGGATAACCCTTACTTAGGTATAAGTCCATACTTATACCTAAGTTATCAAGTAACCCATCTCAGCTACAAGGTTTCACACAGATATGATGTTGATGGATAAATCTACTTAGTTATATGCCCATACATATACGTAAGTTATCTAGTAACCCATCTCAATCATGAGGAAAACACAAAGATCAATAACTCATATCAAACCAGGATTTTCATTATCGAAACCGCAACTGCTGAAGAGATCCGTCTCTGACGAGTACAGTGAACCTGTCACAACTCCGAGGCACTTCTCACTAACCTAAGACTGCTGAGGTACTCCTCCTGTCAAGTACCACGGGTCAGCCACCCAAACACAGAAGTGCTTCCCGCCGGGGTCTGCCACCCAAACACAGTAGTGCACCCCCCCTAATAGCTTGCAGAGGTACTCATCTTGCCGAGTACCGCGTATAGCATCCCGTCTTTTTATAACATAACTTTTCATTCCATTACATGGAACTGAGGATCTTTAAGGTTTAGTGTCTTGGAAACAAGGAACATAAAACATGAAACAAAAAAAAACATTCTTCTTAAACACTTGAAAGGCTTCTCCTCATGTTCACCCTAGGCTCATTACTGCATCTCATAACCTGGGGACATACATCAAAAGGAAGGGTGAGCATAAGGCCCAGCAAGGGAAACCAGTGAAACATTTTACATATGAACTTGAGATACATCAATAAAGTCATGAAAAGAAATTTAATGCATGAAAATGAAATCATGAGGCATATCATAATAAAAATAAAACTTTTTCATAACATGAAGATGTGGCTGCAACATTTAATATTGACAATCGTTTCGTTTCACCAAGGTCCATCCCCAAGGTGTCGTTAAAAATTACCAAGGTTATTCACCAAGGCGTCGTTAAAATGGTCATCTCTAGAGATTAAGTCTTTACCCAATGCATTGGAGCGCTATCAGGGTGCACCCTTAAATTTGCCTTTATTATCATGTGAGCCACATATATCATCATCAAACATTTCATAAATAACCCATATAGAATAAAATAAATGGGTTTCATTTTATAATCATAACGTTTTAAAAACTGCTTTAAAGACATGATCTTTACGTCACTTTAAAACCCACAGAAAAGGAAGGTGGGTCTCATGTATGTAAATCCCAGAATTTAAAATAGAACATTTTGGTATATATGTGAATACCCCTTTAGAAGAAAGAGCTTTGAGTATTCACTTATTAAAATAAAAGGACTTTAGAAAAAGAGATAGACATTTTGAGACAGAAATTCTGCAGCATAACGGCAATGTTCCGAGGTTTTAGAAGACATTAAAAGAGAGGTAAAATGGGTCAAACATTCATAAATGACCCATAAAATAGTTCATGGACAGAATAAGAAGGATACATGATCATGGTAATGAGATTTCAAGGACATACCATTTGAAATGAAAAACATGGAAGGAAGAAAAAAAATAGATTTCTCTTATGAAAGTTCGGCAGCCTAACGGTGTTACTTAAACCTCAACAAACAATGATTTGAAAAGATCAAATAGGATCTCTATCATGTGAACATAAGAGTTCAGTATGATAGATATAGAGATAATTCCCCAACATAACAAAAAGGAACTTGAAAGAATTGACATGAAAGTAGAACTTCAAAACGAGAAGGGTGAAGAACCACTTAAAAATTCGGCAGCCTAACGGCGCCACTTAAAACATCAAAATACTGAATTGAAGAGATCAAATTGGGTCTCTCATAATATGAACATAAGAGTCCAGTATGATATATATAGAGATCATACCCCAATATAACAAAAAGGAACTTGAAATAATTGACATGAAAGTAGAACTTCAAAACGAGAAGGGTGAAGAACCACTTAAAAATTCGGCAGCCTAACAGCGCCACTTAAAACATCAAAATACTGAATTGAAGAGATAAAATGGGGTCTCTCATCATATGAACATAAGAGTCCAGTATGATATATATAGAGATCATACCCCAATATAACAAAAAGGAACATTAAAGACTTGAATGAAAATAGAACTTGAAAACGAGGAAGGTGAAAGAAATCCTTAAAAATTCGGCAGCCTAACGGCGCCACTTAAACATTCTTAAAACGAATTGATGAGAGCAAGGGGGGGTCTCTCATCATATGAACATGAAATATGTAGTAGGATGAATATAAAATAACATCCTCCAACATAATAACATGGAGTATAAAAGAAAAGACATAAAAGAGATTACTTGAAAAGAAAGAGAGAGGTCGGATCCCTTACCTTAAAATGTAACTCTTAAACCTCAAAGGGTGGGACCTTGAGGGCTTGGGGGCACCTTGGGAGGACTCATTGGGAGGTAATGAGACCAGAAATTCGTTTGGAATGAGTGGGGAGTCGAATGGATGAGAGGAGGGCTTGGTATTTATAGGGAAAGTGAGGGGACAAGGCATTTATGGCCAAGGGACACCTCACATGTGCTTTTCTCAAACCCATGTGCTCTCCCTTGTCATTTATCATGGAGTTAGGCCACATTTGGCCCCCAAAACAATAATTCATCACCCTTGGCCGGCCAACCCTCAAAAGATCTCATGACATCATCATGACACCGTTATGATGTCATTAAACATACCGAAACCCTAAAACTGTATTTTTACTATTCACTGAAAATTCAACTTTCTCAGAAAAATCCCAAAATTTAACATTAACCAAATATCAATGCTCTGATTTCAGAAATGAAATCCATTTTATAAAAATAATTTTCTAAATATTTTTAATTTAATTTTTAAATAAAAACACTATTCATCGAAAATTCATTTTTTCAGAAAAAACCCCAAAAATTACCATAACATAATATCGATGCTCTGAGTTCAAAAATAAAGTCATTTTGATAAAAATAATTTTCTAATTATTTTTAATTAAATTTTTAATTAAAAAACACTATTCACCCGAAAAAACTAATACTTGAATAATAATTAATGAAACCATTATTTAACTATTTTATTGAATCACATTACTTAATCAAGGTGCCTAGATTATTTTAAAACTTTCTTTAAGTGAGATTACTAATCCATTTGGTCATATTACTAATCCTAATCATAAAATCACTATTCATAATTTACTATTCATCAAAAATCAAGTTGATCTTATTAGACTCTAAATTTAGTACTGAACATAATTGTAGAAGACCATTTTTTGAAAATCATTACACATTTTTAATTATTTAGGGTTTACATAAACATATTTAAAATATCCTTTTTCTAAAATTCATCAAAAATATGCATACTATATTTATCCGGTCATTTCAAAATTCATAAACTTCATCATAAGAAGGAATCCCAATTTTTATTTAAAACAAGGATTACACAAGGTAGTTATGGTCTCGTTACATAACCCCTTATAATACCAGCATAGGACCTAAGAGTAAGGTGTGCTAGGGTGATAGAAGCTTGGGGCGGCTCAGTCAACATTGCCCGAGTAGTAATTTCTATCAGTTTGAACTTCTCACGAAGGCGATTTCGTTCCAGCTTCACATGATGAAGTTCGGCTTGGATTTGATCCAGAGCAAAGCCCAGTGGTGCTACCTCCTTCCCAAGCTCTGTTAGATGGGCTTCGATCGGTCCAAGACTACTAGGTGAGGCCATCGAATCTTCTTTCTATAATAATTAACCAAGATTACTTATATTTAGAGACAATAATCAAAACATTTTGTTCACAGCGGTCATGTTGACCGATGGTTATATAATAGTCAAAACCCACTGATCTCATTTTAATTATAATCATGTTTATCAAATAAAACATTTTTGTTGAGTATAACAATAACACATAAAATTAGGAAACAAAATTTATTTAAAAATTTCGGGTCGTTACAATCTTCCCCCCTTAAGAAATTGCGTCCTCACAATTTTAAAACTGGGTTTTGAAATTTCATTGAAAGTCCCACATCGGAAAAGGAGTCAGTAAAACTATTACTTTAAAATAAAGAAAGGGAAGTACACAGGTCACCCGAGTTAACCCACACTAGGGTTCCATGTAGGAAAACATGGACATGGAGGAGAAAACAAAGGGTCATGTTCGGAGGGAGAGTGATAGAGAACATGATTAGGAGAAAGTTAACCATGAGAAAATCCCAAACTTATGATGTGTGTAAACGGTCTTTGATTACCTAGTAGGAAACGTAAACCAACAACATTTTTGTTTTACGTTTCTTTTCATAATTTTGAGGATTTCATTTACTACATAGAACAAAAACATAATAAAATATACCTACCTTCAAGTAGATTTTCATCCTTTAACAAGTCCCTACCAACACTAATCTTTTCTCCAAATGATGAGAATTCAAAAACACTTGGTCTCATAAAAGCACAAGAATCATCTTCTATAGAATCACATAATCTACAAAAGATTAACTATCTATTTCTTCTATCTTTAAACATTATCCCAAAAACAGAAAGGTTAAGGTAAAACAACTCTTCAAAAAGAAAGAATCCCATAGGAATGGAAACTACTTTTAAATCATCAAAGTTCCCTGGTACTACCCAAAGTTCATCATAGACCATTCCATAAATAATGGTCCTTAAAATTCCTCAAAACAAACCAAACTAAGATTGAAACCCAAATACAATAAGGATTTGATAACATAGTCTTCCAAAACAACTTCATTGTTCATCTCCAGACAACATCAACCACTCCTAACATCTTATAAAAAAGTAGCTAACCTAAACATATTTTTCCCAAGATAGGCTAGTCATTCCCATAAGTAACCTAAATTACTATAAGTTCACCTTAAATTCATCGATTCTTCAAAATATAAGTCAACCTTACTCCTCAATGAAAATACCGTAGTAATCTATTTACCTCGATCAAATATGGTTCCCAAAATAATGAACGTCTTCCAAAATAATAATCATATTTTAATCCCCTAATCATCCCTGTCATATTAATACGAAAATCGTCGCATTTCCTATCACATTGGTTGTCGGAACATGTTCTTCCATTTCCCACCATTAACTAAGAAGAGAAAGCATAATTAGGGGCTTAAGTACTTAGCTAATAATCATGAAAAGGAACTGAAAGCATATAAGGATAACTTGTATATGAAAGGTATACCCTAAGTTGTGATCTCCTAGGTTCCCATCTAGGTTATGAATGATCATATATTATTATGTGTACCTTTATTTTATTTTATCTTTGTTCCTTTAACAATGGTTCATACCAAGCTTATGAATTTACCAAAGCATATCCCCCGGGAGTGTCGTAACCAAGAGTGCAGCAAGGCCCGTTGTCGTGTACCAGTTCCCGTTCGAGTCTAGCTCAAAGCGGTGTTTTTGGGTTTTATCCCTATGTACATCTGTGCCAGAGCCACCTCTACCTGCTCGTATCCAGACAGGGATGTATTTGCTTGGCAACCCCTTACTCAATACTCACCAAAATACCAGGAATATTTCCTATATTAAACTTTTCTATAGGGTTCCTCCTAGAGTTTTCATATCCTAATTTCCACAAATAACTAAACCATCCTTTGATACCAACTATAGCATCCCGTCTTTTTATAACATAACTTTTCATTCCATTACATGGAACTGAGGATCTTTAAGGTTTAGTGTCTTGGAAACAAGGAACATAAAACATGAAACAAAAAAAAACATTCTTCTTAAACACTTGAAAGGCTTCTCCTCATGTTCACCCTAGGCTCATTACTGCATCTCATAACCTGGGGACATACATCAAAAGGAAGGGTGAGCATAAGGCCCAGCAAGGGAAACAAGTGAAACATTTTACATATGAACTTGAGATACATCAATAAAGTCATGAAAAGAAATTTAATGCATGAAAATGAAATCATGAGGCATATCATAATAAAAATAAAACTTTTTCATAACATGAAGATGTGGCTGCAACATTTAATATTGACAATCGTTTCGTTTCACCAAGGTCCATCCCCAAGGTGTCGTTAAAAATTACCAAGGTTATTCACCAAGGCGTCGTTAAAATGGTCATCTCTAGAGATTAAGTCTTTACCCAATGCATTGGAGCGCTATCAGGGCGCACCCTTAAATTTGCCTTTATTATCATGTGAGCCACATATATCATCATCAAACATTTCATAAATAACCCATATAGAATAAAATAAATGGGTTTCATTTCATAATCATAACGTTTTAAAAACTGCTTTAAAGACATGATCTTTACGTCACTTTAAAACCCACAGAAAAGGAAGGTGGGTCTCATGTATGTAAATCCCAGAATTTAAAATAGAACATTTTGGTATATATGTGAATACCCCTTTAGAAGAAAGAGCTTTGAGTATTCACTTATTAAAATAAAAGGACTTTAGAAAAAGAGATAGACATTTTGAGACAGAAATTCTACAGCATAACGGCAATGTTCCGAGGTTTTAGAAGACATTAAAAGAGAGGTAAAATGGGTCAAACATTCATAAATGACCCATAAAATAGTACATGGACAGAATAAGAAGGATACATGATCATGGTAATGAGATTTCAAGGACATACCATTTGAAATGAAAAACATGGAAGGAAGAAAAAAAATAGATTTCTCTTATGAAAGTTCGGCAGCCTAACGGTGTTACTTAAACCTCAACAAACAATGATTTGAAAAGATCAAATAGGATCTCTATCATGTGAACATAAGAGTTCAGTATGATAGATATAGAGATAATTCCCCAACATAACAAAAAGGAACTTGAAAGAATTGACATGAAAGTAGAACTTCAAAACGAGAAGGGTGAAGAACCACTTAAAAATTCGGCAGCCTAACGACGCCACTTAAAACATCAAAATACTGAATTGAAGAGATCAAATTGGGTCTCTCATAATATGAACATAAGAGTCCAGTATGATATATATAGAGATGATACCCCAATATAACAAAAAGGAACTTGAAATAATTGACATGAAAGTAGAACTTCAAAACGAGAAGGGTGAAGAACCACTTAAAAATTCGGCAGCCTAACGGCGCCACTTAAAACATCAAAATACTGAATTGAAGAGATAAAATGGGGTCTCTCATCATATGAACATAAGAGTCCAGTATGATATATATAGAGATCATACCCCAATATAACAAAAAGGAACATTAAAGACTTGAATGAAAATAGAACTTGAAAACGAGGAAGGTGAATGAAATCCTTAAAAATTCGGCAGCCTAACGGCGCCACTTAAACATTCTTAAAACGAATTGATGAGAGCAAGGGGGGGTCTCTCATCATATGAACATGAAATAGGTAGTAGGATGAATATAAAATAACATCCTCCAACATAAGAACATGGAGTATAAAAGAAAAGACATAAAAGAGATTACTTGAAAAGAAAGAGAGAGGTCGGATCCCTTACCTTAAAATGTAACTCTTAAACCTCAAAGGGTGGGACCTTGAGGGCTTGGGGGCACCTTGGGAGGACTCATTGGGAGGTAATGAGACCAGAAATTCGTTTGGAATGAGTGGGGAGTCGAATGGATGAGAGGAGGGCTTGGTATTTATAGGGAAAGTGAGGGGACAAGGCATTTATGGCCAAGGGACACCTCACATGTGCTTTTCTCAAACCCATGTGCTCTCCCTTGTCATTTATCATGGAGTTAGGCCACATGGGGCCCCCAAAACAATAATTCATCACCCTTGGCCGGCCAACCCTCAAAAGATCTCATGACATCATCATGACACCGTTATGATGTCATTAAACATACCGAAACCCTAAAACTGTATTTTTACTATTCACTGAAAATTCAACTTTCTCAGAAAAATCCCAAAATTTAACATTAACCAAATATCAATGCTCTGATTTCAGAAATGAAATCCATTTTATAAAAATAATTTTCTAAATATTTTTAATTTAATTTTTAAATAAAAACACTATTCATCGAAAATTCATTTTTTTCAGAAAAAACCCCAAAAATTACCATAACATAATATCGATGCTCTGAGTTCAAAAATAAAGTCATTTTGATAAAAATAATTTTCTAATTATTTTTAATTAAATTTTTAATTAAAAAACACTATTCACCCGAAAAAACTAATACTTGAATAATAATTAATGAAACCATTATTTAACTATTTTATTGAATCACATTACTTAATCAAGGTGCCTAGATTATTTTAAAACTTTCTTTAAGTGAGATTACTAATCCATTTGGTCATATTACTAATCCTAATCATAAAATCACTATTCATAATTTACTATTCATCAAAAATCAAGTTGATCTTATTAGACTCTAAATTTAGTACTGAACATAATTGTAGAAGACCATTTTTTGAAAATCATTACACATTTTTAATTATTTAGGGTTTACATAAACATATTTAAAATATCCTTTTTCTAAAATTCATCAAAAATATGCATACTATATTTATCCGGTCATTTCAAAATTCATAAACTTCATCATAAGAAGAAATCCCAATTTTTATTTAAAACAAGGATTACACAAGGTAGTTATGGTCTCGTTACATAACCCCTTATAATACCAGCATAGGACCTAAGAGTAAGGTGTGCTAGGGTGATAGAAGCTTGGGGCGGCTCAGTCAACATTGCCCGAGTAGTAATTTCTATCAGTTTGAACTTCTCACGAAGGCGATTTCGTTCCAGCTTCACATGATGAAGTTCGGCTTGGATTTGATCCAGAGCAAAGCCCAGTGGTGCTACCTCCTTCCCAAGCTCTGTTAGATGGGCTTCGATCGGTCCAAGACTACTAGGTGAGGCCATCGAATCTTCTTTCTATAATAATTAACCAAGATTACTTATATTTAGAGACAATAATCAAAACATTTTGTTCACAGCGGTCATGTTGACCGATGGTTATATAATAGTCAAAACCCACTGATCTCATTTTAATTATAATCATGTTTATCAAATAAAACATTTTTGTTGAGTATAACAATAACACATAAAATTAGGAAACAAAATTTATTTAAAAATTTCGGGTCGTTACAATCTTCCCCCCTTAAGAAATTGCGTCCTCACAATTTTAAAACTGGGTTTTGAAATTTCATTGAAAGTCCCACATCGGAAAAGGAGTCAGTAAAACTATTACTTTAAAATAAAGAAAGGGAAGTACACAGGTCACCCGAGTTAACCCACACTAGGGTTCCATGTAGGAAAACATGGACATGGAGGAGAAAACAAAGGGTCATGTTCTGAGGGAGAGTGATAGAGAACATGATTAGGAGAAAGTTAACCATGAGAAAATCCCAAACTTATGATGTGTGTAAACGGTCTTTGATTACCTAGTAGGAAACGTAAACCAACAACATTTTTGTTTTACGTTTCTTTTCATAATTTTGAGGATTTCATTTACTACATAGAACAAAAACATAATAAAATATACCTACCTTCAAGTAGATTTTCATCCTTTAACAAGTCCCTACCAACACTAATCTTTTCTCCAAATGATGAGAATTCAAAAACACTTGGTCTCATAAAAGCACAAGAATCATCTTCTATAGAATCACATAATCTACAAAAGATTAACTATCTATTTCTTCTATCTTTAAACATTATCCCAAAAACAGAAAGGTTAAGGTAAAACAACTCTTCAAAAAGAAAGAATCCCATAGGAATGAAAACTACTTTTAAATCATCAAAGTTCCCTGGTACTACCCAAAGTTCATCATAGACCATTCCATAAATAATGGTCCTTAAAATTCCTCAAAACAAACCAAACTAAGATTGAAACCCAAATACAATAAGGATTTGATAACATAGTCTTCCAAAACAACTTCATTGTTCATCTCCAGACAACATCAACCACTCCTAACATCTTATAAAAAAGTAGCTAACCTAAACATATTTTTCCCAAGATAGGCTAGTCATTCCCATAAGTAACCTAAATTACTATAAGTTCACCTTAAATTCATCGATTCTTCAAAATATAAGTCAACCTTACTCCTCAATGAAAATACCGTAGTAATCTATTTACCTCGATCAAATATGGTTCCCAAAATAATGAACGTCTTCCAAAATAATAATCATATTTTAATCCCCTAATCATCCCTGTCATATTAATACGAAAATCGTCGCATTTCCTATCACATTGGTTGTCGGAACATGTTCTTCCATTTCCCACCATTAACTAAGAAGAGAAAGCATAATTAGGGGCTTAAGTACTTAGCTAATAATCATGAAAAGGAACTGAAAGCATATAAGGATAACTTGTATATGAAAGGTATACCCTAAGTTGTGATCTCCTAGGTTCCCATCTAGGTTATGAATGATCATATATTATTATGTGTACCTTTATTTTATTTTATCTTTGTTCCTTTAACAATGGTTCATACCAAGCTTATGAATTTACCAAAGCATATCCCCCGGGAGTGTCGTAACCAAGAGTGCAGCAAGGCCCGTTGTCGTGTACCAGTTCCCGTTCGAGTCTAGCTCAAAGCGGTGTTTTTGGGTTTTATCCCTATGTACATCTGTGCCAGAGCCACCTCTACCTGCTCGTATCCAGACAGGGATGTATTTGCTTGGCAACCCCTTACTCAATACTCACCAAAATACCAGGAATATTTCCTATATTAAACTTTTCTATAGGGTTCCTCCTAGAGTTTTCATATCCTAATTTCCACAAATAACTAAACCATCCTTTGATACCAACTATAGCATCCCGTCTTTTTATAACATAACTTTTCATTCCATTACATGGAACTGAGGATCTTTAAGGTTTAGTGTCTTGGAAACAAGGAACATAAAACATGAAACAAAAAAAAAACATTCTTCTTAAACACTTGAAAAGCTTCTCCTCATGTTCACCCTAGGCTCATTACTGCATCTCATAACCTGGGGACATACATCAAAAGGAAGGGTGAGCATAAGGCCCAGCAAGGGAAACAAGTGAAACATTTTACATATGAACTTGAGATACATCAATAAAGTCATGAAAAGAAATTTAATGCATGAAAATGAAATCATGAGGCATATCATAATAAAAATAAAACTTTTTCATAACATGAAGATGTGGCTGCAACATTTAATATTGACAATCGTTTCGTTTCACCAAGGTCCATCCCCAAGGTGTCGTTAAAAATTACCAAGGTTATTCACCAAGGCGTCGTTAAAATGGTCATCTCTAGAGATTAAGTCTTTACCCAATGCATTGGAGCGCTATCAGGGCGCACCCTTAAATTTGCCTTTATTATCATGTGAGACACATATATCATCATCAAACATTTCATAAATAACCCATATAGAATAAAATAAATGGGTTTCATTTCATAATCATAACGTTTTAAAAACTGCTTTAAAGACATGATCTTTACGTCACTTTAAAACCCACAGAAAAGGAAGGTGGGTCTCATGTATGTAAATCCCAGAATTTAAAATAGAACATTTTGGTATATATGTGAATACCCCTTTAGAAGAAAGAGCTTTGAGTATTCACTTATTAAAATAAAAGGACTTTAGAAAAAGAGATAGACATTTTGAGACAGAAATTCTACAGCATAACGGCAATGTTCCGAGGTTTTAGAAGACATTAAAAGAGAGGTAAAATGGGTCAAACATTCATAAATGACCCATAAAATAGTACATGGACAGAATAAGAAGGATACATGATCATGGTAATGAGATTTCAAGGACATACCATTTGAAATGAAAAACATGGAAGGAAGAAAAAAAATAGATTTCTCTTATGAAAGTTCGGCAGCCTAACGGTGTTACTTAAACCTCAACAAACAATGATTTGAAAAGATCAAATAGGATCTCTATCATGTGAACATAAGAGTTCAGTATGATAGATATAGAGATAATTACCCAACATAACAAAAAGGAACTTGAAAGAATTGACATGAAAGTAGAACTTCAAAACGAGAAGGGTGAAGAACCACTTAAAAATTCGGCAGTCTAACGACGCCACTTAAAACATCAAAATACTGAATTGAAGAGATCAAATTGGGTCTCTCATAATATGAACATAAGAGTCCAGTATGATATATATAGAGATCATACCCCAATATAACAAAAAGGAACTTGAAATAATTGACATGAAAGTAGAACTTCAAAACGAGAAGGGTGAAGAACCACTTAAAAATTCGGCAGCCTAACGGCGCCACTTAAAACATCAAAATACTGAATTGAAGAGATAAAATGGGGTCTCTCATCATATGAACATAAGAGTCCAGTATGATATATATAGAGATCATACCCCAATATAACAAAAAGGAACATTAAAGACTTGAATGAAAATAGAACTTGAAAACGAGGAAGGTGAATGAAATCCTTAAAAATTCGGCAGCCTAACGGCGCCACTTAAACATTCTTAAAACGAATTGATGAGAGCAAGGGGGGGTCTCTCATCATATGAACATGAAATAGGTAGTAGGATGAATATAAAATAACATCCTCCAACATAAGAACATGGAGTATAAAAGAAAAGACATAAAAGAGATTACTTGAAAAGAAAGAGAGAGGTCGGATCCCTTACCTTAAAATGTAACTCTTAAACCTCAAAGGGTGGGACCTTGAGGGCTTGGGGGCACCTTGGGAGGACTCATTGGGAGGTAATGAGACCAGAAATTCGTTTGGAATGAGTGGGGAGTCGAATGGATGAGAGGAGGGCTTGGTATTTATAGGGAAAGTGAGGGGACAAGGCATTTATGGCCAAGGGACACCTCACATGTGCTTTTCTCAAACCCATGTGCTCTCCCTTGTCATTTATCATGGAGTTAGGCCACATGGGGCCCCCAAAACAATAATTCATCACCCTTGGCCGGCCAACCCTCAAAAGATCTCATGACATCATCATGACACCGTTATGATGTCATTAAACATACCGAAACCCTAAAACTGTATTTTTACTATTCACTGAAAATTCAACTTTCTCAGAAAAATCCCAAAATTTAACATTAACCAAATATCAATGCTCTGATTTCAGAAATGAAATCCATTTTATAAAAATAATTTTCTAAATATTTTTAATTTAATTTTTAAATAAAAACACTATTCATCGAAAATTCATTTTTTTCAGAAAAAACCCCAAAAATTACCATAACATAATATCGATGCTCTGAGTTCAAAAATAAAGTCATTTTGATAAAAATAATTTTCTAATTATTTTTAATTAAATTTTTAATTAAAAAACACTATTCACCCGAAAAAACTAATACTTGAATAATAATTAATGAAACCATTATTTAACTATTTTATTGAATCACATTACTTAATCAAGGTGCCTAGATTATTTTAAAACTTTCTTTAAGTGAGATTACTAATCCATTTGGTCATATTACTAATCCTAATCATAAAATCACTATTCATAATTTACTATTCATCAAAAATCAAGTTGATCTTATTAGACTCTAAATTTAGTACTGAACATAATTGTAGAAGACCATTTTTTGAAAATCATTACACATTTTTAATTATTTAGGGTTTACATAAACATATTTAAAATATCCTTTTTCTAAAATTCATCAAAAATATGCATACTATATTTATCCGGTCATTTCAAAATTCATAAACTTCATCATAAGAAGAAATCCCAATTTTTATTTAAAACAAGGATTACACAAGGTAGTTATGGTCTCGTTACATAACCCCTTATAATACCAGCATAGGACCTAAGAGTAAGGTGTGCTAGGGTGATAGAAGCTTGGGGCGGCTCAGTCAACATTGCCCGAGTAGTAATTTCTATCAGTTTGAACTTCTCACGAAGGCGATTTCGTTCCAGCTTCACATGATGAAGTTCAGCTTGGATTTGATCCAGAGCAAAGCCCAGTGGTGCTACCTCCTTCCCAAGCTCTGTTAGATGGGCTTCGATCGGTCCAAGACTACTAGGTGAGGCCATCGAATCTTCTTTCTATAATAATTAACCAAGATTACTTATATTTAGAGACAATAATCAAAACATTTTGTTCACAGCGGTCATGTTGACCGATGGTTATATAATAGTCAAAACCCACTGATCTCATTTTAATTATAATCATGTTTATCAAATAAAACATTTTTGTTGAGTATAACAATAACACATAAAATTAGGAAACAAAATTTATTTAAAAATTTCGGGTCGTTACACCGCGGGTCTGCCACCAAAACACAGTAGTTCTCCCCACTGTGGGTCTTCCACCCAAACACAGTAGTGCTCCCCACTGGTCAATACAAGTCACTCTAACTCGAATCTGACAAATAGTCTTCAGGTCTCAGCCAGCTACACGGTCTCCGTACTCCGTACGCTCGTCTCCGAGAGGGTCCGCTCTACGAGATACTGGTCGATACTTCAAGTATCACAAAGTCTCACGAAGAAGTATCTCAAAGGACCGCCTCATCATAGGGGTCTCAACGCAACAGACGGCGCGTCAATCAGATGTTTGGTCTGTGAGTTATTAGTCTTTTAGTCCCGAGGGCCAGGTTGGTTTCATGTACGAACCAACCCGACCGTAACTCAAATGTACCCCGAACTATCATAGGTTATACTCATAGGGACCTTTTCTCAACGTGATTACCAACTCCATTGACGGTTCGCCAAATAGACGTCCGGTCTGAAAGTAATCGGCTTTTCCGTTCAAGAGGCCCAATTGGATTACGGGTACAATCCAACCCGTCTATACTCCAACTTCGTCCAAACCTCAGGTGAAATATACCAAAATATCTGTCTCACCAAAAGGAATCCAACAAAGTCAACGGAACGTCAATCGGACGTCCAGAACTCAAGTTATAAGCATTTACGCTCCGAGGGCCCGGTTGGTTTCGGTTTCGAACCAACCTGGCTATACCCGAAGTTCTCCGAAAACTTGAGTGTAATATACCGAAACAACCGTCTCTATCCAAGGATCCCAACGCAACTAAAGGTGCGTCGATCGAAGGTTTTTAGCCCAAGTTATGGGTGTTTGAACAAAACTGCCTGAAAACAGGGGGTCTGTGCCCAGTCCGACCCGGCCCAATACCCCCTGGGTCGGCCCGAACCGAGTCGACCCGACCCGGGTCCGGGTCCGTCCCGGCTGGCGTGGCCCGGCCTAGCGCGGGCGGTCCGGCCCGGCGCGGGCGGTCCGGCACGGCGTGGGCAGTTCGGCCCGGCGCGGGCTATCCAGCCCAGCGCGGGCCGCAGCTCGACACGTGGACGAGCTGGACGGGAAGGGGGGCGTTGTTCCCCCCGGTTAACCAGCGAACCGGCACAGCTTTAATGTCGCGACCCCCCAAAATCCGGAACGACTTTTCTGTTCCGGTCCGCCGCGGCTTAGCCACGCCGGTCTTCTCCAGTGGTGCGCCTCCGCCGCCGCACCGGGGTGGCGTGCCTCAGCTTCTCTCCATGGACCACCGGACGCGCACCGGTGGTACGTTTCGGCCGCCGTCTGCTCCTAAGGTCATTAAGGGACCCAAACATCCCTACGGAGTCTTCAAATCGCTATTGCAGCCTATTTTGTCATTGCCCATCAATCCGCACATCAACAAACAATATGTAGAGGGTTGTCGGGCCGTGTTTGTTCGGCCCCGCCCTCCGCATCAACACTTTATTTCAACAACATACCAAGGCACAATTTTGATCAATTAAACTGAACCTAGTTCCCAACAACACACCCATAAATAAATAACATTCACGGATAATGAGTTGATTCACGTTCCTTGTTTCAGAAGGATCCAATTATGGGTTTATTAACATTCACAAATTAAACCCCTACCTCAAAGAAATTCGCGGAAGCTTGCGTCGTGGAAGACGGTGTCGCGGGGTGAGGCTCCGTATACGTCGATGGAGAACGTCCGAGGAGGAAGCGACATCTCCCTTTCTTTGACGCGGAGAGAATAATGAACAGTGTGAAAACGTTCTTCGTCAAAGCCTTGGCATTCTTCAACGTAGAAGATGAAGTTATTCTAGACATAGATTATTCTCTCCTAAGTCTCTACACAACGAAACAACCCAAAATAAAATAAGGCTTTTGTCTTATTTTATTACTTATGCCAACATTTTTAAAATTTTAAAAGTTGAATTCACCTAATTAATTAAAATTGTGTTGTCAAATTAATTAGGTGTTTAGTTGGCATGCATTAATGTGGAAGAGTTACATAACTCATGTGGGGGGAGTTAGAGGTGTTAGGGAATTTGAAGGGGTGGGGCTCATGTGGGCCCTACCTCACTAATATCCTATCAAGAGGAGTTAGAGGAATGTGAAGGGGTGGACTCGTTTGGGCGCCACCTCACCTTTAATCTTCTCATGGGAAGTTAAAAACCAGTGGGTCCCAATCCAACTCCCACGCCTAGGATCTAACACTTAGAAAAGAGAAATAAAATTTGTAACACAATTTTATTTCACTTAAACCACATTTTTAAACAACACTTCCTGAGTGAATGCAACTTTAGAAAAGGTATTCTTAAGCAATTACCAGTGCTACAATTTCATCGATGCCCTCAGATTTCAATTCTGAGCACCAGTTCGAAAGTTAGAAAAACTCGCTCGTTCGTTAACTGAACGTACCCGAGCTAAACTTTGGAAATTGATTCCAGGCACACCGGTCCTCGGAATTAGGTTCCATAAGAAACTTCAGACTCGTAAAATTCCAAAGAAATTAAGAAAAAAAATTCCTTGAAATTTCCGGGTCTTTACATTACTCACACCCTAGGGATTTACGTCCCCGTAAAGCTTCAATACACACTAAGGAAAACAAAGTGGTACTGAGCACGAATCTGAGCCTTCCTCTCCCTTGTGATCATCTGGAGGTTCTCACGATACCAGTAAAAGTGCACCTGAGGAATCGACCATCCACGTAGGACCCGCTCCTGTCAATCCTCGATCTCCACTGGAACCTCCATGCATGTCGCCCTATCATCGACGTCCAACTCCCTGAGGTCGATGATGTGATGGATCATGCAGGTATCTCCCCAGTTGAGGTACGTGGATGACATCATGTACCTGGTGCAACTGAGGTGGAAATGTTAAGCAGTAAACCACCTCGACTACCCTGCTAAGGACCTAGAAAGGTTTGTTGAACCTCGAAGATAACTTACCGCCTCAGTCACAACTCCCTAAACCTTGTCGAGGTGAGACCCATATAAGGACGTGGTCATCATCCTCAAACCCTAGAGGACTCCATTTACTAATTAGGACTGAAACTCAAAACTCCTGCTGCTATGAGGGTAAGGTTGAACAACTTAAATGTGATCAACTTCACCCTCCTGTGCATGAGTTTATCATGTGCTACCTGAGGTTTCCTTTTCGTTGACCAAAGAAAAACCATCCCGATGTTATAGATAAACCACAACCTTTTTGACAAATATAGTCAATCTGGGTATGAACTGTGAATCCAATCCATACCCAGACCAACGTCGTAAGGCCTCAACGCTGCCACCAAGAGATTCCAACTGAAACTCTCACCTGGAGGGTCAGATCACACTGTCGGTGTAAGTGTGGTTATCGAGTCTCCTCCCAAAGGTATCTCCATACGTGAGGGTCAAGTCTACAGCTTACCGGAAACTCTAGGTCTCAGACAAGATTCGTGGAAGAAAGGAATGATTCGTATCAATGTCTGTTGCTATGGAAGCTAGCAGTAGACACAGACTGTCCCTCGAATCATTATTAGAGCCATTGGGTCACACTCCTTGACTGCATGCAGCTACTCTTTTTCCCTATCCTCCAGCTCTCTAATCTTGGCGGGGTCAACAAAGGCCGGTGGTTGTATCAGGTTGAAATGTACACCACCTCATGCTTCTCTCCATGCTCTGCCTCCACGTCCGCTGCTCCGTAGACTCATCTGTCATAATCACTTCTTATTCTTGGAACATTTTACATGCCCGAGTCTTTGAGACTGGCACCAGTTTCCTGTTTCTTACTACAGCGTGCAGTCTTCACCCGCTCCTGGATGATCTGCACCTTATCTATCATAACTCATACCATATCTGGTCCGTAGGAAGTTTTCCGATGTGGTAAGTCAGTCAATGAACACCCTTATTCTCCTATGATCTGTAAGAGATTCTAAGATTTCTCATTTGCTGAGAGGAGAAACTTGGTCTCATCTCCTGGATGAACCATGCCCATTGCCTAATACAGTCAATCCTGACATGAATGATGCATTCATGCCATGGACATGTCGTAAGGCCTAGACGTTACTACCAAGAGATACAACCGTCACTATCACCTCCAAGTGTCGAGTCACACTGTCGGCATTAGTGTGAGGTCACTGGGTCTCCTCCAGTAGAAATCTTGAAAGTGAGGTTCAATTCAACAGTTTTAACCGGGACCTATCTGTATCAACCAAACAAAAGGACAGGGAAGTAATTGTCACAAAGATAAGTGTATTTTATTACTTCATCTCAAAGAACAAAGACATAAATACAACAACAACATGGAACTAGAAGTACCAAGAACCAAAGGAATCTACTAGTTCCACTCCTGTCCACCTGCTTCTGGAGCTCTAATGCCTTATCCACCAATTGGCTGTTTCTCAATCACCCACCGCGGCTTCTATCTTGGTGGCTCTTCCAATGCCTGTGGATCAACTGTGCGGGGAGTCGGACAGTCACATGTCATGTGTCCCTTCCCGCCGCATGCATAACACTTCCTACTCCTCGTATGGCCGGATCTGTTTCGTGTGCCGCGCACAACTAAACTTGTATCCTGAGGTCTCCCACCTACTGGTCTGGTCCTCTTGGACCCCTGCATCATCTGTCTACTGCCTACAGATGACTCGGCTACTGATGGAAAATCCTGTGGCAAAGGTATCATCTCCTGGGCATGCTCGGTGTGTAGAGTCACTGGTATAAACTCCACCCTGAAGAAGGACTCAAAGTCTACCCATATGAAGGTCATCTCATCGCAAAACTAGAGAATCTGGCTCCACCATCTGCCTGCTGCTGCCTGAAGGAGGCCGGAATCAAGGATCACCATGAAGTCTGCTGGTGTACCTACTATCCTGAAAACTCTCACCACAGCCTCCAACCAATCCTCAGCCGCCTGTGGGTCCGTCTATCCCCAGAACCTGGGTGGCCTCTGGCGCTGGAACTTTTGCAGCGCGCTCAAGTGTCATGCATCGCCTACTACTGGGGATGGTGGCATTGGTGGCCCAATGTATGGTAGTACCGTTGGTGCCTCTGCTGATTCCTCAACTGAAAGAGGGCCCTGTACTGAGGCCTCATCTCTTGGCGGGCTGTCAGTACGTATATCTCTATAGGCTCTAGTTGATCGTCCATGGAAAGACATCTTGAAAGAAATAGATGTGACACGGTCAAATGATTATACTTGTTGAGCTGACCTGGTTTGAGCTGTTTTAATCAGAAACCTTTGAAAACACACCCACAATTAGTTTTTTCGTGCACTGAGTTGGAAATCCGAAGTTAGGATCCCAGTGTAAGGATACATCGGCCACCCGCACCAACACTGGACTCCCGGAACTGAAAACCACACTCGGTACCCCTAAAACTATTGCTTCATAGAAAAGAAATATCAGAGTTATAAGTTCTGTGGTAGAACTGACTCCTCTGATACCAATTTGTCACGACCTGTCCTCAGGTCCCGTGCTGTGACTACCCCAAGCCCTCCTTCCATAGGCCAGGGGCTGGGGACTAGCACCTAAGGCATAAATCCCGATAAAAAGGGAAGGAATTTCCTTTACAAAAGGAAAACACACACAAACAGAGTACAAGCAGAAGCTATAGTAAGTAAAGCAATAAAAAAATGTTTTGAAAGTACAAGGGGCCAGAAATACAAGCCCAAAAGAAAGGTACAACAACAACTGAAAGTAAAGTACAACTCAAAGGAAAACAACTGAAAGGTGACAAGAAGCTCCTGGATCGTCCTCCAGATTCTTACCTGAAGGGTAGGTACAGATGTCCTTCTCATCACTACACGTCCGTCCGTTTCCTCCAGGTACCGACTCGTCGTGAGTTCCACCTCCAGGTACCGACTCGTCGTGAGTTCCACCTCTGGGTACTGACTCGTTGTGGGATCCACCTCCGGGTACCGACTCGCTCTACTAGCCTCAACCACGATCAGTGATGTCCGTCTTTTGAAAACAACACAACGAGGTGCGGGCATAGCCCGTGCAGGGGAGAGTATATGATACTCAGTAGGGACCTCGAGACCCTCAAGGTCTCACTAAATCCAACAAGGATAAACACAAAGAAAGTTCTCAATGGATAACCCTTACTTAGGTATAAGTCCATACTTATACCTAAGTTATCAATTAACACATCTCAGCTACAAGGTTTCACACATATATGAAGTCAATAGATAACAACTACTTAGGTATATTCCCATATATATAAGTAAGTTATTTAGTAACCCATCTCAATCATGAGGAAAACACAAAGGTCAATGACTCAGCTCAAACCAGTATTTTCATTATGGAAACCACAACTACTGAAGAGCTCTGTCTCTGATGAGTACAGCGAACCCATCACAACTTCGAGGCACTAATCACTAACCTAAGACTGTTGAGGTACTCCTCCTGTTGAGTACTGCGGGTCAGCCACCCAAACACATAAGTGTTTCCCACCGGGGTCTGCCACCCAAACACAGTAGTGCACCCCCCCTAATAGACTGCAGAGGTACTCCTCCTGTCGAGTACCGTGGGTTTGCCACCCAAACACAGTATTGCTCCCTGCCGTGGGTCTACCACCCAAACACAGTAGTGCTCGCCACTGGGCTATACAAGTCACTCCGACTCGAATCAGACAAGCGGTCTTCAGGTCTCAGCCAGCTACATGGTCTCCATACTCCGTACGCTCGTCTCTGGGAGGGTTCACTCCATGATCTACTGGTCAATACTAAAATTATCACAAAGTCTCACGAAGAAGTATCTCAAAGGACCACCTCATCAAAGGGGTCTCAATGCAACAGATGACACATCAATCGTACGTCTGGTCTGTGAGTTATTAGCCTTTTAGTCTCGGGGGCCCGGTTGGTTTTGTGTACAAACCAACCCGACCATAACTAAACTGTACCCCAAACTCTCATAGGGTATACTCATAGGGACCTTTTCTCAATGTGATTACCAACGCCGCTGACGGTTCATCAAACGGACGTCCGGTCTGAAAGTAATCAGATTTTCCGTTCAAGGGGCCCGGTTAGATTTTGGGTACAATCCAACCCTACCATACTCCAACTACATCCAAAACTCAGGTGAAGTATACCAAAAGATCTGTCCCACCAAAAGGAATCCAACAAAGTCGATGGCACGTCAATCAGACGTCTGGAACTCATGTTATAAGCGTTTCCGCTCCGAGGGCCCAGTTGGTTTCGGTTTCAAACCAACCCGGTTATACCCAAAGTTCTCCGAAACCTTGATTGTAATATACCAAAACGACCGTCTCGATCCAAGGATACAAACAAAACTTAATTTGGGTCGATCAGAGGTTCGTATCCCAATTTATGGTTGTTTGAACGAAACCTCCCGAAAACAGGGGGTCTGAGCCCGGTCCGACCCAGCCCAGTACCCCCTGGGTCAGCCCAAACCGGGTCGACCCATCCTGGGTTGGGTTCCGGCCCGTTAGGGCGCAACCCAGCTCGGAGCGGGCAGCCCAGCCGGCGTGGGTGGTCCGGGCCGATGCGGTCGGTCCGGCTCGGTGCGGGCGGTTCGGCCCGGCGTGGGCGGTCCGGCCCGGCGCGGGCCGCAGTTCGGCACGTGACCAAGATGGACGAGAAGGGGGGGCAGGCGCTGCTCTTCCTCGATTGACCAGCGAAGTGGCACAACTTTAATGCTGTGCCCCCCCAAAATCTAGAACGACTTTGTCGTCCCTATCCGCCGTGACGGTCTTCTCTGGCGGCGCGTCGGCGCTGCTGCGCCGGGGTGGCGCGCCGCCACCGCACTCCGCGGACCACCGGACGAGCACTGGTGGTCCATTTCGGCCGCCGTCTGCGCCTAAGGTCATTATGGGACCCAAAATTTACTGTAGAGTCTTCAAATTGCTATTGCGGCCCGTTTCGTCGTCGCCCATAAATCCGCACATCAACAAACAATCTGCGGAGGGTTGTCGGGCCATGTTTGTTCAGCCTGTACCCTCCGCGTTAGGTGTTATCAATTGAAAAAAAATCAACACTTGATTTCAACAACTTAACAAGGCACAATTTTAATCAACTAAAACTGAACCTAGTTCCCAACGACACACCCGTAAATAAATAACGTTCGTGGATAAAGAGTTGATCTGCGTTCCTTGTTTAAGAAGGAACCAATCATGGGTTTATTAAAATTCAAAAATTAATCCCCTACCTCAAAGAAATTCACGGAAGATTGTGTCACGGAAGACGGCGTCGTGGGGTGAGGCTCCGTATACGTCGATGGAGAACGTCCGAGGAGGAAGCGGCATCTCCCTTTCTTTGACGTGGAGATAAGAAGGAACAATGTGATGACGTTCTTTGTCAAAGCCTCGGCGTTCTTCAACGTAGAAGATGAAGTTCTTCTAGACTTAGATTATTCTCTCCTAAGTCTCCACACAAAGAAACAACCCAAAATAAAATAAGGCTTTTGTCTTATTTTATTACTTAGGCCAACATTTTTAAAATTTCAAAAGTTGAATTCACATAATTAATTAAACTTGTGTTGTCAAATTAATTAGGTTTTTAGTTGGCATGCATTAATGTGGAAGAGTTAAATAACTCATGTGGGGGGAGTTAGAGGTGTTAGGGAATTTGAAGGGGTGGGGATCATGTGGGCCCTACCTCACTAATATCCTATCAAGAGGAGTTAGAGGAATGTGAAGGGGTTGGATCATGGGGGCCCCACCTCACCTTTAATCTTCTCATGGGAAGTTAACAACCTGTGGGTCCCACTACAACTCCCACACCTAGGATCCAACACTTAGAAAAGAGAAATAAAATTTGTAAAACAATTTTATTTCACTTAAACCACATTTTTAAACAATAATTACTGAGTGAACGCAACTTCGGAAAAGGTCTTCCTAAGTAATTATCGGAGATTCTGTTTCATCGGTGCCCCCATATTTTGATTCCGAGAACCGGTTCGAAAGTTATAAAAACCCGCTCATTCGTTCACTGAACATACCCGAGCTAAACTTCAGAAATTGATTCCGAGCACACCGGGCCTCGGAATCAGGTGCCGTCAGAAACTGCAGACTCGTAAAATTCCAAATAAATTAAGAAAAAAAAATTCCTTTAAATTTCAGGGTCTTTACATTACTCCCACCTCAGGGATTTACGTCTCCGTAAAGCTTCAACACACACTAAGGAAAACAAAGTGGTACTGAGCACGAATCTGAGCCTTCCGCTCCCATGTGCTCATCCGGAGGTTCTCGCGATACCAGTGAAAACGCACCTGAGGAATCAAACGTCCATGTAAGACCCACTCTTGTCGATCCTCGATCTCCATTGGAACCTTTGTGCATGTCTGTCACGACCCATACTTGGGACCCGTGACGTGACTACCCTATGCCCTCCTTCCATAAGCCAGGGGCTGGCGACTATCACCAAAGACGTAAATCCCAATATAAGGGAAGGCATTGACTTTATGTAAGAAAACAAACACCATAGAGCATGAAAGCAGAAGTAAACACTAAGTAAACTGAGTACAATAGTAAGTGTTGGAAAGTAAATGGGCCAGTATACAAACCCAACTGAAAGTAAAGTACAACTAAAAAGAGAGTAAAACAGCAGAAAAGTAAAGCAGCAACACCGAGCCATCCTCTAGAAATCCCACCTGAAGGCTGGGTACAGATAGTCTCCTCATCTCCTCGGCTCCATCCGTCCGCTCCGTGTATGTCTCATCCAGTGATCCACCTCCAGGTACCGTCCAGCTCCATGAGCTCCTATGTTGATCAGCGCTGTATGTCATCTGCATCCAACACAACATACTGTGGGCATAGCCCATGCAGGGGTGAGTATATGCTACTCAATAGAGACCCCGAGACCCCCGAAGGTCTCCCAGAATCCACAAAGGATAAACCACAAAGGAATGATACAATCACAATGTAACAACCAACTCTACTTAGGTATATGCCCATACATATACCTAAGTCATAAATTCCAATTCGGCTCCAACATCCGAGCCCGTGTTCGATCTAGTCCACACAGGATAGTATAATCCAATCCACACAGGATAACACAACCCAATCCACACAAGATAGAAAAACAATCATATCGAAGATAATGATTGAAAGTCAAGACTTTGATCACACAGGTATACTTCTTCATAAGATGATAGAGATGATTAGATGTATCCACTAATTCATCTAAGCTATAGGACCCACATAGGATACAAGACCAGCTAAGATGTCAGACCCACAAAGGATACAAGACCAGCTACTCTGTCGGACCCACATAGGATACAAGTACATAGTCAAATACTGCCGGACCCACAAAGGATACAAGAACAATATTCATGTACTGCCGAACCCACACAGGATACAAGAACAATAGTAATCGCCGTTGAACCCACGGAGGATTTCATTATGGTCGTCGTCGCTGCCGAACCCACGGAGGATCCCAGTACAGTCGTCGTCATCGTCGCAGTCGCAGCCAGCTCTAGGGTTCCCGCACACAGTATGCTCAATTCCGGGAGGGTTCCCTCCACGAGCCAAGGGGGGTCGATACATCAACTGACAAAAAGTCCGGAGTTGATGTATCCCAAAGTTCCGTCTCGTCAAAAGGAACTCAACGTGATAGACGACGCATCAATCGGACTCCCGGTCTGAGAGTTATTGACTTTTTCGTCCTAGAGGCCTGTTTGGTTTTTAAGTCAAAACCAACCCAATCGTACTCCAACTACATCCAAACCTCGAGTGGATTAATCCAAAAGAACCTTATCACTAATAGTAATCCAACAAAGTCGACGGAACGTCAATCGGACGTCCGGAGCTCAAGTTATAAGCGTTTCCGCTCCGAAGGCCCGGTTGGTTTCGTGTTCGAACCAACCCGGACCTACCCAAAGTCCTCCGAAACCTTGAGTTTAATATACCTAAATGAACTTATCGACCCAAGGATCTTTACTAAACTGACATTGCATCAATCAGAGGTCCGTATCCCAAGATATGGGCATTTTAACGGATCTGTCTGAAATTAGGGGGTTTGGGCCCGGACCGACCCGACCCAAAACCCCCTGGGACGGCCCGAACATGGTCGACCCAACCCAGGTCCGGGTCCGGCCTGGTTGGGCGTGGCGTGACCCAGCTAGTTCGGCCCGGCCCAACCGGTGCGGCCCGGCCCGGCGCGGGTATCCGGCCCAGCGCGGGCGGTCCGGTCCCGTGTGGGCATCCGCTCAAGCGGACGGGGAGGGGTGGGGGGGGGGGGAGGCCGCCACCCCTTTCAAACCGCACGGAAGACCCCATGGGGTCCGCCCTGCCGTTGACCGGGGGTTTCAACCCCCGGTTTTATAGGGAAGCGGTCGGCCTTTATGACCGGTCGTTCGGTTCATGTAGGACCCGCGAGGGGTCCCGCCTCCAGGGTGTGTCGGCGACCGGATCAGCAGGCCGCCTTCCCGAACCGCTGCAGCCATGGGCCGCAGCCCACCCCGGTCGCAGACCTCCTTGATGCTCTGGCCCGGCGCGACGGCGCCGTGGCCCGACTCCGGTCGTGACCTCTTTTGGTCTCAATGGTACGGCGCGACGGCGCCGCGCTCCTTCACCGCGGCCCGCACCGGACGCGGTTCATTCATTTCCGCGTGGTGTAACGGCACCACGTCACCTCCGTTCCAATCCATAACGAAGTACAACAACAAATGGGAGGAGGTTTGGCCATGTTTGTGCAGTCCGGCCTCCTCCCGTTAATTTGATAACAAGCGGCTATTTAACAAAGAACGTCAAAAATAACCAAGAACGTAAAATCAAACCCCTACCTCAAAGAAGTTGTCAAACGATGATCGTCGCGGGAAAACGACGTCGCGAGGTGAAGCTCCGTATATGTTGACGGAGAACATCGGAGGAGGAAGCGACGTCTCTCTTTCTTTGACATGGAGAGAATATGGAATGGCGTGTGTCCTAGAAGGGAACATTGTCACACACCGGCTGCAGAGAGAAGAAGAGACGGCTCATCGATCTCCCCTTGCGCTGACGAAGTTCTTCGTCGAGGCCTTGGCGTTCTTCGCGTACTTCAAACTTAGAGTATTCTCTCCCAAAATCTCCACACATCGAAACTTGAATTAGGTGTTTAATTGGCATGCATTAATGTGGAAGAGTTGCAAATTTAATGGGGGTTTATGGGAAATGAAGGGGTTGGGGATTGTGTGGGCCCCACCTCACTAATATCCTACCAAGTGGAGTTATGATGTAGTGGGTCCCACCCCAACTTCCATGCATAGGTTATAATTACTTAGAATAGAAATAAAAATTGTAGTGCAAATTTTATTTCACTCTTCAGTTAACCCATTTATTTAATATAACCTCCCGAGAAACTCCAGAAAAGGTCTTCCTAAGCAATTACCGGCGTTGCAGTTTCATCGGTGCCCTCAGATTTTGATTCCGAGCACTGGTTCAAAAGTTAGCAAAACCGACTCGTTCGTTCACTAAACGTACCCGAGCTAAACTTCAGAAATTGATTCCTGGCACACCGGGCCTCGGAATTAGGTGCCGTCAGAAACTGTGAACTTTTAAAATCCCAAAGAATTTAAGAAAAAAAATTCTTGAAATTTACGAGTCTTTACATTACTCTCACCTTAGGGCTTTACGTCCCCGTAAAGATACATCACAAACTAGGGAAACAAATGAGGGTACTGAGCACACATCTAAGCCTCCCGCTCCCAAGTGCTCTCCTGGAGGTTCCCGTGCTGCCACCTGATGCGCACTAGAGGAATCGACTGCCCAGGTAGGACCCGCTTCTTTCGATCCTCTATCTCCACCGAGACCTCCGCAAAAGTCGCCTCGTCATTGATGTCTAGCTCCCCATGGTCGATGATATGCGTCGGGTCGTTCACGTATCTCCACAGCTGAGATACGTGGAAGACGTCGTGCACCCAGTGCAACTGAGGTGGTAGAGCCAGGCGATAAGCCACCTCACCTATCCTACTGAGAACCTGGAATGGTCCGATGAAGCACTGAAATAACTTTCCACCCTGGCCGAATCTTTGTAATCCACATCGAGGTGAGACCCGCAAGAAAACATGGTCGCCATCCTCGAACTCTAGTGGTCTCCACCTCCTATCAGCATAAGACTTCTATCGGCTCTGAGCTATCCTCATCCACTATTGGATGACCTGGACCTTCTCTATCATGGCCTGGACCATCTCTGGTCCCACAAGTGCTAACTCCTCAGGGTCTGTCCAACACAGAGGTGACCTGCAAGGTCAGCCGTACAATGCCTCGTATGGTTCCATCTCGATGGTGGAGTGGTAGCTGTTGTTGTATGAAAACTCCACCAAGGGTAGGTGATCCTTCCAGCTATGACGAAAGTCAAGGTCACATGCATGGAGCTTGTCCTCGAAAGTCTGTATGGTCCTCTCTATCTGACCATCTGTCTGAGGGTGAAAGGAAGTGCTCAGACATAGCTGCATCCCGAATGACTCCTGCAACCCATTCCAAAGCCGGGAAGTAAAGCGATCATCTCGATCAGAGATGATAGATTATGGAACACCATGAAGCCATACTATCTCCTAAACGTAGAGGCATCCCAAGCTCTCTACTGAGCCATGCTCTCTGATGGGTAATAAGTGGACTGACTTGGTGAGTCGGTCGACAATCACCCAAATGGAGTCGTGACCTATGGATGTACGTGGAAGTCCAGTCACGAAATCCATAGATATTCCATCCCACTTCCACTTCGGGACCTCCAAGGGTTGTACCAAGCCTATTGGTACCTGGTGCTCCGCCTTCACCTACTGGTAGGTGAGACATCGAGAAATGAACTCTGCCCCAACCTTCTTCATACCCGGCCACCAGTGCTGTCTTCTGAGATCCTGGTACATCTTCGCTACCCCTGGATGTACTGCTAAAGGGGAATTGTGAAACTCTCTCAGCACCTCCTCCTGTAATGCAGCTGGTACCATGGTACATCCTCTGAAAAGGACGACGTGATCTCCTCTTATAGAGAAACCATCAGGTACTTGTTCTGTGGAAATCTGTGCACGTCGTGTCTCATAGTCAATGTCTCCACGCTGTGCCTCTCTGACCCGCTGAAGAAGTGGAGGTGTGACTATGAGCGACTGAAGGAAGGCTTCCCCATCTCTATCCACGAAGGATATATGCAAAGCGGCTAACTGCACTGCCGCCTCTCCAAGAAGCTGAATGCCCGTCCTCCTGCTGAGAGCATCGACTACTACATTCCTCTTTCGAGGAGTATAGACTATCTCAAAGTCATAGTCCTGGAGGAACTCAAGCCATCACCGCTGCCTCAGGTTCATGTCCTTCTGCGAGAAGATGTACCTAAGACTCTGGTGATCAGAATAGACTACAAAGTGCTCGCCCATCATATAGTGTCGCCATATCTTCAGAGCGAAGACCACTGCTGCTAACTCTAGGTCATGGGTAGCGTAGTTCTGCTCATGCTGCCTCAACTATCATGATCCATAGGTGATCACTGCCTACTCCTACATCAGGACACACCCGAGTCTGGTCCCTGATGCATCGCAGTAGACTACATACCCTACTCCCTCCTCTGGTAGCCTCAAGATTGGTGCACTGGTCAATCTCTGTCTTAACTCCTGGAAGCTCTGCTGACATCTATCTAACCACATGAAGGGTTTCCCCTTCTTCCTAAAAGCTGAAAGCGATGCTGAAAATCTGGACAAGTCTGGCACAAATCTTCGATAGTACCCAGCCAGACCTAATATACTCTGCACCTCCGTCACGCTCCTGGGTGGCTCCCAAGCTAGTACTGTCTCGATCTTCACAGGATCCACCGCAACTCCCACCTCAGAGATGACATGCCCCAAGAAGTGGACCTCACATATCCAAAACTGACACTTCGAGAGCTTACCATAAATCTGGTTCTCTTGGAGTGTGTCTAGTAAAACCCGCAAGTGGTAGGCATGCTCCTCCTCAGTAGTCGAGTATATCAATATGTCGTCGATGAAGACCACAAAAAATAGATTGAGGTAAGGCTGGAAGATCCTGTTCATGAGACTCATGAACACTGCTGGGGAATTTGTTACACTGAAATCCATAACCAAGAACTCATAGTGGCCATAACGACATCTGAAGGCCGTCTTCTGCACATCCTCGTCTCGAACTCTGAGCTGATGATAGCCTGACCTGAGGTATATCTTCGAGAACCACCGTGCTCCCTTGAGCTGATCGAAGAGGTCTTCAATCCTTAATAGAAGATACTGCTTCCTTATGGTCACCTAGTTCAGGCGACGATAATCGACACACAGTCACAAGCATCCATCCGCCTTCTTGGCGAACAAAATCGGGGAAGCCCAGGGTGAAACACTGGGTCGAATGAATCCCTTACCCTGAAAGTCCTCCAGCTATACCCATATCCCTTGAAGCTCAGTGGGAGCCACCCGATATGCTGGAGTAGATATCGGGGTTGTCCTATGGTACATGTCAATATAGAAGTCTACCTATCTATAAGGAGTTATTCTTGGAACGTAGTCAGGAGAAACATCCACATACTGATCCACCACTACAGAAAAACTCGGACTCCGCACGTCCACTTCTCCCAGGATGAGGCTAGCCAACTGATGTGTGATCAACTGTCCTGTCCTCTGTGTGAGTCCATCCTGCGCTGTAAAGGCTCCCTTCTTGTCGGTGAAGGTGAACCTTCTCCCATAGGTGCGAACACACCGCACCTTGCGCCTAATACAATCGATCTGAGCATGGATTGTAGATAACCAATCCATGCCCAAGATGACGTCGTAAGGCTTCGACGCCGCTACAAGAAGATCCCAGCCGAAGCTCTCGACTCCTAGAGTAAGCTCACACTGCCGGAACCAGTGCGTAATCGTCGAGTCTGCTCTTGTAGGAGTCTCTATCTATAAGGATCGAGCCAACGGATCCGTCAGAATCTCCGAGCTCCGAACAAGGGCAGCGGAAATGAAAGAATGACTCGCTCCTGTGTCTATAAGAACTACAGAAAGGGTGTAGTAGACACAGATAGTACCTCAAATCATCTCTAGTGCACCGTGGTCATAGGCCTCTGCTGCCTGAAGCTGAGCCTGCCTCTGCCCGCCAGCTCCCTGTGGTCGGGGTGGACCTCCTGGTGGTGGTGGTGGTGGTGGTAGAGCCTCAAAGCGTCGCCCACCACCTACTGCTCGACCATCTCCTCTTCCTTGTCCGCTTGCTCCCTGCAGACCGCCACAGTCAAACCTCTGCCTCTTCCTGGGTGGTCCCTCAACCATCTGCGGCTCCTCTGCATGGTGGGTCGAGCAGTCACGAGCCATGTGGCCCTGCCCGCCGCATGCATAGCACTATATGCTCCTCGAAAGGCTGGCTCTGCGCCGTGTGCCCCGCACCTCTAAGCCAGTATCCTGAGGTCGTCTGCCTGATGGTCTGGTCCGCTTGGACCCCTGAGTCATACATCAAATGCCAGCTATAGAAGACTCAGCTACATGCCGCCCTGCGGTTGGTCTCACTACTAGTGTCGACTCAGCTAGAAAGATATCTACAAGAAGGGATCGCTCCAGTACTCCTGCCTGCGTCGGAATACTGAGGAAGATCATCAAAGCCCTGATCTCATGCCTCAGTCCCTGCTCGAAGGTTTGGGCCCTAAGAATGGGTCTCATACCATGTTTGTGGAATAGTGCAAGAGATCAGTAAATCTCACCGAGTACTGGGCTACCATCATGCTGCTCGGCCGCAGCTGTAGTAACTCCTGAATGCGCACCGGATAGAGGGTGGTTGGAACGAACTCGGAGCGGAAGAGGCTCTCGAAGTCCGGCCAAAGGAGAGATGCCTCGTCGTGCACCTGGAGCATCAGGATCCACCATCTACCTGCTGCCGCGTGCAGGAGACTCGCTGCAAGGATCACCATGAGGTCTGCTGGTGTCCCCACTAACCTGAAAACTTGTACAACAACCTCCAGCCATTCCTCGGCTGCCTGAGGGTCCGTCTCCCCGTGGAACCTGGGCGGTCTCTGATGCTGAAACTCGTGCAGTGCACTAAGGGGACATGCACTCTCAGCAGATGGGGCTAGTGGAATCGGTGGATCGGCGGGTAGAGGTACCACTGGTGCCTCCGCTGTAAAAGGGTCCTGCACCGAGGCCTCGTCGCTCAGTGGACTGTCATCTCGCACAAAGCTCAGAACCCTAGATGGCTGTCATCGTGGGTCTATACTGAAAAGAAACAGGTGCTCCATGGTCAATAAAATATACCTGGTGAGCTGACACAAAGTAACCACAAATAAATTTTTTGAAACACACATGAAATCTATGTTTTCGTGCACTAAGTCAGAAATCAGAAGTTAGGGTCCTGGTGTATGCATACGTCGGCCGCCGCACCAACAGTGGACTCCCTGGACTGATAACCAAACTCAATACCCTTAACACTATTACTTCACATGGAAGAAAGATTAGAGTCCTGAGTTCTGCGGTAGAACCGAACTCCTTTGATACCAATTTGTCACAACCCGTCCTCGGGACCCGTGTTGTGGATACCCCAAGCCCGCCTTCCATAGGCCAGGGGCTAGAGACTAGCACAAAAGGCGTAAATTCTGATATAAGGGAAGACATTGCCTTTATGTAAGAAAAAAACACCATAGAGCATGCAAGAAGAAGTAAACACTAAGTAAACTGAGTACAATAGTAAGTGATGTAAAGTAAATGGGCCAGTATACAAACCCAACTGAAAGAAAAGTACAACTGAAAAGAGAGTACAACAGTAGAAAAGTAAAGCCGCAACACCGAGTCATCCTCTGGAAATCCCACCTAAAGGGTTGGTATAGATAGTCTCCCCATTTTCTCAGCTCCAGCCATCCGCTCCGTGTACGTCTCGTCCAGTGATCCACCTCCAGGTACCGTCCAGCTCCACGAGCTCCTACCTCGATCAGCGATGTCCGTCGTTTGCATCCAAAACAACATAGTGCGGGCATAGCCCGTGCAGGGGTGAGTATACGCTACTCAGTATGGACCCCGAGACCCCCAAAGGTCTCCCAGAATTCACGAAGGATAAACCACAAAGGAATGATACAATCACGAAGTAACAACCAACTCTACTTAGGTATATGACCATACCTATACCTAAGTCATCAATTCCGTTTCGGCTCCAACATCCGAGCCTAAGTTCGATCTAGTCCACACAGTATAGTATAATCCAATCCACACAGGATAACACAACCCAATCCACACAGGATAGAAAAACAATCATATCGAAGATAATGATTGAAAGTCAAGAATCAGATCACACAGGTATATATCTTCATAATATGATAGAGATGATAAGATGTAGCCACTAATTCATCTAAGCTATAGGACCCACACAGGATATAAGACCAGCTAAGCTGTCGGACCCACAAAGGATACAAGACCAGCTACTCTGTCGGACCCACATAGGATACAAGTACAGAGTCAAATACTGCCGGACCCACAAAGGATACAAGAACAGTAATCACGTACTGTCGGACCCACACAAGATA
Source organism: Viscum album (assembly GCA_963277665.1). Classification (NCBI taxonomy): domain Eukaryota; kingdom Viridiplantae; phylum Streptophyta; class Magnoliopsida; order Santalales; family Viscaceae; genus Viscum; species Viscum album. The sequence goes on from OY728126.1 coordinate 913,362,922, forward strand.
CAAGAACAATAGTCATCACCGTCGAACCCACGAAGGATTTCAGTGCGGTCCTCATCGCTGCCGAACCCACGGAGGATCCCAGTACAATCGTCGTCATTGTCGCAGTCGCAGCCAGCTCTAGGGTTCCCGCACACAGCATGCTCGATTCCAGGAGGGTCCGCTCCACGATCCAAGGGGGGTCGATACATCAACTGACACTAAATCCAGAGATGATGTATCCCAAAGTTCTGTCTCATCAAAAGGAACTCAACGTGACAGACTACGCGTCAATCGGATGCCCGGTCTTAGAGTTATTGGCTTTTTCGTCCCAGAGGCCTGGTTGGTTTTTAAGTCAAAACCAACCCGACCGTACTCGAACTGCATCCAAACCTTGAGCGGAGTAATCCAAAAGAACCGCCTCACTAAGAGGAATCCAACAAAGTCTACATAACATCAATCGGACGTCCGGAGCTCAAGTTATAAGCGTTTCCACTCCGAAGGCCCGGTTGGTTTCATGTTTGAACCAACCCGGACATACCCAAAATTCTCCGAAACCTTGAGTGCAATTTACTGAAACGACCGTCTCGATCCAAGGATCGCTACTCAACTGACAGTGCATCGATCGGAGGTCCGTATCCCAATATATGGGCATTTGAATGGATCTGTCCGAAATTATGGGGTTTGGGCCCGGACCGACCCTGCCCAAAACCCCCTGGGTCGGCCCAAACCGGGTCGACCCGACCCGGGTCCGGGTTCGGCCCGATTGGGCATGGCCCGGCCCAGCCAGTGCGGCCCGACCCGATGCGGGGATCCGGCCCGGCGTGGGCTGTCCGACCCGGGGCGGCCAGTCTGGTCCCGTGCAGGCGTCCTCTCAAGCGGATGCGGAAGGGGGGAGGCCGCCGTCCCCTTCGAACCGAACGGCAGACCCCATGGGGTCCGCCCTGTCGTTGAACAGGGGTTTCAACCCCCGATTTTCCAGGGAAGTGGCCGGCCTTTTTGGCCAGCCATTCGGTTCATGCGGGACCCGTGGGGGGTCCCGCCTCCAGGGTGTGTCGGCGGCCGGATCAGCCGGCCGCCTTCCCGAACCGCCGCGGCCATGGGCCGCGACTCTTGGTCATCCAACGTGGCGTGACGGCGCCGCACCCCTCCGTTGCGGCCCGCCCCGGTCGCGGACCTCCTTGATGCTTTGGCACGGCGCGACGGCGTCGCGCCCCTCCGCCGCGGCCCGACTCCGGCCACGGCCTCTTTCGGTCTCAACGGCGCGGCGCGACGGCGCCGCGGCCCGCACCGGCCGTTGTTACTTCGTTTCCACGCGGTGCGACGACATCGCGTCTCCTCCGTTCCAATCCATAACGAAGTACAACAACAAAGGGGAGGAGGTTCGGACGTGTTTGTGCGGTCCGACCTCCTCCCGTTAATTTGATAACAAGCCGCTATTTAACGAAGAACACTGGAAATAACTAGGAACGTAAAATCAAACCCCTACCCAAAAGAAGTTGTCGAACGATGATCGTCACGGGAAAACGGCGTTGCGAGGTGAAGCTCCATATATTTTGATGGAGAACGTCCGAGGAGGAAGCGACGACTCACTCTTTTTGACGTGGAGAGAAGATGGAATAGCCTGCATCCAAGAAGGGAACATCGTTACACACCAGATGCGGAGAGAAGAAGAGATGGCTCGTTGATCTCCCCTTGCGGTGACAACGTTCTTCGTCGAAGCCTTGGTGTTCTTTGCGTTCTTCAAACATAGAGTATTCTCTCCCAAAATCTCCACACAACGATACAACCATCATAAAATAAGGCTTTTGCCTTATCTTATTACTCATGCCAACATTTTTCAAAATTCAAAACTTGAATTCATCTAATTAATTAAACTTGCGTTGTCAAATTAATTAGGTGTTTAATTGGAATGCATTAATGTCGAAGAGTTACAAATTTAAGAGGGGTTTAGGGGAAATGAAGGGGTGGGGCTCGTGTGGGACCCACGTCAATAATATCCTACCAAGTGGAGTTAGGATGTAGTGGGTCCCACCCCAACTTCCATGCATAGGTTATACTTACATAGAATAGAAATAAAAATTGTAGCACAAATTTTATTTCACTCTTTAGGTAACCCATTTATTTAACATCACCTCCCGAGAAAATGAAACTCCAAAAATGCTCTTCCTAAGAAATTACCGACGTTACGGTTTCATCAGTGCCCTTGTATTTTGATTCCGAGCACCAGTTCAAAATTTAGGAAAACCCGCTCCTTCGTTCACTGAACGTACCCGAGCTAAACTTCAGAAATTGATTTTGGGCACCTCGGGCCTCGGAATCAGGTGTCGTCCGAAACTGCGTACTCGTAAAATCCCAAATAATTTAAGAAAAAAAATTTACTTGAAATTTATGGGTCTTTACAATGTCCCCCTGTCATCGACGTCCAACTCCCTGAGGTCGATGATGTGATGGATCGTGCACGTATCTCCCCAGCTGAGGTACATGGATGACATCATGAACCCGGTGCAACTGAGGTGGAAAGGTTAAGCAGTGAACCACCTCAATTACCTTGCTGAGGACCTATAAAGGTTCATTGAACCTCGGAGATAACTTACCACCTCAGTCACATCTCCGTAAACCTCATCGAGGTGAGACCCGTATAAGGACGTGGTCGTCATCCTCGAACTCTAGAGGCCTCCATTTCCGTATTAGGACTGAAACTCAGAACTCCTGCTGCCATGAGGGTAAGGTTGACTAACTTAAGAGTGATCAACCGTACCCTCCTGTGCATGAGTTTATACTGTGCTGCCTGAGGTTTGATTTTCGCTGACCAAGGAAAACTCATCCCAATGTTGTAGATAAACCGCAACCTTTTTGCCTAATACAGTCAATCTGGGTATGAACTGTGAATCCAATCCATACCCAGACCAACGTCGTAAGGCCCCAACACTGCCACCAAGAGATTCCAACAGAAACTCTCGCCTTGAGGGTCAAATCACACTATCAGCGTAAGTGTGATTATCGAGTCTCCTCCCAAAGGTATCTCCATACATGAGGGTAAAGTCTACAGCTTACCGGAAACTCTAGGTCTGGGATAAGATTCATGGAAGAAAGGAATGATTCATATCAACGTCTATTGCTACGGCAGCTAGCAGTAGACACAGACTGTCCCTCGAATCATTCTTAGATCCATTGGTTCACACTCCTTGACTGCATGCAACTACTCTTTTTCCCTGCCCTCCAGCTCCCTGATCTTGGTGGGGTCAATAAAGGAGGGTGGTTGTAACATGTTGAAATGTACACCACCTCATGCTTCTCTCCTAGCTTTTCCTCCACATCCGCTGCTCCATAGACTCATCTTTCCTAATCACTTCTTCTTCTTGAAACATTTTACACGTCCGAGTCTCTGAGACTGGTGCCAGTTTCCTATTTCTTACTGCAACGTGCAACCTTCACCCACTCCTGGATGATCTGCATCTTCTCCGTCGTAACTCATAACATCTCTTGTCAGTATGAAGTTTACCGATGTGGTAAGTCGGTTAATGACCACCCTTCTTCACCTACGATCTATAAGAGATGGTAAGATTTCTCCTTTACCGAGAGGAGAAACTTGGTCTCATCCCCTGGATGAACCACACCCATTTCCTAATACAGTCAATCCTAACATGAATGATGCATTCATGCCATGGATGACGTCTTAAGGCCTCGACGTTACTACCAAGAGATCTAACCGTAACTCTCTCCCTCAAGGGTCGAGTCACACTATCAGCATTAGTGTGAGATCACTGGGTCTCCTCCAGTAGAAATCTCGAAAGTGAGGGTCAAGTCAACAGTTTTAACCGAGACATCTCAGAATCAACCAAACAAAAGGATAAGGAAGCAAGCGTTACAAAGATAAGTGTCTTTTATTACTTCATCTTGAAGAACAAAGACACAAATACAACAACAACATGGAACTATAAGTACCAAGAAAAAAAGGAATCTACTAGTTCCGGTCCTATCCACTTGCTTCTAGAGCTCTACTACTTTGTCCACCGCTTGGATGTTTCTCAAGCACCCACTGCTGATTCTGTCTCAGTGGATCCTCCAATGCCTGTGGATCAACTATGCGGGGAGTCGGACAATCACTTGCCATGTGTCCCTTCCTACTGCATGCATAACACTTCCTTCTCCTCGTATGGATGGCTCAGTTTCATGTGCCTCGCACAACTAAACCTGTATCCTGAGGTCGCCCACCTACTGGTCTGGTCCTCTTGGACCCCTGCATCATCTGTCTACTGCCTACATATGACTCGACTACTGATGGAAAATCCTGCGGCAAAGGCAGCAGCTCCTAAGCACGCTCAGTGTGTAGAGTCACTGGTATAAACTCCACCCTGAATAAGGTTTCGAAGTCTCCCCATGTGAAGGTCATCTCATCGCAAAACTGGAGCATCCAGCTCCACCATCTGCCTGCTGCTGCCTGAAGGAGGCTGACAGCAAGGATCACCATGAAGTCTGCCAGTGTACCTACTATCCTGAAAACTCTCACCACATCCTGCATCCAATCCTCAACCGCCTGTGGGTCCATCTCTCCCCGGAACCTAGGTGGACTCTGGCGCTGGAACTTGTGCAGCGCGCTCAAGCGGTGTGAATCGCCTGCTGTTGGGGCTGGTGGCATCGGTGGACCAACGTATGGTAGTACCGTTGGTGCCTCCACTGATGCCTCAACTGAAAGAGGGCCCTATACTGAGGCCTCGTCGCTCGGCATGATGTCAGTACGTACATCTCTCAGGGCTCTAGCTGATCGTCCGTGGAAAGGCATCCTGAAAAAAAATAGATGTGACATAGTCAAACAATTATACCTGGTGAGCTGACCTGGTTTGAGCTGTTTTAATCAGAAACCTTTGAAAGAACACACACAATTAGTGTTTTTGTGCACAGAGTCGGAAATCAGAAGTCAGGGTCCTGGTGTATGGATACATCGGCCACCCGCACCAACACTGGACTCCCTGAACAGAAAACCACACTCGGTACCCTTAAAACTATTTCTTCATAGAAAATAAATATCAGAGTTATAAGTTCTGTGGTATAACTGACTCCTCTGATACCAATTTGTCACGATCTATCCTCAGGGCCCGTGCCGTGACTACCCCAAGCCCGCCTACTATAGGCCAGGGGCTGGCGACTAGAACCTAAGGCATAAATACCGATACAAAGGGAAGGCATTTCCTTTACGAAACGAAAACACACACAAACAAAGTACAAGCAGAAGCTACACTAAGTAAAGTAGTAAAAAAAACGTGTTGAAAGTACAACGGGCCAAAAAAACAAGCCCAAAAGAAAGGTACAACAACAACTGAAAGTAAATTACAACTCAAAGGACAATAGGTGAAAGGTGACAAGCAGATCCTGGATCGTCCTCCGTCTTCCTACCTAAAGGGTAGGTACAGATGTCCTACTTAGCACTCCATGTTCGTCTGTCTCCTCCGGGTACCGACTCTTTGTGATATCCACCTCCGGGTACCGACTCGTCGTGAGTTCCACCTCAGGGTACTGACTCGTCGTGGGATCCACCTCCGGGTAACGACTCACTCTACAAGCCTCAACCATGACCAGTGATGTCCGTCATCTACAACCAACACAATGAGGTGCGGGCATAGCCCATTCAGGGGTGAGTATACGATACTCAGTAGGGACCCCGAGACCCTCAAGGTCTCACTAAATCCAACAAGGTTAAACACAATGAATGTTCTCAACGGATAACCCTTACTTAGGTATAAGTCCATACTTATACCTAAGTTATCAAGTAACTCATCTTAGCTACAAGGTTTCACATAGATATGAAGTCGACGGATAACCACTACTTAGGTATATTCCCATACATATACTTAAGTTATCTAGTAACCCATCTCAATCATGAGGAAAACACAAAGGTCATTGACTCAGCTCAAACCAGGATTTTCATTATCGAAACTGGAACTGCTGAAGAGCTCCATAATTGACGAGTACAGTGAACCTGTCACAAATCCGAGGCACAGCTCACTAACCTAAGACTACTAAGGTACTCCTCCTATTGAGTACCGCGAGTCAGCCACCCAAACACAGAAGTGCTTCCCGCCGGGGTATTCCACCCAAACACAGTAGTGCACCCCCCCTAATAGCCTGTAGAGGTACTCCTCCTGTCGAGTACCGCGGGTCTGCCACCCAAACATAGTAGTGCTCCCCACCATGGGTCTGCCAGCCAAACACAGTAGTTCTCCCCACTGGGCTATACAAGTCACTCCGACTTGAATCGGACAAGCAGTCTTCAGGTCTCAGCCAGCTACAAGGTCTCCGTACTTCGTACACTCATCTCCGGGAGGGTCTGATCCACGAGCTACTGGTCGATACTCCAAGTATCACAAATTCTCACGAAGAAGTATCTCAAAGGACTTCATCGTCATAAGGGTCTCAACACAACAGATGGCACATCAATCGGACATCCGGTCTGTGAGTTATTAGCCTTTTTGTCCCGGGGGCCCGATTGGTTTCGTGTATGAACCAACCAAACCGTAACTCAACTATACCCTGAAATCTCATAGGGTATACTCATAGGGACCGTTTCTTAACGTGATTACCAACGACACTGACGGTTCGTCAAACGGACGTCCGATCTGAAAGTAATCGGCTTTTCCGTTCGAGGGGCCCGGTTGGATTTCGGGTACAATCCAACCCGGCCATACTCCAACTTCGTCCAAACCTCAGGTGAAGTATACCAGAAGATCTTTCTCACCAAAAGGAATCCAACAAAGTTGAAGGCACATCAATAAGACGTCCGGAACTCAAGTAATAAGCGTTTCTGCTCCGAGGGCCCTCTTGGTTTCGGTTTTGAACCAACCCGGCCATACACAAATTACTCTGAATCCTTGAGTGTAATATACCGAAATGACTATCTCGATCCAAGGATCCCAACTCAACTGACGGTGCATTGATTAGAGGTTTGTAGCCCAGGTTATGGGTGTTTGAAAGAAACTGCCCGAAAATAGGGGGTCTGGGCCCGGTCCGACCCGGCTCGAACCGGTTCGACCCGACCCTGGTCTGGGTCCGGCCCGTTAGGGCGTGGCCCGGCCCGTCCGGCGCGGTCTAGACCAACCAGTGCGGCCCGGCCTAGCACGGCGGCTCGGCCCGTCGCGGGCGGTCCGGCCCGACGCGGGCGGTCCGGCCCGGCGCGGGAGGTCCGACCCGGCCCGGGCGGTCCGACCCAGCGCGGGCCGCGACACAGCATGTGGCCGAGTTGGACGGGGAAGGGGGGGCTTTTTTCTACCCAGTTGACCAGCGAACCGGCGCGGCTTTAATGCCCCCCCTCCGAAAATCCGAAACGACTTTGTCGTTCCGGTCCACCGCGGCTCAACCGCGACGGTCTTCTCCGGCGGCGTGCCGCCGCCGCCGGTCGCCGGCGCCACCGCGCCGGGGTGGCACGCTGCCACCGCTCTCCGCGGACCACCAGACGTGCACTGGTGGTCCGTTTCGGCCACCGTCTACGCCTAAGGTCATTACGGGACCCAAACTTCACTGTGAAGTCTTCAAATCGCTATTGCGGCCCATTTCGTCGTCGCCCGTCAATCCGCACATCAACAAACAATCTGAGAAGGGTTGTCAGGCCGTGTTTGTTTGGCCCGCGCCCTCCGTGTTAGGTGTTATCAATTGACAAAAATCAACACTTGATTTAAAAAACTTAACAAGGCACAATTTTAATCAACTAAAACTGAACCTAGTTCCCAACAACACACCCGTAAATAAATAATGTTCGTGGATAAAGATTTGATCCGCGTTCCTTGTTTCAGAAGGAACCAATCATGGGTTTATTAACATTCAAAAATTAAACCCCTACCTCAAAGAAATTCACGGAAGCTTGCGTCGCGGAAGACGGCATCGCGGGGTGAGGCTCCGTATACGTCGATGGAGAACATTCGAGGAGGAAGCGGCGTCTCCCTTTCTTTGACAAGGAGAGAAGAAGGAATGGTGTGACAGAATTCTTCATCGAAGCCTCGTAGTTTTTCAACGTAGAAGATGATGTTCTTCTAGACTTAGAGTATTCTCTCCTAAGTCTCCGCACAACGAAACAACCCAAAATAAAATAAGGCTTTTGTCTTATTTTATTACTTATGCCAACATTTTTAAAATTTCAAAAGTTGAATTCACCTAATTAATTAAACTTGTGTTGTCAAATTAATTAGGTGTTTAGTTGGCAAGAATTAATGTGGAAGAGTTACATAACTCATGTGGGGGGAGTTAGAGGGAATTTGAAGGGGTGGGGCTCGTGTGGGCCCTACCTCACTAATATCCTATCAAGAGGAGTTAGAGGAATTTGAAGGGGTGGGATCATGTGGGCCCCACCTCACCTTTAATCTTCTCATGGGAAGTTAACAACCAGTGGGTCCCACTCCAACTCTCACACCTAGGATCTAACACTTAGAAAAGAGAAACAAAATTTTTATCATAATTTTATTTCACTTAAACCACATTTTTAAACAACACTTCCCAAGCGAAAGAAACTTCAAAAAGGGTCTTCTTAAGCAATTACCGGCGCTGCAGTTTCATCGGTGCCCTCAGATTTCGATTCTAAGAACCGGTTCAAAAGATAGAAAAACCCGCTCGTTTGTTCACTGAACATACCCGAGCTAAACTTCGGAAATTGATTCCGGGCACACTGGGCCTCAGAATCAGGTGCTGTCAGAAACTGCGGACTTGTAAAAGTCCAAAGAAATTAAGAAAAAAAATCCTTGAAATTTCTGGGTCTTTACATATTTATTTAATAAATAAATATCAGCGCATTATTTTCCTATAAATAAGTAAATATTGTATTCAATAAATAAAAAATAAATATTTATTAATTTTTTTCACTTAATATTATCTTAAATAACTAGTGATAGAATAAATTTGATAAAGAATAAATGAATAATTATTATACCATTTATGGGAATAATATTTATTCAAATTATTAAATAATAAATAATAATATATTATTTAACATAGATTCTAGATACACTTAGTATGTAAACCTCTAGGCCTATTTCTTAGTGGTATTAGAAGAAGCAGCCTAAAGTCCAAGGTTAACATCTAGAAACATGCCAAGGAAACCGTTAGAAAAAAATTTAATACCATAATTACATAATACCTAATACATATTCTTATTCTGTAATATAATCCCTTTATCACAATATCTCGAATCAAGTAGGTTGCATGTTTGTTCCATCAACCTATGTGATTGATGTATCTTTCATTGAATTTATAGAAATAGAACATACCTATAGAACACCATGTACATGGATTTATTTATGATATATTATTTACATTAAAGGTACTAATAAATAATCTTCTATTAAATAACAAAAGGGACAGATCATTTCTCATGTTATTCATTAATGCAATATTACTCGTGATGCACCCAACATATCCTACCTCGTCATGAACATATGTCATCTTCGTTTTAGTCAATAAATAAAAGTATGAAACTTATAATACTGATTAATAATATTAATAAAGTCTAAGGATCAATACAAATGTTTGTAGATAGGAACATCCAATGACACATATAACTATGGATTTCCTATTAGAGGGTCTCATTCTTATAATATCCTACACTAGATATTACCAAGGGCGTACACCATGTGAAGGTGACTCAAAGTCCTATGAGTCTCTAACCCTGATACCCTATATAATTTGTCTCACTAAAATTTTATCATCTAGTTACAAAACATAAATTTAAGAATACTATAATGTCACTTCTAGGTTCTCATCATTGCAGGGAACTACTATGATCTTTTAGCGCAACAACTAATCTTAGGAAATTTCACATACTATGTTATATAGAATAATAATCATGATTTGATAGGGAGTTTATTAATATTGAAAAATATTAATACAAGTTATCATAACATATATAGAAGTTGGTTCTAGGGAAAAAACTCCAATAGTTCTTTAGTGTTATGATTTGTCATTATTATATATTTAAAATCGCATCCAATTAAAGTTTAATAATTTAACGTCAGAATAAAAAAATATATCTTAGGAAGCTAAAAATTATGAATTTCATAACACACGTATTTCCTAAGAGAATAATGATATAAATAGGGTTGATCAAAAGATGTGTTTTGTTACTAGTATGTCGTGGTTGTATGTGTAACCTTTATTGTGATATATATTCCCCTAAATAGAAATAGTTATGGTAATTTTTAATGGTTTTGTGTAATGATCAGTGGGTATTATGGTTGATTACTATAGTAGGTAGATGAAATTTTGAAATTAGTTTGGATTTGATGGTTTCAATGGATGTTTGGGATAAGAGATAATTTTTGGACTATTTTGCAGGTGATCTGGTCAAAGAGAGTAATATATGGGTGAAAATTTTCTATTCTCTATGATATTTATGTAAGAGAGATTGTTTTGTGTGGTTCTTATTTATTCTTAATTAAGTTGATCCCTCTTTAATGAAGTCTCTTTTTGAGAGGTATCTCTCTTGTTTTCTAGTGTTAGGGGTTTCACTTGTTGGAGTGTTTAGGAAATGTGATAGGATTCCTAAATAAAAATTGTTATGTTCCTAATGAATATTTACATTGAGTGGGTTTTTATTTTAGGAATAGAGTATGTGGTTACTCTTAATAGGGATAATCTAGTTTAGGATTTCACTATTTTCGTGGTTTTGTTTATATATTCTTAGAGGAGAGTAATTGGGAACTTGGGACATATATCCACACTCAGTATCCTGAGTTTTTTGAGTTTGTTTTTTGTTTTTTCATAGGCAATGTAACACTTTGTTTATTAATGTTTTATAAATAATTCCATTTTTCTATTATTATTTTTTCTTAGTTGGTTGTTGTTCTTGATTTGTAAGGAGATTCTTGAGAGGTATCTGGTAGTATTGTTGATCATACCCTTACTTTCCTCCTCTTTATTTCCATATTTTGTTTTTATTCTTGAGGATGAGAATTGTATGAGGGGTACCTAATGTGAGGGAAAGAATTATAAACCCCCTTTACATATTTCAATGTATTTGGGGTGTCCAAGAAAGATTTTTGAGGTGTTTCTGAGGCTAAGAGAGAGTTATATCTTTTCAGAGGGTCACCATTCTGTGGTGGTGGGCTTGGTGATGACCTTTTTGAAGTTTTATTGGAGGAATGGGGGAGAGGGTGGCTATTTTTTCCTTAGGAGATTAAAGGCTGGCTGTGGAGTTGTCTATTGGATGTTGGGATGAACTACAGTGATAAAAATATACTTTTTAGGAATTTTAGAGAGTGTTTCACTTAGATTTTTCACATATTGGACATAAGGATAAAGAAAATTCCCTAGGATCCCATTTTTTGTCATGGCTCATGGATGATCACCTTGTAAGACATGAGAATCATAGAGGTCACCATGCTATGGTGGAGGGAATGGTGAGGAGAAAAAAAAATATCCAGGTACTACACTATAGTAGATGGTCATGGTGGGTGTCTAGTTTTGGAAAACCCTTATACCACACCCTAGACAAGGTTATGTTGTTAATTAAAATGTTTTTTAAGATGAGTTATAATTTAGGATTAAAATATTGAATTTCGTATATATGATTTATTCGGACTCACTATAGGTGTGTTGATGACCCCCACACCAAAGTGAAAACTTAGGAATCCCTCTATATAAAATTTTTTCATCCAACATCCTTGGTTTTTTTATTCATATCTCATGACTTAGTCATCCCCTTGACCTATCATCATCTTCTAGTCACACACCATGTGAGTTTGAACACCTTGGATCATTTGGACCAAATCCTCACACATTGAGGCACTTCCCATCATCTTTTAATTGTTTTTACTTATATTATTATTTTTTTGGAGTTCATCTTGTGTGAATACCCTATATTTTTTGTAATAAATTGGTCTAGGATTGAAGAATATTTGTTATGTATAGGTTTCAGTGGGTATTCCTTCATCCTTAGCGGTGTTTAATTTTGTGGTGGATGATTCATGATTAAAATTATTTCATGGAAGATAGCTAAACATATATTTGAGGCAAGGGATTATTTTTTTCTCCACTTTTATGTGAATCATTGATATTATCATATATTTTCTTTTCATTGGGTAAATAGTATGAATTAGAAGAATTTATATAATAATATAGGCTAATGAATTTGAAATGGGATTTTGTGATGTAAATATGGTTACTAGTTTTCTCAATGTTACTAATGATGTTCCAATATATATAAATTTTATATTATTATTACTTATGTTGATGTATTGATTTTAGATAACTCTTAAAATAGTTAATTACTTAAATTTGATAAATGAAAACACTAATTTGAATATGCTAGTTTTAGGGTTAATTAGTTGTGTGTGATGTGATGCCTTGGTTGTGTGTGGTTTGGTGACCTCAGTTGTGTGCGGATTGTTGGACTTGGTTGTTTTTGATTTGGGGGGATTGGTTGTGATGAAACTATTTAATGTGAATGTTTCTTGATATTAGTTTGGTAGAAATGGATTAATATTAACATATATAATTAGTTATGGAAAAAACATTTGCCCGTGTGAATTTAAACTAATAACCAAATCAATAAATATTAGTGGCTGATCGTTGAATTAAAATTGGAAAATGGAACATGTGTTGTGGCCCTTATGTTATTATTGTGGGTTGGTTTCTATTCATTAGAGGAAACACTTGGTGACATGATATTAGTAGTGTCTTTAAAATGGTTTTGGTGGTGATTCTTATTTAACCCACATGTGTGGGATTATGTGATAAAATTATATACAAATATTATTTTGTGTTTTTATTATACACACCATCTGATTTAGATAACTTAACTGATACCCATAGATATTGGTGGGTGTTTTACCTATCATCCTGGATGGGGGGGGGGGTTTGATGGCCAACTATCCCCTCTCCCTCGCTCACCCTTCAACAGTAATTTCTGGTGATATTCATGGGGGGTGGGGAGATATTTGGTGGGGTTAATGCATGATTGGAAGAGGATAAAAGGTAAAAATAATATTAATTCATGATATCTTACTCTGTTAATTATGTTATATGAGATATATGGTCAGAGAAAAAAAAATGTAAAATGTGATTGTTTCCATGAGATGTGATATGTGGTTGGTTCTGAAAGACATGATATACAGTTTTGTTTCATTATTAGTGGATATATATTGGATAAGAGTATGTATTCTCATTTGTAGAGAGTATAGAATTAGTTTGTGAAGTGGTTATATAGTGCCTTATCTACATTATTATGATATTACTTTTCTAAATTTGGATGTGTTATTTAGTGAATAAGCCTTGGTGAGGTCATGGGATTAGTTAACTTGTGTAGGTACTGGTTTGTTCTATTGTTTTCACACCAGGTCATTAATATTCCCTTTTAAAATTTGAAAGGGGTACACTGGGTGTGATACTAATGGGTATACATGTTATGACCACCTTATATATATATATATATAATTTTTATTTTCAAGTTTCCATGAGGACTTCGAGGACTGAGTTGGATTCTACTAGCTTGGGTGTTGAAGCTATTGTTGAGTTGCTACTATAGTATTTTATTTTGGTACTTTACTTAGAGACATTTATTTTTATTTATTTAATATTGTTCAATAATTATGGGACAATTTGGTTTCTTTTATTATAACGTGATGAAGTTGTTCAATGGTTCATATCCTTTTCTTAATCCTACTTTTTTATTGTGGGTAATTCCTCATATATGTTTGACTTTATTTATACCCTCAGTGCTAGTTGCTAATCCATGGCCTAATTGAGGTAGGATTAGAGGTCAATTTAGCACTTACTTAATTGATGAAGAATGATATGTGCCTTTTTTGGGAGGAGTTTTTGGAAATTATATGTGATCATGATCTTATATTTATATCCATGTTTTAAAAAGAACATCATATAATCATTGGGTATTGATTTAAGTTTTATTACATCTTTTCACCATCAATTTGTTTGACTATTGGAGTGGATGATTCAAAATTTAGAAGATATTCTCTAGGACTTCTCATTGGATAACCAGGAAATTTGGGATCAACATCCTTTATTAATGGAATTTACAGATAATAATTTCTTTTATTATAGTATATAGATATCACCATTTGAGGCATTATATGGAATGTGGTGTCAGATGCAAGAATATTGAGAGGAAGTCTAGGATAGAAATTTATTAGGAATAAAATTAGTATAAGAGATGGTCAAAAAGGTAAAAATAATTTAGAATCAAATGAGGATATCTCAATGTGGGAAAAAGAGTTATGTAGATAATCATAAGAGATATATTTTTTGAGTTAGAAGAACAAATATTTCTTAATATATCTCTATGGAAAGGTTTGATGCATTTTAGTAAAAATAGAAAATTACATCTATGATTTATTGAACCATATGAAATTTTAGAGAATATGGGTTTGGTTTCTTACCCAGTATCCTTACCTCCAATTTTTTCTCATGTACACATTCAGTTTCATGTTTTATTATTAAGGAAATATTATGTTTTGATCCCTGAAGTAGTTTGGTGGGAGGAGAATCATTTTTATGAGGAAAATATAATTTCAATTATTAATCACAAATATTATGTGTTTTTGAATATAGTGCCTAATCTGGTTAAAATTTTATGGATAAACCACATGATTGAAGAAGAAACATGTCCAACGAGCCTATAACCAAGTGGCAAAGGCTCCTCATTAGCATCCAAAATACCCATGATCAAATCTAGGAAGGGACGAATTTACAAGGTACTATAGTAGTATTGTAGTAGCGGTGGAACTGTAGAAGCGGTGGAACTATAGCGGTGGAGGCACTGTAGAAAGAACTATAGCGGTGGCAGTACTGTAGTAGGGACTATAGTAGCCCTTATACTGTAGTAGTTCTATTCATCAAAGGGATCTTTGGGCCAAAAAAAGGGCTTTCAGGCCTTGTATTCAGACCATTTGGTCTTGGACCTTTAGGCTATGTAATGGGTCTCCCTCTACCTAGTTATAAAGAGGAATTTTCTTTAAATAATAAATGAGGCTTCAGCCCTAATCTTTAAAAAAATAAGAAACCTGAGAATATGAAAAGTCTATAAGATAAAAATACACTCACCTTTTTACCAATGAATAAAATTGAAAAGAAAAAAAATATTTAAGGGGAAGAATGTGAAAACCTATGTAATTTTAATTATAAATAAATTTCATGTCTTATTAATGTTTATAATTATATTTTATGACTTTATATTCAATATGATAATTCTATATAATTTTGTAGTTAGAAAAGAAATAGTTTTATTATAATTAAATTATTTTCCGAAAATTATATGGATTTGTTAAAAAAAATTATATTTTATAATATAAATTTGACTAAATGATCTTTATTTTTTAATTAATCATGTCAAAATTATATTAGTGTTAGTTTTTGATATTTTCCTGGAAACTTTGATTTTTAGGCGAATAATTAAAATTCGTTTTTATAATTACTATCACTTTATTAAATAATCATGATTTATGAATGACTTCAAGGTTTTTAAAATTTTTTTGATATAAAATATATATATTTAATAAGTAAAATAAAACATTTGAACAATTATTTTTAATTGATAAACCTATGTTTGACACTTTAGAACCCAAGTGATGTTGTATTATAATAAAAGAACTATTTTTTATGATTTTATTTAATTATGTAATAAAAGGATTAAATTCTATTTTAGAATAGTTTTAAATTAATTTAAATATACTTTTTTAAATAATAAAACCAATAAATTTTATGACAATCAATACAATAAATTATTTTTGTGTACATTCATTTTTATGCTCAAAATATATTTTTCTAAAAACTGTTTTCCTTTAATTTTTCATATATATATTAAAATTAAATTTTGACACCACTAGAAATTGAATATTTAAAATTCATTTTCCTCTTTTGGAACTATAATTTTCAAATTTTTTAATAATTTCAATTCATTTTTAGTCATAAAACTAGTTTATCATAGTAAAATAGAGTCACCACTATAAGGGGTAAATGAGTTAAAACTATGTTTTAAGGTCACTAATATCAAAAAGTAATTTATATAATTTGTTTTTAAATGTTTATTTGTTCCAATAATATCCTATATTTTAATTTGTATTTCCTTTCTTATAGTTTATCTTGAGAAATACATTTATATTATTTTAATGTAAAGAGTATTTACAAAGGTGTTTCACCTATAACTTATAAAAATTGTGCCTCACCACCATAACTCTCCACACATATTGAGATCTTAGATCAACCAATATATGCTAAATAAGCTCCCCCAAACCCTTATATATGACCTAGTGGTTCTGGTCACACTAAAATACCAACATAAGAAGGCCCAATGAGATATCCAAAAAAGGATACCCAATAAAGAGGTAATTGTCCAAATTGATTTATTTAAAGTTTTATCCTTCATTGACCTCTTCCAAATATTCCATAACCATATTAACATAAGGAAATAAGTATCATTATTTTACCTAAATGTTATTATACTGATGGAACAACCATTATCTACCCTTTTCCATTCATTATAAAAATGAAAACGTCGCATGTGTGCATGTGTGGACTACCGTCTCCATGAATGAAATTTTTCATTTGTCATAACCACCAAATATATATGGTATAAAGATTTATGTAATGATTAAATATGATTTATATTTGAAATTAATATGATTCTTAAAAGGTAAACTATTACTAAATTTCTTTTGACTCAATCTATTAGAAAAATGAGAACAACTCTCATGTGTATGTCCGAATTATCATCTCCTTGAATGAAATATTTATTTTTTCACCACTAACTTACATTGATGTTTTTATAAGTGTATTTAATGAATAAAAATTATATTTATAACATTATTAAAAAAAATTAGGTTATGATTCTAGAAAAATGGTACTAGGACTGGAAGTACGAAATTGAAGGATATAAGGAAAACATAATAGCTAGCACTCTAATGTAAATTTTAATAAAAACCCTTTAATATATGTAAATTAAATAATTATAAATATATAAAATAAATTAAAATAAATATGAATATGTTTCTTAATATAAATAATAATATGATCATATTTATTATACAATGAACTTAGATTATTCTCAACTAAAAAAAGTATGAGGTAAGTGATTTTTCTTTAAAACCTTATTTTGAAAGTTTTAAAGTATTTTTCATAATATTTCTTCTCTATATCTGTGTTCTTTAAAATATGTCATGAATACTATTCTCTATAATTTAGTGATTGTTTAAAGTTATTTTCTATTATCTTTGAATTTTTTTACAAATTTTTTAAAAGGAATATTTTTTATTTTTTCAATATGGTTCAAATATCACTTTATAAAGGCATGGAAATATTTTTTTATAACATTTACCGCATGACCAAATTTTCACATCATCTTGTCTATTATTAATTATAAATATTCATTTTTCAATAGTTTATATTTTTTTAATGTAATTTGAATCCTAATATTCATTGAAAATTTTATTTTAAATAGTTATAAAAGAAACCAATATTTTATTTTATTTGTTAATGAGATAATTATATGTGCTTATGCTTATGGGTTCAAAATGATGTTTTTATGAGTTTTATGATGATTTTTTTTAATATTATATGTTTTATTCATGTTGTGGTTATTTTAAATTGTATATCATTATGTGTCGGTCTAATATATCCCTGTAATGCATCAGGTAATGATATGTTATCTAGAGAAATTATATTGGAATTAAATGGTGATGTTATTCCATTATAAGAGATCTTATAAGGGTGATTATATGGGTGGTATTAGAATAATTTCCCAAGATCACTACATGTGTTTTCTATTATTTCTATGAGTTTTATTGGGAATTTTTTGATTTCTAGATGTGATTAAATGATATCATGATTAATGAATGTTTATTATTTGTTAAAGGTGAAATATGTTTTTTAAAGAAAAATTTTCACAAGTTATCCTATTTTACCAAGTAACATTCATGATTGTAATTTTTTTCCTTTATAATTCATTATAAAATGTTTTATAAAAAACTTTGGGAAATGAATTTTATTTTATGAGTATGTAGATGATTATTTAAGATTAAAGTCTATTATATAAAAATAACAAAAATATAGTGTAAGCGATTGAACCCTTTTAACCCATTATATTTGGGGTTTTCAAAGTTTTAGGTTCTTTAAGGAATCTAAGAATACGTCTGGTGGAGTTTGGAACCTGAAATCTAGTTTTAAAGGGATTTCATGATGTGTAGTGTAGTTTACGATTTGAGAGCAAATTTAATGGCTAGAATGGTTATTCAAAAAATGAGTGGGTGTAGTTTGTGGGGTCTGATTCACTCTATGAATCCTCAATTCATGGGTCAAATGGATTAATGATTGTATTTTCTGAATATTTATTTGAAAATTTAGAGATTGATCATGTATTTCATGATGTGAAGTTTTCCTATGTTTATAGGATCTGAGAGACATGTTTTTCATTGAGCCTTATACCCAAGTAATTCACAACATGAATGACATATTAAAATCATTAATGTGAATATGATATAATTCTAATAAATCATATTTCCCTCTAAAATTATCAAAAAATACTCCAAATTCTCCTAGACCCTAGGAATCCATATGTTCTCTTTTAGGGTGTTTTAAATCCCTTTCGATTAGGACAAGTTCCCAACTTCCTATGATCAATCTTTAGTGATATAAGGTGAATTTTACCTCTTTATATTATGATTTATTCTCTATTGGGGTTTTTTTATCCTATTACATCTTTACATGGTATGATTGTTTTTCTCTTCCATTTATCATGGAGTTATTTTGATGATTTTTGACTTGTTCTTGGTAAAATGACCTTAAAGGGGTGTAGATTCTTAATAGAAGAAGTGATTAGAGATCTGGGCTAATTATTGTATTTCTATTCAAGGAAAATTTAAATCCTTGAGGTAGATGATTAATTTATTCTATTACCTTATGAGATATTGTGAATTTATTAGGATTTATGTAATTAGGTAATGGGATAAATTAGAATTAATGAAGATTTAACTATAATTAAAGAATGAAATTATGGGTTTGCGTTATAGAAATCAAATGTTTTTACATCGTATTGATATTTTTCCTCTTGATTTTTTACATAGTGTGATATATCTTGTTGATTTTGTGATTTAACATGTTTTTTATTATTGGAAATTGGTTAAAGAACATAAATATAGTAAATTTTTATGAATAAATAATAAATAATCATGTTTAATTATTATTGTTCTTACTTATAAATGATGAAATTAATGTTATGCTTGAATCACGTCTAAATAATTTATACCTATTGATAGTCGATACTTTAGTTTGTATGTGGTCATAACCAATTTTAAATTAATTGGTTAATTCAATATGATAATGAATTTTTTGTTTATTAAAGACAATTATTTAGGGATGAGTGATTCCATTTTCATATGATGGCTGGATGTCTGGGTTCTAGGTCCAAAATTCCTTGTTAACTATTTGTGGTTTTTTTATCTTGTTTGATTTCTCTTGATGTAGATACTTTCTATATGACATGATGAGAGCCTAGGATCATTGATGGTTTAGTGAGAAATGTGTTGGGGTGCTTGAGGTTATGGAAGTATTTTTCACTGGTAATGGTGGGATGATTAATGATATGCATAGTGGTGTCTAGGATGACACCGGGACTAATGGAGTAGGTTGAATCTAGGATTTCCCATGTCCGGTGAATTGATATATGGTTTTCTTAACTGTTATAAATTTATTATATTAATGTATGTATGAATGGGTTTCTTGAATATTTTATTCCATTCCCCAATACTTAACGTAGCTGGTTGTGATTGGTTCATGAAACTTTTATGGAATCTTAGGAAGAGTCCTAGAGTACCTAGTTTCATAGAATAATAATGAATATTAAATTATTAAATATTTGGGGTTGTTAGATTGTTGGTTGACTTTGGATATTCGAATGGTAATTATGAAAATATGAATTTTTCAACAAAAAGATTAATTGAAAGTCCCCTTGAAATTTTTGCATTCTTATAGGATTTCTAGTCCTTAGTATTAGTAGCCAGGTGTTTGAGAGATGATAGTTTCAATTGAGTCTAAGTGTAGGTAGTTTTCATTAGTGTGGTTTTTGAGATATATATATTTATTATGTTATATGACTTAATACACTACCTCATATATGTTGGTAGGGTGACCGATACCCAGTGAACTATAGAGATTTTTTTCTCCAATATTGAGGTTGGAAAGGAGAGATAGATGACTACGCCTCTCCATCTCTCTCTCTTCTCCTGGTAGAATTATGTAATACTATGAATTAAGGTTACCTTACTATATATATGTACATAGGGATATAATGGATTGATTTTATTTCCTACACATGTATATCTTAATATAATTTCCCAAATATTATTATAGGTATACTGCGTACAGATCATGTGTTTATTATTATATAGTTTCCTTTGATGCATGTGTATTATTAGAGTAACATGACTTAGGATGTGCGACATTGGGGCACGAGTGGAAAACTAGTGGGGAAGTGGTAGCATGGAACATTTAATTTTATATTATATGGGATATTATACTATTACTTGTATGAGATACTCCATGATGGATCCATGGTGAGGATGTGGAATTAGCATACCTAATTAGGTGATGCATTAGTTTCATTGTTTATTCATCAGGATTTAGTATGTTTTTTTCACATTTTCCAAGGAATATTTGTAGAGGATCCTACAAAGTATACCTGTTACATTTACCCTAATCTATATCACAAAATTTTATGTTCAACAAGAACTGATAGTTGAGTATTATGGACATTACTAGACTATGGGACTATTTAGGATATGTTTGGTCTTCGAGGATACTGCTGAGGATTTTCTTTTGGTACTTGTAGTGTCATTGTTTTGAAGCTATTTAGTTTTTATAAAATTACATCTATGTATTGGGATTTTAATACTTTCATTATGATTTGGGGTTATTCAGTGTTATTTTATTATACCTTATTCCTTATATTCTTCATAGAGGGTAATACCTCCCATTTGTGTGTATGATATCCCCTTAATCCTTTTCACCATCCCATGGCCAATTGAAGGTAATATCTAGGTTTCATCATCTCATTTTCTTTATTTCTAAACTATGAGGGGTACCTCTGGTGGGTATGGGGTTCTAACTTCTGTATAATCATTTTTTTCAATGGACTAATGAGTTTTTTTTCTTTTTATGATACTTACTGATATTTTTTTCTCATCCTATATTTTCAAATCAGTTTACAAGTTTAAAGGATGTGTAGGAACTATAACAAGGTAAAAATTTTAGTAATGAAGACTTGTCTTAAAAGAAAAAAGTGTGATAAGAATGAAACATGAGTATAAACATAAGAACATGTTTTTTGACTAAAATGCACACTTTGTGGACGTTTCCACTTAATTAGGTAATGGTTTTACTAATTATCTAAAACTCAAAACCTAAAATTTCTTTAAAAGGAAATAAAGTAAAATAATTTATATTAAACTCATAATTATGGGTTTTTTATGTAATTTTTTGTTATAATTCTCATTGTAGGGGCTATTAAGGAATTATATATGAATAAATAAACTATTTTTATGAAATTAAATGAATAAATTCACATATTTTTTTAAGATCATAATGTATTTTTTCCTAATCTTGAATTATATTAAGACTTATTGATAATATATTTTCTCATTGTGTCTATAGGGAAAAATAATAGTTTTTTTATGGAGATATTACCTAAATCTATAAGCTCATATAATGTGATTTATGTTATTGGGGTATATTATTTCATATGATATGGTGATATCCTAGTACAATTGGCCTCCATATCCTATTTCATGATATAGTGGTATTGTAATGCTATGATAATCATAATGTATGATTTATATGGGGTTTATTATTGGAAACAACAACATCAATAACAGTTAACATCCTAGAATATTCCAAAAAAAACTAATATCTATTGTAGTCATTTAAAATATGAAACATATAAGAAATCAAACTTATAGTTGAATGCTTAATAATATTGTAAATTTATGGAATTACTCAAACACTACATAACATTTGAGTAAATTTGATAAAATTCTAGGGAATTTCATGAGGGTTGTATAAGGAGGAAGTCACCATGTGATAGTATTAGTTTGAGATTTCCCTTGTCTACTAACTATTCTTCCCACCATAGCTCTCTCCTCCTCCATCTTTTTCTATTCAAGGTATTAGCATACCATGGTTGAAAGGAGGGTCTTACCCAAACATAAGGTGATTCAGATATACCCATGGATACACCAAAAAGGAAGGAACATGATGGTTTCTTTTAAGGAATCTCCACTAACCATACAAAAGATAGTAATAGAGTATCATTAGTGAAAGGTACAAAATATTATTCATTTTATATTAATACATGGTTTCCATTTTATGTATAGTAATATTTGGAATGTGCCTTTTAATGTCTTCCAATATGATGAACAATTGTTACTTGATCCTTAGAAACTTTTTGATGGTATAAAAGAAATTTTTTAAGAGTTAATTAATTCATGGGAACTCTCTCACATGAACGCGTAATGAATTTTGACACTCCACCCTGGTGATCCATTATTAATTTAAGTTTTTTAATAGATTAAGGGATATGGCATTAGAGTTTCTTGATAGGTTTATATGAATGTTACATTGGATGTGTTCATATAATATATTATATCTCACCTTTTGTTGTATTAGATTAAATATTAAAATTTTAATTGATTCATAATAAATCTCATGCATGAACATGTGATAAAGTGCGACTCTCTACCTGAGTGCTTGATTGCTAATACCAAGATACACATAACCCAAGTGTTGGGACATTGGAGTACTCTAATAGGTTTATATAGATATCTTATTGGATTCATTCGTATGAGAGATTTTATTTCACTTTAAGTGGTATTAGTGCTTCGTCGTGATTCTTAATTCAAGAAATAATATTTAAAAATAATGAAACTGAATAATGTAATACATTCTATATTGTATATCATATAAAATTCTATAAAATTTAAACTATTAAATTCTTGATAATGTAGGATACCATAAATATGATATGCATTATGTACTGTAGTAGGAATTATGATATGAGATATCATAAGAAACTAAATGGGATTTGAACTATGCCTAGTTTAATGATATAAAATATCATAGGCTATGATAAGTTAATATTTTATGATATATGATGTCATAAAAATAGGAAAAGTGAAATCCTTTTGTTTTCAAACTATATCATAGTTTAGGATATATCTAGTCATATTCAATGATAACATTGTACCACACATGAAAAATAGAACAATGTATCGATTAAGAGATATCGATTCTAATTAGATAATACAACTGACTAATAACCAAAGTGGATATCACAAAATTATGATAGAAATCATAAGATAAGTATAAGGTTAATGATTCATAGTCCCCAATTCACAAAGTTAATATTATTTAGGTATTAATTTCTCTCTATTGTAAATCTTGATATGGGGTTTAAACCATACCATTGATTATAATACCACTATATTGTAAATTATGATAGATAGGGGCTATATTATCTATCATAGTCCACTGAGTATCTATCATAAACCAAAAATACCCATTCTGAACTATACCAAAATTTATGATATAATTAATATTTGTAAATATGATATAAAGATAAAAATTTTGTTTTTATAAATTTAATTATAAATTAATTTATATAATTTTTAAATTGTTTATAAATTACAGAAAATGGTATTTTGGGATATTAATTTAATTTATAAAATGTTTATAAATTAATTAATTATAAGGATTTTATAATAAAATTAATTATAACTTTTTTATATTTAATTAATTAATTATTCATGAAACATTAATCAAATAAACATCCATAAGATTAATTGTTAATTTTAAATACCTTTTGTAATTATATGAAATGACTAATAATTTAGATAGAAATTATTTATATATAAATTGTAGGAGTAATTTATAAAGCGTCTATAAATTAAAAAATAAGGAAAAATATAATACAATTTATATTTTAAATTATGAATTGTTTATAATTATTAATTTGAATTTTTCAAATTAAAAAATTCTTTATTTGAGGAAATTATTTAAACTATACCAAAAAGAGTTTTGATAATTTATATGATAAAGGTTTAAATAATATTAAATATTAAATATTTTTATTATGTATTTTTTTTACATAATTTAATTTTAATATAAAATGATTATATTTTATTTAATATCATATATTTAAGTATAATTCCAAATAAAATATTAATATGAAAGAGTTTCTATTTGAAAAAAAATATAAAGTGTTTATATTTATATGATTATGGAATGTCTATAATGCATGGATAAATTATAAAGTGTCTACAATTTTTTTTCTTAAGAATTTTTTATTAAAATTTTTAATATATAAATTATTTATTTATTTATTTTCTTCCTAGTTTTATTAGTGAATATAATTTCTATATTATGAATATGTGTATTACTTATTTTAAAGTGTTAAACTAATTTTATAAATTATCATACATGAATATAAAGAGATACATTCTAGGATTGGTGATTGCTTTAATGTTCCTCTACCATGAATTTGGTTTGTGTTAGGATATGAGATTGGTTTTAGAAGTTTAATATAGTTTATACATATTATGCAACATCCCCAACCTAGAGCTCCCTCATATGACTCCTTTGGGTTGGATACATGACATCAGGAATGCCTCCCCATATGCTAGAGGTTGTTGATTAGTAGTGAGGGTTTAAGGAGTATAGTGGGAAGACTATACCATCTGGTATAGATTAATAATTACAGTGGAAATAATAATCATAACAGTGGAAAACAACAAAAAATAAAAGAAATGATCAACTAATTACTATAGGATACTGGGGAGGCAAATCAAATAATCTAAATAATAATAAACAATGTAATTTCAGGATTAAATTTAACTAAATTACATCCTAAAAATCATACAAATAAAATACTAAAAGGCTCCATAAAAGACACCAGATACCCAGGTCTGGAACCCTATATTAGTCATATCTTCATGATCGAACCCCTCTAGTACGCACAATCAATAACATGGTCCATTTCCATTTTCCAAACATTTTATCGATGAAATATGTATGGATACCCTATGGTTTTAACACCCAAAGACTTTGTGATATATTTCTTTTAAATATATTCAATCTCTTTGATAGCTTGAAATACACACAACCCCGAGCCTCAATTTTTGTAATTTAATGATATATTTTAATAAAACTCTAATAAAATAAATTTTTTAATATATAATGGCCTAAAAATTAAAATTTTATAGTTTTAATATCAATTTTAAACTTACTTGGTAAAGATAATCCTTGAATGAAATTTTGAAATTATACCTTAGAAATAAGCTTTTATGAATAATCAAAAATGTGGTATTTAACAATTACTAATTATATTTATAATATTGTATTATAATATGTTTAATTGATAATTTATTAACTAATAATTTTATATAAACAAGGATAAGAATATTTAGTGGTAAAAGGGATATTTTTGTAGAAAACTATTTCTTTTCAGAAAAGTCTTTCGGTTTAAAATGGTATAATGTCTACACATTTTAATTAATAAAATAATATACAATGATGAATTATTAAAATTTAAATTATAAATTATATATATAACTATATGAAGATAAATCCCTCTAATTATTATTACAATTATTATAGTCAATATAATATCATCTTATGTTTGAAAAATGCATTTCTTGAAAAACCATTTTTCGACACGAATTGTGGGTTTTTTAAATTAAAATTTTATACTTATGTGAGTTGAATTTAATAAAATGGATTTTCAAAATTTTAATTATAATAATTAATATTATTTAATAATTCCAAAATAATTTTTTGTTCATAATTAATATTAAATACATTAAAAATTAATCACAACAGTTAAGGTTAAATCAATATTTTACACATTGCATGTTCCTTTGTAAAAATTAATTTTCTACACACATATAATTTATATTTGATTAATTATATTTAATATTTATAATTATTGGGTATGAATTATCTCATAAATATCATCTTATTTTATTCTTAATGTATAAATTACCAAGGTTAAAAAATGAGTTGTCGCGGTGAAAACTAAAATTTTAAAAGTAAGTAAAATTAGAGGATAAAGGAATAAAATGTTTAAAATAAGTTTTTTTATGTTTTAGAGGTGTTTATAAATATTAAATTCCCTACAATACTTTATTTATCAATTTTGGATTCCCTTGGGGTGAGAGTGTCTTCCCATTATTGAATAGTTTTGGGTATTTACCAAAATGTCACTCTTCCTCAACTATAGAAGGGAACACCCTCCTCTCACTTATCCACACCTCTAAAGCACATTAGTTTAGAAAAAACCTAAAAAAATCCTCTCAAAATCCTTATCCACATTCTATAGGTTATTACCTTTATAAAATATAAACCCTAGGTTCCTTGATAAGAGATCTAAATGAGGTTTCACTTAGAGAAGGTAATCATCTTAACGAAGGTATTTATTTTTATTTATTCTTTTAAAAACATCAATGATGTCTTAAAAAGTACAATATAATAACACCAATATCTTCCATATATTGATATGTGATTATTTTTATTTTATAATTTATATCAATCTCCTCGTCCATCAAATGGTAAATGAAATCTTAGATCATGTGTATGACATAATACCACCTCATGAACCAATAAATCTTGTTTTCCATCAATACCTCTCATAGTATGATATAATGATGGATTTAATGTATATATATAATATTTATTATATAATTATACTTATGGAATAATAATATTACTTATACCTTAATACTTTCCATTACATTTATAATATGGTAACAGCACCCGTGTGTAAGGTGGACTACTGCCTCGCGAAGCGATGTGACTCGTTTACACTTCAAATTTACAAGGAAGGAAATACAAGTATATTTAATGAATTTATGTGATATATATGACAAGATATTTACTCTTAAAAACTAATATATCACCCAATTCCTTATCCTTTAACCCATTAAGAAATGATATCTTCACTCTTGTGTACATACAACATACCATCTCCATGAAGCGATGCAGTTCATTATCTATATCCAATTTTCAAGAATCGTTATAATTATATAAATAATAAACAAAAATAATATTAATAATATTAATATAATTCTAGAGATGATTTAAATATATCATATTTTCAAAATCTATAACTTTCATGACAAAATATGCATGGGAGAATAAGGTAATTAAAAACCAAAACAAGAGTGAAAATGAAATACTAGTAATGAATGGGTGATAAGATGTTATAAAGGGATCATATATGATATTATAAATAATAATATGGTTATATTATATGTTATTAATTTTTTTTAAACATCTATAAAGGATGTTAAAGAGCACTCAACTAAAGTTAAGAGTGAGGTAAGAGATTTCTTCTCAATTTCCATTCCATTGATACATATTTGTTAATATACACCTATTTAATTTTATATGGTGTATATTTTCCCTTTTTGGTGTATTTAACGTGAAAAAATATTTATTAATTATGATTAATGTTTCCTTTAAAATTTATTATTTAATGTGTTACAATTTAAAATTAACCAAATGGGTAAAAATTATTGTGTAATCTCACTTTATTTTGTGATTGTTATCTTCTATTGAAAAACTCAATTTTTTATGATAAATTTTCATTGAAAATTAAATTTATATTAAATATGAAAATTATTTTTTAGAGATATGATTATTTCAAAAAAATTATACCATTTGTACATACGGTTTTTACTTTGAATGTTATTTGATTACATGTGGAAATACTATTAAATTGATATTCTTTACTCAATATGAATATTTATTGATAAGGAAAAAATTTTTATGAATTAAATTGATCATTAGATATATAATTAATGCTTTAGACATAAAATTAAGTATGGTTTAAGAAATTATGTATCCCCTGGATTCATCGATAGGTCTCATAAGAAAAAATAGTTATCCAAATTAAAGGGGGGGGGGTTACCCATAGTTTTAAATTCTCTTGTTAATGGTATTGAAAAAAGAGTTATCATGGTTCCTAATATCATTAAGTCTAGAAATTAATAATTTTCTTCATTGATAATTCGGTTGTTATTATTATCCATGATATTTTTACATTGATATTATATCTGGAACCATTTAGTTCTTAGTTTATTGATTAAATGGAATGTGTTTTGAGTTATTTACCTTTCCATATTGATTATTCCCTATTTCACAATCATGTTATTAATTAAATGACATCTGATTTAATTTATTTACCTTGAAATATTGATTATTCTTTATTTACTCATGATATATTATATTTTATGTAACCCTTATTGATTATTTGAGGTCACCCATATTTTGTTTTCTTTCCCCTTGATATGAAGAAGAATTTGATTGAGTTTAGGGATGATGAATTTTTTACATTACTATTTTTTATTATTTTATCCTCAATTTAAAATGAGAATCATGTATTTATCAGTAACTCCAAGACTAATAAACTAATTAGTCCTTTGAGATATGACCCCTTGTATATATGTCAATGTAATAAAGGAGAAATCTACTCTAGGTGACTGGAATTGGGGTCATTATAGTTTATATCAGAGAAAGTTTAGTAGAAACATTGGGAACTAGATTTAGGAAAAATAGATTAGGATACACAAAACTATAATAGACAATGAGGATAAGTATAGGATAACATAATAAATTTTTTGTGAGGAATATATTATATGTTTTTTTGTGTAATACATCCTTGTATAGATACAATAATTAGACAACAATCTATAATAGTTGTACCTAAGGGTAATAACATTGAAAAGGCAGCATTGGGATTTAACTCAATCATCACCTAGTGCATAAAAACAGGCCTTAATATAAATCTATTATGACATTATCAGGGTATATCATTAAGATAATTCACATATTCATTACAAACCATTATCAATCATTTAAAAAAATATATCTCTAAAGAAACCAAGCTTACAATTCTGATATTAACAATGTATAAATTTTCAATTCGTGTTAAGTGTTACACCAGATTTATAATTATACATTATGAATTAAAATTCATAATTTTATGAGCTAATATAGTATATTTTATTCTTTAGAAATGGTGATTGGAATAAACAAGGGTATCAATACTCATGAATAATATAGAGATATTCCCACTGAGAAATCCAATATAGTTGGTATTGTAACTTAGCAGATCATCGCTACATTAAAGAAGCATAATTAAATTATGGAAAATAAACTTTAATAAATAGGGAAACCAATTGTTTCATAGTATGATTATTATATGTTGGATCACTTCATGCAATAAAATCCCCCATCATTTATAGTAACTATTAATCATGTAATATATGAGAAATGGATTAAGTCCCTTGAGAATATATTTCTGGCATTGTTATGGAATGAAAAGGAAAATGTTGTACTAAAAGTATATTTTTTTAAGGGTGATGCTAATAAATGGTGGATGTTAATCTATAATACTAAGGGGGAAGAGGAAATAGAACTTATGGAATGGTAATATTTTCAAGAAAAAATTATTAATAAGTATTTCCCTCATTTGAAATAGAATTAAATGAAGATAAAGTTCTTTATCCTAAATAAAAAGGAAGAATAAAGTTTTTTTGACTGTGAGGATACCTTTAAAAAACTATTTAGGTATCCAACATATTATATATACAAAAAAAAATTAAATATTGACCATTTCTTTGATGAGATTATTCCAAGACTTCAAATGGCACCGATCTCTCATTTTTTTTTTCATATGATAAAATATTTTTATACACTATAAATATAGTGAAGGAATTATATATATCGTTTATATTCATAGGGTATCATGAGTAGAAGAGTATGGAATAGAAAACAATATATTAGGGGAATTGGAGAAAGAAGTATTTTCTTATAAGTCGTAATTATGGAAAGAAAAACCCTGATACTTTCTTGAAGGGAATAAGAGTTTTCTTCATGAATGTAGAGAAAAGAAATTAGGAGCATGAATGAAAGGGAAAGAAAAGAACCTTCAATGTTTAGTGTTTTAACTATAAGGAAATGGAGAAAAACATAAATAAATGCCCCAAGTGTCAAGGTAATATACCTCGAAGGAAGATAAGGGATCAAATTCAAGATTATGTTATTACTACAGATGAAGTGTAATTTTTAATGTTTTTGTGTATTTGGATTAAATAATTTTGTTGTAAAGTATTTTATCAACAATATTCTGGTTATAAGAACCATGCAATGTGTGACGATTGTAATTCTATATTTTTTATTTAATTATTTGAAATCATATGTTGAATGTTAATGATAACCATGAAAAGTGATTTAGTGGAAATGGGATATTTTTTGAGAGCACATGATTAAGGGAAAGATAACCCTTAAAATGTGCCTAATGTTAAGTAAATTATGTTTAATTAGGATAAAGTGGTGATTAAAATTGATGAAGTAAAAGGTATATTATTGATGGAATTAGATCTAATTAGTTGTCTAATGACTAAGTGGTTTATGTTATATTTGATGGAATTTACAACATTTTTGTATTTATTAAATATATTAAATAATATGTTATCTTATTTAATAAATGAAGGGAGAGTTAATTTTTGAAGCTTGCATGTATTCATTAAGGGTTCGGGGTATTTTAGGTTATTTTTATGTTTTAAGAGAATATATAATCAAAGTAATCATGTATTTAGTATGTGACATTATGAGCTACATTATGTTTTCTAGGGATAATTTTTTGATAAGATCTTTTAGATTTATGGGTTTTAAATTTTCTTAGACATGTTTTGGAGAAATTTTAATGATCTATAAGGAATTTAATGAAGAATCATATGGTAAAAGATGTTGCAAACCAACTTGTTGGGATGGATTAGTGAAAGGAATCTTGTAGGACCAAAATATGTGGAGGATACGATGGAAAAGTTTCAGACTATTAAAAACCATATTATAGAATCTAAAATTAAGAAAAAGAGTTATGATGATAACCAGAGGAAATATTTTGTATTTCAAGTAGAAGATCAAATTTTATTGAAAATAGCTCCTTGAATGGGTGTTATAAGGTTTGGTAAGAATTGGAAGCTAAGGCTCAAGTACATTGTAATGACCCGAAATTTTGAATAAATTTTGTTTCCTAACATTGTGTGTTATTTTATTTTATACTCAACAAAACTATTTCATTTAATAAAATGAGTATAATTAAAATGAGACCGTTGGGTTTTGACTATTATATGACCATTGGGCAATATGACCATTGGAAACTAAATGTTTTGATTATTGTCTATAAATACAAGTGATCTTGGTTAGTTAATATAGAAAGAAGATTCGATGGCCCCATTCAGTAGTCTCGGGCCGATCAAATCTCATCTGGTAGAACTCGGGAAGGAGGTAGCACCTTTGGGCTTTTCTCTGGACCAAACCCAAGTCGAACTTCATCATGTGAAGCTAGAACAGAATCACCTTCGTGAGAAGTTCAAGCTAATAGAAATCACTACTCGGGCAATGTTAGCCGAGCCACCCCAGGATTCTATCACCTTACCACACCTTACACTTAGTTCACATGTTGGTGTTATAAGGGGCTATGTATTGAGACCTTATCTTCTTTATTAAATTCTCTGAGATAAATAAATTTTCATTTCTTCTTAAGGTAAAGTTTGTGAATCTCAAGTATCCGGATAAATATGGGATATATATTATTGATGAATTTTTGAAAAAGGATATTTTAAAATATTTATGTAAACCTTAAATAATTAAAAATGTTTAATGATTTTCAAAAAATGTTCTTCTACAGTTATGTTCAGTAGGAAATTTAGAGTCTAATAAGATCAACTTATTTTTTGATGAATAGTAAATTATGGATCGTGATTTTACACTTATGATTAGTAATGTGATCAAATAGATTACGTAAACTCACTTAATAAAGTATTAATATAATTTAGGCACCTTTATTAAGTAATGTGATTCAATAAAATAGGTAAATAAATATTTCAGAAATTATTGGTTAAGTATTAGTTTTTTCGGGTGAATATTTTTTTTACTTAAAAATTAAATTAAAAATATTTAGAAAATTATTTTCATAAAATGGGGTTCATATTTGAAATCAGAGCATCGATATTTGGTTAAGGTGAATTTTTGGGATTTTTCTAAAATAGTTAAATTTTTAGTGAATAGTGTTTTCATTTAAAAATTAAATTAAAAAGATTTAGAAGATTATTTTTATAAAATTGAGTTCATTTTTGAAATCAGAGCATCGATATTTGGTTAAGGTGAATTTTTGGAATTTTTCCGAAACAATTAAATTTTCAATGAATAGAGTTTTTATTTAAAAATTAAATTAAAAATATTTAGAAAATTATTTTCATAAAATAGAGTTCATTTTTGAATTTAGAGCACTGATATTAGGTTAAGGTGATTTTGGGGGTTTTTTCTGAAAAAGTTGAATTTTCAGTGAATAGTGAAAATACAGTTTTTGAGTTTCGGGTGTTTAATGACATCATTAAGGATGTAATAATTATGCAATAATTCTGGTAAACTTATGAATAGTAATATAATGTATGAGGTGTCTCAAGTGGCCAATACCATTGGCAAATACCATGAGCAAGCCCATGGTTT
Organism: Viscum album; assembly: GCA_963277665.1. Taxonomy (NCBI): domain Eukaryota; kingdom Viridiplantae; phylum Streptophyta; class Magnoliopsida; order Santalales; family Viscaceae; genus Viscum; species Viscum album. The sequence continues at coordinate 913,395,448 of OY728126.1, forward strand.
TTCCAATTCCACCGATGAGGTGTCCTTTGGCAATTAATGCTTTGTTCCCTCACTTCTCCTATAAATACCAAGCCATTCCCTCATTCATTTCATTTACATATCCTCCCCAACGAAGTTCTGGTCGCTTTACCTCCCAAGGAGTCCTCCCAAGGTGTTCTCAAGCCTCCCAAGGACCCAACCTTCAAGCTTTCGAAGTTACTCTTCAAGGTAAGGGATCCTTTCACCCTCCTCTTTTTAAGTCATGACTTCTTTTATGTTGTGTCTTATATTTTTCATCTCTTTATGTTGAGGGTATGTTCTTATATGTTCTCATTGTTGTCCTTTCTATTTATAATTGTTGAGAGACCCTTTCCGCTCTAATCAATTTGTTTTCTGAATTTTTAAGTGACGTCGTTAGGCTGCCGAATTTTTCGTAAAAGAAGTCGCATCTTCTCTTTTCTTTCATGTTTCAATTTTCATGTGGTATGTCATTAAAATAACCATACCATGATCTTATTCAGTACCCATACTGTATTATGAGTTATTTAGGAGTGGGTGACCCTTGTACCCTCTCTTTTCAATGTTTTATAAAACCATGTTATATAGCCGTTATGCTGCAGAAATTTCGTCTCAAAATTTCTATCTCTTTCTCTCAAGAAATTCTATTGTTTATTTATGTGAATACCCAGACTTATTTCGTTTCCTTGGGTGTTCATAAATATATATAGATGATATATTTATTTCTGTAATTGACACACATATAACCCTCACTCCCTTTCCATGGGTTATAAATGACATAATGATCTTATTTTTAAGCCCTTTTTAAACGTCACGATTTTGACATGAAACCCATTTCTTTGATTCCATTTGGGTTATTTATGAAATGTTTGATTATGATATTTCTGGTTAACTTGAAATTAAATACATATTAATGTTTCCCCATAATAGCGCTCCAATGCATTAGGTAAAGAATTAATATATAGATATGACAAGTTTCACGATACCTTGGTGAATAACCTTGGTAATTTTTATGACACCTTGGGGATAGACCATGGTGATATGTTCATGAATGTCTAAATGAAATGTTTTATCCAAATATTAAAGTTATGTTCCAAGTTCCTATGTTTATGATATTCATATTCTTCCATTTCTCATGTCTTTATGTTTTTATTCAAGTTCTCTTTGATATCACAAGTACATTGATTGCCTTGTTTACCCTTACAGGGCCCTCTGCTCACCCTTTCCTTTGATGTCTGTCTCCAGGATATGAGATGCAGTAAATGTACATAGGATGAACCTATGATGAAGCCTTACAAGTGGTTTAGAAGAATGTTTTATGTTGTTTTCATGTATTATGTTCCTTATTTCCAAGACATTAGACTTTAAAGATCCTCTGTATGTAAAATGTAATGAAAAGTTCTGTATTAAAAAGGTGGGATGCCATAATTGGTATCAAAGGATAGTTTAGTTATTTATGAAAATTAGGATATGAAAAATTTAGGAATAACCCTATATAAGAGTTAAAATATATGAAATCTTCCTGGTATTTTGGTGAGTATTGAGTAAGTGGTTTATTAATAAAATACATCCCCATCTACATATTAGCAGGTAGAGGTGCTCTGGCACAGATGTACATAGGGGTAAAACCCAAAAACACCGCTTTGAGCTAGACTCGAATGGGAACTGGTACACAACAATGAGACTTGCTTCACTCTTGGTTACGACACTCTCGGGGGATATGTTTGGTTAATCATGATCCTTTTATGAATAATTATGAAGGAATTATAGAAAAATGTAATTGTCTAATCATGAAGTTTTAAGACATAAAATCCTTTTTATTTAAAAGATTTGTAAATAAAATAAGTTTCTCATGAAGGATTTATTCTTTTAGAAAATGTCCCCATCATCCAATAATACGTTGATGTATTTCTTGAGGAGTTACCCAGAACTCCCCCAGAAAAAGAGGTAGAGTTCTCTAATGAACTCGTACATGGATCTCATCTGATATCAAAGACCCCCTATAGGATGGAAAATTTGGAGCTAGAGGAATTAAAGAAACAACTCCAAGATCTTTTGGAGAATGGGTTTATCTGACCAAGTGTGTCTCCTTGGGGAGCACAAGTTCTATTTGTAAAGAAGAAATATAAGTCGATGCAGCTATGCATTGATTATAGAGAACTAAATGGGATCGTAGTGAAGAACAAATACCCTCTTCCAAGAATTGATGACTTATTTGACCAACTTTGTGGGGCTCAATTCTTCTCTAAGATTGATCTACATTCTGGTTATCATCAACTGAGGATGAAGAATGATGGTATTCCAAAAACTGCCTTCTGATCAAGATATGGGCATTATGAGTTTGTTGAAATGCCCTTCAGACTGACTAATGCACCTACTATTTTTATGGATCAAGAATAAGTTGGTTTTGGAAACCTATGTTTTATCGAATGGATATCCTTTGTATAAGAAAATGATATGGTGATTAAATGATAAAGGTTATTTTGGATGATGCTTTCTCTTTTAGAATACTATATGCCTAAGGAAAATAAAATACTACAGGATTTAATTTGTGGTGCAATGGTTGATTTGTTTTTTATAAGAATATATGTATTTATTATGGACATATGGTAATTTGGGTTATTTCTGGAAAATGATTAACCTAGCATAGAGAATGTGTGATTAGGTTAATTACACTTCAGCATGAGAATTTAATAAGTAGTCGATGTTATTTGGAGATAAATCTTAAGATTTATTGTGGAACACTGTGATTAAATCCTTCTGAGTTTTGAGTTCTAATATTAGTTTGGATTATTTTGGCGAATTTTAAGGATGATTGTGTATTGAATGGTCAATCTGGAACTTTGGGTGCTTTTTGTTAAATTTTAGTGATAAATAGTCATATTTCTTTTTATAATGGATTATCCTTTTGGGGATTATATGATCTCATACAAACCATTTTAGTTTTAGTTGATGACTAAAGACAAGGGAAATATATAGTTCCTCTTTTGTGGATCATGTGATTCTCTAGAATATGATTCTTGTGCTTTTGATGATACCAAGTATTTTTGAATGCTCATTGTTTGGAGAAAAGACTAGTCTTGGTGGAAACTTATTAAAGGATGAAACTCTACTTGAAGGTAAGTATATTTCCTTATGTTTTTATTCTATGTAGTAAATGAATTCCTCAAAATTATGAAAATCAACTTAAAATAAAAATGTTGTTGGTTTACGTTTCCTACTGGGTAATCAAAGACCGTTTAACACATCATATGTTTATGATCTTCTTGTGGTTAATTTTATCCTAATCATGTTTTCTATCACTCTCCATCAGAACTTGACCCTTTTTTTCTCTTCCATATCCAGGTTTTCCTACATGGAATCCTAGTATTTGTTAACTCAGGTGACCTTTGTACTTACCTTTACTTCTTTTAAAGTAATTGTTTTACGGACACTTTTTCCGATGTCGTATTTTCAATGAAATTTCCAAGACAAATTTTAAAATTGTGAGGATGTCGTTTCTTAAGGGGGGAAGAATGTAACGACCTGAAATTTTGAATAAATTTTGTTTCCTAACTTTGTGTGTTATTTTATTTTATACTCATCGAAACTATTTCATTTAATAAAATGAGTATAATTAAAATGAGATCGTTGGGTTTTGACCGTTATATGATCGTTGGTCAATATGAACATTGGTCAATATGACCATTGGAAGCTAAATGTTGGGATTATTCTCTATAAATACAAGTGATCTTGGTTAATTAATATAGAAAGAAGATTCGATGGCCACATCTAGTAGTCTCGGGCCGATCGAAGCCCATCTGACGGAACTCGGGAAGGAGGTAGCACCTTTGGGCTTTTCTCTAGACCAAACCCAAGCTGAACTTCATCGTGTGAAGCTATAATAGAATCAACTTCATGAGAATTTCAAGCTGATAGAAATCACTACTTGAGCAATGTTGGCTGAGCCGCCCCACGATTCTATCACCTTATCACACCCTACACTTAGGTCATATACTGGTGTTATAAGGGGCTATGTAATGAGACCTTATCTTCTTTATGAAATCCTCTGAGATAAATAAATTTTCGTTTCTTCTTATGGTGAAGTTTTTGAATCTCAAGTATCTGGATAAATATGGGTTGTATATTATTGATGAATTTTTTAAAAAGGATATTTTAAAATATTTATGGGAACCTTAAATAATTAAAAATGTGTAATGATTTTCAAAAAACGGTCCTTTACAATTATGTTCAGTAAGAAATTTAGAGTCTAATAAGATCAACTTAATTTTTGATGAATATTAAATTATGAATAGTGATTTTACACTTATGATTAGTAATGTGATCAAATGGATTAAGTAACCTCACTTAAGGAAGTATTAATACAATTTAGGCACCTTGATTAAGTAATGTGATTCAATAAAATAGGTAAATAACTGTTTTAGAAATTATTGGTTAAGTATTAGTTTTTTCATGTGAATAGTGTTTTTTACTTAAAAATTAAATTAAAATTATTTAGAAAATTATTTTCATAAAATGGAGTTAATTTTTGAAATCAAAGCATCGATGTTTTGGTAAGGTGAATTTTTGAGATTTTTCTGAAATAGTTGAATTTTCAGCGAAAAGTGTTTTTATTTTTAAATTAAATTAAAAATATTTAGAAGATTATTTTATTAAAATTGAGTTCATTTTTGAAATCAGAACATCGATATTTGGTTAAGGTGAATTTTTGGGATTTTTCAGAAAAACATGATTTTTCGGTGAATAGTGAAAATATAGTTTTTGAGTTTCGGGTGTTTAATGACATCATTAAAGATGTAATAATTTTGAAATAGTTATGGTTGACTTTTGAATAGTAAGATGAGGTATTAGGTGTCCCATGTGGCCAATACCTTGGGAAAATACCATGGGAAAGCCCATGGTTTTGCCAATACCACCGATGAGGTGTCCCTTGGCAATTAATGCTTTGTTCCCTCACTTATTTTATAAATACCTAGCCATTCCCTCATTCAATTCATTTAAAAATCCTCCCAAACGAACTTCTTGTCTCTTTACCTCCCAAGTAGTCCTCCCAAGGTTCCCTCAAGCTTACCAAGGTCCCGACCTTCAATCTTTCGAAGTTACTCTTCAAGGTAAGGGATCCTTTCACCCTCCTCTTTTTAAGTCATGACTTATTTTATGTTGTGTCTTATATTTTTCATCTCTTTATGTTGATAGTATGTTCTTATAAGTTCTCATTACTTTCATTTTCATGTCTAATTTTTGAGAGACCCTTTCCGCTCTCATCAATTTGTTTTCTGAATTTTTAAGTGACGCCGTTAGGCTACCGAAGTTTTCGTAAAAGAAGTCACATCTTCTCTTTTCTATCATATTTACATTTTCATGTGGTATGTCATTCAAATATCCATACCATGATCTTATTCAGTACCCATACTGTATTATGAGTTATTTATGAGTGGTTGACCCTTGTCCACTCTCTTTTCAATGTTTTCTAAAACCATGTTATATAGTCGTTATGCTGCAGAAATTTCATCTCAAAATTTATATATCTTTCTCTCAAGAAATTATATTGTTTATTTATATGAATACCCAAACTTATTTCGTTTACATGGGTGTTCATAAATATATAAAAATGATATATTTGATTCTGGAATTGACACACATATAACCCTCACTCCCTTTCCATCGGTTATAAATGATATAATGATCTTATTTTTAAGCTCTTTTTAAACGTCACGATTTTGACATGAAACCCATTTATTTGATTCCATTTGGGTTATTTATGAAATTTTTTATTATGATCTATGTGGATCACATGAAAGTAAGGAAATATTAAGGTTGCGCCCTGATAGTGCTCCAATGCATTGGTAACATAATTAATCTCTAGAGATAACAAGTTTCACGATACCTTGGTGAATAACCTTGGTAATTTTTATGACACCTTGGGGATGAACCTTGGTGATATGTTCATTAATGTTTAAATGAAATGTTGTTTCCATATATTCAAGTTATGTTCCAAGTTCCTTTCTTTATTATTTTCATATTCTTCCATTGCTCATGTCTTTGTGCTTTTATTTAAGTTCTTATTAATATCACAAGTACATTGATTCCCTTGTTTACCCTTACTGGGCGTTCTGCTCACCCTTTCCTTCGATGTCTGTCTCCAGGATATGAGATGTAGTAAATGTACATAGGATGAACCTATGATGATGTCTTATAAGTGGTTTAGAAGAATTTTTTATGTTGTTTTCTTGTATTATGTTCCTGATTTCCAGGACACTAGACTTTAAAGATCCTCTGTATGTAAAATGTAATGAAAAGTTATGTATTAAAAGGCGGGATTCCATATACATCAGACCCTTTTAAATTTTAGAATGGATTAGATCTATATATTACCAATTGGAAATGACACCATTCCTCTAAAAAGTACATGATGTGTTCTATATATCATTATTAAATAAGTACATGCTATACCCAATGCATGTGATAACATATGATGAAATAGAATTAGAACATGATCTATCTTGCTATGAAGATCTCGTCCAAATTATTGATACATGAGAGAAAGTACTGAGGAATTAGATGAATCGAATGGTAAAGGTACTTTAAAGAAATCATAAAATGGAAGAATAAAAATGTGAATCATAGGATTTTATAAAGAATAAATAACCTTATATGTATGTATGGTAATATTCATAAAATTTTGAGGACACATTTTTTGTATGAGGGAATAATGTAACACCCTGAGACTTTACGATGTATTTCATTTTAAAAAGATTCCCTCTCTTTGATAGCTTGTGATACACACAACCTCGAGCCTAAATTATTTTAATTTAAAAATATATTTTAATAAAACTATAATAAAATTAACACAATTAAATTTAATGGCACATAAATTCTAATTTTATAGGATGAATATCAATTTGGAACAATCTATGTAAAAATAATCCTAGAATGATTTTTTGAAATTTTCCCTTAGAAATTAGGTTTTATGAATAATAAAAAATGTGGTATTTAAAAATTCCCTATTTTATTTATAATATTATATTATAATATTTTTAATAAATAGTTTATTAACTATTAATTTTATATAAATAAATATAAAAACAATTGGCGGTAAAAAGCGATATTCTTTTTAGAAAATTGGTCATTTTCAAGAGAACTATTTTGGTTTAAAAAGGCATAATGTCTACTCATTTTAATTATGTAAAATAATATTTTATAAAGAATTATTTAAATTTAAATTATATATTATATATCTGAATATATTAATTTAAATCAATTTAATGATGATTACTATTCATATAGTTAATATAATATCATCTTATACCTAAAAATTGCATTTCTTGAAAAACCGTTTTTCAACACGAATTGCATATTTTTTAAAATTAAAATTTTCCACATTTTTGAGTTGAATGTAATAAATTTGATTCCATATTTTTAATCATCATAATTAATATTATTTAATATTCTCAAATTTATTTTTTTTCCATATTTATTAATAAATTCATTAAAAATCAATTACACTGATTAAGGTTAAAACGAGGTTTAGTGTGTTAGATACGTTTTTGTTAAAATTAATTTTACAAACACATATAATTTTAATTTTCTAAAAAATAATTAATATTTATAATAATTTATTCTAAATTATCTAATAATTATCATTTTATTTTTGTCTTAATGGATAAATTATGTAGGTTAAAAAACTAGTTATCGTGGTTAAAACTAAAATAGTAAAAGTAATTAAACTCATAGGATAATGGAATAATATGTTTAAAACATATTAATTTTTATATGGTGGAGGTTTTTCTCAACCTTAATTTCCATTCAATATATTATTTATCAATTTTGGAGGAACTTAGGGTGGGAGTGACTTCCCATTATTGAATAGTTTTGGGTATTTATAAAAATTCCAATTCTCAATTATAAAAGGGGAATCTATCCCATCAATTATCCACACCTATCAATCTCATTGGATTGAGATAACCCTGCCAAAATATTTTCACAATATACTTAGCCACATTTTATAGGTTTTGGTCTTAATAAACCAACCCTGGGGTCATTAACGGGAGGTCAAAAAGAGGCTTCTCTAAGAGAATGTAATTGTCTTAATGAAGATCATTTTTTTATTTATTCTTTTATAAAATTCAATTATGTATTAAAATTTAAAATATAATAACACATGTATATAACATATAATTATAATTTTTATCTTAATGGTATAACCAATATCCATCTTATATTCCATCGAATGTGAAATGAAATTGTCAATCATGTGTACGACGTACTACCGCCTCACAAACCGATGTAACTAATTTTACATAAAAACCTCTTAAGGTTGGAAATAATGATGGATTTAATGAAAATATATATAATATTATTTATATAATTATACTTATGGAAATATAAAATCATATATAACTTCTTACTTTAAATTCTGTTTAAAATAAGATAAAGTCACTCGTGTGTATGACGGACTACCGCCTCGTGAAGTGATGCGACCTCTTCACTTATGATTTCCATGGAAGAAAATAAGGATAAATTTAAATAATATATGTGATATATATATGAAATGATATTAACTATTTAAAACTATTATATCACCTAATTCTTTACCCTGACACCAAATAAGAAATTATATCATCGCTCGTGTGTACGTACAACATACCATCGCCACGAAGTGATGTGATTCATTTTCTATGTTCAATTTTCTAGAATGGTTATAAAGATATATCTAATGAAAAAAATATTTCTAACATTAATATCATTCTATATATTATGGAATTATATCCTATTTTCAAGATCTGTAACTTTCATGATTAAACATGAATGAGAAAATAAGACAATTAACATCCGAAACAATAGTGATAATGAAATATTATGAAAGAATGAGTGATAATATGTTATGACAGGATTATATATGATAATCTAAAAATTAATATGGTTATATTATAAGTTATTAAAGTGTTTTAAACCACTATATAGGAGGTTAAATAGCACTCAACTAAAGGGAACCAGGAGGTAATAGATTTCATCTCAATTTCAATTACATTGAGACATATTTGTTAATATGAAACTATTCAGTTTTATGTGGTGTATATGATTCTACTTTGATGTATTTAACTTAAATAAATATTTATTCATGACTATTAATGTTTCATTTAAAGTTTATTCTTCAAGGAGTTATATTTTAAAATTTACCAAATAAGTAAAAATTAGTATACAATCTTACTTTATTTTGTGATTGTTAATTTTATCTTGAAACAATCAGTTTCTTGGGGATTATCTTCATTGGAAATTACTTTCCTATTAAATATTCATATTATTTATATCATGGATATGATTATTTCCTAAACTGTATCCCATTTTTTCTTACATAGTTTACATTGAAATTTATTTGATTAACTAAAGAAATGTTGAGAAATCCATATTCTTTACTCAATACAGATATTTATTGATAAGACATATATTTTATAAATTAAATCGATAATTATATATAAGAGGAATTATTAAGACATGCAGTGGTGGGTGGGTCTTCAAATTATGTATCCCCTCGATACATTGACAGGTCACATGAGACAAATCAGTTGGCCAAATTAAATTGGGTTTTACCTATAGTTTTAAACTATCTTGTGAATAGTCTTGACAATAGAGGTATCATGATATTTGAGATCATGAAGTCCTATAACTAATAATTTAATTCACTGAGAATTAAATTATTATTATCTATGGGTTGTTCAGATCGATATTATCTCTAAATGCATTTCATTCTGAGTTTATTTATTAAATTACACAAGTTTTTAGTTATTTACCTTGACATATTGATTATTACTAATTTAATTATCAAGTTATTGATTAAATGGAATTTTATTTAGTTATATACCTTTCCATTTTGATTATTATTTATTTAATAATTATATATTCATATTTATTTAACCGTTATTGGGAATTTGAGCTCACAATTATTTTGTTTCCTTTCCCTAGGATATGAAGAAGAATTATTTAAATGACTTAAATGATGCCGAATGTTTTTACTTATAATGTTTTATTATTTTATCCCCAATGTAAAATTGGTATGATGCATATATCTATCTCAACATGACTATTAAACTGATCAGTTATTTTGGATTTAACCCTTTGTATCTATGACAATGTAATAATGTAGACATCAGCTTCAAGTTATTGGAGTCAAGGTCTTTATAATAGTGGACCGTCTAGGGTGTGAGTACAACTCAATAGATAAAAACAATTATGTATAAAAAAATTCATTATGAGGAATATAGTTTATGAAATAAATCTATAAAGATAGTATTAATTTCATAAATTAAAACTATGATTAAAATAAACCTGCTAACCCTCATTCTCTGTGTTGACACATGGGGTCATCCAAACCTACTTCAACACTATGTCAGATATATCTGAGCATCTCGAAGAACCTTTCCATTCAAATCCATAACACTCACAAGGTATAATACATAAAAATTACAAAAGAACCAATATAGGGTAATCGGGTAAATCCCTCTATATAATCATTTCAACATCACTGATCCCAAGCCCTATATATAAACATTTTAGCATCATAAAGTGAATTCCCTATATATAATAATTTCAGCATAATTGGGTGCATGATTTATATATAATAATTTCATCATAATAGAGTGAAATACTTATATATAAGAATTTAAAAATAACTAGTTTCAAGACTTATATATAACCATTCCAGTATAATAGAGCACAAACACAACAAAGAAGTCATCATAAACCACAATGGTCATTTTCTCCAGATTAACATTTATCTAGACCTTTACAATACACAATATTAGGATCACAATTATCAAAATTATTATATTAAATATTTTTTCATTTATCATTTCAATTATTAGGTCATTAGCATTCTAGAATAGTCACAACTCTTTAAATAAAAATGCCAAGCTGATTACACCTCATTTAACCAATTTAATCTAGTTAATTGTATTTTAATAAATCACTATGAATATCGTGTTATTACAATTCATATTGGTAATAAAAAATTAATCAAGTTACCATTAAATCTCTTGACTATACTTCTAGTTCTATCATGTCTCAACAAGGTTTTTTATGGCACACCAATCTAGTGGTTTTAAGTCTATATCTAGATGCTAATGGACTCAATGTGATCCAATGGAAGGTAGAAATACATTTTTACCATCAAACATAGAATTATTAATTTATTTAGGTCACATGTATGAAATTACAGAGTGATCTCACATATTTCACATAATATTTATATTTTTAATATAAAATGTGGACAAGTTATAGACCACCCTCCTCAAATCGGATAAGGAGCAGACAAAACTCAAATTTCACAACACAGTCGGGTTCTTATTTACTTTCAACAGATCCAAGAAAATACCAATAAGAAATGCCAAAACTCGATCTAGTTTAGGTAATCTGACCTAGGTTTATTCACATGGGAAAAACATATGAGATGATAGTAGGTTAAAAACCGTATGTATGACCTCCAATGTCACTATTTGAGATGAGGAGGTCTAAGGATGCGCTCCTGGATTGAAGATAATTCTCCAAATATTACTGATATAAGGGTTGAAAATTAGTAGGAATAAAAAATTATTATATGAATGCACAAAATAGGCCTTTGTAGGTTTTAACACTAGGTGTGCCACATTTATGTTGTAAATAATGGATTTAAATCGTAAATCCATCAAATATCATGTACACCAAAAATCCCATATCCTAAAATTAAAACCATTTAAAAACCAACCTTTTGATGTAAAAAGGGATTTCAAGTCATAAATAGGGTTCACATCTTGACCCGACACATATATGGATTATTCCTATTTTATGGGGTTGACTTGGTGATTTTACACCATAAAAATTGATGTTACACCATAAATTTCCAATTTACAATGTAAAATCATTTTGTAGCAAAAATGTTACCCTCTTCCTAATGTACCTTCAAAACTCTTAATCTTATCGGATCAAGGCATGATTACCATTGTTAAAAATAAAACATACCAACTCAATGAGGTTAAAAAAATCTTAAAGAGAGGCACACTTGAAAAAATACATGATATTTCATATTAGGTGTTATAATTATGATGAAACTAAGTTCTCTCTCGAGTAAAGTAACCTTGGGTTGAGAGACTTTTTGTTAGAATACTCACTAAATTGGATGATTATTACTTGTACAAAAAATGAGAGTGGACAATTTTTCACTCAAATATTACTCTTGTGGGATTTTTTATTTCATATGATTCTAAACCTTTACATGAAATGGTTTTATGCACCTTATGTATGAGATGCATTTGGATATGTATGAATATTGTTGGATTTCAATTTTGGGTCAGCAACATAAGTTATGGGTTATATAAGGTAAACACATCAATATACATTTAACATATTAATTTGGTAGAAATAATAGGATTCCAAATGAAATCATTATAGGTATTAAAAAATGTAAAGATATTACATGAAAAAAGTTGGTGAGATTAAATCCCCTTAAAAATCCCAAGTTCCAAATTCCATTCAAAGAAAACACTCCTTAAGAATTTGATCATCTAAATAGGTATTTTCATACTAAAGTTAGATGTTAATGGGATATCTTATGTAAGGAATGCTATTAATGAGTGACCCTAATAGGATTTAGTGCCCATATTTTTTGTTTTCTTTAGGTCACACCTAGGTGGGAAACCCTAAGGAAGTACATTGGAGGAATAATGTTGAGTTTATCCATATTATGGAATGGAAAAAGAGTTTTCTACTCAACCATACAAGATTCATATATGATACAATTAACATGATGTACTACCTAAATAGCTATGTGGAGAGATGAAAACTAAATTGGACTCATTGCTTAGTGAAATATAGATCCTGGCTCACTAATGGATTTGATGAGTTTAAAAGGGGCCATCATTTTAGTGGGATCAAATTTAATAAAATTTATTATTAAAAGAGTAAAAAACATGATACTCATATGATAAAACCTTTTTTATTAATATAATGCTATCATCATCATAGAAAATGATTTTGAGATAAATTATTTTAAAATAAATTCTTATTAGAAGTAATACTTTAACTTGTGAAAAAATATAGAATATTTCTTAAAAGAATGAAAATTATATGTGTTATATTAATACCTTCTTCAGTAGTTGAATTTTTAAGTTATTGAATAAATTAATCTAGATTATTATGAGAATCATATAATGATTCACTAATGGTTTCAAAAAAATTAGATATATGATGATCAAAAGAACCTCAGTTTCCCTTCATATACTCAATGCGATTGAGTATATTAATGACTTAGTGAGGATAAAGCTTTAATTTAATACTCATCGTGGCTATCTTAATCATTATGGAATCATTTTTAGAAATATTCTAAAAAATTGAATGCCTTCAATAAAAGTTTACCCTATTCCTCAAGGTTTTGAGGATATTTGAGCATGAAATAGTATGTTTAGGCTCTTGTACTATGTTGAGAGTACCCAAAAGAAATGGTTTAAGAAAGAATGATGAGACTGATCTTATTTAAAATATTTTATTGGTCATTAAAATCGAAGGTAGGTATTAGTTAGTATGATATATGATTCTGAATGTGATATAATTATCCAAGATACCTGAATGAGTTTTAGAATCTCCATTGAATGTGAATGTCTGGTATTAGTGTTATAGAAATAAATAAATTGATTTTTAAGGGAATATGATACATATTTGATATATAATTTTTCTTTACATATATAGAAGTTTAAAATCACTGAAATAATTTATCGAGGTTTTAGTTTTAATTCACATGATGAAGAAAAGTATTATTGAATCATGGTGTGGAATGTAAAGAAAAATATCAAGCTTTGATGGATATATATAAAGGATGTATATTTTAATATTATCTCTCTTATACGATATGAGAAGTTTTTTATTAACAATGATTTATTCTGAATAATATAATATGATGTATTAAATACCCATGGATTATGATTAATTAAATTATATAACATTATTGAAGAGATTATAAAGATAAAAAAAATTATCTGGGATAAATATTTTATCCTACATATTTGTTAAAATATGAGGAATTGATATTCCACCACCACTTAGCGATAAACTTTAATGAATAAAATATTCTTAGAATAATTCTAAAAAGTTATGGAATAACATATGTGATACTGATACTATAGTTTTTTTGTTAAATATTTTTACTAAGATAAAATAAATGTTATTTCCAAACATAAAGGAGTTTGTGTGACTTAGTGTGATATTAAAAAGGGAATATAGTTTTAAGAGACTAGTGTAAGTATATTTAGACATAGAGAAGTTAAATTAAAAAAATTAGGATTATACAAGTCAATATTCAATATGAATGTCAATTAATATCCGAAAAGTATTTAGGGTTTATCGTTAAAGAAAAATTTGAAGAGTTACATTTCGTTATTTTATCAAAATGGAAATAACTTAATATCATAAATGAATTTAAGATGTTCTGGAAAAGAACAATTTGCAGAGCTATTTTTTTTTGTAAAATGACTTGAAGGGGATTTTTTGATAAAATTGTTATAAGAATGATGATAATGGTGAATTAATAATGAGTTCAAAGTAGACCATAAAAGTTATTATAATCATAACATATGATGTTGTGATATAATAGAGATTTAATAAATTTATAAAATATATTATCATAATGAATAGGATTCCCATGTCTCACGATTATTAAAAATAGATTACTTTATAGATGTTACACACTAAAAGAGTTTATTAGGGCAGTTTTATCAAATGGTCATACAGAGATGTGGTAGGAATTACATAGAGATGTAATGATCATAATAAAATTATAAAAGTGTAGTTAATATAAGGCTTATATAATGGCCTATCATATGAGATATGAATAATATCAGCACTTATGTGTGGTTTTATTACTATTATAAAAATTTTATGAATATAAATGTACACCCTGAGATTTTGTGAATTGTTTTTTGATTAAATTTAATCTTTTCAATATTTTTCATTACACACAAAATCAATTTTAATTTTCATTACACATAAAATTGAGTTTATATTGTGTTACATGCAATAATGAGTTTATCATGTATTACACATAACACTGAGTTTAAACAAAAAGTGATACACTATTAAAATATTATTATTTAATATGATTTTTATCACATAGATTAAAATTATGTGTATCAATAAGATTAAAAAAATTATTAAAATATATTGTGTACACATGAATGTATTATGATTTTATTGTCGAATGATTAATTATAAATGAAAATAAAAACATTTCAAAATAAAGGGAATACTTTTCTGGGAAAATATTTTTATACGCACAAACTTGTTTTATATTAATAAAATAGACAAATAAATGTTTTAATGATTTTAATGAAATTTATATTTTATATATTCAATAAATTTTTTAACATTTATCTCTATGTGTTTTTTAGACAAGAGAAAAGAATAAATCAAATTTTATTCTTTAAAACTATATTTTTCTAAAGAGTAGTTTAGTCACCTTTTGTGCACTCATTTTAAAATTATTTTTTTCCACATTTATAAACATTATTTGAAAATTTTAAATTAATTTTTGAAATATACATGTTGAAAAATATTATGATAAATTTTTGAGAATTTTCTATGAAGATAAATTTTTTGATGAATAATGAAAATACAGGCTTTTTATTAAAAAATTTCATTTCTTTTAAAGAATTAAAAAAAATGAAAATTATTTTAAGATTGTTTTAAAGATAAATTTAGTTAAATTATGTATCTATTAATAAAATTTAGGTCACTATGATTAATTTCACATTGCATTTTGATATAAAAATATTTTAAACATTTGAACATTTTCTCTTTGAAAAAATGCTTTATCATTAATAAGTAGGATTAATTTAAAATTAAATATTTCCACTAATAGGAGTAGAATTATATAAATAGATTAAATATTTGTAATTATAATAATTTATATTATCTTATAAGTTCAACTTAAATTTTTACCATAATTAATAGTAAAAACAGTAAAAATTGTTTACCACGACTAAGGTAAAAATGGGTTTACCGGGGTTTAAACTAAAAATAAAAGGGCTAAATGACCCAAAATATATAAAAAAACATTTTATAAAAAAAAATAGACATTATATCCTATAGGTTTGGTAATGGCTCATTTTTTAGCCTTGTGTTGTGTGAAAAACATGGGAACACCTTTTTCTTTTAAAAAAGTACAAGTGTACCACTCACCTCAATTATAAAAGACCACACTTGACCGCTCATCTTAACACTTCCAAAAAACTTTGGTTCATCCAATACCTACCAAAATAAATTCCTTAATTCTATCATATCATTTTAAAATCTTTTTTTGGGTCATAAATACAACCTAATCATCCTTTTGGTGCAAATAAAAAGAAGTTGTCCGAAGAATAGATAATGTCTCTAACTGAGCATTTTATTTTATTTATTCCTCCACATACTAAAATTATTGTTAAACTATTATTATATAAGAAATTTTTTTAAATATAATAATATTTTATTATGTTAATTAAATATTCTAAATAAATCTCCTCTTCCATCAAATATGTTACAAAATCATCATTCGTGAGTACGTCAGACTACCGCCTCGTGAACCCATATAATTTATTTTCCATCACTGCCTATAAAATATGGATTTAATGATTGATTTATTTTTTATATATTATATTTATGATTTTAATATACTTATGTAACCATTATATTATATTTTATTTCTTACCATACATTCCTTGGGAATACGATAATGTCGTTTATCTGTACGGAAAACTACCACCTCGCAAAGCGATGTGATTTGTTAACACATTACATGGAATTTAATATGGATGATTTTAATGAAAATATGTGATATATATTAAATTAAAATTATTCTATAATATCAATAAATTATTTATATTTATTTTTTTCTTTTCATTGGGAAAATGGAAACAACATTCATGTGTACGTATGACCTACCACCTCCATGAACGGTGCATTTAATTTTCTATATCTAACTTTTATGGATCAACATAAATACATATATAATGAATATATATGATATTTATATAATAGATAAAATTATGGGGATTATGGAACCATTATTAAAGTAATAATACCATAAATAAAAAATCAAAACATACACGAAAAACAAATCGGTTATTGCCCAAAACCAAACTTTTACACGAGATTGATAATAAATGGGTAAAAAAATGTCATAAGTAAATAATATATAAAATAGTGTATATATTATTATGGTTCTTTAATAGATTTATTATAAACTTATATTTATTATACATGAGGTTTGAACCTATATGAAGGAAGTCAAGACTTATGGTAAGGTATTTATGTCTGAGTTTTATTTTCTACGAGGTACATGAAATATTCACCTTGTGTTTCTTTTATGTGGTGTATATAATTTACAAGATTTTTTTTATTATAATCCTAAAAAATATTGGTATTTAAATATCCATTTTATTGTATCTCTTTCATGTAATTTATGGTTTGCAATTTTCCAAATCTGTAAGGTATTTATGATACAATCTCATCGTTTATCAGGATAATTTATGTTTATGATTTCGATAATGAGAAATTATGATCCTTATCTTAAGAAACTCATGATTTTTCTTATCACATGGTTATTTCATCAAAAAATCCTTTTTTACTTTATTTACAATATTTATGTACTCAAGAGTTTAGAAGAATATTTTTTAAAGAAAACTGACTTTATTTCTATCCTTGGTCAAAAATACTTTTTCTTACAAAATCATGTTTTCTAAAAAAATTCAAAGAAATTTTAATTCCTAAAACAGATTTATTAAATACTTTTTTACCCATTTTTTAAATTTTTTATTTTTTAAAAGTAATTTTCATGGTGTTTTATAAATAATTCCCATTTATCTTTTACCAAAAATGTGAAAGGAATCATTGTTTTGACATATACAGTATAAACAATATTTTACTCTATCATGAAAAAATAATTGTTTTAAAACATATTTTATATTCTTTAGAGATTGTTTTCAAATAAATATATTTATAAAATGTTTTATCAATTAATAGTTTTTAAAAGTTATTTTCAAAGTGGAAATGATTTATTCCTCAAGTAATGTTCCAAGTGATCTTCTAAAAATTATCTTTTTTATTTTCTAATAGTTTTAAGGGGGAAGTGAGAACCCTGCAAAAAATTTAGTCAAGTATCAAAGGTTACAACTGAACAATTAAACACAAGTCTCAGGTGATTGGAGTCTCCTACCCTAAACAATTTCCAGGGGAGGGAATTTACCTGGTATCTTGGATCTTCCCCTATGTTCTCATCATAGTGCCTTGATAGATACTCCCAAGCCTGTATGTATTCTGCTTTGCTAATCTTCTCTATATTTAAACATCTAATTAGTATACGATCTTTCTTTTCAATCCATACATATTGCTCCCTAGTAACTACCATTTGGATCAATCATCCCATCATTTGATCAATGTCTTCCATCGCCGCCTTGATCACTAAAACATCCTCCTTAATTTATTCTCCATAGTGGATGAGTAGTTTCAGCTCAGAATTCAACTCTATATCCTCTAGGCTCTATAGGCCAACTGAAGACCTTGCTACACGTTGCTATCCAGGAGAAAGGGGATTCTCCCTTTCCAGTATCAGCTCCTCTAGTTTCAGAATCCCCTAAAATTGGTCATATTCCTTTGAGACTCCGTCTGCTTGAACTTGGTACACAGTGACATCATCCTGCCTAAACTCCTCTCGTGTCTCTTGCTGAATCTTGCAATCCTTGGGATTACTCTATTTTTTGTCCAATCGAGTCTCCATCAGTTTAGGAAGATAATAGTAGTCTTTTTCCCCTTAGATTTCAACTTCTTGGAAACAATAAAACTTCCCAGATCCCTGTTTTCCTTACTCCCTTTCTTCCTTCTTTGGTTGTGTAGACCTTTACCAACTCCTCCAAAACTGATATCATCTAAGGAATGGACTCTATCAGAATAGGCCTCAGAGGGGTAGTTGGGGCTGCCTACAAGATCTCCCTCATTATATAGACTTTTGAATCTATTGTTTAAGTTGATCCTGGACAAAATTTTCCCCATGTTGGCTCCCTGGCAAGTGACCAAAGGTATGCCTACCGCAATTGAAGGATCCTCCCACTCCTATCCATCCTTGTACTTTCCCATTCCAGATGAATGTATCCCCGTTTCAGGGGTGTTTCTCTCACCAGTATGCACCGCCATCACATATGATCATGGTTTTAAACTAATTTCACCCTTGGGGGCTGGTTCAACTACTGTCCTGGAGGCCCTGAATCCTTATAATGATCCTTCATCAGTTTCAAAGGAGCCTCAACCACCACCTTGTCCTAGGAACCCCAAGAAAACAACTTGATTCCAAGATGGATCTCCAAATATCTCTATAATCAATTAAAAATCCCTCTTACACTGGGTTCTAGAGGATTTCTCATTACTGGTTTTTGAAACATTGCTTCATCTGAACCCATAGGCACCTCAGCCTTGTTCGTCCCCTACCTAGAACCTTCACAACCATCTCCTGACCCTACACCATACCTAACACAAATTGAACCATTATCGATAGGACAAAAACCCCATACCCAGTCTGCCTAGACCTCCAAAGTGAATCCCTGTTGCCTCACCCTACCCCTGCATATTCCCATACTATGGACAAGAATCTGGAACAGGGAACAATAATCAAACCAGGATTAAAATGTGACTTTCTACTTATTTCTAAATTCTACTCCTACATCAATCCATAAGGATTCAATGGGGGGACTTGACACATAAACCTCAACACACACCCTCGGAGAGATCAGGTGA
Organism: Viscum album; assembly: GCA_963277665.1. NCBI lineage: Eukaryota > Viridiplantae > Streptophyta > Magnoliopsida > Santalales > Viscaceae > Viscum > Viscum album. The sequence goes on from OY728126.1 coordinate 913,415,230, forward strand.
CACAATACAAGGGTCTGATTATCGGTAAAAAGGAACCTCCCAACTAGATTTCTAAGTAAACTAAGAATCAAGGGATTTTGAAATGGAAGAGGAAGTTTTGGAAAACTTACCCAAATTGCAAGCTTTGTAGAGTCTCTTTTTATATGGGCATCATATGACCATCTAAAGATAATAAATCGAACACTGGCCAATAATTGAGGCGTGCTAGACCAATCAAGAATCAGGTCATCTTCAGAGGCAAACCATATTATGAAACTCCTGGAGTCAAGGAGGCCGACAACAACACACTATTGAAAACCCCAATTTTTAAAAATTAAGCAATAAAAAGTATCCACTAAAGGTCAATGCTGCTTGAAATGCATAAACAGGGTTAGGTCAAGTGGGGAGGATGCCTCTGTGAATTACAAGTTTGAGATCGGAAGAAGCGGGATCCCCTCGAAGCTTTCAGGGACTTTCAAATTGAAGAAAATTTGAGGGAAAGAATGAATAAAGTCAGGGTTCGAATAGGGGGTGCAATGTGTAGCCCAATCATCAAGGATATGTGGCAAGGGACCCTCCACCTCCAATGGGGGAGGGGCCAGAATAAGGCTCATCGCCGCCTAGGTCAAGGAAGAGCCGCTACTTCCATGTGATCTTTTAAAATCATTATCCATCTAAGATGACATAATTTAACGTTACTTATGATTTACCAGGGATAAGATTAAATTATACCATCTTTTTCTTTCTCTATAATGTAAATTTTTATATTGATTAAATTTTTATGAAACCCATTTATTTTTTATGGGTTATGATGTGGTAAATTGATGAAATGTTTATGAAACCTCATTTCTTTACACTAGTTATGATGATATGTTATAATGAATGTTTTATGATTTTATTCTACACATAAGTATTTTTTTCTTTATTATATGGTTAGTACATATATCTACAATTAATTAATTGGTTAAATATTTATATATAATGAGATAATAACACGAACTAAGTTGATGATATTGATCCACTATGGGAAACATGTGTGTCCTGATCCAGTATGGAAAATTAGTGTATCCGGATCCATAACGGGAAATTGGGGATAAGTCCTGATCCACTATTTGTATATTCTTGGTTATTAACCTAGACACAATAAATGGTTTTGTATATATTTATTATTGTTCCAAAATTTTATGAAATTGTTTAATTGTTAACGATTGATTTATGATAATTTCTTACACTTATGGAAAATGTTTTTTGAAATGATAATGTTGTATTCCATGAATCATGTTTATGATCTATGAAAGGTAGGGTATGTAATTACAAAATTATGTTCATGGAAAAATAACCTTATACTTATCTTATGATTCCATATGATAATATATATATATATATATATATATATGTATATATATATCTCCTATGTTTACCCTTACTGAGCATCTAAGGTCACCCTTTCTTATGTTCCCCTCCCCATGTTAAGAAGAAATGTTTTGTAGAGTATGAATAATAGGAGTATTGTGTGAGAAGATATTTTTGGGAGATGTTTAAGATATTTCATGAAATAAGAATATTGTGTTTCTATTATCTAAATAAACTAAACTATTAGGGTCCTAGATTGTGTGTTTATGAAATTTATTGAATATTAATCTAAAAATATATGATGTTTATGAATAAAATCTTGGGTCACTATAGTTGGTATCAGTGAAATGTTTTAGTAAATATTTGGATATTAGAATTAGAAAAACATTAATGAGATCCATAGGTATATGAATATGTATATTTATAAGGATATCTATAAGTATAAGTCTAATGATGATTTTAACTATAGGAAAATATCCTGGAATTTTGGTAAAGGCAAGATCAAGGGTTTTCTAAGAAATTACATCCCTATCTGGATACTACATGTGGATGCAACTTTTAAATAAAGGTACCTATGGGTAATAACCCCCAAAAGGTTGCATTTATCTAGACTCTATCATCACTTGTTTCATGAAAATAGGACTTGTTTCAAGACTTAATTGACACTTTAGTGGATACTCATTGGAAATTCACAAAATCTTTATGAACCTTCATAAATTATTTAAATAATGAATATAAATAAATTAGTTTAAGCCTAAAGTGTTACATATTGAAAATATGGTGTCATTATTTAGGCATCCTATAAATTATTTTTCATCATTATGTCATTTTTCACTATGATTAGTGTTTCTCATGATATGATTTGGTATTAGTCAATAGTTGGAACATAAAGAAGATATGATAATGATGAGTGTGACATACAATGAAATGATTATACATATGATCAAAAAAATTCCCTAAGAGTTGGAATGTAAAATCTTATTTCTATACTAACACATCTTTATCATTCTATGAATCATTCTGAACTTCCAAACAAGCAAAAGAGGGAACAATGTTATGTTGAGTCCTTCATGAATCAACATCTACCTTCTTTTAGTGGTTATATTTATCCAATGGTTGTTGAGAAATTATCAGTTCCAATGAATTGATATTTTTAATTATTTATTTTTTGTATAATAAAAATGTAAATTTTTATTTTAATCATTTGTAAAGAATATAAGACCAGTGGTGGACTCTTATTAAGAACATGAGGGAACAAGAAGAAATTGATTCTATGGAATGGGAATAATTATATCACCCTGAGTTTTTATGAACCTATTCTTTTTCATAAAATAAATATCTAATATTTAAATTCACTAAGTTCAATATTAATTTCACAGTAAAAATAATTTTCATATGTTACACACAACACTGTGTTGGCGTAAAATACACGAAACACTGATTTAGTGTATGATACATGCAACATTGAGTTGGCCTACGATACACACAATAATGAGTTTATAAAAAACATAACTATATTTTTTAAATAATATAACCATAACCTATCCATTAAAATTAGTTATATTAAATTTAATAACTACTTTTCAAATATTTTTTACAATTTTTTTATATAAATAAAACATATTGACAATGAAAGATATGATTTTTGGTAATTTCTGTATATGTCTAGAAACACTATTTCAATGTCCTTATAATAAAATTAATTTTAAGCACAATTAGAAATTTAATTTGATAAAATAAACCACATTTTTTTAATTTATAATGTCAAAATTATCTTAGATTGAAATTTTGGGATTTTTCTGAGAAACTTCCTTTTTGGATGAATAGAGAAAAATACCGGTTTTTAATTCAAAACTACTTTTTAATTAAATTTATTTATAAGGATAAAATATATTTTAATTTTATTTAAAAGATAAATTATATAATATTTGTATCATGTAATCCAATTTTGGTTATTGGAACCATTTCCCCATATAAATTGGATATAATAACTTAACAAATTTTGATCCATTTTACTAAAAAAACCTGTAGTGTCATCCTGACAGCGGGATTATTTTTTAAATTATTTTTTCTAATTATGTGGTTAGAATTTGGAAAAATAGATTCCATATTTGAAATCATCATAATTTATAATGTTTAATAAGGTCAACTATGTTTTTGATAAAAAATATTAGTGAAGGTGACTAAAATTAATTACATTGGTGAAGATAAAAAGCAGGTTAACAAAGTACAAAACCTTATATTTAAGACCCAAAAAAACCTAGAAACATGTCCAAAACCCATTTTAGGTCCATATTTTTACCCTATTATAAATTTTAATGACCTTGGTCTATTATTGGATCCATTTGAAACATGAAAAACATGGGTGAAATTCTCTCTTCAAATATTTACAAGAGTGCCATCCCTCATCCACTATAAAAGGCCACCACCTCTACCCATTCCTCACCCATCTCAAACATTTTAAGTTAGGAAAAGATCTGAAAAAGTTCCTTCCCAACAATACTAACTTTTATCTTGAAGCCTAATTTAGGGAATAAATCCTCTCAAGGAATACTTTTGGCATAATCTAAAAGGAGTAACCCAATTTAGATGTAACATCTTCTCTCAAGCTCTTTTACTTTATTTTCCTTCTTCACCCCATCAAATATATTTCTTACATTATTGTATGATATAATAAGTATCATAAATATACTAGGATTTTTTTATGAAAATATTTGTATCAACACTTCCACACACCTCCATCTAATTCATATTGAACACACTGTTTCTGTGTACGGTGAACTACTGCCTCACGAAACGATGATTGTTCATTTCTTCTCTACCACCAATCATGGAGGCCTTTTTGATACAAAATATATTTATATATGTCATATATTATATTTTTTATGTATATAATCTTATTTATTTATTTTAAAACACACATCTATTTACTTTTAATTTGGTGTTAATACGATAATCTCGTTTGAGGAAGTGTGGACTACCACCCCTCAAAGGAATGTGATTCATTCACACACCATATGAAATGTATTAAGGATGAGTATAGAGAAATTATATAATATATACGACATATTAATTATAATTTAATAATAATACACACACAAATATATATATATATATTTCATTTACACACATTCTTTCTACATGATAATAAATACAGAAACAAAATTCATGCATACTTACGGGTTACCATCTCCATGAATAGTGTATTCCATTTCATAACATTGTAATATATAGATTATTATAATAAAAATATAATTTACATACCTGATATTTATATCATTTTTTACATTATATAATCATTATATAAGTATAATAACCAAAGATATAACAAATTAAGACACATGTAAAGAACAAAGAGAATTTTTCCCGAAGTGAGAATTTATCATAGAATAATTAACAAGAGGGTAATATATAGAAATAATAAAAACATATATGGTATTATTTATCAGAATATTATTATTTAAAATATTTATAATAAAATTATATTTATTATATTGGAATCTTGTACGATTATGAAGAGAGTCCAGAAACAAGGTAAGAGGATTTAATCTCACTTTTAATTTCTATGAGATACAAGCTTTGTTCTACACTCTTTCCATTTGTGTGGTGAATGTACTAACCATGTTTTTATAATATAAATTTTTTAATTAAATTTATGGATATTCACAAACCCATTTTATTATCCTTATTTCATGTGGTTTAGCTTTCAAATGCTACCAAATAGGTAAAATAGTTTTGTCTCAATTTCCCTTCTATGAGATTCATGTTTTATTGTGAACCTAAAATCTCTTTTTAGGTGAATATATTTTAATTTTACATTTTATATCATGAATATACTTATTTTCATGATATATTAAGCTTCATGTAATTTTATTTTCTTACATGGAGAGTATAATCCCAAGTTACAGAGTTATAATAGTTTATTGAGACAATCTCATCACTTTCCAAGAGTGTTTATATTTATACTTACCTTGATGAAATATTTTGATCCATATCTCAAGAATATTAATGAGTTTCATTAGACTCTCTTTATTTATAATATCCTTTATTACTAGTATAATTTTCCACTCTTTGTTACTTGGGATAATGTTTTTTATGTAAAATCTTATCATAGCTCTCTTCAGTCGAAAATCTATTGTATTCAAAAACAATATTTTCTAAAATGTTTTCAAAATGACTTCAAATAATCCTAGAAGATAATTTTCAAGGAAAAAGGGTTTTAAAAATGTTTTGTTGTTTTAAAAGCGTAATTTATAAGTTTTCAAATCTATTTTCAATGGAAAAAGGTTTTTAAAATGTTTTATGTTATAAAAATAATTTCTCAAAGAAGAAAGGATATTTTCCTCAAGAAATGTTTTTAAAAGATCATTAAAAATTATTTACCATATAAGATAACATCCATTGGTTTTACTCATGATTTTATGGAGAAATTATTCAATTTTTTCATTCATATTCTTTCTTTGAATGGATTATTATTTTGATGGACTGATTCTTATGAAGTATGTATCTTTTTCATGGGTTTTATTCTTTTAAAACCCACTTCTTTTCATGGGTTGTGCTTATGATGAAATGATTATGAAACCAATCTCTTTTTATAGGTTATGATATGTTAACATGTTTATGATACCCATTTCATTTCATGGTTTATGATATGATTATTTATGATCTTTTGGAACATATATGTATGGTTTATGCATGTGATGGGTGATACCTATATCTCCCACTAATGCATTAGGTAATGATTTATATCTCATGAGATAAACTAAGATGCTATTGGGAGTGAACCATGACTACTATGATGGCCATGGGAGTGAACCATGACTACTAAGATGGTATGAGGTCTGAACTCATGATACTATGATGTTCATGGGAGTAAACCATGACTATTATGTTGGTATGAGGAGTGAACTTATACTACTAAGAAGGTCTTGGCAGTGCTGCCTTGGATACTATGGAAATAATTATATGCTTATGTGTTTTCCACACTTCTATATTTTTTTTCTTACATTTTTCTTTTATGGATTACACTATTTATTTCATTATGATTCATGTCTTATAAACTACCAATATTTATTCCATGATATCTATTATGATCTTTAATATGAAGGGTATGATATTATATTTTCAGCATCACATTCTCATACACTTATGATCATGTTTATCCTTACATTTCTCCCTTATTTATCCTTACTGTGCATTTGATCTCACCAATTTTATGTTTTCTTTCCCCATGTTATGATGATATGTACTATGTTTGATATGTATAAAAAGGGTTCTAGTCAAGAAGAACCTATTCGAAGATGATGTAGCTCACATATGTACATGTGTTTATGTTCCTAAGTTTCCAAAGGGACAAGACTAGTAGGTCTTCATGACTCTATTTGTGTAATGTTTTGTGTATTTGGTAAAAGTTATGAAATTTTATTGTTTGGAAATAGAGTGTCTCTATAGTTGGTATCATAGAAAAGGTTTAGTTAATATTTGGAAATTATGATGACAAAATTTTGGTGAGAACCCTAAGGACATGTATAAGGGTATGTATATGGATGAGTCAAAGTATAGAAAAATTTCCTGGAATTTTGGTGAAGGAAAGAGTGAGTGGTTTCCTAGAAATACATCCCTGTCTGGATATTACAAGTGTATGTTGATCTTACATAGATATACCTGGGGGTAACAACTCCATCAAGTTGTTCTGGTCTTGACTCAGGGTAATCTATTACACAATAATTGGTCTAGCTACACACCTAGTTTGACACTTCTAGGGGATATTCTTTGGGAATTCACAAACTCTTCACAAACCATTATGAAGGATTTAAATATAGTTTGTCTATGAATAACCTAGGACAAACTTGAGGTGTCATAGATTAAGGAAGGTCTCATGATTTAAACATCCTAAAAGTGAATTTTCATGATTATGTGGTTTCTCATTATGATAAATATTTATTACTCTATGATTTTGGTTTTAGTTAATGGTTGGTACCCTAAGGAACCACATTAATAGTGATTGTGATGGAAAATGTAATTATTGTCCTCCTGAACAACCAAATTCTATGGGAGTTGGAATGCAAAACCTTATTGCTATGGTAACAAAAATTTCTCAAGCTATGAATCATGGTCGACTTCCAAATGAGAAAAGGAGAGGAAAACATGCTGCTAAGTCTTTCATGAGGAAATGTCCACCTTATTTTAAAGGGCCTCCTGGTCTAATTGTTGATGAATAATGGGTTAGTATCACTGAAAATATATTATCCGTTCTTTAATGTTTGGAGTATGAGAAATTCATTCAAGCTGTTTATCAATTAGAAGGAGAAGTAGATCAGTGGTGGACTCTAATAAATAATACAAGGTCGCATGATGAGATTGATTCCATGGTTTGGGATGAGTTTAAGAACTTATTTTTAAATAAGTACTTTCCTAGAATGCTTCATAATAATATGGAGAAATAGTTCATTGAGTTTAAGAAAAGGGATGATGAGTCTGTTGGTACCAACGATGTAACGATCCAATGTTTTTCAATGGAAATTTCCTTCTTATAAAATGTCATAAAATCCCAGAAAAACACAACATAATGAACTAATAAGTGTTAAGTGACCTTTAAACACATATTTTACACTTTTGTGTTTGGAATTTGAAAATCTGACATACACGGTTGCAATCAGTAAGTTATTTGGAGTCCAATAAGAAAAACTTAATTTTTGGTGAATAGTAACATAACCTTGTGAATAGTAACATTCCATTATGAATAGTGATACACCAAAATGAATATTAACCTTGCCTATGATAATATATAAATAATATTCAAGTTGAAATTATGATATACCTATATTTTAGAATAAGTAAATCACTGTTTTAAAACTGATTTGTTTACTAAATTTTGATTTTAATTAAATATTAAAATAATAATATTTAGAAAATTATTTTTGAAAAATGGACTTCATTTTTTTATTCTAAAAATCAAAAAATGGTTGGGTTGAATTTTTGGGATTTTTATGATATACTTGAATTTTTAATGAATAGTGAAATACCATAATTTACAAAATAAGCTAATTATAGAGTCATGCATGATGTTATACTAATGTAAGCCTAATTGGTTTGGTATCAAATGATAAAATTATTATTCTTGGTCATGTAAGAGTCACTATTCCTTCTCTTGTGGGGAAATAATAAACTAATGAATTTTATATTGAGAAAACCCCTCTCCCCTCCACTATAAAAACCACCCTTCACACCCTCATTTCCTCACACCTCTCAAGCTTTAAGCCTTGTCTAAACTCTACAAAAGAATACTACCTAGCCCCTACCCCACATCCAATATCTTTTGGTCCCATCAAAAGACTATGACTAGGTCATTTAAGGAGGATCTCAAGAGGAGGATTCAAGAGGCAATTTCCCTACCTCTTTCCTTTAATTTCCTTTCAATTTCAATTTATTTTCTTATTATCTCCCCACATATATTAATCCACATGGTATGGTAACTCTAGTATCATGAATATACTATAATTTTATTATACTAATGGGATATTATACCATCCAACACCCTTTTCCTTTTCCTTTTATTTTATAAAATAAAACGTTGTTTGTAATGTGTTAATCTATCACCTTCAACAATGACATGTTTTTTTTTCCATTTCTACCTTCCGATCGGGTCATGAAACCATTTTTATGGTTGAACCAGAATATTTTATGTGTATTATGTCCTATTTTATTTTATATAACAAACTTATGTACATATTACTAAATAATTAATCAAAACAAGTTCGTTGTGGTCGAAAAACCGCCCAAATTAACCCAAACAATCATCATTTAATTCTTATCTAATGATTCATCCACATGGTATATAATATAACTCATTATAATATCATTTAAAATTCTTTAATATAATTAATAACATGAAATATAATTTCTGGATGTTTATCCATGTTCTACACGAACTTTAATTTAAGAATACAAGTAAACCACTCAAGAAAACCATAAAAACGAACATTCACGAATAATGTTTTTAAACCCTATAACTCATAAAAAGTCCCATAAAATAACATAATGAACCAAAAATTAACCCGATTAATGTATAAAAGGTTTTTAAATTTCTAATTAGTGAATATAATGTCGTTATACAGGACATTAAATATAAGGAAGCGTTCAGATACAAGGTAAGGGGAAATTCTCAAACCCAATTTCATCCTTTGGGTTCTCCCTCTTTCACTACATTTTTGGTATGATTACTCCTTAAAAATAATTTTTTTTCATCATTGTATTACCTATTCTAGGATAAACATGTTCTCCACTAGATTTTATGTCCAATACTATGTTTTCCAAAATAATTATTCTTTCGAAAAATACACCTTTTACTTCTTAGTAAAGGGGGTTGGTTCTTGTACCAAGTTTGTTATTCCAGCTTTCTTTTGGGAACCCAAAGTTCATGAATTTTTTCTAATGATATGAAAACCATTCCTTTACATGGGTAATTTATGTTCATTTTTTATATACGTTCTATGTTTTATACATGATAATGAAAATGTTATGGTGTGACGGGTGCGCCTGGAATTAAACAGTGCTCCAATGCATTGGGTAAAGTGTTGAATCTCATGATTAAAATTTAAATAAAGTTTGAAAATGATTCTAGTATTGTTCAGAAGTATGTGTGGTAGTTAACCACTAAGAAATTATGTTTCATTTTTATGCATTTTCACATTTCAAGTCTCTTATTAATGCTTCCAATCATGTTCATGATCCTTTGCCTATGTTATGGTTATGATCACCCATTGTTATATTGTTCTTATATATCCTCTTACTGGGATTTTAGCTCACCACTTTTTTTATATCCTTAGGTTACTACATATACTAAGGAGAGGTCAAGTTATAATAAGAAACTGGGGGAGAAGGAATTAAATAAATGTTTGTGCTTGATGTTGTAATTGTTATGTATGGTCCTAGTTTTTCCAAGACACCAAACCTTTGGATCCTCTATGGGTAATGATATTATGTTTTTTATCTTTAAAATTATGTAATAGTAATGTAAGAAATGGTTGGGTCGCTATATTTGAGGATAATTTCAAGAGACGTGTGAAGTACACTTTAAGAATTATCATCCAACCTGAAATTAAAGATGATAGGATATTTAGTGGATTAAATACAAGTCTCAAAAGGGATTTGGCCATAAGAGAATTTAGTATCTATGAAGAGGTTATGCATTGTGAAATCAAGGTTAAAATGGAGGTAGGAGTCACATGTCAATCTCATGGCTTTGAAAATAAGATGAATATAGAGTTTAAAGGGAACTCTTAAAACCATCGAGAAAATAAGATGAACTTTCCTTTATGCTCTATGTGTGGGAAGAATCATGGAGGAAATTTCCTTAAGGGGTATAATAATTGTTTTAAGTAACGAAAGGAAGTCCATCAGGAAATTTTTTGTTGAGGTTATGGGAAGAAGTTGGCTCAAAATGCTAAAGGGGAATAATCCACACAAATTGAACCTCCTATGATTCAATGAAACAAGTGTAAGGAGAATGGGAATTATTCTAACTACTTCCAAAACCCAAGGGTTGGTGATGATGATCAATTTCAATAACCTCCTCAGCTAAGGGAAAAGGGAAAATCTCATTCAATCACTATATCTGATGAGGGGTGTGATAACAATGTGATGAAAGGTACATTTAACATCCACTCTAGAACTTCTAATGTCATATTTGATTCTAGATCTACCAACTCATTAATATCTAAAGAATTTTCTAAGGTTATAAATATTCCTCCAAAAAAATTAGAGGTGGAATTATTAGTGAAAATCCTTAATGGTATGATGATTTAATCTCAAATTTATGATTCCAATCTGTTGATGTTTTTGGGAATGTGCTTCCTGAAAATCTTGTAATTATTCCTTTGGTGAAATTTGTTGTCATCCTAGGAATAGATTGGATTTCCTTGCATAAATCCCACATAAATTTTCAAGGTAGGGAAGTTACGTTCGATATTTAAAACCATCATATGATCATATGTCAATGTGAACATAAGTATGAACTTCCTATAGAGATTACATCCAGTGTATGGGTCTTAATTACCATTAAAAAGTGTTGTTTATCTCAATTGGTTGGGGAGAATATAAATATTGATGATATTACTATTGTTCAGGATTTTTTGGATGTCTTTCAAAAATATTTTCTTAGTCTTCCACCAAAATGTGATATTGAGTTCTTAATAGAACTTATACCTAGTTCCACACCAATTTCAAAGACTCTTTATAGAATGACCTCGATTGAGTTGCAGGAATTAAATAAGAAAATCCAAGAAAACCTTAATAAGGGATTCATTTGGCCAAGTGTGTCACCTTTGGATGCAATGATTCTTTTTGAAAAAAATAAATATGGATCAATAAGACTCTCCATTTATTATTGGGAGTTGAACAAGATAAAAATAAAGAACAAGCATCCAGTTCCTTGTATTTATGACTTGTTTGATTAACTGTGTGGAGCTCAATACTTTTCCAAGATTGAACTTTGTTTTGGATATCATCAATTGAGGTTTAAGAATGACGATATATGTAAGAAGACATTCCATACACGGTATGGTAACTCTAAATATATAGTGGTGCCTTTTGGTCTTACTAACGCCCCTTCTATCTTCATGAATTTAATGAATATAGTCTTTAGATATTACCTCAACCAATTTTTTGGTAATCTTTATAGTTGATATTATTATATATTCAAATATTAAGTAAGAAAATGATGATCACTTGATAATTGTACCGAATACCCTAAGTAAGGAGATGTTATATGCAAAATTTACGAAGTGAGAATTTTGGATGAGAAAGGTTTCATTTATGGGTCAAATAATCTAATAGATGGTATAAAAGTAGATCCATCAAAGATAGAGGCTATTGAAAGCTGGCCAAGACCAAACACAATGACTGAGATTTGTAGCTTTCTTGTTTTAACTATATATTATCAACAGTTTGTGGAGAATTTATCACGACTATCTAATCCTCTGACCAAGTTAACTCTAAATAGTGTTATGTTCCTTTAGATAGATGAATTTGTGGAAAATTTAAAGGAACTAAAGAGAAGGTTGGTCAATGCACCTATGCTTAAATTACCCTATTGTGGATAAGAGTTGTTAATTTATAGTGATGCATCCAAGAAGGGATTGGGATGTGTTCTTATGAAAAATAACATTTTTATAGCCTATGCCTCATGACAGTTGAAGAATCATGAGAAAAATATCCAAATAATTATTTGGAGTTAGCAGAGGTAATTATTATATTAAAGATATAGAGGAATTATCTTTATGGGTAAAAGATTATATATATAATTATCATAAAATTATAATATATATTTTCACATAGAAGGAGTTGAACATGAATTAGAGAATATGGTTAGAGTTGACAAAGGATTATGACTACTCAATACATTACCACCATAGGAAAGAAAACAAGGTGGTCGATACTTTGAGTTGAAAATATAATGCTAGCTTATCTATGATGAGGATCTCAAAAGATTCAATTTTTCTAGATTTTGAAAGGATGGATCTAGAAATCCCATAGGAAGGGGAAAAATATTATCTTTCTCAAATTATTGTTCAAACCCATATCCATGTAAACATTAAGGAGGCACAAAAGGAATATGATAAACTAAAGAATAAGGTTAGAAATATTCTTGATTTTAACCTTGATCAGGATGGAATGGTAAGGTTCAAGAACCATGTATGTGTTCCTTCCATGCTAGATTTGAAGAAGGATATGTTAGAAGAAGCTCACAGTTCTTAATTCTCTATTCATCCTGGAAGTACGAAGATGTATAGGGACCTAAAAGAATGATTTTGGTGGGATGGAATGAAGAGAGATATCCTAGAGTTTCTATCTCGGTTTTTGGTATTCCAAAAAGTTAATGATGAAAGACAAAAGTATAAAGGGATGTTTCATGAATTACTCATACCATAATGGAAATGGGAGAACATCACTATAGATTTTGTCATTGGACTACCCAAATCCTTTAAAGGGTTTAGTGATATATGGGTGGTAGTTGATTTCTTTACCAAGTCAGCACACTTCATTACTATCATAGAATATTTATTTCTTGATCATCTTTCAAGAATATACATTAAGGAAGTGGTAAGGTTGCATGGAGTTCCACATTCTATTGTATCAGATCATGATCTGAGGTTTACCTCAAAATTCTGGAGAAGTATTCAAAAATCACTTGATATAGAATTTAGTTTCAACACTTTGTATCTTTTTCAAATAAATTTCTAGTCTGAAAGAACAATTCAAACCCTATTAGATATGTTGAGATCTTCTTATCTAGATTTGAATGTTGGTTGGGATCAATATCTTCCTCTAGTCGAGCTTTCTTACAATAATAGCTTTTATGAAGGCATTCAGGTGGCACCTTATGAAGCCCTATATGGGAATAAATGTAGAGCTCCAACGTGTTGGGATGTGGTTGGATAAATAAATCTATTAGGACTTGAGATCACTAAAGAAATGGTTGAGAAGGTTAGAACCATTCAATAGCATATCAAGGAAGCTCCAAACTGGCAGAAACATTATGATGATAACCATTGGTGTGATATTTAATTTGAAGTTATTGAAAAGGTGTTTCTATGAATCTCACCATGGAATAATATTGTGATATTTGGAAATAAAGGGAAACTAATCCCTATGTATATCAACCCCTTTGAAATTTTTATCGTATCATGATGGTAGCCTATCGCTTGGAACTTACACCAAATATCTCTTAAGCCCATGATGTGTTCTATATATCTATCCTAAATAAGTACATATCTGACCCTTTACATGTACTAAACATAGAGGTCATACCATAGGAGAAATATCTTTCTTATGAAGAGAAACCTGTTGAAATTATGGACCAATTTGAGAAAGTTCTACGAAACAATACCACTCACCTGGTCATGGTTTTTTGGAGAAATCGCAAGTTAGACGAATATATATGGTAACTTGAGGATATTATAAAGTAGAATTATCCTCATTTGTTTTTACCTGAGTGATGAATTTTTAGAGAGAAATTCATTTCAAGGGGGGGGGGGGGTAGAATGTAACACCTCAAGTTTTAATAGGTGATTTTATTTGAATAAATTAAAAATTTCATCTCACAATGCATTAAGTCAAATATTCCTTTCACACTAAACTGACTTTTCATACATTACACACAACACTGAGTTGGCATACATACCCGCAACACTGAGTTGGCGTACGATACACGCAATAATGAGTTGGCATATGAGTATGATATACACAATACTGAGTTTCTAAAAAACATAATTTTTTTATTTAAATAAGATAATCATAACCTATCCATTAAACATTGTTATATCAATAGTAATATCTAATTTTAAAATATTTTCTACAACTGTTTTATATAAATAAAAAATACTAATAATGAAATATATGATTTTTGGTAAATTCCTTTTATGTATAAAAATAAAATTTGTAATGTCCTTTTAATAAAAACAAATTTAGAAACATATTTCAATTTAATTTGATAAAAAAAGTCATTTTTGAATTAAAATTTTAAAATTATCTTAGGGTGAAATTTTGGGATTTTTCTAAGAAACTTCATTTTTGGATGAATAATGAAAAATACTGATTTTTAATTAAAAATTTCTTTTTAATTCAATTTACTTATAAGGAAAAAATATATTTCAATTTGATTTAAAAGTTTTATTAGATAATATTTTTATCATGTAATCCAATGTTGGTAATTGAAACCATTTACACATTTAAATTGGACATAAATACTTAACAAACCTTTGATCCTTTTTACTATAAAAACTTGCAGTGTCATCCCCATAATGGGATTGTTTTTTAAATTAATTTCTACCAATTTTTGTGACTATAATTTAGAAAAATGGATTCCATATTTGCAATTATACTAATTTATAATGTTTAATAAGGTCAATTTTTTCAAAAAATATTAGTGAAGGTGATTAAAATTAATTACATCAGGTTAGAGAAAAATTTGGTTAATAAAGTACTAAACATTAAATTTAGGACCCAAAACGACCTATAAACTTGTCCAAAAACCATTGGATAGCCATATTTCTACCCTTTCATCAATTTTATCAACCTTGGTTTATTATTGGGTCCACTTTCAAAATGAAAAACGTGGGTGAAATTTTCCCTTCAAATATTTACAAGAGTGTCATCCCTCTTCCACTATAAAAGGCTACCAAATCTACCCATTCCTCACACCCCACAAAACTTTTAAGTTATAAAATTATCTACCCAAATAGGATCTCAAAAAACCTCCCTTCAACCTTGAATCTTACCTTAGTTAATAAATCCTATCAAGTAATCCTTTTTGTAGAAACTAAAATGAGTTACCTCATTTAGAGGTAACATCTTCTTTCAAGCTCTTTTCCTTTATTTTTCTTATTCACCCCTTCACTATATTTATTCCATTATTGTGTGAACAAATAGTATAAAAAAGATACTAGGGCGTGTTTATGTAAAAATTTCAACCAAAACTTACACACACCTCCATCTAATGGATATTGAACATATTATTTCTGTGTACGATAAACTATTGCCTCACGAAATGATAATTGTTCATTTCTCCTCTACCACCAATCATGGTGGCCATTATGATAGAATATATATATATATATATGTAATATATGTAATATATTATGTATTTAATATAATTTATTCCTTTTACAACTCAAATCTCTTTACATTCAATTTGGTTTTAATACGATAATCTCGTTTGAGGAAGTGTGGACTACTGCCCCCTCAAAGCGATGTGATTCGTTCACACACCACATGGAATATATTAATGATGGTTATAGAGAAATTATATGATATATATGATATATTTATGCTAATAGAAAAATTATAAATATATATACATACATACATATAAACATTTAATTTACATACTTTCTTTCAATACGATAATAAAAGGAGAAACAACATTTATGCGTATGTAAGACTTACCGTCTCCATGAACGGTGTATTCAATTTAATACGCCTATGTTATATATATGATTATAATACACTTATATTTTACCTAAGTTATATTTATATCATGTTTTGTATTCTAGAATCATGATATAAGTATAAGGAGCAAAGATATAATGAATTAAGACACATGCGAAAAAAATCAAATTTTACCCAAAGTGAAATTTTAACACAGGACCATTAACAAGAGGGTAATATAAGGTCATAATAAAAACATATATGGTATTATTTATAATAATATTATTATGTAAAATATTTATAAAAATTATATTTATTACATAATAATCTTGTTCGAGTATGGAGAGAGTCAAGACACAAGGTAAGGAGATTTCATCTCACATTTAATTTCTGTGAGACACAAGATAGGCTTGACAATATTTCCTTTTGTGTGTTGTATGTACTAAACATGATTTTATTATATGTATATTTTAATTAAATTTATCTGTATTCACATTCCCATTTTAAGATCCTTATTAATGGGGTTTATCTTTCAAAAGTTACAAAATTGTTGAAATAGTTTTTTCTCAATTTTCTTTCTTTGATATTCATGTTTTTTTATGCACCTAAAATCTATTTTTGAGGTGTATATAATTAAATTTTATATTTTATATCATGAATATACTTATTTTAATGATATATTAATCTTCGTGTAATTTTCTTTTCTTACATGTAGAGTACAATCCCAAGATATTGAGTTATAAGAGTTTATTGAGACAATCTCATCACTTCCCAAGATTGTTTATGTTTTTGCTTCCCCTGATGAAATATTATGATCTATATCTCAATAATATTCATGAGTTTCTTTATAATCAATTTATTTATGATATCATATTTTTTTGGTACCCTTTTTACACTCTTTGGTAATTTGAATAATTTTTCTATGTAAAATCTTGTTTTCTATCTATTCGGTCTGAAATCTATTGTATTAAAAAACCATGATTTATAAAATGTTATTAATATGATTTCAAATGACCCTTTAAGATAATTTTCATGGAAAAAGGATTTTTTTTGTTGTTTTAAAATATTCCTTTATAAATTTTCAATTCTATTTTCAAAGAAAACGAGTTTTAAAAGGTTTTTTGTTATAAAAAGAATTTTTGAATAAAGAAAGGATATTTTCCTCAATAAATGATTTAAAAAGATCATTAAAAATATTTACCATCTAAGATAAATTCCATTTTTGTTAATAATTCCTTATGGGGAAATTATTCAATGTTTAAATTCATATTATTTCTTGAAATGAATTATTTTTTTGATGGCATGATGCTTATAAAGCATGTATCTCTTTCACGTGTTATATAGCATTTTGAAACCTCCTTCTTTTCACAGGTTGTGCTTATGATTATATGATTATGAAACCTATCTCTTTTCATAGGTTATGATATGTTTACATGTTTATTATACCTATTTCATTTCATGGGCTACGATATAATTATTTATGATCTTCTGGAAAATGTATGTAAGATTTATTTATGTGATGGTCAGGACCTATATATCTCTATAATATATTGGATAAAGATTTATATCTCATGATATAAACTAAGATGGTATTGGGAGTGAACCTTGAATACCATGATTACTATGGGAGTGTAGAATGACTACTAAGATGGTATGAGGAGTGAACTCAAGCTACTATGATGGCCATGTGAGTAAACCATGACTACTATGATGGTATTGGGATTGAAACCATGCTACTAAGATGTTCTTGGAAGTGATTCCTTGGCTACTATAGAAATAATTATATGCTTATGTGTTTTACACACTTCATTGTTTTATTCATACATTATTATTTCATGTCTCATGCACTTTATTTCATTATGATTCATGTGTTATATACTACCAATCTTTGATCCATGATATCTTTTATGATCTTTGATATGAAGGGTATGATCATATATTTTCATAATCAAATTCTCATACCCTTATGCTCATGTTTATGCTTACACGTCTCTTTTTTTGACCCTTACTGATCATTTGAGCTCACCCATTTTATGTTTCCATTCCACCAAATTAGGATGATATGTACTATGTTTGATATTTCTAAGAAGGGTTCTAATCAAGAAGAACCTAGTGGGAGATGATGTAGCTCACATATGTACCAGTGTTTATGTTCGCATGTTTCCAAAGGAACTAGACTGGTACGGTCTTCATACGTCTATTTGTGTAATAATTTGTGTATTCCACCAAAGTTGTGTAATGTTAATGTCTGAAAAGAGAGGGTCTATATAATAATTTAAGGGGATATTTATTAGTAATTACTTGTCTTTTATTCTATGAGTAAAGGTTAATAAGGAATTATTTGAGTTTAATAAAAATAATGATGAATCTATTGGTACCTATGAAGGAAATTTTACAAGGCTTCCAATGTATGATTCTGGTTTAATCATCATCCTTGATGGAAAAATTTAATGATTCTTTAGTGGAATAAAACCAAGTCTTCATAAGGACTTAGATATAAGATACCTGAGTAGATATGAAGAATTTATTCAACATGAACTGAAAGTAGAAATGGAAAATGGACATTCCCATAATTCATATGGTTTTGATAAGAAAGTGAAGGTAAAGTCTCATGAGAAGTCAAACAGTGGAACGAAATTATAGAAATATGCATTCCAAAAATGTGGGATGAAGTATAAATGAAATTTATTGAATTGAAATTGGAGGATATTAAAATGTGTAAAGGATTATCCTGAATCCAAAAAATGTTGAAATGTGATTAATAGGCTAGTTAATTCATTTGAGTAGAAGAGGATGTCAACTAAAGAACCACCCACAGTCCAGTGTTTCAAGTGAAAAGAGTATGGGTATTATACATATCAATGCCCCAATCAATGGGATAATTTGGTTGATAAGACACAATATCCTATAAATACAATAGAAAAATGATAATTTTATACAACTAAAATTGATGAATTGAATCATGATAATTAGGTAACACTTATCCTCCCATCCTTAGTAATTTCATGTTAGATTTTTTATGAATAAGCCCTATGAAAATCATATGGTTCATAATTTAGTGAAATTTCATGTGATTATCTCCATTTATATGGATTATGGAATAATGAAATCACATTTTATATTCTATAGTTATAAGGATAAATGCAAGATTGCAATGATTTTTTTTATATAAGATAAGAACTTATATATGGAATAAAGGGTAAATTAACTTTTTGAAGTATATATATATCCATGAAATATTAGATTAATAGTTATGGATACCATCATTGTTTTATAAGTTTAAGATTGATCATAAGTTTAAGGTCATTGACACCTATTTTGAGGTTCTTCATGATGGGATTTTATCAATATTAAGGATATTTTATGAGACATATGTGTCAATTAAACCCTTTGGTGTTGTATATGTTTAAGTGAAAAAGTTATTTAATGAGAAATGCCATCAAAATTTGTGGACATATTATTAAAGGTACTGGTAACCTTTAGGGTTTATATTATAATTGATTTTGAGGTAATTATGGGTTTTAGTTGATCACCAAACAAAGTCATCACACTCTTTTTATTTTTGAGATAATTTATCTGTGGATCCTATTACCAGAATATACATTAAGAAAGTGGTATGGTTTCATAGAGTACCAACTTCAATTGTATCTTACCAGGATCCAAAATTTAACTCAATGTTTTTTTTAGTATTCAGCAAGATCCTGATATAGAGTTTAGTTTCAGTATTGCATATCATCCTCAAATAGATGTTCAGTCTGAGAGAAAAATTCAAACCCTAGAGGATATTCTAAGATATTATTATATGGATTTTAAAGGTGTTTAGGATCATCACCTTCCTCCAATTGAGTTTTATTGAAATAATATATTTCACTTGAGCATTCAAATGTCTCCCTATGAACAACTTTATGGAATGAAGTGTAGAACTCCAATGTACTGAAATGAAGTTATAGAAATAAAGTTACGAGGAGTTGAATAAGATGATGAGATGGAACAGAAGGTCAGAGACATTCAAAAACATGTAAGGAAGAAAAAAAGTTGATAGAAATGTCATGTTGATAATCATTAATGTGATCTAGAAGATTAAGTTGGTTAGAAGGACTTGATAAGAATTTATCCATTAAATAAAGAAGGGAAAAATAATCCCAAGGTATATCATCCCTTTTAAATATTTGATTATATTATGATAATAACATAGAATTTGGAGCTTTTACCAAACATCTCTCAATTTCATGATGTGCTCCATGTACCTCTCCTGAGTATGTACACACATTATCCTTCACAGGTACTAAACTTCTCAGTCATACCATTGAAGCATGATCTTTCTTATAAGGAATAATCAGTTGAGATTCTGGATCATAAAGGGAAAGTGCTATGAAACAAGACCACTCTCCTGATTAAAGTTTTTTTTTGAAAAAAACACCATCTTGAGTAAGATACATGGGAACTTGAGGATATAATGAGGAAAAAATATTCTTGTTTTTTGGTACCAAAGTGATTAATTTCAAGGGTAAAATTCTTTTTAAGGGGGTAGAATGTAACAACGTGAGATTTTCTGATTTTTAAGAATAAATATATTATTTTTGATATTTTTCATTACATGTAACATTATGTTTATCTTGTGTTACATGTAACACTAATTTTATCTTGTTTCACATTCAACACTGACTTTAGCCTACGTTATACACAACAATGAGTTTAAAAGGAATGTGACATATTATTAAAATATTATTATTTAATATGATAGTTATCACCCAGCCGTAGGAATGTCGGGTATAAATAGTATTAACTAAATTATGAAAATATATGGTTTATACATGTATACATAATTAATTACTTTCTAAACAATTAATTATAAATGAATATAAAAAACCAATTAAAAATAAAGGGAATCATTTTATGAAAAACAATTATTATGCGCACAAACATGTTTTATCTCAATAAATTAAAAAATCAAATTTTATGAATGATTTTAATGAAAATTATATATTATATATTAAATAATATTTTTAACACTTATTTTATGTGTTTTCTACATAAGATATAAGAATAAATCCAATTTTATGGTTAAAAACTGTATTTTTTCAAAAAAGTAGTACTGTCTCCTTTTGCATACTTATTTTAAAATTAATAGTTTACAATTATATAAAATTTATTTGAAAAAATTAAATTCGTTTTATAAATCATAATGTCAAAAAAATCAGAGGGTTAATATTTTATATTTTTCTAAGAAGATATTTTTTTTATGAATAGTGAAAAATACTAGTTTTTATTAAAAATTATCATTTCTTTTAAAACATTTTAAAAAATTAAAATTGTTTTAATATGGTTTTAAAGGTAAAATTAGTTCAATTGGATATCTATTAATCCAATTTATGTTATTTTAATTAATCTTATTTTTAAGTTTTATATAAAAACATTTTAAACTTTTGAACATTTTCTCATCAGAAAACTTATTTCCCATCACGTTTGTGGGATTAAAGTAAAATTAAAATTTTCCAATTATCTAAATTTAATTTGAAAAATGGATTCAATATGTGTAAAAATTATAAATTATTTTATCTAATAATTTCAACTTATTTTTTCCATAATTATTTGTAAAAATAGTAAAAATTATTGACTGTGGTTATGGTAAAAATGGATTTACTAGGGGTGAAACTAAAAAGATAAGGGTTATAAATCATCTAAAACATTTAAAAACCCATGTTTTTGAAATATTTATTCATTATATATTATATTTTCTATAATGGAGTATTTTGGATCCTTTTTTCATGTGAAAATTTTGGGCATAACTTTTTCTTTAAAAAAATTAAAAGTGCACCTTTCACGTCACTTATAAAAGGAAACTCCCACTCCTCTCCTCTCCACACTTACTAAAAACTTTGGTTCATCCAAAAACTTCCTAAATAAATTCCAAAATTTACCCTATCACCATATAACCACTATTTTTGTTATAAATCCAACCGAACAATCCTTTTGGTGCAATCCAAAAGATGTTGTCCGAAGAAGATGTAATGTCCCTAATCTAGAATTTTATTTTATTTATTCCTAAAATTAGTTAAATTATTATTAAATAATGATGATATAATAACCTTATTATTTTAAATATACTTATATTTTATTATGTTAATGTAATAACCTAAATACTTCTTCTCTTCTATTAAATGGGTTACAAAATAATCATTCTTGTCTATGGCAGACCACCACCTCATGAACCGATGTTATTCATTTTCCATAAAAACCTATCATGGATGGATATAATGATGGATTTATTTTTTATATATGATATTTATGATACTATTATGCTTTTTGTAATCATGATATCGCAGGTTTATTCCTACCTCATGAAGTGATATGATTTGTTTAAACTATATTTGGAAGGTTATAAGGATAGGTTTAATGAAAATATGTTATATATATGAAAAGATTATTTTTTATTGGTAGTATATTATTTAACTTTCTTTCTGTTGGGAAAATGAAAACATCATTCACACGTACGTACAACCTACTCTCTCTGTGAACAGTGTATTTCATTTTCTATCTCTAAATTTTATAGATCATTATAATTCCATATATAATAAATATATATGACTCTTATATCTTGTTTAAAGTTTTTTTTTGAGATTTAGGAAACATGATCAAATTAATAAAACTAGAAATAAAAAATCAAATCATATAAGAAAAATATAGCCCTTATTCCCTGAAACATAACTTTAACATGAAATTATTAACAAACAGGTAATAAAAGGTCATAAATAAATCATATATGGTATGATATATATAAATATGGTTCTTTAAAAGAATTATAATAAATTTTTATTTATTATAAATCAGGTTCTAACTTGTACAATGGAAGTAAATAATTATGGTAAGGTATTTTTGTCTCAGTTTTATTTTCTATTAAACCCAAATGCCATATTTACTACATGTTTCTTTTATGTGGTATATGTACTTAAAATTAATATATTTTATTATTATTATACTAAAAATTATTTGTATTTAAATATCCATCCGAGTATCTATATTTAATGGGGTTTATGGTAAACATTTTACCAAATTTTTAAGGGTTTTATGATACAATCTTATCATTTATTAGGATTGCTTATGTTTGTGTTTATGATGATGAAAAATTATGACAACTTTTACTAGTAACTAATGAAATTTATTAACTCTATTTATATCATGATAATAAATGGTTTCCATTCATTTTAATCTCTTTATATAATCATTAGTTCAAAATAACGTTCTTTAAATAAAATCAACTTTATTTATCTCTTCGACCAAAAATCGTTTTTCTCCCAAAAATCATGTTTTCTAAAAATATTTTTAAATACCCAAAGTTATTTATCAAAGTAATTTTTACCAACTTTTTACCTTTTTATAATTTTTTTCAAAGTAATCTTCATGTAGTTTTCCAAACAATGACTTTTTGTCTTTTACTAAGAATGTGAATGGAATATTTGTTTTAACATGTATCAAATGAAAAATATTATCCGATGTCATGAACAAATAATTTTTTAAAATATTAAATTATATGTTTCAAAACAAATTCAAATAAAATTATTTCCAAAATATTTTATTAATTTTTATATTTAAAAAGTGATTTTCAAATTGGAAATCAATATTCCGAAAGAAATGTTGTAAGTGATCTTTCAAAATAATTTTCCATCTAAGATGGAATCCTTAGATGTTAATTATGATTTATGGAGGAAAATATTGAATGATATCATATTTATTATTTCTCTATATTTTTAATGTTTTTGTAAATTATTTTTTTATAAATCCCTTTAATTTTTCATGGGTTATACTATGGTGAATTAATGGAATGTTTATGAAGCCAATTTTCTTTACATGAGTTATGATGTGATGATATGATAATTGTGTTATAATATTTTTGAAAACAAATTATGGTTATATTTATGATATGAGTAGGAAATATATCTTCCCCCAATTCATTGGGTAATTTTTTATATCTCATGAGATAATTGTAGGAAATAAGTCGATGGGATTGATTCACTATGAGAAACAAGTGCATCGTGATCCATTGTGGGAAATAGGTGTATCATGATCCACAATGGGAAACAAGTGATAAGACCTGATCCACTATATTGACTATATGGGTAGTTAACCTTGAATTATTAACTGGTGTTTTTTATATTTATTATGGTGAAAAAATATTATGAAATGTTCTTATGGATTACAATTGATTTATGATGATTTATCACTCTTATGAGACTTGTTTTTTGATATAATAATGTTTTATGTAATGATTAAAGTTTATGATATCGGAAAGGTTGGGTATGAACTTCCTAAGTTTTTATCATGATCACGTATATTTATTATTATCTTATGATTTCATATGATCATAGTTTTATATCTATTATCTTTACCCTTACAGGGCATATAAGCTCACTCTTTATTATGTTTTCTTCTATAGTCTATTATTATTGTTTTATATAGGGTATGACTAATAAGATTAATATGTGAGAAGCTATTTTTAGGAGATATTGACGATATGTCATTAAATAATAATATTTTGTTTATAGTCTCTAAAGATACTACACTATTACGGTCCTTAGGAATTTGTTTATGAAATGTATTGAATATTCATCTAAAAAGATATGATATTTACATATAAAATCATGGGTCACTATAATAAAATATATTATTTTATATAAAAGGTATCACATAATTTGTTATTCATTTATTTTTTTTGCATATAATAATGATGTGTAATGAAAATTGAAATATCAAACTATGACATTGAGTTATCCCTAAATGATGCTTGTTTTGGAGTATTATAAATTAGGATGAAATGTTAAGATAAAAGTGGGTATGATATTGTATAGAGATATAAAATTTGATCATGAGACTCTGAAAGGGTTTTTTATTATAAATTACCCACAAAGTATACTTCATGGAGTTTTATACACTATGTCTTTGGTATATTAATGGAAGATGCTTTATATTTTGATTTCCCCAATATCTGAGGATGGAAATACACCTATTATGAGAAACTTCATACTTATTTATCTTTCTTATAAAAGACATGAGGATTATATAATCAGGGGATGGTTGGGTATTTTTATAATCATGGAATTGGTTGTATCTAAATAAATATGTGATTTTTTTATCTCATACGATTAGTATGACATCAAGGACCCCGATTGAGATAGAATTAGGAAGTGTAGAACCATACTTATATACATTTTAGATGTTCTTATCTATTTGGGTGAGGGGTATATAGTGTTCTAATCCTATTAGATGAATTATATGTGATATATTTATCAACCTTATCTATATATACTAAGAGAATTGAGAAAATAGTAGTTAATATATGAGATTGATATACTTTATGTCCCATGGTTACTTGATGTCATGGACAAAGGGGTCATATAGTTTTTCTTGGTTGTATAAGACATAACTGGTAGATATAGGTATGGATGATATATTTGTTTGATAGTGATCATGTCGGGTCCCTTTATATATTTATTATCATAGATGATTTGATATAGGCCTTACTTTTCATACATTTATGGATTTATGAATTAATATTAGTTTTAAATGCTAAAAGTGACTCTGAGGTCATAATTTTTGGTTAACTGAATATGGATTTAGTTTTAAAAAATATGATAGGTACTATAAAAGGTTTTTTAGATTTTTTACAAAAGGAGTTTTGGATGGATTATTAACAAGGTATTCCATATGTTGTGATACATAGTGTGGTTGATGATATATTGAAAAAAGTCTTTTTGAAATATCCAAAATTATTTTGGAAATATCTAAAAGGAGTTTTGGATATAGTTTCAAATGTAATTGTATATTATTTAATACAATGTGAAATGATACTAAGTCTATGAGGATTTAGTGAAAGTGATAAATTGATGGATATATGACCTAAATACATAATCTCATATGATGTTTTTTATGTTATTAGGGTATATCATTTTATTTGATATGGTGATATGATAATAACAACACCCTTTATATAAATTTATATGATATATTAGTATTATAATGATGAAATAATCATAATGTATGATTCAAACGGGTTTTAAAATGTGAAATGGTATAAATTTTTATTTTTAATGATACAAAATTTCTCAAAAATGACTATTATCACTTAGAAAAGTTTCATAAGATGAATCATATGGGAGATAAAATTCATGGATTAACATTTAATTTTTTTAAATATATATAATTAATCAAACTTTATGTAATATTTTAGTAAATTATATAATATTTTTGAGATATTATAGGGGGTTTTATAAGGAGTCATTCACCGTGAGATAGTGTTCGTTTGATATTTAACTTTCCTCCTTCCAATTCTCTCTTTTATTTTCTCTCCTCCTCTAACATTTTCATCCTAAGGAACTAGTATACCATGGTTACCAAAAGGGTATATCCTATACGTATGGTGATTTAGATCTACCCATGGATACACCATACAGGATGCAATATAATGGTTTCTTATCCGGGATGTTCATTAATGAAATTAATGAAGAAAATATTATAAGATCATCGATTCAATGTCCACAATATTTTTTATTTTCTTTTTATACATTTTTTATCTCATGAATGTTGATCTTGGGAATGTGGTTTATAATTTCATCTACTATGATATAAAAGTTTGATTTGTTCCTAAAAATCCTTTTAGTTTTTTAATTTGGGCCTTAGGTTTAATTAGTTAAATTATTAATGGAAATGATCTATTAAACTGAACATAATTATGTGTGAGTGAATTTATTATCTAACTTGTCTAATGTGTTGGTTATTAATTTTTCTCACATTTGATTAATATTATTTAATATTATTTATTTATATTAGATGATATTATATAAATATTGAAAATATTTACTAAATCACAAACCATGACATGGTGAGAGTCACCTTATCATGGTTTTTGTTAGGTTTTGGTTCATGATACCTTTTCATGGTTTATTTTATGAATAATATTTGATGTCATTTGAATGAAACTATTATAATTATAATTATGTTTATTTTTTTTACAACACATCATATGATGGTTTATGGATTAAGTTAATTTTAAAAGGAGTTTCAATAAGTCACTTAATTAATGAGGTAAGTATTTTAAAGTGTTAAAATTATGGAAAGAAAAAGGTTATGCTTTTTATGTTGAATGAAATGTTATAATCCAATAGGATCCTTCATCAAATGAATGAGTTTGATAAATTATAGTTTATGAGTGGTGTTTGTGTACGTGACATGATACATTGAAGTTTATTCATTAATTAGAATCTCACTATAATATCTTATCTTAACTCATATTTGAGAAGGATATGCTAATGCACGTTTAAAGTAGAATAGGTCTTACAAATGTGTTTGATGATTTTAGTGATTGGTGGATACCTTTAGATGTAGTAACCTAGTGATTGGTGCCGAGGGAACTCAATCAATCTCATAGTGGGTGAATATTTAACATGGATAGTGAGGTAATCTTTGTATTATTCTCTTGATTTCACTTTATTGATTCCTATACCAAAAGATATTATATATAATTTTTGTATTTTATTTAACTATACTTGTGTACAAATATGTCCTAAAAAATAATTCAGTAGAATTAGATCCATTTCCATTAAATAATTGATAAAATGAAGATTGAAAATGCATTTTTGGGTATTTTTATAGAATCATGAATTTGGTTATAAAATCATATTGTGGTTTATAATGTTTTTACAAAAAAATGTAATGGTTTATTAAAATAATATCATATTTAAAAAAAAAATTAAATAAAAAGGCGTGTTTTGGAAAAAACAGAGTGGTCTTATTACGAAAAAATAGAGCATCATTTTCTTCATTACCATGTCATGAATTTCTGATCAAATGGTCATGGAATATGAAAATGATATTTCTATGAAAATAGAACTCCGTGGTAAATTTTGACTGGTCATTGTGTAAGGCATGACTATAGACAAAAAGTGGACTATTCTTGTAAACTATGTCAAGGTTAAATGTATGGATTTTGGATAATTTTTTTCCCAAACATCTTGAGAAAATAAACCATGTTATGATCCTTGGCTCTGATTTTCATAAAATTAAGAAAATCTCAAAAATATTTTCCAATGTGATTCCATCTCATGTTAAATATTTTAAATATTTATTTATTTATAAAATCGATATTTAATATACAAGGATATAAACTTTTAAAATTTTGATAATTTTGTATTTCTTTGGTTTTGAATTGTTTAATATACTTCTTATATAAGACATTCCATACATATAAGAGTTACATTATAAGTATGTTATAACATATTTAGTTTTCATTCAATAAATACCATGATATGGTATTTTATTAATAAATTAAATCATGTTGGTTGGTTATGATTTATACATATTAGGTTTTTTAATTATACTATAATTGAGGTCTCTCTTGAGTATAGATCCATGGATAGTGGGACTTGAGGTCAAAATTTTCACCCTCCTTGGGAATTAAGATCTATATAAGAAATATAGGGGTTACATACCTATCACACCATGCTTTCCCTTATAGATATTTTATTTTTTATGATTCTATGACATTACATAAAATAGTTTCACGCATCTTATGCATGGGGTGCATTTTGATATGTGTAAATATACTAGGATTATATTATTAGAAAGTGACATAGATCATGAGATGTATAAGGTGTTATACATTGATATGATTAGAAAATATTAATTTAGTTTAAGGAATCAAATTTTTTAAAAAAACTAAATCGCTAGAATTATTCATACATATAGGGATAACATGAGATATAATATATTTCATGTGATACGATAGAAATATATGATATGCATAAGATTAATATGGAAATATAAAGACTAAGAATAACAATAGAAATATTAAATTTTATATTTATTTAAAGAAAACACATTTTAATACAAAAATAATCCAAATAGGTAGGTTAATACCAAAGAAATTGTAAAAACCAGGATCTTTGTTTTAGGTATGTTTTCCCTTTTCTGGTCATTTTTGAGGAAAAGTGGAAAATCTGGAAATTTTCTAAGTACACGTCGTGTACTTTATAAGTACAGGCCATGTATTTTGATCTCACACGAGGCCGTGTGCTGGCCATGTCTAGGACACACACACTGTGTATAGGGGTGATGTAGAGGCCACTTAATGTGGTTTATAGAAAAGGCGAGTACACGTCATGTACTCAAGAAGTACACGCTGTGTACTTTTCTTTTTATTTCATTAAACGGACTGGGGCCGCATCTAATCCCTATTCCCATCTTCTTCTTCACCTAATTACATCTAGAGAATCTGAGGAGGCTGAATCTTCTCCAAGATGTTGATTTGTCACCAGTTATCTTAATTAAACGTCATCGGTTGAAATAGAATCGCAGGAGTGAGTTCTTGGTTCTTCCTTGGCCACGTTTCCTGATTCTTTCTCTTATGAGAGTTATCTAAGGTTGAATGTTTCAGACATTTTTACAGATATTCTCCATTCTAGGCCAATTCATAGACCGAGGTTCAATTATATCGATCTCCTAGGATCGAGGTAGGTGGTTTGTTTCCCTACGTTGAACGTCTTTGAGTTTTTGTGAAAAAAGTGTCGGATTCCCATGTATCGGGTATCTCGGGTTAGGGTTTTGAACCTGTATTATCACCTGCCATAGCTTTCCTGTATTCTTGAGGTTATTAGATGATTAATATTTTCTTGTTATCATGTTTGAGGATCGCCGCATGGGTGTTTCCCTTATTTTGACTATTTACCGCCATTTGGCTTAGGTTGCCTTTGAGGAATACCTTGTTGCATTGTTTGCCTGCCTTGAGATAATTGATTGCATGTATTTCCTGCTGTTTATATGATTTTTATGCATTTTAGTCATTAGCCAAGTAGTTCTGGAACTTACTTTGTACTTCTGACAGTCAATTACGCACGGCTAGACTGCTCAGGGCTGTGTGAACCTAGTACAGTAGAGTAAAGAGGGAATTGATGATTAAGGGCTTCCCTAGAGAGTCTGTTATAAATTAGTATCATTCACAGGACCAATAGGAATTGGACTTTGTGCTTCCTCATAGTTTCCTTAGTTATGTATCGAGACTATAGGGGGGATTATACGTAATTGCTTCCTCTGGGAGTCTATACCTATCGTTGCAAGACCACAAGGGAATTGACGGTGAGTGCTTCACAAAGTGTCTATGCCTTTGTATGATTACTTGACTATTGGGGTCTGCCAGTATGATCCACCCAGAGAGTTAGTGTGAATATTTTTTGGTTGGTTGTGACGAGTCCACCAAGCCAAAGAACAAGCTTGTGTTTTGTACTACTTGTAGTTAAGGTAGTCTGCTGAGATACCTATTGTGTTACTTATAATGCTTGGTAATATAGAGGTGTTGCTAGATTCCTCGGGTGATAATTAAATGACTGAATTAAATTACTAAATAAATGTTAATGGAGATTTGTAGAATTGTTTAATTATTGCACTCATGTTTCTCTGTTTCATTCATTTCATTTACTTTTGCTATATTGCTCACTAACAGTAGGGCACAGATCTTGTGGTGATTGCCTACTGGGATTAGTTTCACAACCTCTTTGGGTCCTGCTTTTTGGACCAAATAGGTTACATGGTTGCAGGTGTGGAAAGGGATTGTGTCCCTTCTACTTCAGGTACATGATTACTGGTTGGAGCTGGAGAGCATAGGACCGAGCCTAGGCTTGCGATGCTGCTGGAGTTGTTGTTTTCTTTTAGTACTTTGTTCTCAGTTGTATTTCAGCATGTTTTTTTGCTACTTTCCTTAGATACTTATACCTACTGCATCATTTTCATAATTTTTATATTATACATTGTTTCTATTGTTTAGTTTCAATTATTGTATGATGTTTACTTCTTCCGCTATTGACTGTTATTTCATTTTCTTTGTATACCTTACCAAATGAGGGCATAGTTTCCCTAATGACTCACCAAGGCCCTCGCTGCTAGTTGGAAACCTATGGAATTTGGGGAAACGTGCTTGAGGTCATGTGGCGAACCGGGCATGGGGCACCAGTTGAGTGGCTCTGGATTTGGGTCGTTACAAAGTGGTTTCAAAGGAGTTTATTTCCTTTTCTATTGACTTAATGTTTAGCGATATTATACAGGGATATGATGGAATAAGTAAATGGTAAATATCTATGCCTAGGAGTTCTAGAACTAGTGTACAGGGAAAAATCCAAATTGCCTCGAATGTTGCATTTTTCAATTTTTGGAAATGTTACAGTTTACTTGATTTCACCATTGGGTGGTGCACTTGTTTTCTGTTGTTAATGTTCATATGGTTGTGGTTCTATTTTGTTGCAACCCGATGAGATGAGGGTATGCCATCTCATGCATCATATAGGCACTTGTTATAAAATCACATGTCATGCATTTTTCCATGCCATCTAGGTTGCATTATAATTTTCTTGCTGTTGTGATAGAATTTGTGATAGACGATGCATGCTATTTTGATAGCTGTTGTGATAGAATACCTTCCATGATTGATAAGATATCATTTGTTTAGATCTTATTTATCATGGATGCCAAACTTTGGTCTTATAGGTGTTATGGGACCTCGAGGATCGGAATTTGGTGGGTCGTGAGTTTGTTATATTGTTTACTTGTTATATGTGTGTTATGATGCCTTGATTTGATTTGCGTGGAGTATGGGCCCATACAGATCAAAATTTGGCACCTAAACGCTTGTTTTCTGTGTTTTCTGGGCTCCGGTGCAATTCTGAGGCTACTGTCCGAAATAACCCAAAAAAAATTGCGTGTACATCATTAATACATGCCATGTAGTTTTTAGCCGTGTTACTGACTGTGTGGAAAAGGACACGGGGTTGTGAAAGCTCTTGTAGGAACACACCGTGTACTAGTTTACATGCCGTGTAGTATGAATTGGGTATCAGGCCATGTCACGAACAACATGGGCCGGGGGTTTCTTCAAGTACAGGACATGTCCATCTGGAACATTCCATGTAGGGTTGGCCATGTGTCAGGCCGTGTCGCGAACAACACAGTCCAGGTAAGGCATGTCTAGTACACGCAATGTCATCCTTGAACACGCTGTGTAGTTTTGTCTTAGGGGAGTCGTGTGACTTCGCCGTGTAGCTGAATACATGGGTTAGGAAAATCTTCAGGGAAACACGCCGTGTACCATGTTGAAATTACGTGTAGTAGTGGTCTGTGTACCAGTCTGTGTGACCAATGACACGGACATGGGAAAAATTTTAAGGACACATTGTGTGGTGGACAAACACGCCGTGGAGTTTCCTGCTGGGACAGACCGTGTTCCTAGCCGTGTAGGAGTGATCATGCAGGGAGAAAAAGGGTTAGTACATGCCGTGTAGTTTGAGAACACACCATATATGTCGGTGGTTTACACATCCATGTATGGCCAAGGTACACACACAGGGTAAAATTTCTGGAACACACGCCGTGTAGTGGTACTAACACGCCATGTAGTCATGTTTTCCAGAATTTTAAAGCTTTTCCCTCCTATTCCGTTTTACACTCTTATGTTGAAACTATGTTGTCATTAAATAAGGTGTGTTTTTGACCTTTCAGAGCTATGGCACCAAGACGTCCTCCTATTGCACGTCAGGAACCAAGCAGTGACCGCACGCCAGATACAGCAGACTAGGGACTTCCCGTAGTTCAACCTATCATTCTAGACATGGCACCTGAAGTGATTATAGACACTATTGCTGATGCACAGTTCAGAGAGGGTTTAATGAGGTTCATGCAGACTTTCTAGGGAGCTTAGCATCCTACCCCATCTATGGCAGAGCTGACACGGGTTTTTCAGCAGCAGCATCCTCCCACGTTCACATGGGAGGGAGGACCGCAGGCTGTAGAGTCATGGATAGAATCCATGCTATCCATCTTCGAGCACCTGGAGATGTTTCCAGATAGGAGAGTGAAGCTCACGACTTATATGTTGCGAGACGCTTCCAAGAGATGGTGGGATGTGGTTTCGCAGACTGGGCGCCAACAGGCTATGACTTGGGATGAGTTTTAGCATACGTTTTACGACTACTTTTACCTGGTGACACTGAGGGCTGACAGAGCCAGAGAGTTCATGAACCTGCAGCAGGGTACTCTAAAAGTTATGGAGTATTCCTCTCGCTTCACAGAGTTATGGTGTTTCACTCCTGTTCTAGGGAATGACGAGCTGTTTTTAGAAAGGAAGTTTGAGGAAGGCCTCATACCGAACATCAGAATTGTAGGTAAACGTCTACCAGTTGACTTCTATTACTCTGATAGTCAACTGGGAACTTATAACGGAGAGAAACCTGAGGGAGACTAGAGTTGTGGACTAGGGAGGTTCAGCTTCTAGGGCTGAATCTTTTCAAGTAGACGGCAAGAAGCGCCACCGAGAGTCTACATGAGGTGACTCTAGGAAGCGAGGTATTCCTTCTAGTAGAAGAGATCTTCCTTATGTCAACCAAGTGGTGTACTATCAGTGTGGGAAAAATTGGAATAAGAATCCTCAGTTCCCAAGAGACCCACTGGATTTCCGATCATGCGGCAAGATGGGTCATCTGCAGCATTTATGCTAGGTTTTCTTCCAGTGGATAGTGAAGGAGGATCCGTTTCGACTCCGTGTACAAGAGCAGGATTACCAGTTCCACAACAGACTGGGGGATAGAGTTCTTTATGTCAGTCATCCAGGGTAGAGGCCGTGGATGTAGTGGTCAGGCTCAGGGAGGGTCAGCTCTGGGATCTCAGGCTACTACACAGGGCCGCGGTGCAGGCCAGAATTTTGCGGTATAACAGATTTATCAGGAGCAGGATCATGGACCTTCTATGGTTTGAGTTACGATTTTAGTAGCCTTAGTTTTATCCTCTAACCTTTTTGATATAGGAGCTTCTCATATCTTTATTTCTGTTCATACTGTGGAAATCATTAGACTTACTATTTATACTTCTGGGGATATGATGATGCTAGACACTCCCTTGGGAATTAGAACTACTAGCATGCGTCAATGCTTAGACTGACCCTTTGAGGTTGGTGGGAGTAATTTTTCATGGAGTATCTATGTTTTGGAAATGACAGGCTATTATGTCATTCTCGGGATGGACTGGTTAGTTCCCTTCCAGGCCTTTGTCGATTACTATCACCATAGGGAGAGTTTTACATCACTGGAAGGCAGATCTTTTCTTCACAAGGGTGAATGGGAAGTCTAGGCGAGCAGAGCTGGACTAGAGCATCATGGGTTGGGCGGTGTTACATCCCAGATTGCTAACTTATATCTGGATGACCGTGGGACTTCTTAGATAGATTTTCCTCTAGCGTTTAATCGCTTTCCAGATGTCTTTCCAGAAGACTTTTCAGGTTTGCCTCCGGAGCGATAGGTAGAATTTTCTATTGAGCTTGTGCCAAGAGCAGCCCCGGTGTCCATTCCTCCTTATAGGATGGATGCACTTGAATTTAATGATCTCAAGAAGCAGTTGGAGGAGTTTTCAGAAAGGGGTTTCATCCGACCCAGTACTTCTCCTTGGGGTTCACCTGTCCTGTTTGCAAAGAAGGCAGACGACACCCTTAGGATTTGTGTGGATTATCGGAAGATGAACTAGTTGGTGGTTAAGAACCGATATCCATTTCCATGGATAGATGATCTCTTTGATAAGATTTGAGGAGCCGGAGTGTTCTCAAAGATCGACTTGAGATCCAGCTATCATCAGTTGCATGTCAGACCATTTGATATACCTCTTACAGCATTCTGGAGTAGGTATGGTCTGTATAAGTTTTTGGTTATGTCGTTCGGTATCATGAACGCGCCAGTAGTTTTCATGGTGCTAGTGAATAGAGTTTTCCATCTTTACTTAGATTATTTCGTGGTGGTTTTCATGGACGACATCTTGGTGTACCCTCACACTCGACACGAACATGCTACCCATCTTGAGATCATTTTGAGTACACTGAAGGAGCATCAGTTATATGATATGCTCTCAAAGTGCCACTTTTGGATGGATGATATTCACTTCCTGGTTCATGTCATCTTAGATATAGGAGTATCAGTAGACTCAGAGAAGGTAAGAGCAGTAGTTACCTGGGAGCAGCCTAAGAATGTCTTCGATGTACGAAGTTTCTTAGGGATGGTTGGTTACTACAGGTGGTTTATATAGGACTTCTCATTCTTAGCAGCGCCACTGAAGATCTTGACTAAGAAGGGGGTGAAGTATGTTTGGTCAGAAGCCAGTGATTCAGCCTTTCAAGAGCTGAATGGGAGATTTACTTCAGAACCGATTCTAGTTTTGCCGGAGCCGGGAAAGAGTTACACAGTTTTTTGTGATGCATCTGGAATCGGGCTTGGAGCAATGCTTATGCAGGAGGATTGTGTTGTTTTATACGGATCTCGACTGTTGAGGCCACGTGATGGGAACTATCCTATGCACGACCTCGAGTTGGCTGTAGCTGTTCATGCATTGCATTGCTGGAGACATTATCTTTTGGGAGAGCATTTTTTGGTAAATACTGACCACAAGATCCTCAATTATATTCTCATGCAGTGTGACTTGAATCTGAGACAACGTAGGTTGGTTGAGTACCTAAAATCTTTCGATTTCAAGATTTCTTATACGCCTGGGAAAGGCAATGCTGTGGCAGACGCACTGAGCAGGAGGACACAGATACAAGTAGTTCAGGAGCCCAGCAGCGAGTGGTAGCTTATGGATCTGTTCTCTAAAATGCATTTGGAGGTGCATGACAGACAGGGTCAGACTTTCCTTCTTCTATAGCTGTTACCACTACCTTTCTTGACCAAGTTCGAATGAGGCAGCTATTAGACTCTGAAGGCCTAGTCTTACGGGAAAGCATGTCAGAAGGGGACCCTCTTCCTCGATGGACCATAGGTGAGGATGAAATCTTGCGTTTCCAGGGACGCATATGGGTGACAACAGATATACGTGAGGAGCTGATGCGATACTTCCATTCCTTAGTTTGTCCAGTTCATCCTGGTGTCACCAAGATGTATTGTGATCTACACCACCATATTAGTGGCCAGATATGAAGAGAGATGTTGGTCGTTTTGTCATGAGAAGTTCCACCTCTCAGTAGGTGAAGGCAGAGCACCAGCGACCATCAGGGATTTTACAGCAGCTACCCATTCTCGAGTGGAAGTGGAATGATGTCAAGATGGACTTCGTGACAGGGTTACTGAGATCGCCTCGAGGGAATGACGTGGTATGGGTTTTCATTAACAGGCACACGAAGGTTGCTCACTTATTGTCTTTTAAGGAGAGATTCAGTGTCGATGAGCTTGGATAGTTATACATTCGTGCGATTGTACACTTTCATGGGGTTCTGAGCACTATCATTTCAGATAGGGACACCCGCTTTACATCACATTTCTGGAAAGGGCTATAGAGGGCTTTGGGTACATAGGTACTTCTGAGTACAACTTACCATCTTCAGATAGATGGCTAGTGAGAGTGCACGATACAGGTGCTAGAGGACATGCTACGAGCATGTGTCCTTGATTTTGGAGGTTCTTGGGAGAAACATATACCTCTTGTGGATTTTGCCTACAATAATATATTTCAAGAAACTGTTCATATGGAACCTTATGAGGCTTTGTACGGTAGGCCGTTCCGATCACCCTTGTGTTGGATGGAGGTAGGAGAGGCAGCTATGCTGGGACCTCATCTTGTTCAAGAGACCACAGAATAGGTGGAGTTGATTCAGAAAA
This sequence comes from Viscum album, assembly GCA_963277665.1. Classification (NCBI taxonomy): domain Eukaryota; kingdom Viridiplantae; phylum Streptophyta; class Magnoliopsida; order Santalales; family Viscaceae; genus Viscum; species Viscum album. Next base: position 913,452,150 of record OY728126.1, read on the forward strand.
ATATGGCTATTGCACAGTCTCAGCAGAAATCTTATACTGATCAGTGGAGATGACCTTTGGAGTTCAAGGTCGGAGATAAGGTTTTCCTACGTGTTACCTCGAGGTTGGGACACAAGAGGATCTGGAGGCAGGGTAAGATTTCACCGAGATACGTCGAGCCGTTTGAGATTTTGGAGAGAGTCAGGCTGGATGCTTATAGGTTGCATTTACCTCAAAGGTACCGGGCTATGCACGATGTCTTCCACGTTTCTCAGCTTCGAGATTATTTCTCAGACCCGTCTCATGTCTTTCAACCCGAGGAGGTTGAGCTGGAGAAGGATGCATCGTTTGAGGAGCATCCTGCCAGTATTTTTGATCGTAGTGAAAAGGTACTCCATGGTCTATCTGTTCCTCTGGTATGGGTGCTATGGTAGCATGGCCGTGTGTATGATGAGACTTGGGAGAGGGAAGCCGATATGCAATCACAGTGGCCAGATTTATTTGAGGTTTCCTCTTTGCAACCTTTTTAGGGAAATTCGTGGACGAATTTATTTAATAGGGGAATTTTGTAAGAACCCTGATCTTCGTTTCAGGTATTTGTTTACTTTTTTAGTCATTTTTTAGGAAAAGAGGAAAATATGTAAATTTTCTAAGTACACGTCGTGTACTTTATAAGTACACACCGTGTACTTTGATCCTGGATGAGGTCGTGTGTTGGCCATGTCTGGGCCACAAACACGGTGTGTAGGGGTGATGTGGAGGCCGCTTAATGCGGTGTACGGAAAAGTCAAGTACACGCCGTGTACTCAAGAAGTACACGCCATGTACTTTTCTTTTTATTTCATTAAATGGAATGGGGTCACGTCTAATCCCTATTTTCATCTTCTTCTTCTCCTAATTATGTCCAGAGCATCTGAGGAGGCCGAATCTTCTCTGAGCTGCTGATCTGTCACCAGTTATCCGAATAGAACATCTTCGGTTGCAATCGAATTGCAGTATTGAGTTCTTGGTTCTTCCTTGTCCACATTTCCTGATTCTTTCTCTTATGAGAGTTATCTAAGGTTTAATTTTTTATACTTTTTTGCAGATCTTATCCATTCTAGGACGATTCACAGGCCGAGGTTCAAGTATATCAATCTCATTGGATCAAGGTAGGACAGACCATGTTCCTAGCCATGTAAGCGTGATCAGGCAGGGAGAAAAAGGGTTAGTACACGCTGTGTAGTTTGAGAACATGTCATGTATCCGGGTGTTTTATACAGCTATGTATGGACAAGGTACACGCTCAGGGTAAAATTTCTGGAACACACGCCATGTAGTGGTACTAACAGGCCGCGTAGTCATGTTTTCTAGAATTTTAAAGCTTTTTGCTCCTGTTTTTTTTTACACTCTGATGTTGAAACTGTGTTCATCATTAAAGAAGGTGTTATTTTGACCTTTCAGAGCTATGGCACCAAGACGTCCTCCCTTTGCACGTCAAGAACTAGTCTGTGACCGCATGCCTTATATGGTAGACCAGGGACTACCCGTAGTTCCACCTATTGTTCCAGACAGGGACCCTGCAGTGATTCCAGACACTAGAGCTGACACACAGTTCATAGAGGGTTTCATTAGGTTCATGAAGATCTTCCAGGGAGCTCAGCATCCTACCTCATCTATGGGATAGCTGACGCGGGTTTTTCAGCAGCAGCATCCTCCCACGTTCACAGGGGAGGGAGGACCGTAGGCTGCAGAGTCATGGCTAGAAGGCCTACTATCCATCTTCGAGCACCTTGAGACACCACCAGAGAGTAGAGTGAAGCTCGCAACTTATATGCTGCGAGACTCCTCCAAGAGATGGTGGGATGTGGTTTCGCAGACAGGGTGCCAACAGTCTTTGAATTGGGATGAGTTTGAGCGTATGTTTTACGACTAATTTTACCCAGTGACGCTAAGGGATGACAGAGCCAGAGAGTTCATGAACCTGCAGAAGGGTACTCTCACAGTTATGGAGTATTCCTCTCACTTCACAGAGTTACATCATTTCACTCCCATTCTTTGGAATGAAAAGCTGTTTTTAGCGAGGAAGTTTGAGGAAGGACTCAGACGAAACACCAGATCGCAGGTGAATGTCTTCCAGTTTAATTATACTACTCTGATAGTCAACCAGGCACTTATGATGGAGAGAAACCTGAGGGAGACTTGAGCTGTGGACCAGGGTGGTTCATCTTCTAGGGCTTAATCTTTTCTGGTAGACGGCATGAAGCACCACTGAGAGTCTACACAAGGTGACTCGAGGAAGTAAGGCATTCCCTCTGGTAGACGATATCTTTCTTCTAGCAACCAATTGGTGTGCTATAAGTGTGGTAAAAATGGTCATAAGAAGCCTCAGTGCTCAAGAGACCGAGTGGAGTGCTGATCATGCTGCAAGATGGGTCATCTGCAGTGTTTCTGCAAGGTTCTTATTTCAGCGGCTAGTGAAGGAGGATTAGTTTTGACTCCGTGTATAGGAGCAGGATTACCATTTCTACAGTAGACTAGGGGCTGGATTTCTTCAAGTAATTCAGGACAGGTTAGAGGCTGTGGATGTAGTGGTCAGGCTTAGGAAGGGTCAGCTCAGGGATCTCAGGCTGCTACACAGGGTCGCGGTGCAGGCCAGACTTTTGCGGTAGAGCAGATTTATCAGAAGCAGGATCCTAGACCTTCCACAGTTCGTGGTACGATTTTAGTACCCTCAGTTTTATCATCTTCACTTTTTGATACAGGATCTTCTCATAGATTTATTTTTGTGCATACTGTGGAAAGCCTTAGACTTACTATTTATACTTCTGAGGATATGATGATGCTTGACACTCCATTGGGAATTAGAACTGCTAGCGTGCGTCAGTGCATAGACTAGCCCCTTGAGGTTGGTGGGTGTCATTTTTCTTGGAGTCTCTATGTTTTGGAAATGACAGGTTATGATGTCATTCTCGGGATGGACTGGTTAGTTCCCTTCCAGGCCTTTGTCGATTTCTATCGTTGTAGGGTGAGTTTTACATCAGCAAAAGGTGGATCTTTTCTTCACAAGGGCGAATGGGATATCGAGGCGAGTAGAGCTGTTCCAAAGCATCATGGGTTGGGTGGTGTTACAGCCCAGATTGCTAGCTTATATATGGATGACCATGGGACTTCTCAGATAGATTTTCCTCTAGTGGTTAATCTCTTTCCAGATGTCTTTCCAGAAGACTTTTTAGGTTTTCCCCCAGAGTGAGAGGTAGACTTTTCTATCAAGCTTGTGCCAGGAGCGGCACCGGTGTCCATTCCTCCTTATAGGATGGATACACCTGAATTTCAGGAGCTTAATAAGCGGTTGGAGGAGTTGCAGGCAAGGGGTTTCATCTTACCCAGTACTTCTCCTTGGGTTCGCCTGTCCTGTTTGCGAAGAAGTCAGATGGCACCATTAAGCTTTGTGTGGATTATCGGAAGCTAAACCAATTGATAGTTATGAACCAATATCCATTTCCATGGATAGATGATCTCTTTGATCAGCTTTGAGGAGCCAGATTTTTCTCGAATATCAACTTGAGATCTGGCTATCATCAGTTGCGTGTCAGACCATCTGATATACCTCTTACAACCTTCTAAAGAAAGTATGGTCTGTATGAGTTTTTGGTTATGTCGTTCAGTCTTACAAACGTTCCAGTAGTTTTCATGAAGCTGATAAATATATTTTTCCATCCCTACTTGAATTATTTCATGGTGGTTTTCATGAACGACATCTTGGTTGACTCTCACACTCGACACGACCATGCTACCCATCTTGAGATCGTTTTGAGTACACTAAGGGAGCATCCGTTATATTCTAAGCTCTCAAAGTGACACTTTTGGATGGATGATATTCACTTCTTGGGTCATGTCATCTCAGATACAAGAGTATCGGTAGACCCAAAGAAGGTGAGAGCAGTAGTTACCTAGGAGCAGCTGAAGAATGTCTTCGAGGTACGAAGTTTTTTAGGGCTGGCTGGTTACTACAGGTGGTTTATACAGGGCTTATCACGCTTAAAAGAGCCACTGATGAGCTTGACTAAGAAGGGGTGAAGTATGTTTGGTCATAAGACTATGATTCAGCCTTTCCGGAGCTGAATGGGAGATTGACTTCAGCACCGATTCTAGTTTTGTCGAAGCCGGGCAAGAGTTACACAGTTTTCTGTGATGCATCTGGCATCGGTCTTGGAGTAGTGCTTATGCAGGAGGATCATGTTGTTGCATATGGATCTCAGCAGTGGAGCCCACATGATAGGAACTATCCTACACACGAATTGGAGTTGGCTTCGGTTTTTCATGCTTTGTGTTGTTGGAGACATTATCTTTTGGGAGAGCATTTTGTGGTATATACTGACCACAAGAGCCTCAAGTATATCTTCACAAAGCATGAATTGAATCTGAGACAGTATAGGTGGGTTGAGTACCTATAGTCTTTCGATTTCGAGCTTGATTATATGCCTGGGAAAGGCAACACTGTGGTAGACGTACTGTGCAGAAGGACACAGATACAGTCAGTTCATGAGGCCAACAGTGAGTGGTAGCTTATGGATCTGTTCTCTGAAATGCATTTGGAGGTGCACGATAGACAAGGTTAGACTTTCCTTTCTTCTATACCTGTTACCTCTACCCTTCTTGACTGAGTCTAAATGAGGAAGCTATCAGGCTCCTAAGCCCTAGTCCTACGGGAAAGCGTGTTAGGAGGGGACCCTCTTCCCAGATGGACGGTAGGCAAGGATGAATTCTTGCATTTCTAGGGAAGCGTATGGGTTCCAGTAGATATATGCGAGGAGATGATGGGAGACTTCCATTCCTTAGTTTGGGCAGTTCATCCTGGCGTCACCAAGATGTATCGTGATCTACACCACCAGTATTTGTGGTCAGGTATGAAGAGAGTTGTTTCTGGTTTTTTCATGAGATGTTCCACCTATTAGTAGGTGAATGCAGACCACCACCGACCAACAAGGATTTTACAACAGCTACCCATTCCTGAGTGGAAGTGGAATGATGTCGTGAAGGAATTCATGATAGGGTTACCGAGATCACCTCAAGGGAATGATGTGGTATGGGTTGTCATTAACAAGCTCATGAAGGTTGCTCACTTCTTGCCTATTAAGGATAGCTTCAGTGTCAATGAGATTGGGTGGTTATACATCTATGAGATTGTATGATTTCATGGGGTTCTGAGCACTATCATTTTAGATAGGGACACCACTTTACATCACATTTCTGGAAAGGTCTACATAAGGCTTTGGGTACACAGGTACTTCTGAGTACAACTTACCATCCTCAAACAGATGGTCAGTCAGAGCGCACGATACAGGTGTTAGAGGACATGCTAAAAGCATGCGTCCTTGATTTTGGAGGTTCTTGGGAGAAACATATACCTATGGTGGAGTTTTCCTACAATAATAGTTTTCAATCAACTATTCAGGTGGCACTTTATGAGGCTTTGTATGGTAGGTCGTGTCAATCACCCTTGTGTTGGCTAGAAGCAGGAGAGGCAGCTATGCTGGGACCTCGTCTTGTTTAACAGACCACATAACAGATGAATTTGATTGGGAAAAGGATGGCTACTGCACAGTCTCAGAAAAAATATTATGCTCATCAGTAGAGATGACCTTTGGAGTTCAAGGTCAGAGATCAGGTTTTCCTACGTGTTACCCCGAGGTTGGGACACAAGAGAATTAGGAGGCAGGGTAAGCTTTCACCAAGATACGTTGGGACATTTGAGATTCTAGAGAGAGTCAGGCTAGTTTCTTATAGGTTTTAGTTACCTCAAAGGTACCAGGCTATGCACGACGTCTTCCATGTTTCTCATCTTCGACATTATTTCTAAAACTTGTCTCGTGTCTTTCAACCCGAAGATGTTGAGCTGGAGAAGGATTCATCGTTCGAGGATAATCCTACCAGGATTGTTGATCGTAGTGCAAAGGTACTTTGTGGTCGATCTGTTCCTCTGGTATAGGTGCTATGGCAGCACGGCCGTGTGTAGGATGAGACTTGGGAGAGGGAGGCCGATATGCGATCATAGTGGTCAGAGTTGTTCGAGGTTTCTTCTTCACCACCTTGTTAGGGAAATTCAGAGATGAATTTCTTTAACGGGGGACGTTTCTAAGAACTCGGATCTTCGTTTTAGGTATGTTTTTCCTTTTCTGGTCATTTTTTAGGAAAAGAGAAAAATCTGGAAATTTTCTAAGTACATGCTGTGTACTTTATAAGTACACACTGTGTACTTTGATCCCGCACAAGGCCATGTGCTGGCCATGTCTGGGCCACACACACGGTGTGTAGGGGTGATGTGGAGGCTACATAATGTGGTGTATGGAAAAGGCGAGTATACACCGTGTACTCAAGAAGTACATGCCGTGTACTTTTCTTTTTATTTCATTAAACGGATCGGGGTCGCGTCTAATCCCTATTTCCATCTTCTTCTTCGCCTAATTACATCCAGAGCATTTGAGGAGGCCGAATCTTCTCCGATCTGCTGATCCATCACCAGTTATCTGAATCAAACGTCGTCGGTTGCAATAGAGCTGATGCATTGAGTTCTTGGTTCTTCCTTGTCCACATTTCCCGATTCTTTATCTTATGAGAGTTATCTAAGGTTGAACGTTTTAGATGTTTTTGTAGATCTTATCCATTATAGGCTGATTCACAAGCCGATTTTCAAGTATATCGATCTATTATGATCGAGGTAGGTGGTTTTTTTCCCTACGTTGAACGTCTTTGAGTTTTTGTGCAAAAAGTGACAGATTCCCATGTATCGGGAATCTCGGGTTAGGGTTTTGAACCTATATTATCACCTGCCTTAGATTTATTGTATGCTTTAGGTTATTAGATGATTAATTTTTTCATTTTATCATGTTTTAGGATCGCCCCATGGGTGTTTCCCTTGTTTTGGATATTTACCACCATTTGGCTTAGGTTTCTTATGAGGCATACCTTGTTTCATTGTTTTCCTGCCTTGAGATAATTGACTGCATGTATTTCCAGATGTTTATATGCTTTTGATGCATTGTATCCTTTAGAAAATTAGTTGTTAAACTTACTTAGGACTACTGACAGTCGATTACGCACGACTATACTGCTCAGGGCTGTGTGAACCTGGTGCAGTAGACTAAAGAGGGAATTGACGATTAAGGGCTTCCCCAGAGAGTATATTATAAATTAGTATCATTCACAGTACCAATAGGAATTGGACTTTTTGATTCCTCAGAGTGTCCTTAGTTACATATCGAGACTATAGGGGGGATTATACGGAAGTTCTTCCTCAAAGAGTCTATACCTAGCGTTGCAAGACCACATGGGAATTGACAGTGAGTGCTTCCCAGAGTGTATGTGCCTTTGTATGATTACATGAATATAGGGGTCTGCCAGTATGAGCCACCCAGAGAGTCAGTATGAATATTTTTTGGTTGGTTGTGACGAGTCCACCAAGACAAAGAACAAGCTTGTGTTCTGTACTGCTTATATCTTAGGTAGTTTGCTGAGATTCCTATTGTGTTACATGCTATGCTTGGGAATATAGAGTTTTTGCTAGATTCCTTGGGTGATTATTAAATAACTGAATTAAATTACTAAATAAATGTGAATGGAGATTTGTAGGATTGTTTAATTAGTGTACTCATGTTTCTCTACTGCATTTATTTCATTTACTTTTTCTACATTGCTCATTGATCGTAGGGCACAGATCTTGTGGTGATTGCCTACTCGGATTAGTCTCACACCCTGTTTGGGTCCTGTTTTTCGGCCCAAATAGGTTATATGGTTGCAGGTGTGGATAGAGATTGTGGCCCTTCAACTTCAGGTACATGATTTCTGGTTGGAGATGGAGAGCATATGACCGAGCCTAGGCTTGCGATGCTGCTGGAGTTTCTGTTTATATTTAGTACTTTGTTCTCAGTTGTATTTCATCACGTTGTTTTGTTTGCTGCTTTCCTTAGATACCTGTACCTGCTGCATCATTTTCATCATTTTTTATATTATACATTGTTTCCACTATTTAGTTTCAGTTATTGTATGTTGTGTACTTCATCCGCTATTGACTGTTATTTCCTTTTCTTTGTACACCTTATCAAATGAGGGCATAGTTTCCCCAATGACTCACCAAGGACCTCGCCGCTAGTCCGCAGCCTCTGGTGTTTGGGGAAATTCACTTGAGGTCGTGTGTCGAACCGGGCATGGGTCACTAGTTGAGTGGCTCCGAATTCAGGTCATTACAGAAATAAACCCATGGATTATCATCTGGTTGGATGTGACTAACCAAAGAGTTAGGTATCTAGGTAGTTTTGTAAGATTTATGTTAAACTTAATAGAGAAACCCTAAGAGTTTGGAAACCAAAGGAATATAGATGATATTATCCATATAATGTATTTGGTAAAAGGGTTGTATACTAAACTATTAAAGAGTCATGTGTAATATGATTGATATAATGACCTACTTAAATAAATAAGTGATGATAATAATTCAAAATTAGAATCATTACTTAATGAAATATCGTTATTGGATCAGTTAATGGATTTTATGTATAAGTTTATCATTTTTAATAGAAGTATATTAAATTAAATTCCTTATTGAAATGACATAAAATATGACACTCTCTAAAGATATGTCTTATTATAGATAATGTGATGAATCAAAAACATCATTTTTAGATATCTTATAGGTTGTACATTTAGTTTAATAAATTAGTATATAATATTAGGAATTTTATTTAAGGTAAATAATTACGATAATATGAATATGAACATTATAAAAAAGAATCTATCTAATTATAATTCATGCTATATTGGATACTGAGTGTGCACCATACATGTGTAATGATAAACCTCAAATTATTATTTTTTATTATTAAATGTAACTAATATTTTGAGTTTATTGGGAACCCTAAAAACTTTGAAAAACCAATATAGATCATTTTTGTGTAGACCAAAGTGGTTTTTTTTGGTAATTTTACACATAGTATATTACTTCTATACATTTCTATAGTTCTAACTTCAATGATCCACTATAGTTCCTACTACAGTTCACTACTAAAATTCCAATATGATTATACTATAATACACACATAAATTATGAAGATACTGGGGGTTGAATAGTCAACCATAGGGTACTGATAAACAACCCATAAATAATTGGATTTTGATAAACACAAAATAAAAAATATAAGATAATTGAGTAATAGAGAAGTAGATCTACATATTCAAAATGGGAGAAGAGTTTTTTCATTATAATTCAATACTTATGATCTAAATATAATAAGTGGATTAGTTACAGAATTGAAAAACTATTACTAAGTCCTTATAATAAATATAAATTTAATTTCTAAATATGTTTTGTACAAGATGGAATTTTCATTCAATATTAATAAAAAAGTTATAATATATAAATGAATGAAATGTTTCATGAAAAATGGAATATAATAAAAAATTATATATTTAGGCATGGATAATCTATTATAAAACATTCAAGATAAACATTACATGGTTTATTATAATTCCACATATCCTTGACCCTATCATTTAAGGAATATAAATTAGAAATACATACAAATACTCCATTTAGAAGAATTATTGAACATATTCACTTAATAATCATATGAAAACTACAAATAATATTTTTTAAGTGAAATGAGCAAAGAAACTTTTAGTAGAAAATGTAAAAGGGATAATATACGTCTTGGTCTAATACATAGTGATGTATGTAAACTATTTAGAAATAAAAAAGGTGGTGTATATGGGTATTTCATAATATTTACTAATGACTTCACTCAGTATCATTATGTGTTTACTATGTGAAAAAACATAAAAATTTCAAGGTGTTCAAAAGTGAAGTCTAGAATCTACTGGGTAAAATTATTAAGATTCCTTGATCATATTGACTTGGTGAATACTTGATCTAGTATTTATCATTATAGAGATTGTGTAATGATTTTATTACTTACTCCTCCCATAAAACAAAAATAAAATAGCGAGTCTATGAAGCAAAATCATATCCTTTTATACACATTTGGATCAATAAACTCCAGTGTGACCTTCTCATATTATTATAAGGATATGATTAGGAAAAGTTTTCATTTATACTTAACAAGATTCCATATAATGTATAGATAAAGATACCATATGATAGATGGACTAAGATTCATCTCAATTTTTATTTTATGAGAATTTTTGGGTTTGATGAATACATATTATTTCAATAATTTGATAAAATTTCCCATGAAATTGAAAAATTATTATTTGTTGGTTATCCCAAAAAAATAAGGGATATATTTTTTATAATACAATTAAATAAACAATGATTTTGTCTTGATATAGGGTTTTAAATAATAAGGATCATATGAATAGAAGAGTTACTGGGAGGAAAATTGAACTTGGAGAAGATCAAAACTGAAATTAGTAATTTTTTCTCTGATGGAAAGTTAGATGATCTAAAAATATGTTGTGGAAAAATAATAAATTTAGCTTATATAAGAACCTCAAAGTTATAATATGATTCATTAATATCCTAATAAATATGAATTTATTATAGAAAATGATGATTAAGTAACATCCATAGTGATAAACAAACTACTTACTGATAGTGATGGAATATCCAAAATAATATAAAGAATAAAATCTTACAAATATTAAATGTAAACTTCAAATAATGGTAAGAAAATGATTCAAAATAATTATGAATACTTTTTCATGATATCATAATGATATTAAATTTAATGTGACAGGGATACATTCCAAATTAAAATAGAAAAAAATGAAATGTTCGAATAGATAGGAATATTGAAATTTAAAGAAGATTAAAGGTAAGAAAAAATTATATCCCATAATATATTTAATTTCTAAGTTTATATCCCTAGAAAATTGTTTACTTTGAACCAAATTTAGTAAGAGGATCTTATAGAAATATCCAGAATACAATAAGTATCAATTGCACCTCATTTTTTAATAAATGGAGAAGTCATTATCTCACATAATACTTTAATCAAATATCTTTATTGGTAATGTTCATATCCCTCAAAATTATTCAACCAGTGATTGAAAGATGAAAAAATCCTTGTTCTAAGGACTTCTTCATACTATGGATAAAAAGAGATTTGTATTGAATATAGTTATGGGTTTATTTATGCATGTTTTAAGTAAATAAAAAACTGTAGGACGAGGCATGTAAGTGGTAAAGATTAATATAATAAATACTAGAAATAAACAAGCCTGTTATTCAAAAGAGAGGCTGAGAGATAATAAGATCAAATATAGGTTTTATGATGAAAGTAATCTTCTTATTTAATTTATAATGGGTCTCTCTAATCTCCATTTTTAATTATTTCATCTACTCTTCTATACAATAAATAGGATATCCTTAATTCCTTATATAGAGTTGGAATCATACAACTGAGAAATATTACAGTGGAATCTTTGATTTGAATTTTTATTTGATCATTGATTTATTTTCTATTTAGCATTAATTTATTTATCTATGGTCATTCATTTATATGTTCATTACATGTGATTTGGTTTCATTATTGACGATCATTTCTGACATGGAGCTTATTCATTGAAATCTCAGTATGTATAAAATTATAGTTGAAATGGAGATGTTGGGCAGGTCAAGATATAGTCATTATTCCAGTTTCTAATTATCAAAGTCTATTTTTTATGAACTTCTTGCCTAGATATTTATGGATCTTCTAGAGTTCTAGTAGTAGTAAAATATTATAATATTATCTTAATGTAATTTTATAGTTTTTTCATATGCCTCAATCTTTATCCATTTATATTTTTGAATTAGTCTTATGTACTCATAAAATATGTTTGAATGATGAGGTTGACTTCATTGAGATAATCACAAAATAAATAGGATATATGTTGTTTTGAATCACATATATCCTTTTATTTATCATTGGATATTTTAAATTGATATTTCAAAAGTCATATTTTTTCCTGATTTGTTGTCTTTTTTAATATTTCATCATTAATTGAAGATTCTAGTATATTGTCAGGCATAATGGTATTTGTATATTGAAAAGTAAAAAATATTAATCCATAGGATAAAGAAACTAATATAAGGAGGTTGACCTAGTAATATCTCACTATTAAATATCATAAGTCATAGTACATGTAAGGTTTATTAAGTTTGATTGGAGAAATTATATACCAGTTGAATCTAAGAATTTTTTTATGATATGTCCTCCAATATTATATAATGTATGGTTTAAGTTATAATCTACCACTTTGTAATTATAAAAATAAAGGTATAGGAAAAACTCTCCCCTTAAATTAGAATATCCCTCTTAAAATAATGAATATTTCAAATTATACTTTATCCTCTTATGAATAAAAACAAATCTCACGAATTGAGGATTAACTCCTTATGAAAAATAAATGGCGTCGATTAGAATCATAAAATATATTCATTTTTTAAAATAACCTAATCACTAAAAATAGTCATTGATATGTGTTTATATATACATTATATAAAGTACAAATAGTAAAATGATTAATAAAATAGATAGTCACAACTTAAAAGTTAAATGACTATAAAATATATTAAAAGAATTAAAAAGGGAAGACTATTCAACAAGTGTAATATTAGAAATAGTTTACCAAGGATAGGTAACAATGTTACATGGGGAATAATAATAAATCTCAACATTAAATAACTTCTAAATGAGTGGTTTTTTAATTATATAAAGTGATATCTAAAAGAAAATTTTGAGAAGTGATGTAATATGAAGCTCTCATAGAGTATGTCCAAGTAAAGGGGAATTTAAATACTTATAGGATATATAAAGAAATATTGAGAGTTTTAATAAATTCATTCATTAAAAATTAAATATTTCATGAGATATAATCATTGAATTTAACTGTTAGAGATGTAACAATGACTATAGAAAGTAATTCTTGAGATGTAGGTTTTTGTACAACTAAAAATTATTTTAATGTAAATATAATAAAATATTTAACACAGGTGTCTCTATGTTACCTCACTGATATAAAATAAAAATTAAATGATTAATACCTCATGATATTTTCATTGATGATGTATTGGGAAGGGAATATTTTATCTGTCTGATGAATTTTTAGGATGAGTATCATAAAAAATGAATTTTAGAATCCAAATTTTATTTTTTTAGTATTATGGTATATAATTCCCTTGGAGTCTTTATTTTCAATAGTATTAATTTTTTTGGTATTCTTCTCAACATTAATTGAATATTTTATTGAGTAAATTTATTTTTTTTATATTGTTTTTTTCCATTTTTTTGATTATTCAATTATATATCAGTACTATGAACGATTTTAAATCATAAGGAGCTTATTAGAGTTTATTATATTCTCTAAAAGGTATATAGAGTCTCAATATCTTACATTTATGGCTCTAGGATATTTATTTTATCTTTATTTTTTAGGTTGATTATAATCGACGTCTCTTTGATTTTATCCTTTACTTGTTTAGATTTTGATGGTGGATCAATAGAGATTTGATAAAGTTGATCAGATAGTACTTTTATTTTCTCATTTCAGATTCTATGTATTTTATATGTTTTAGATTCTTATCCTTAAAATTTTCAATATCCAAATCCTATTTATTCACATGGAAATATAATTTAGAGTTCTTTGAGAAGAGGCCAATATTTTTTTTCTCTAGAGGAAAAATATTATGTAGATTACCTTGATAGTCTATCATTACTATCTAAATATTTGACCTATATTCATTATATGATGATTCCAATCTCCGTTTATAAATATTATTATTTTGAGAGTTTATTAGAGGATAAAACTTTCAATAAGATATGATAATTGATCAATATATCATTTTATTTTTCGTTTTTTTCTTCATAATGATTCATTGATGAAAAATGTTATGGAAAACATTCTCAGTTCACTCATTCATTTAACTAATCATCCAAAAAAAATATTTTCTTAATATTCATATCATATTCATCATTTTTTAAATACTTAGAAGTTACTTTGGAAAATTTCAAATTGTTAAAAAAATTATATTTTTGATCCAAAGATCATTCAGTAATGGAATGAATATTGATAGTCAATAGATTTTCACTGTAACATCCCACCCCAACTCACTCAATAACCAATAGCGAGACCAGTTCTCAAAAAGACATCAATAATTCCAACCTATATTCAAGAGGCTACAGACTAAATGATAGGTTATAAGATGGTATTTTTTGGAGACTGTACCCCTACATCAGAGTTCACAATAGAAAATAAATAACCAAATGTCAACCAAAAAAAAAAATAATTTGAGTACATGGAAAAAATTAACATCCAATAATAATATTTGAAATACAGTAAAGCCTTGAAAAACCATGTTATACATAAAAATCTACCCATTGACCCGGTTATAGATATATGCCAAAATAATTGAAAAATACAATAAAAGGGATATATTGAATATTTAAGATGAACGTCATCCAATATCCTAATAACACCCAATCTATCATACTCAACCATGATATCAGGGGATTTAGCATAGCTTATTCTAGAAAACATACTTCTTGGGAGGGAACCTCACTCGCCTGGTTTCTTCAGAGCTCTCGGCCTGGCTTCCCTCTACTAGTGTTTCGGCTCCTCCTGGCATCCACTCACATTTTCTCTAGGATGCGCTCTTTCTCAGTTTTTTTTCTCTCGCTCGTATTTCCCCTCTTTGTGGTAGTGCTTCGGTTTTCTCCACGTCCGCCTCTCCACGATCTGACCTTGCGATCCTCATCTTTTCTCCTGGTCAGATTGGGGGCACGAGATTTACAGATGTTTTGGGAAAGCGATTTGGTAGACGACAGATTTCCTGCTGCTACCAGAGTTGGGCCTTTAGCCTATGGTTTCAGTCCCATTCCTTATTCAATTTTATCTCGCTTTAATCTTTCTCCCAGTGGTGAATTTCACTCGCTCAGGGTTGTGCTTCCTCTCACTTTTCCTTATCTCTTTCTCGCCTTTCCCTACTTCGTGACGCGCTCCAGTTTTCTTCCCATTTGCCTCCCTCACTCTGATTTTGCATTACTCTACTCTCCCCTGGTCTGTTTTGGAGCATGGGTTTCATTGAGGTTTTGGTCATGCAGTATGAAGGACAACAGATTTATAGGCGCTCCAGAGTTGGTCTTTCCTAGGGTTTCAATCCCAACCCCTTTTTTCGGGGTTGTTCCTAACGGTGCCCCCCATGTAGTATGTTTCGGTTTTTGGTGATGGTTTGTTTGATTCATTTTATTTGTTGGTTGATATGATCAAGACCATATCAATGATGTTCCCTATGGCATTTTATGGATTGGTTTTTCTCTGTTTTGGTTATGGCAGACGCCGTCGGTGGTTCATGGTGGTGATGTTTCTGGTTAATATTTCTTTCTCTTTGTGTTTTAATGAAGTGAGTTTGAAACGTACTGGTGTTTCATATGTTCCTGGTTCGAGATAGAATGTTTTTGTTTTATGGTGGTTATTAAGGTCTTTCCGGTGACCAGTGTGATGCGAGGTTTCGACAACAGCAGTCTGGTTGGCGATGGTGGTGAGTTTCTTCTCCGGCGGTAAGGACGGCGATGACCATGACTCTGAAAATGGAAAAGGCAGTGACATGATCACTCTCTGGGATTTAGGTATCCTCATGATGGAAGATAATTTGTCAATCTAGATAGGTCTACGCATGGTTCAATCTAGATGTGGCGGTTCCTTTGTATTTGACCTTTTGAAATTTGAATGTTTGAATTTTTAAACATTGAATGTAGTGCGTAGTGGCATTTGTGGAGGTGGGATATATATGTACTAGTGGATCCTTTGTATGGTTCTCACTTACCCAAAATGTGGTTTTAAAAAAAATACAAAAATATTAGTTGTGGTATTCTAGAAAACATGTGAAATACTACCTGGGTACCCAAGTGTAGTGGCGTCCTAAGTAAGGTGTGAGTACATAACTCAGTTGGGAACCAGCAATGTGATCTTGTATTAACTAGCTTACACAGTGATATGTAGATGTGTCATACTCAACTAAAAAATAATGGTCATATGTATATAATAAATTACAATAGATCTTTAGGTCTTCAACCCCAATTGAAAATATTATATTTTTCTCAATGTTGGAGTGTTTCTAATAAAATCACGATGATCATGAATCCCAAGTAAAAATGTGTGTTCTAAATCCAGGGAAACCCTATGAGTTTATCATGACTCTAGGGATAAATCCCTTGGAAGTATAATCATATTCCTCAACAATAAGGATACACACTCCCTCGGTATTCCTATCATAGGGGATCCTAATCCAAGGTAGGAAACATCATGTTCGGGCCCCAAATCCTTGTTGGTTATAGCACTGAGCTCTAGCTCCATGGTAGCTACAACCATATCCGGTTACAAAACATGGAACCTTATCTTTATAACATGGATCCATTCATGTTAGCCAAACCTTTCCATGTATTCCCTGAGGGAACATCTAAAATGAAACAAAAAAATCTGGTT
The DNA here is from genome assembly GCA_963277665.1 of Viscum album. Classification (NCBI taxonomy): domain Eukaryota; kingdom Viridiplantae; phylum Streptophyta; class Magnoliopsida; order Santalales; family Viscaceae; genus Viscum; species Viscum album. The sequence continues at coordinate 913,468,587 of OY728126.1, forward strand.
GAACACCCACACTCATCATTTCTATCTACAACCCTTTGGCTTCCAAGGAAATTATAGGTTCCATGAGGACTCCTAATACCATATCAACTCACCTTCTCAGGGTTAGTATATCAACAGGGATCCCACCGAGTCCCCTGAGTCTCAACATTGATAAAGAACTCTCACCTAGTCCTCAGTCTCAATCACAGTCTTAGGTCATCACCCGTCGCACTAGGATAATTCTTCCCTTGACATCATTGATAGGTTAGAAAAACCTTGATATATTTGTGGGTATTTCCATATGTGGATCATTAAAAAGAAGGGATATAGCCCATATTAGTCATCAGGGTTACTCTGGGTGAGTTCAATCACCTAAAAACAGTTCTGTTAAGCCTATGATCAGTCCATATAGGTCTAGTCACATCAGACAGAATAGTGTCACATGTCCCTTCCTCATTTAGATGAGCCCAAATGGGATAATTCCCTAAATAAGTCATCCAAATTCAAAACCCTCAACTCATGGAATAAGGGTTTCATGGCCTTTTCTCACCTCATAGGAGGTCTGGGGTCCATCCAATGTCTCTGGGACTTTACTTTCTCTATCGTGTTACGAAATCACATAGTGTTTTTTTAACCCCAAGTGTTTAGTCAATCTCATTAATCCACTTGAATTAATTAAATTATTTATTTAATTTAATTCATCATTGGGATCATCCTTTGTGGAAATCCCTAAAACCCACATGCAATATAGATGAAAAAAATACAAAGGTCAAGTACATGAGACCACCTATATCAAACAATGCTTTTCCAATTTGATTCTAAGGGTCAATAACATATTCTAAGGCACACCAAGATCATCTAGCCTCATATTTTTAACCATACCTATCTTTGAGCATAAAGATCCTAACTCATTACAAAAATTAATAATTAATTAATTATAGAAGTCATAATTAAATAATTAATTTAGTCCAAACCTAGATTATTCAGAGGTTAACTCATTGGATCATCTTACCATGGTGAAACCTTCAGTAATATGGTGTGTTCCACTTCTGGCACATTACCAGATTTAGTTAACAAAAAATATGTAATTGATTCTTTTAATTCAAAAAATTAATAAAATTTATTTTGGGAAAACCCTTCTAAAAATTAAAATGGGGTCATACCTCAACAAATTGATTCATGAACATAGGGAGAATTAATCTTGGGATCCCCTCTTTACATGATGAGTGAAATTATCAATGAAAACTAGTGATTTTACTATCCCCAGTGAAATCATCATTTTCCTCTAAAACAAACATTTATTTATTCAGCAACAATGAGGGAAAAACATTAATAAAGGAGGAAGGAAGAATAATCTTCCTTATGACACCATATATTGACACCCAAGATCCCTACGATCGATGAAGATTAGATTAAGGGAGGAGTGAGTTGTGACCCTCCCAGAGGCATCACTCCTTGCCCGAAGAAATAAAGGGCAAAGAACCTATTTATCATTTTAAAAATATATCTCTGAATGATTCAAAACATAAACTAGATTCATGTAATGAATTCTGTAGGATCCATGACACCCTTTAATTTCCTAAAACCCCTTGGTTTTACCCTATGAAACCAATTCAAGTTTTAAATGGTATTCATTATGTGAGTGGCCTTCTAGGGATATTTTTAGTAGTCGAGTATGCCCATTACTCCTTTGCTGATCTCTTGAACCCAATATAATTAAACAACAACTTAAAAGAAGCAATAAAAAACCATTTTTAGATTCTAAAACATTCTTAACCTTATTCCTATTTCTATATTTCAAAATGACCCATCCGCCAATGTATTGAAATTCAAATTCCCATTGAAAATTTAACATGTTTGAATGATGGTTCTTACAATATCTCCCAACATAAAACTTCCCATACCCAATAAGTCTTGATAAGAACTTACCAGATGAACCCAACTTCCATGGGTTGAAAAACCATGCTCCATTAATCATGTTCTACTCTAAAACACTGATAAATATTTCACTATGAAAATCTAAACACGGGGCCCATTATCCTCAGACAACCAATACACAACTCATAGCCATTACTGAACCCATATATGTTGTTTCTCAACACATGTATATTTAAAAACTCTATTACTTCATCTATCATGTTATATTTAGGTTCATTGGTATCCCCACTATAGAACATAACTTGTTCTATCTAATTCCAACAAACAATTCTCCCCACTATCATGGTCTATTATCAAAACTTGTTCCTAGTGGTCCAATGACCCACTCAACATGTTTCCATTTAAATATTCCCAAAAATAATAGAATACCTACCAGATATATTAAAACCTCTCATATTCTGATTTTATCTTGAAAAAGATGAGTGTGTACTTCCCATGCATAGGGCCCATGTATATCGAACTTTCCTTTAAATATCCCGATGAAACCAAGGAATACTCCCACCATACCCGAATCAACATTATAGAAACATGGTACCAACTTCCATATATTTTACAAACATTTTTCCTAAAAAGATAACTTTGTAATTTTCATCACATGTTTCACCACCTAAAACATGTCATGAAATACATCATAACATGTTTCATCCCTTAAAAAACATAGATAAATAGGGATTCACCCCTTGAAGCATACTATGAAACCAATTAACCCCCTGATCTAAGTCATGAATAACAAATCCCCCCCCCCAAGAAACATATCACGAAATAAAGATCACCCCATGAAATTTCTACCAATAAAATCAGAACATTACGATATTAATGACAATGAAATGACTCCAACCAGTGTGTTGTCTGAATTTCAATATGATTTCTCCATGGTACTAGATAAATCAATCTTACAACTCACTAGTTTTCATACACCACCTTGATCATCCAAATACTGATCCCAAAAATCCAATGACCCATCTTGTATGAAGGATATCCCCCCGCAGCCTATGGTTTTATCAACACCATAAGAATTTCCTTACATCTATCTGTGATTACAACCCCAAGGAAGGCCTTACATACAACCAAAAAAAACTAGTTATCATGGTGCATAGAAAATTCCCTCTTTATGTACTTTGGAAAATATTAGGATATTGTACATGATTATCTCCAGATTGGGAGTACACTAATATTTTATTGATGGTTACCAGCTTAAACCCATTAAAGGTCCTAGAGCCTCCCTACCTGCAAGTATTTCATCAACAAACGACCACCCTTTTACATGTACTAAATGAAATTTCACTTCTCTAGAATATTCCTACCAACTTATCATTTTTCAATTGAGTCAATTCTAACCCCATGAACACCCATCACCCTAGGTTTCATTTTTGGGTTATAAGCATCTAACCATGATCTATTCCCCCTTAAATCACACATCTATGTTTAATGTTTATTCTTATTAGGAATAGTGTCGTAACTATTGGGCCCAGCATCTGAATGATTCTTCCCCTAAAATAGAACCTTAAATCCAACCACAAGTACTCAAGGTGCTTATCTTGAAATGAAACACAAGAACATCCATGCATGTTTATGAAAATCAATGGCACATACAGTGCTTCAGTTACACAAGATAAACTTGTGAAACACCTGGGAAACCCCTCTAAGGGTTCACCATAAGAAAAAAATCATCTACCCACTAAGGTAAAAGTAAAAACTAAGGGTCTGTAGGTCTACCACCTAGCCCTACCGGTCATGTTTCAGAAGTAAAACTAGGCCTGACAACCTAGTCCACAGTTCAACCTCTCAGACGGTCACAACTCATAAAGAATAAAGCATGCTCTAATCCCAACATCACATGAGATAACATGTTATGATGTTCAAATATTGGTCTCAAAAAATTAATGGAATTAAAATCCACACTTCCCACCCAAAAATAGGTCACCCGTCCTCTTTGAGAACCTTCACAAAAGACTGATCCTTTGAGGACTAGGAGACACAACCAAACCTGAACAAAGACCACTCTCAAGGGGCCCAAAGTTTAGGAAACCAGTTCTAAATCAATGCACCGAGGTCATTTCATATCATATTCATGAGGATTGAGTCATTATCCTAACCTTAAATAACCTCACCATTGATCCACATGACATGTCATTATAAGAAATTCATATAAGATCCCACAATAACTATCCAATATTACATGTGAATCCTATATTCCTAATATAATGTATGAGATTCCTATTTCCTTTAGGGGAAAATAGTCAAAATCAAATCCTCTCCTTTTTATAATAGGCCAAGATCCAGATATCCATTATAAATCAAAACATCCAAACCACATGTTCCGAAAAAAAGGTTAAAATCATATACAACCATAACATAAAAAACTAAAATAGAAATCATAGTCCTTGTTAACATGGACTTACTACATGAATTGGCATTCAGGATGAACCAATATAACCTTCATCATAGGATCTGACACATTCCTAGATCTCTAATTTACCAAATCCTAAAATCATAAGGAAAAGGAAAAATAATTCTCTAATACCACTTTGCAATGTCCCAACCCAACTCAATCAATAACCAATAGCTAGATTGATTCACCAAAAGACCTCAGGTTCACCCATTATATGCCAAAGGCTTCCATCTAGAAGCGAGGGTCTAATATGGTAATGTAGGGAGACTATACCCCTAATATTAGAGTGAACAATAGGAAATTAAGGAAAAAATTACAAAAAAAATTGTAAAAAATATGAGTATGAAGGAATAAATAAATATCCAACATTAATACATGAAATTTATTAAAGTCACATACATCCATATTATACATTTAAAGGCCACCCACTAAGCTGGTAACAGATATATTACAAAATAAAAGAAAAATACAATAAAAGGGAACTATTGCATCTTTGAGCTGAACATTATCTAGAATCCTAATACCACCCAATATATCCTACTCAACCATGCTAGCATGGGATTTAGACTAACATGTACCTACAATCAAGTAATAATCTACCCGAGTACTGAAGTGCAGTGGCAACCTGAGTAGGGTGTTAGTACATAACTTAGTATGAAACCAAAAACATGATCTCATACTTATCAGCATATGTTGTGATATGTTCATGTGACATGCTCAAATGAAGAATAAAGTTCAGATACAAATAATAAATTTAAATAAACACTCATGTTCCTGACCCCAATCGACCATACCTTCTTTGGACCAATGCTAGAGTGTCTCTGAGCACATCATGATGAACATGCCTCTTAAGTAATAATGTGGGTTCCAAATCCATGGAAACCCATTGATTTCATCATGAATCTGGTGATGCATCCCATGGAAGTCCAAAAAGATTCCTAGTATTTGAGGATACATGCTCCCCCTAGTATTTATTTCATAGGGGTTCATAATGAGGTATCCCATATCATGTCTGGGACCCAAATCAATGGTAGCTCCAGCACCGAGCTCTTTCTCCATGGAAGTTCAAAGTGTATCACAGTACAAAACATGGAAACCCATACTTACATCATGGTACCAATCATGGAAGCCAAACTATTTTAAGTATTCCCCAAGGTAGCATCCAAAGGAATCATATAAATTTTTTAAAACACCCACACTTTTCATCTCTATCCACAGCCCTTTGACTTTAATGACTAGTACAGGTTCCACGATGACTCCTAGTACCATATCAAGTCACCATCCCTGGGTCATTTTTTCAATAGGGAACCTAGTGGGTCCCCTCAGTCTTAACATATCAAGGGAAATATCACCTTTTTCTTGATCTCAGTCAAGTTCTTAGGTCATCACCAGTCATAGTGGGATGATGCATCCCATGACTTTGTCAACAGGGCAGCAAAAACTTTCTATCTATAAGGGTCTTGACACATTTGCATCATTCAATATATAGAATATTTAAAATATCGGTCATCAGGGTAATTATAGGTCTTTTTGATCACACAATCCCAATTTTGGTAAGCCTGTGGTCAATCCACCTAGGCCTGATCATATTAGAAAGAACAGTGTTGCATGTCCCATCCTCATCTCAATGAGTTCAAACAACCCAAAGTCCATAATGGATTACTCTAAAGTCACATGTCCCAATTCATGGGTTAAGGTTATCATGGCCTTTACTCACCTCAAAAGAGGTCTAGAGTCCAACCAATGTCTCTAGGTATTTTCACCAGCCATTAGTGGTTGTTGTGTCAAGCAAGCATGTAGGGGTTGTTTGTGACCCCTAGTGTTCAGTCAAGATCATTACTCCATTAGAATTAATTAAAACATTAATTTATTTTAATTCATTATGGTAATCTTACTTTATGGATATACCTAACACACACATACAATATATATGTAATTAAAAATACATATGGAAAGTATATGAGAACACCAACCTCAAACAGACCATTCCCAATTTGATTCCAGGGGCTAAAAACATTTTCCAAGGCCCATCAGGCTCATACAACCTTGTATTTGTCCAACCATACCCATCTACAATCCTTGATACCCTAACTCATTCAAAACAACAATAATAAATTAATTACAATAATTATAATTAATTAATTTAATCAAAACCTATAATATTTATAGGTTAACTCATCGGGTCATCTTGCAAGGATGAAACCTTTAGCAACAAGGTGCATTCCACTTTTGACGCATTACCAGATTTAGGCTTCACAAAATCCCTAAGTGATTATATTAATTCAATATCTAGATAAAATATATTTTTGGGGAATCCTTTGGAAAATAAAAATGGAGTCATAACTCAAAATATAAACATGAAAATGATGGTAGACTTCGTCTTATGATCCCCTCTTTTTAGGCTGAGAAAAATCCTCATCAAAAATTGATGATTGCACAATTCATTGTGAAATTGGAATTTTCCCCTAAAACAAACCTCTCCCAATTCAATGAAAATGAAGGAAAAAATCATGGAAGGTGGAAGGAGGAATAATAATAGCTTTGAAATTGTATAATCACACCCAATATCACCACAATTGGTGCAGAACATGGGAAGAAAGGAGTCAGTCAATCCCCGATTAAACATTTTAGAAACCCATCCAAGCATGATTCATGATGCGAATCAAATTCAAATAACAAATTCATCGGGGTATCCAAATATTCTTTCACATCCTAAAACCCCCAGGCTTCACCCATGAAAACAATTCACATTTTTAATTGGATTCATGACATGAATGGCATGATGGGGCTATTTTTAGTAACCCTACACACACATTCCTCCTTTATTTCTCACTTAAACCCCTGATACTTCCACTAGAACATAAGAAAATTCTAGAAACACCATTTTTAGATTCTCACACACTCATGACATTGTCTTGATTCCTAGATTTTAAAATGACCCATCCATTAGTGGAAAAATTCAAATTCCCACTAAAAATTTAACTGGTTCGAACATGGGTTCTTACACTCACCATAGGTAATATCAAAAAAAAAAAAATAGATAATACTAGTAGTGTAAAGTTATGATACAATTATTTCTCTATGAATACTCATTTTAGAGGTTAGAATATTAAATATAGAAATACTTAAATTAAAAAAAATTAAATTTATTCTGGAGTAATGGAATTTAACCTTTTTATGGGAATACTATGTAACATGAGAATAATTATCCACATTTGTAGAATTTGATATTTGGAAATTTATTACATCATATATTTTAAGTTGGAAAAATCAATTCAATTAAACATTGGAAAAAAATTAAAATCAATTTTAAAAAATATTTTAAGAGTTTCTTTAATTGGGTTATCCTATAAATAAAAATTTATTCATCCTATAGATTGATGGGTTTTAATTTCCATATGACACATACCACTTATCTAAAAATTTTGATTTAGTGTTTTCATATAATTATTAAATGAAATATAAGGGAATGTGTATAATATCAAAAGTAGATGAAAATTTAATTCTATAAATACTAAAACAAGTTGACTTACTAGAAGAACATAAAAAGTAATAGATGAAGCACTAAATGGATTTAGAGTGACTTATATAGTAATAACTTCATCTTCTAGACATCCCTTCTTAGAATGGATGACTGGTGAAAAGAAAAATGAATGAATCTCAAAGTTTATAAGAAAATTATAAAATTTAACCAAGAAATCACTCTAATATATCACTACTACCAAGCCTCTAAAATCAGTATAAACGATCTTGGAAACCAAAATCATGACAACTAGAATCTTAAAAATTGGATATATGAAAAAAGACTAGATTTTTTCCATCTTAGAATCCCCATTTAAATAGTCATATTACACATGTTCATAAGTTAAAAATAAATCCATTTCATCTATAATAGTTATATAAATAAACAACCATAGATAATTCTATAAAGCCTATAATAATTAAATGGGTCACGGTAAGATAAAAATCTACACCAAATACCCAATTTCTATAGTTCTTAATGATTAAATTTTAGACTCAATATAAAGGCATAATAATATCTCATTTGTTATAATTAATATGGAAGTGAAGTGATAGAGAATATTAAATAAGATACTCATTGTTAAAGTGTGAAGGGATCATTTTGATGAATAATATATTACATCCTGAAACCTCCCATTAATTATATTCTTCTCTTTACATAGAAGATAAAGATCATTTTATTATGGTCTTTTTAGACTTTTCCTTCCACACCTTAATTCCTTACGCTTTGATTTTGAATATACTTCAAAAATACACAAAGAACCTATCAATTATATTTTCTTCATTAATTATTCAATCATTAATTTAAGATGTCATGTGAATAAGGCCTTTCCCATTAGAAAATATTTAATCTATGACGTTTTTAGAATAAGAACTGGTTTATTTCGAATCCTTGACCAAATAATTCCTAGGGATAAGGACTAGTTCATCACACCAAAAAGTGGTAATTTCATGAACTTGTTATTGTCTGGATTTGTGTATAAGCTCCTTCTACCTCTTTGGATTAAAATAAAAGAATTTATTTAGGATAAGAACTTGTATTTAATAAAAAATGGTGTCATCGTTATTTAATATCCAAAATGTATCTAATATTTTACATTCCACATCCATATGACCACTATGATTTATTTTCCTAATCTAATTTAATTTGTCATGTCACAACCTACACTTTTTGAGATTCAAACTGAGCTATAAATAAGTTTAAGTATGGCCCTTGAATCCCACATTTATTAGGCTTTGTGTTTATGATTACAAAAATTTATATCATCATATATATATAGAATTCAATACCATTTATAAAAAAACTCCACAACACCTGGAATTTTATAATTCATTTCCATCTATAGTACATGAAAAATATTAATAAATTTATTTCATTCTATTAAAATCCTATCCATAAAGAAAAAAAACCGTAAGTATATCATCTCCTCTAAAGCTTAGATAAGGTATATTTCAATAAAATCCTCCCAAAATTTTCTCATGCCTATAACTAAGGTCACCTGATAGTACCACTAACTCTATCCATGAAATGTAAAAAATAGTTTATATCAAGTAGGGGTGAGAATATAAATATACTTTATAGGTTTCTATCTATAACTCCCATGTGTTTATAAATAAATAATAATAATGAATCCATGTATGGGATAAACAAATCAACCAATAATAATCTCCCAAAATTAAACCACCTAACCACATCTATTTTGGACCACATCACCACACATTCTAATCCACACCACATACTATTAAAATTCCATCACATAACAACTTCTATAACAACAAAATTACTAATCCATATCAAAGTAGATATCCACTTATAAGGAACTCACTATAATAATCTCTGGTAGTTTTCCACTAATAGATACTTCACTATTGTATCACTTTCATAGTGTAGTTATCTAACCACCGAGAACTTAATAATCTTTCTTTAACACAACTATGTAGTTATCCACCCACAAGGAAATGACTATGATATAACCATCCATTGGTTAGGTCACTATCCCCCACAAGTAATCTCATTTTCTTCAGGAGTTCACCTTTAGGGACTCTCCCCACTATAACTTGTATCCATGGGGTGGCTATCCCCCCTTAGGGACTCTCATTATATTATAAAGTGTGCCCCCTCAAGGTATCTCCCCTTTTTAACCTGTATTCTTACTACCACACATCATGTATCATTATGTCTATCTATTTCATCTAGACCAACATCACATTATCCTCATCATGATCATCATCTCATAACACTAACACTTCCACATAACTATTCAAAACTTTCACATCACTATCACACATCAAAAATGGAATCAAACCCCTACCATTCATTTATTACCTTAACTAGGCTATCATACATATATAGTCCTAGGGAAATATAAACACATCAAAACATATACCATGATCCCACATAGGTATAAAATAATTCGAATCCTAGGAAAAAATTCATCACTAAAATTCCTTATAACATGGGAGTATATAAGTTTCAAAACCTCACCACATGATTAATTCATCAAGAACCCCTTTTCACAAAGATACATCATCTACCACACCATCCCACATCCATAGCTCCATATATTCACACTAGAGATGTTATTTAAGGGTTCATACAAGATTCAAATACATTCTCCATTATCATATCATAAAATAATCATCATGTATCAAACATAATAGGATGAAAAAACACTAATATAAATGGAATGAATCCATATAAAAGTGGAATAACCCATGATAATGTTCATAAATTCCATCTTCCCATCTCCAAGGTATTTCATTTGGATTTACAATATTCTAGGCTCTATGTTCAATATGGGAATATAATAAATATTTATAAATACCCATAAATAATTATAAATACCAAAATCCAACCATAAAAACATACCAAATAGTTCCCATATGAATTATTATCATTATTTAATGATTCTATAGTAATTTATTATCATATCTATTATTTATCATTTTATAATCACTATCAATTCAATATTTTATATACATAGAATTATATTATCAATAATTTCTATAACTTATTTCTACCAAATAAAAATTTGAATAATAATCCACCAAAATCATAGTTTGTTTCATTTTATTAATAAAAAAGAAACATTATTCTACTAATTCCATATTTATAAATTATTTCAAATTTCAATTTACCATATATTCATTCTTTTGGATTATTATGAATAATCAACCCAATATGAAATGTCATAAGTAAGTTAGATTAACATGTATTATTAAAGGGAATGAGAATTATCAAGTCACACATCTTGATTCTATAATGAATGAAATTATTCAATACTACGATGCTTATTATTTATAATACTTTCAAAATACTATTCTTTTATTATTTCAAATTTCCAACCACAAAAAATCACCTTGAGTTCTCTTCTATTAGTGGAATAGATAGGATTTATAATCTCTAAGAGATTCTAACAGTGATCAATTAATTCTCCCAATTCAATTCCTCTAATTTCAACATCATTTCTAACCATAAAAAAACATTAATTCTTTGTTACATTATATTTAAAATCTCACATTGAATTCAAACTTTTTAATTACTCTAAATTTCCATGTAATTATTTTCAATATTCCCCCACACTAATTTTTTTAGCCAATGTATACCTTCTATCCAAAGGTAGGTGTTTGACGATATTTCACCAATGATGCTTTGGGTTTCGCATTGATAAAGATGATGATTGGTTGACATTATCCCACCATTTATGGGTGACTTATTTAATACACCAAGACTCCCTTAAATATTAAAAATATATTCATGAATCCTTTTAAAATCCTTGTTTGGGATTGTTTAACACCAGAATAGTTAATGATTAAAAGAATGCATTGATGTGAAATTATGTTTATATTAAAGTCTCTTCATCTTCCTATTATTACTCAGTGTTTCTTTGATTTGAATCCAAATAGATGGTCATTCAAGAATTTATTGTGATTGAGGGAGGTTGTATGAATTTTTAAGATTGGACTAATACTACGAGAGGTGATTTCTATGTATCCATATGAATAGAATCAAAACCCATGTAGTTTGGTACCACTTAATCGGTTATACTGTAACTTGTAAGGTCATGTGAAAAGAACTAATTTGGTTCCTTTAATGTCATGCTATAATGAAAAAAATGAATTTCCTTTTAATTTAATGTGTCTAAGACCAATATAGAGTTTTTTAACATCGTGTAAAATAAATGACTAGGATAAAGGTGAAAAGTAGTAGTTAATGAGGGACTTACACATGAGTGACCATTTTTAGTTCATCCAACCCATTTTTAATATGATAGGAATGTGTATAATTATAACAAAGGAGATTAAGACATGATATAGAAGAATGAATCATAATGACTATACCCCCTTATAGATATAGCTTCACTAAAAATATGTCCCAGTGAAGATATAGTTTTTATGGGGAATATAGCCCAGTGAAAATATGGATTTTCACTGTGATTATGGCCTAGTGAGAATATGGGTTTTCTTTGGGATTATAAGCTAGTTAAAATATGGATTTTCATAGGTAATATTTTCCATTAATAATATTGGTTTGGATATTGGTTTTGAACCTTAGAGATGCATCATATGTGTCTTGGTTAATATGAATCAAATACCATATAGATCAAATTACATAGTTTAAGGTCATGTGATTGGAACATACCATGCAGTTTATCATTATAATGTAAAGACATTTTTATCACCAAAGGGGTGAAAACAAGGAATATAGTGGGTATTATGTATTTAGATACCCATTCTACATCTATGGTTCATTAATGAGTTACATGTATAAGATCATTAATGTGATTGTAATTAGGTTTTACACCAAGTAGGAGGCACTTAAAAAGGCATAAACTTTTTTATGGGTAAATAAGATAGGAAGGATGATTGAACTCAAGGGAAATATATCCCATTAAATAAAGGATGGGTCTTACACATTATAGGATAAACATTCCCTACTAGGGAATTAGTAAGGATACATGTGGGGAATATGAACAATCTTACAATATTTTACTGTTCTGGTTAGTGAAATATGTGGGTGATGGTTTTGAGGATTACACCTTGTAGGAGAACCTGATGTTCGTATGTACCTCCAATCTCTTAGTAGATAGATAGGGATAGAAAAACATAATTACTCATGGGGAATATGGCCCAGTTAGGATAGGTTGGGTATTTTACTAAATAGGAGGCACATATTTTTATCTCTAGCTCATTGATGAGTTATAGGAATGAGTTCATCAATGGGGACATAGTTAGGATTTCTACCTATGAAGGATTCCCAAACATGAATGGATTATTGAGTAGACCAGGGAGTCCAAATTGTCACAAGGGAAACAAATATGATAATATTGAGATAGAGGAGGTTTCAATCATATCCTCAGGATAGGGACCCTTGATATTAAGGTAATACATAATTATGATTACCCTAAGGGCTATCTCATCTTGTGAAGAATATTTAGGGAGAACCTATAATAAAGGAATACATGATCGATAGAAGTCACTGTAGAGTGTATGGATCATTGATCATGTGAATCAGGAGGCAGTGGAGAAGGCCTAGTAAGTTAGACACCTAATTAGGATACTTGGGAAAACATGAACTATATAATAGACTAGGGTTCGTATGGAACCCTAGTATAGGATCCAGGTGAAGGTTCCCCATGATTGAGGCATATGTGAAGGTTATACCTCATTGGTAGGCCTCAAGTGACTTGGGTTCATGGATCCCAAATGTGGAATCTCCAAGTGGGTCTATCTCTATAGTTCTCTAGTAAGTCACCTCAGAAAAGTGACTCAATAGAGGGGTACTAGGGAGAAGTATCATCCTAGATGGATCCATAGGTGAAGTATCTCCCTAGTAAGGGTCTCTAGGTATGAATTAGTCACATGGTTCCCTAGTTTATCATCTGGGATGTGTTATTTTACAAAAATCATTATAGAACTAGGGGAGAATAGATATCTTATGAAGATTTTTGTGTGTTAAACCTTTGGGTAACTCAATAACCCATAATTGTAGATAATTATCAAAAAAGTTGACATAGGAAGTTAGTGAAATCTAGGAGGGAAAGTTTGAGAATGCACAACTCATTCATTTTCATATTTATCAATGTATTCATGTATGTTAATATGGGTATTCATGGGTCTATTTATAAACAATATTAGACTATAGAATGGATTGGAGTGTATAACTTCTTCTTGCACTTGGGTAGTTTATCACCTCATGTAGGAGGACCTAGGCACAGAGTATGAGTGTGTGGAAGTAATTTAATTTTGGTAAACTAGTGTGTGTAAATAATGAGGATAATAACATTTAACCTGGGTTTCATGCTGGGTTTCAAGGGTGAAGTGAGCTAGGCTCACTAAGAGAGCTGGGAATTACTCCTTATACTAAGGAATTTCATTTCCAAAAAAGGTTTCCACCCATCGAAAAAGGTAGACTAATAAAACTTCCCACCCCTTATAATATGTTTGATAAACATGAAAAGGATTAAATTATGAGGTAAATGTGACCTTGGTGTGACAATGGCTTTAATATTGAGCATTCAAACTCATTTTTAAGTAGTTAACTTGGATATAAAATAGGGGTTCCTTCAAAATGTTTTTTAGGTAGATATGGGCATGAAAGATATAATTATATAAATATACCTTCACTATAACCTAATATTTGTTTATCTAGATATGAAAGATATGAGTAACTGAGTTTAATGAAAATCATGAGGGATATGTTTCAATATGAGTAGTTAAATACACGAAAGGGTTTAAATACACTAACATCAAATCTCCATGTGTTTCACAAGGATCATATGAACTAATATATGAGAGAAATAAGAAGTTTATATAATTATATCATTGTTCAATGGAGCCATCAATATTAAATAGACTTTTATTAAGTCCATATATCAGTCAATATTTTCTTTACTTATTTTATTTATAATCTCAATAATTATTTCCTAATACTTATATGATGAAAGGATTTGGAGAGGGGAAATATGATTTTTATCATGCCACCCTTTGTGGGGTTTCAACCTGAATTATTTTCCTCCTTATCTTTTAAAATACATAGTATTTTTATTAGTAAATAATAGTTACATGCCTAGTGAGTGGAGAGTTTATTTTTCATCCATGGATTACCTCTATGGGTTATCCTCTTGGTGATTACTAGGTCTTTATTCTTAGGAATTTTAAGATTCTTCATGTTAGACCATTATAGTTGGAATGTATGGTCAAAAAACATTGACCAAAATATAAGGATACCGATATGTCATATAGTTTAGGGTTATTCAATAAGGACCAAAAAAAGTCTAAAT
The DNA here is from genome assembly GCA_963277665.1 of Viscum album. NCBI lineage: Eukaryota > Viridiplantae > Streptophyta > Magnoliopsida > Santalales > Viscaceae > Viscum > Viscum album. Next base: position 913,483,701 of record OY728126.1, read on the forward strand.
AATAGGATCCCATATTTTTTCTTTGGAAAGTGCTATGAAGAAAAAATGTGCAACATCAAGGGTATTCAAATCCAATTGAATAGTTAGACTGTGGAATATTTAAATCATAACATGATACATTTGAATAAATAAATGAAGTGATAAAATGAGTAAGGGTATGGTAATCATTTACTACATTTAAATGAAAGGTTCCACCTCAATTTTTTTATGGCATACAAATATTAGAGGAAGTTCTCATTAAGATTAAAATATTCCTCTAGTTGGAAGTGCATACAAATATTAGAGGACCTTGTCCTTAGGATAAAAATATGCCCTTAGTTTGATATTTTGAATACAATGACATGAATATCAATACTAAGTAGATGTGTCCTTTGGAGCTGAATGTTCTCATTACCAGTATCTATGAAAGGTTTTTGAAGTTTCAAATAGTTAATGAATGAGGTAGGTTTATGGAGAAAAGGAAGTTGAATATGGGTTGAATCACCTTAAAGGTTACACCTCCATATATTGAACATATTCTCATAGTGAAGGGATATAACAAGTAATTTTTCAAGGACATGTGAAATACAGTAGATAAAATTTATACTATGAATTTTTCATAATGCATTAGGTCTAAAAATAATTTCATGCCTTTTTATAGGGTCATATGATGGACCCTATAATCTTTATTACTTTTCATTTTCACTCTAACATTTTTCAAAACCATAAAAGGGAATGTATCACTCTGTGGAGACCTGACCCTTTTTCTTGCCTCTCTTTAATGGTTTTCAGAAAAATAAATCTTTTATTAATATTTAACTTTTAGTATAAATATATTAAAAATTTTACCATTAGGGGTTGGATTTTATGGTCATACATATTTGACAGACTGTTTTTAGGTTTAAGCTCAGACAACATTGACCAAATAATGGTGGGGTTTATTGTCATACAACTTTAACCAAAGGGTGAGATGGTGTATCTTGATAGGTGAAAGAAAAACTAACATGGATTGATATCATAATGATAATATATAATATCCTAGTGTAGTGCATGTAGTTTAAGGTCATAGTGTTTAGACTAAGTTTAAATCATGTGATATGGTGACCCATATGGGGCTTTGAACATAGGAGTGTTCCTACACCTTTTGAAAAAGGGGTGGAGATGATGTAAACTATAACATGATGTATCTAAATTTGGAGGTGATGGTATGATAAAATTATGTAGAGTATGACTTCTAAACACATTAAAATAATGGATTCCAAAAAATTATTATTGAGAGAAAATGGTGTTAGAGGAACTTCTTAGGATAAAAATAAGCCTATAGCTGGAAGTACCAATTATAGAAGCATCAATATCATCACTAAGAATTGTTTCCCATTAGATATAAATATGATCATTACAAGTATCCATAAAATATTTATGGATATTTAAAACACTTGAGGTATGAAATATAGTTCATTGGAAAGGGATATTAAAAAAGTTACAAAGGAATTCCAACCATGAGTCGACCATGGTTTGGATATTATTAACCCTTAAAACTAGTTGATATGGATGATCGTTTTTATTTAGATTTAAAATATATATTTTATACATCACAAAATATCCTGAAATAATTGGAATATAGACACATGTAGTTCTCATTAAATAATTTCCCCATGTATCTAACTCATATGTAAGAGAGACATTATTTTCTATTTTTATATCAAAACCAAACCATAAGTGGATATATTGATGTACCCATATAAGTCTCCAAGTTCATAACCGATGTATAAAACACAATATAAATACAGTGAAGTGCCCAGATTAGTGTGAATCACTGAGAGGGGGAGGGGGTGAATCAGTGATCCCTTAAAACTTTTTACTAATTGATTCTTATCAATTAAACCTCTATGGCTGGTTAAATCCTTGATCCACTCTTCTTGTATCTCTCACCTTTCCTCGAATGATGCAGTAAATATAAAGGCACAGGACACAAGGATTTACAAGGTTCGGCACCAAAGGCCTACCTCCTTGCCATGTTGGTTATACACCCCAACATGGTTTCTTCCATTATAACTTGTTAGAATTACAATGGTCGATACAGAGTCCCACTGTATCTCTCCTGAGTCCCACAGGAGGGTCTTTATACTGCGTCCCACAGTGTTACCAGAGTCCCACTGGCCTGCTCCAGAATCCCACTGAAGACTTCTTCTCCCTGAGTCCCACATGGTCTTCTCCTGGATCCTCGAGTCACACGATTCGCTCTTCTTCTCTTTAAGCTTCTTCAAGTATCTTCAGCAGTCTGGGATAAAGACTGCTGGCCTTGCTCTGTACCTCTGATCACTTGTGATGATCAGGTCTTCTCGTCTTGCTCAGGCTTTATCACCTTCTTCTAAGGATGACCTGGCCTCTCTCTTCAAGAATCTTCAGCAGCCTCTGATAAGGTCTGTTGATCTTGCTCACAACTTCTGATCAATTCTGTTGATCAGGGTCTTCTCAATTACTGAAAAACTCAGACAAACAATATCATTCACTTCAGTCTGGATCAGTCTCACTTCACATCAACTTCATGCACTGAATGCATGGCATCACAATATCTTCAAGATCTCCTGGTCTTGGACTCCTCAAATGCACACAATCAGATTCAGACTTGTTCACGTGTGCACGTGCATGCATGCAAGCATGCACTTCCCTCTTTCTTCTCTTGGTGCAATAAACCCACAAAGGGTGTAGTATCTTTAAGCACACACCAACTTCTCACTTCTTCACACACTTTATTCAATTTTCTTACACACTTGAATGTGTGTTATACTTTAGTGTGGATGTCCTCTTCCTTCAACTTCTAAATGCGTACACTTTGTACACACCTAGGTTCGGCCTTCTTTGTTACTTGTTCAAGTACACATAAATTGTTCTTTGTTTTGCACACACTTGACTTAGGCCTCTTCCCACTTCTTTTTGCACACCCTTAACCCGTAGGTTGTTCTTCAATTTTGCACACACAAAATGTGTCTTCACTTGGTGCACACACAAGGCATGAAAGCCTCGGGTCCTCTTCTCCACTTGGCACACACCCACTGTCCGTAGGTGGTCTTCTTCACTTGATCTCAAAGGAGGCGCGCAAGTCCTCAAGGTGCAAGTCAGGTGGCGCGCAAGGGTCAAGCGGCCTCTTCTCCTTTTCTTCATACGCACAAGTGCACAAGTCACAAACGGCACGCAAGATCCTCCTGCCGCGGGGCGCGCAAGTGCTGCCACCGTGGGGAGAGCAAGTAACCTTCTTCCTGCCGTGCAGGGTGCGCGCAAGGGACCTCACCGCGCAAGTGTGCGCGGGGCTTCGTCGCGCAATTGAGTTGCGCGGATAATACTTCGCGAGGCACCGAGGCACACTCACGGGACTTCTTTCTGGTTCATCAGCAAACTCTCCTCGAGGGCTAGGCCTCATTTTTATAGGCAAAGGAATGCCCAATCTTCCGCGGGATAAATCTCAAATCACCGAGATTTTCGGTTCTTTAAAAATCTTTGAACACAAGCCGCAAATCACATTTTTCTTTTCTGTTCTCCGCGGGATTCCTTCTTCTTCGGTTTCCTTCACGTGCAAGAGCATGCATACGCATGAATGGCCTTTGTTTAAACATTTGAGCACAAACACATGGGCCTCGCACCTCCGATTGCTTCGGCCGAACTCCAATTTCTCCATATATTGCATGCAAGCCACTTTTTATGCATGGTCGTGTTCGTAAGGGAGAGACGAGCTCAATGGAGCCTTCGGTTTGTTCGGAGGTAGCCGGAAACTCGATTTGGCTTGCTCGGAGGGCGCCTGGTTCGTTGGTGGCTGCGGGAATGCGCGGGGAGGCCTCGGCATGGCTCAAGGAAGGAGACGCCTCGCAGGCCGTTGGATCAGATCTTTGGACGACCGCGATTAGATCTCGAGCGGCGAGATGCGATGAGCGGCGGAGATCGAATGCGGGATGAGACGGACGGCCAGGATTTGCTCCGCGGCAAAATCCCGCGTCCCACATCGAAATGAAGGCCGGTTTCCACGCGGTTTATCAAACATCGCGTGCCATCCTCAGCTCAGTTGAACTTCTCCCCTCCCGGTGCCGCCGCGCACCGGGTTCTCTCTGCGGGCGCGCTCTTGCGCCCACCCCTGCCACTCGGGCGCGCCACTGGCACGCGCTATGCGCTCCTGCCGCGTGGATTTGATCACCGCGTGGCCTCCTGCCGCCTTGGGCTTTCCCCACGGGTTCCTCCTTGGGCGTGGCGCCTTAGGCCCACATGTGCCTTGGGGTTGAACCCTCATGGTGTCCTTGGCTGGCCAATTTTTTGGCAAAGGCATGAATAAGGACTTTGTCAAAGACAAAGTTCTCCTATGAGTATAAGCCAAATGCCAAGTGCCATTCAAGCCATTTCTAAGACATTATTTCCATTTCTTCTTCATTATTCTTCCACAAACTTCCTCAACTCCTTTCAATCATGTATTCTAGACTTATGAGACATTTGTAGAAGGTTCTTCATCAACTGAAGCTCCTGAATCAAATAATTCATCAAAATTCTTCAATGATCCAATCAGAGATCAAGTTGGATCTTCTTCAAATTCACATGCACTAAGTGATTGTGCATGGACTTCATTAAACCACTACATCCACTTAGAACTTGTGGATGGATCCCTTTCATCTCCTCATGCATTGTTATGACAATACATGGTCTTCAAGCATTGTTGTGACATTGTATCCAGTTGATACAAGTTCTTGGAACTTAAGAGCAGTTCAACAATCATCAGATGTAATGATGATGCTCCATCATCATCCATTCTTCAAGTGGTGTAACTTAGTATCATCTTGATACAAGTATTGAAACATTAAGATCCGTTCTACAATCGTCTGATATTCATAGAGAATGTTTCAACCACAACATCCTATGTCACTTAGTGAATCTCCTAAGTGACATGCATCTTAGTACCATGGCCATTCTACTTTCCTCACCAACACCATCACATCCGTTGTCATTCACATATTGAAACTCCTTGACATCCATCCATTCATTCCTTGACAACAACATACCTCATTGACAACAAATGCAACACAGTGCACTTCAATCTCCCCCTTTGTATTTGTTGTCAATACACTTCTTCAGCACATATGAATGGGTCAATATGTGTGCCAATATTTTCTCCCCCTTATTGGCAACCAAATGCAAAGGTGTGGTGTGGTTCTCTTTCAAAAATCTCTTCCTCCCTTTGAAAAGTATTTTCTTGGAAAACACTGAGAGAGGGATGATGTCACATGTTCTCTTTAGCAAAGAACCTTTAGTAAATCAACTCTAAGTCTACATGGGCTAACCCGGTGTAGAAAACAAGAGTGATGTAACCAAGGTACTGAATGCTGTCCAACATTCACTATACATGTGAGATCATGCTTCAAGGGGCTTGAAATTTTTCAGATATAACAATGAATTGCTAAATCCTGCACAATCTTCACAAAACTCATTAGAAAGTTCAGGTGCAAAGATAAAGCTTCCCCTTTCAACCATTTGTCTTCAATCAATACTCCCCCTTAATTGTCATGATGAATACAATTAAGAATCAAGGGATGAAAGTATGATTGGAATACCTTCAGCTTTTCTCAAGATGGTATTAAATCTTAGAATACCATCTTCTCCAGATTGGATCCCCCTCAAGGGGTGCACTCCATTCTGTCCAAACCACTCTCCAGATGAGAATGATCATCATCTTCAATTCCCTGCAATGTTAGCACATGTAAATACCAGAAGTATAATGTAATAAGATGGAACCTCCTTGGTTCATCAATGTGAACAACAAGGTTGAGAAGATTCTCTCAACCGAGATGTCCCATTTTCACCATTCTTCACACTTGCACATTTGATCTTCAATGATGATTGTGATGGTGTGGATCTCAACACATATTCATGTGAAATCTTTTGTTTGCTTTTTGCCTTAGCAATTGCCAGTGCTTCATCTTCATCTCTTTGCAGTTCTCTGGCAAGTTGCAACTGATTAGGCCATATGACTAACAAGTCATTTGGAAGTGAGGCCTCAGTTTTGGAAACTCCACATGGTTCTTTTGATACTGTTAAGCTACCTTTCATAGGCAACTTATTTTCAATCAATCCCTTCTGCTTCTTCTGGATTGATTGTCTTTTTGAGTCCAGTCTGCTTCTATTCAGTTCCATGGCTTGTTAACAAAGATCCATGGTATGACCTTTCTTTCCACAGTAGAAGAATGTTTTCTTGGTGGTCCTTCTGGATGCATCACCCTTCTTGGACTTAGAATCCATGGACTTCTCTTCCTTTTTCATAATATTCTTGGGAGAATCTTCAGCTTTCCTCTGCTTGCTTCCCAAGGATTCTTTCTAAGCCATGTTCTGTGATCTTTTCTTCTTTTGAGCTCTGGATACAGTTGGAGATTGACATGTATCTTTTTGACCACTTTTTCAATCATCCCAGATGTTGTCAAGTAATCCAAATCTATTTGCAGTAAACAGATGTCTCTGGACTTGTGGATGCTGCTTCTTTTCTTCTGGCTTTCTCCCCCTTGGCATGGGCTTCCTTTTTTGCTTTTACATTCATTGGATTGTACCAACAATCCTTTGCACAGTGCCCATACTTATTACAACACCAACACTGACCCACAAATCTTGACTTTTTGATTCCTTCTGATTGTAGGGTACTTTTCTTGAATTGTTGTGCTGCTTCAGGAGAGCTTTCTTTCTTCATTGTCTTCATCCATACTTGTTTGGATTCATTCTTCCATCCTGCACTTTTAGTAGAAACACTTTTAGAAGCATGAGTACAAGATGGTATGGATGGTACCTTCTTTTTAGAAGATGTTGCACTTTCATTAGAGGATGTATTTCTTTTAGAATCATCCTTCTCAAAGCTCACTTGAGTAGCAACATTTCTTCTTTCAGCTGACTGGGAGGCTTCAGCTTTGGGTGATTGCAGATTTTTCAATATCACCTCTAATTCTAAACACTTCATGTTAAGGGAGTTATTCTCATCCTCAACAGTTCTTATCTTTCCTTCCCATTTCTCTTCCAGCTATATCATCTGGTCTTCATGCACCTAATTCATTTCATGCAATGAGTTTTCAAGCTCCTTCACCCTTTTGACTTTGTCTTCTAGTTGAGAATCTCTGACAACCATTGACACTTTGTGCCTCTTTTCCAGTGCATGGACAACATCTTTGACTATTATCATAAATAATTCTTTCTCAGAAAGGCTTCTTTGCAATTCTTCAGTAGTGTCTTCATATCTTTCATTGCAAAGGGAAACAGTTTCATCTTTAGCCTTCACCAGCTTTCTGAGAGTGTTGGTTATGCCAACCCTTTTAGCCAATTGATCTTCCATTGTATTGGCTTCTTCTTCTAGCTGTAATTTTTCTTCTTGAAGATCAAGGATGCCTGTAGCTATACACATTTCCACTTCCTTGGGGACTGTCTTCTGAAGATATCCGATTGCACTTTGAAGATCTTTCATTGTTCCAACTTCATCACAGCTAGGACAGGCTTTCTTCATCTTCTTGGACTTTTTCTTCTTTCTATTTTTCTGAGTCTTGGCAGATATCTCCATTTGAGGCTGTTCTTTCATTTCCTCAAATCTGCACTCCATATAGACTCTCTTGGATCTTTTAGAGGTAACCTTCCCTTTGATACCAATTGAAGTGCCCAGATCAGTGTGAATCACTGAGAGGGGGAGGGGGTGAATCAGTGATCCCATAAAACTTTTTACTAATTGATTCTTATCAATTAAACCTCTATCACTGGTTAAAGCCTCGATCCACTCTTCTTGTATCTCTCACCTTTCCTCGAATGATGCAGTAAATATAAAGGCACAGGACACAAGGATTTACAAGGTTCAGCACCAAAGGACTACGTCATTGCCATGTTGGTTATACACCCCAAAATGGTTTCTTCCATTATAACTTGTTAGAATTACAATGGTCGATACAGAGTCCCACTGTATCTCTCCTGAGTCCCACAGGAGGGTCTTTATACTGTGTCCCACAGTGTTACCAGAGTCCCACTGGCCTACTCCAGAATCCCACTGAAGACTTCTTCTCCCTGAGTCCCACAGGGTCTTCTCCTGGCTCCTCGAGTCACACGAGTAGCTCTTCTTCTCTTTAAGCTTCTTCAAGTACCTTCAGCAGTCTGGGATAAAGACTGCTGGCCTTGCTCTGTACCTCTGATCACTTGTGATGATCAGGTCTTCTCGTCTTGCTCAGGATTTATCATCTTCTTCTAAGGATGACCTGGCCTCTCTCTTCAAGAATCTTCAACAGCCTCTGATAAGGTCTGTTGATCTTTCTCACAACTTCTGATCACTTCTGTTGATCAGGGTCTTCTCAATTACTGAAAAACTCAGACAAACAATATCATTCACTTCAGTCTGGCTCAGTCTCACTTCACATCAACTTCATGCACTGAATTCATGGCATCACAATATCTTCAAGATCTCCTGGTCTTGGACTCCTCAAATGCACACAAGCAGATTCAGACTTGTTCACGTGTGCACGTGCATGCATGCAAGAATGCACTTCCCTCTTTCTTCTCTTGGTGCAATAAACCCACAAAGGGTGTAGTATCTTTAAGCACACACCAGCTTCTCACTTCTTCACACACTTTATTCAATTTTCATACACACTTGAATGTGTGTTATACTTTATTGTGGATGTCCTCTTCCTTCAACTTCTAAATGCGTACACTTTGTACACACCTAGGTTCGTCCTTCTTTGTTACTTGTTCAAGTACACATAAATTGTTCTTTGTTTTGCACACACTTGACTTGGGCCTCTTCACACTTCTTGTTGCACACCCTTAACCCGTAGGTTGTTCTTCAATTTTTCACACACAAAATGTGTCTTCACTTGGTGCACACACAAGGCATGATAGCCTCGGGTCCTCTTCTCCACTTGGCACACACCCACTGTCCGAAGGTGGTCTTCTTCACTTGATCTCAAAGGAGGCGCGCAAGTACTCAAGGTGAAAGTCAGGTGGCGTGCAAGGGTCAAGATGCCTCTTCTCCTTTTCTTCAGACGCACAAGTGAACAAGGCACAAACGGCGCGCAAGCTCCTCCTGCCGCAGGGCGCGCAAGTGCTACCACCGTGGGGAGCACAACTAACCTTCTTCCTGCCGCGCAGGGTGCGCGCAAGGGACCTCACCGCGCAAGTGTGTGCGGGGCTTCGTCGCGCAATTGAGTTGCACGGATAATACTTTGCGAGGCACCGAGGCACACTCACGGGACTTCTTTCTGGTTCATCAGCAAACTCTCCTCGAGGGCTAGGCCTCCTTTTTATAGGCAAAGGAATTCCCAATCTTCCGCGGGATAAATTTCAAATCACCGAGATTTTCGGTTCTTTAAAAATCTTTGAACACAAGCCGCAAATCACGTTTTTCTTTTCTGTTCTCCGCGGGATTCCTTCTTCTTCAGTTTCGTTCACGTGCAAGAGCATGCATACGCATGCATGGCCTCTGTATAAACATTTGAGCACAAACTCATGGGCCTCGCACCTCCGGTTGCTTCGGCCGAACTCCAATTTCTCCATATATTGCATGCAAGCCACTTTTTATGCATGGTCGTGTTCGTAAGGGCGAGACGAGCTCAATGGAGCCTTCGGTTTGTTCGGAGGTGGCCGAAAACTCGATTTGGCTTGCTCGGAGGGTGCCTGGTTCGTTGGTGGCTGCGGGAATGCACGGGGAGGCCTCGGCATGGATGAAGGAAGGAGATGCCTCGCAGGCCATTGGATCAGATCTTTGGACGGCCGCGATTAGATCGCGAGCGGCGAGATGCGATGAGCGGCGGAGATCGAACGCGCGATGAGACGGACGGACAGGATTCGCTCCACGGCAAAATCCCGCGTCCCACATCGAAACGAAGGCCGGTTTCCACGCGGTTTATCAAACATCGCATGCCATCCTCAGCTCAGTTGAACTTCTCCCCTCCCGGTGCCTCCCCGCACCGGGTTCTCTCTGCGGGCGCGCTCTTGCGCCCACCCCTGCCACTCGGGCGCGCCACTGGCGCGCGCTATGCGCTCCTGCCGCGCGGATTTGATCACCGCGTGGCCTCCTGCCGCCTTGGGATTTCCCCACGGGTTCCCCCTTGGGCGTGGCGCCTTAGGCCCACATGTGCCTGGGGGTTGAACCCTCAAGGTGTCCTTGGCTGGCCAATTTTTTGGCAAAGGCATGAATAAGGACTTTGTCAAAGACAAAGTTCTCCTATGAGTATAAGCCAAATGCCAAGTGCCATTCAAGCCATTTCTAAGACATTCTTTCCATTTCTTTTTCATTCTTCTTCCACAAACTTCCTCAACTCCTTTCAATAATGTATTCTAGACTTATGAGACATTTGTAGAAGGTTCTTCATCAACCGAAGCTCCTGAATCAAATAATTCATCAAAATTATTCAATGATCCAATCAGAGATCAAGTTGGATCTTCTTCAAATTCACATGCACTAAGTGATTGTGCATGGACTTCATTAAACCACTGCATCCACTTAGAACTTGTGGATGGATCCCATTCATCTCCTCATGCATTGTTATGACAATGCATGGTCTTCAAGCATTGTTGTGACATTGTATCCAGTTGATACAAGTTCTTGGAACTTAAGAGCAGTTCAACAATCATCAGATGTAATGATGATGCTCCATCATCATCCATTCTTCAAGTGGTGTAACTTAGTATCATCTTGATACAAGTATTGAAACATTAAGATCAGTTCTACAATCGTCTGATATTCATAGAGAATGTTTCAACCACAACATCCTATGTCACTTAGTGAATCTCCAAAGTGATATGCATCTTAGTACCATGGCCATTCTCCTTTCCTCACCAACACCATCACATCCTTTGTCATTCACATATTGAAACTCCTTGACATCCATCCATTCATTCCTTGACAACAACATACCTCATTGACAACAAATGCAACACAGTGCACTTCATACAGGAAGATTCCTTAACCACTAGGACAAAATCCTCAAAAAAAGGTCATTTTATCCTTGTATAGGGTCATTAATGGAACCACATATTGGACACCTTTACATGGATCTAGATTTCACGTAAGGAAGTTGGGTAATATAATACTTTCCACTCAAAGTATTTTAAGGTTTCATAGGGTTGTCTACATGCAGTGTAGTTAAAATAATGTGACAAGTAATTATATGTTATATATTTTAAGGTAATATGATAATGATCCTTAAGAAAGAGTATTTTGTGCTGATCTAGTTCATGGGTGATATGAAATGGATCCATCTTCACAGTTAACTCATATAGGGAAAGTCATCATGCATGAGTGAGGCCTCATAAACTAGGACCAAGTAAGTGTTTAATTGGGATGAGACTTGGAACATGGCTCAATAACCCATATAACATTTTTTATCTTGCAATAGTATGAATAAATCCACACATTATTGTTATAAGAACTTCTCTATAGATATAAATTTTGTGAAAGTGTGCATCTTTATTCTAATTTTAGGTTATAATAAGAAACCCTATGTGAGTGAAAAAGATACTAAACACAAGGAGTAAATACAATGGTATTTTCATCAGGGATTACAATTTACAGTCTAAGAATCACAACTTATCCTAAACTAACAAGAATAAATCCACACATAGATCTTATGGGTCTCTAAAGATACCCAGATCATGCACAAGAGGGGTAAAATTATTGTGACATAATGTTGAGATAAATAAGGAAACCCCAACATGAATGGAGAATGTTCTAATAATCCTAACAAAAATTATTAATACACAAAATTTTCAAGATAAGGTCATTTTATCCTAGCATGGGAATACATATAAATATCCACACACTCATGAAACCATACCAAAATCTAAATATAATGTAAAGAAATCGATACATAGAGATTAGTATTATCTAATTAGTTTAAGGTCATGTATGTTAAACCATATTTTTTTGTAGTTTAAGTTCATTTGAAATGGACTTTAATGTCATATATTTTAATGTTTTGAAGTGAATAATTTTATATAGGGGATTTTAATAGACCTAGATCATGTGTAAAAAGAGATAAACTAGCCTTATTTCCAACTAAGGAGATAATAATCAATTTTAATGAAGGGTTAGACACCAAGATGAAGTGGGGGATTAATATGGATTTTGTGGTTGGGACCAAAATAAGATTTCTAGGTGTCACTATGTATCATGTTGTAGCAGGAATCAAGCTTCACATGGTTTTTTATAAAGGGGAAATTTTAGTCATTTGTTTGGTGAACTATGAGTTGTTGAATCCCTTAATAAATAAAAATTCCAAAAAATAATAGGCTCTTACATAGGGGGAATTTTATCTCATCATTCATCAAAGTATAAGGTGTCATAATCTAGGTACTCTTACATAAATATGTCTTTTACATAATAGAATTAGTTCCCATGGGAAGGATAAATATTATTAATTTAAGGTCTTGTAGGATGAGTCATATGTCATTTTATTTTACATCATGTGATAAGTACTCTTATTCCTTTTATATTAAGGCCATATTAGGATAAACATTACATTTTTTAGTTTAGAGATATATATTGAGGATTTTATTTCATACAATTTAATTTGACATGATAAAGAGATTTATATATAAATATTTTTCACAAATCTGGATTATGAAAAAAATGAAGTGACATTGCCTCAGTTTTGAGCGAGTGAAAGAAACCTAATGTGAATCAAAAAAGTGTCACGCACTAATAAATAATGAGTATGATAGGTTAAGAACTATATCTTATTTTGATATAGGTATTCTGGGTATCAGTACATATCTTTCAATAACAAGAATCAATCCAAAAGTAGTTCTTTAAGTATAGGGGTGTTTCACCTCATCGTAGGTTGATAAATGGATGAAAACATACATTGAAAATTCCTGCATGGATTGATATCTCATATAAGGGGAACGTTCGTCATAAAAAACTATCCTAAATAGTTTAAATAGTCATGTATTAATGACCCACATGTCGTTCAGTTTAATGTTATGTGATAAAGACTCTAATTACATCATCATAATTTCAGGTTGAATTGAATGATTGTACATTAACATAGGGGTCTAAGAACCATGATATATAGAGACTCAATGTTGATATTATTCATATATGGGACTATGATCAATGATATAGGTGTCATTATATATCATTTACTAACATGAATCAATATATATATATTTTTTTGGTGGTTGATTCTATACAGATTAAGCTCATGTATAGGTAAGGTGGTAATAAGTTTATAACCTAAGGCTGAACTATATAATAGAAAAGACTAATGTGAATTATGAAGACTTAAATTTGTGTTCATAGATCCTAAAAGTGGTGTTTATTTTATCTTATTATGTTTTTCTAGATAAATAATCATGAATTGGTGACCATAGATAGATTTAACACTCAGGTTGTAAAAGTGGGACATAAGGAACAAAAAAATCTAAGTAGTTTAAGATATTTTAGGGTAGAACACATATAATGTATTTAAAGATCATGTAATAAGGAAAAGTTAATTCTATAGTCCAAGGTTTTATAATTAGGCCCTTGTTGTTATACAATTTATTGTCATATAACTAGGACATTGGCTACATAGTTTGACACCATTCATCTAGAATGTGTGAACTGATCATGAATCAATGAAAATTTAATTCTTAATAAAATTTTCCTTAGGGTAGGGTGTGATATACTCCCCAAAACTGTGATCGAGGAATATACTTCATTAGATTAGAGCTTATTAATGGTGTTAGATCTTTAATATTTCAAATCCAACATCATAGGTTTCTTATCTAGTATATTTGGATTTCTCAAGGCCAATAACAAATCTCCCTAGATGAATGAGTGTTGGAGAATATTCTTGTTGAATTATTATACAAAAATATTATGATGTATTTAAGGTTTTGTACAATGTGTATCCTTTTCTCATCAATACACTCCAATTTATTCATCTGTATTTTGGAATCATCATCCTTAGACAAATGATTCCATATGATAATATATATTGAATTTACTTAAAATTTTATGGGTATAAATACCCATATCTCATATAAAATCCAATATGAGGTCACCTATTTGGTATTTGTGGTGTAATAATCTCATAGAGTACATAAGAATTTTAGGCAAATATTTCTTACATTTTCCCACCATCTTTTAAAGTAAATTTCATAGAGTTTTGTGGAAAGACTTTATCTATCAATTGATCGATGCCTGATATCAGGAAGAGTGGTTAAATTAGAAATTATACCTCTGATACATCACTTTCAATTTTTAAGCCCAAAAATTTGTTTAGTTATCCATAAATATCATCTAATGGACACCAAATATGCTAGTGATATGTCACTTTATGAAATTTATGATAACCTTTATTTTGACCTCCTTGAGGGATATAGCCTCTTCCAAATATGATAATAAGTTACTAATATTAAATATGTACTTTAACTACCTAAATATAGTTTGGTGAATTACCCCCATGACATATATTTCATATATGGTAAATTATACAGAGTATTTAGTGGAATGAAGTAGTTATGGGTGTTGATGGAAAAAGTTTTCATGTCTCTGGAAATCATGGAACTTCTTTTTTACATCCATGAAATCTTTCACCATTGACAACTAGAATTATCCAAGTATCTTGATTTGATAGAAGATCATTTATCTTGATTGATGATCATTGTAGTCTTCCACATGGAAATAATGTATAATAGAAAGGGTCTCTAGAATTTAATTTCATTTGAGGAGGATTCCATCCCAGAATCATTTATAGAGGAATTTTTGAGAATTCAGGCCATCACAGATGATTAAAATTTCTACCACCCATTGCATATATTCATTGTTGGATTGATCTGGTAAATTAATTATATTTTATAAGAAATATATTATGGGATAAATACATCCAAAAATGGAATCAATTAGTGATGGTAAACTATTTCTATGATTAAGGGTGGTTTTGAAATAATTGACATCCTCCATGTCACTACTAAATAATGGAGAGACCACCCAATAATGTTTTATGAGAATGTCCATCTTGTATTAGTTTAGATTTTTTAGGGAGATGTTTTAATTGGATAGTGCATCTATTTGGGTGTTCTATAAATGTAGAATGTGATTTAACATTGGTTTGAGTGTAATTAAACCATCATACCTCATAACTAATCAATAAAGGCTATTAGTTTTCCCATATTTATGGCATATTCACTATTGATTTGATTTATTACCAAATTTGAATCACCCTTAAAACTCAATCAAGACCCTAATATTTGTAGGTCCAATTCTAATCCAATAATGAAGGAATGGTATATTGCCTCATTGTTAGTAAATATTTATGATATTATGATGGAGTAAGGTAATATCACTTCCACTCTGGATATGAGTACAACCATTAAACCTACGTGGTTAAGCTTTGTGTTTTCCATCCTTCTCTCTATTGGGCTCTTCGAATCACTATAAAAGTATTTCTCCCATGATTATTGAGTGTCATGGATAAAAAAGGATTCTTAATTTGTGTGTTTTGTTCATAATAATGAATTATTTAGGATAAATTATGTTGTGAGAAAATCTACCATATCCCACCTATTAACTACCTCCTGAGACACGAACTAGATATCAAATTAATTAAGGGTAACTTCTCAACTTGTTATAAAACCCATTAACATTAGAAAACAAAATATTTATTTGAGTATATCCACATGTGTGACTATGTGGCCTTTGTAGTGATACAAATAATGAAATAATTTCTTAACTATGAATATTAGTTTATGTAAATTGTTCTCGATATTGGAATATCAAGTCTCTATATCCAAAATTACTATAATAAGATAATAGTGCCCATTATCTTTTCCCACACAATTATTATGATAAATAATGACACCAATCAAATGGTAAATGGTTCCCACAAAGAGGATGATTGTATTCCCTTATACATGTGACATCAATACTGGTGGGTGCAGATGGTTTTTCTTGTGGTTTTTGAAAGCATTCTAACAATATTCATCCCACTTATAGATAACCCATGTCTTCATCAACTTCATAAATTATAGGTACTTGTCAACAAGGTTAGATATAAAGTGTTTAATATAAGAAATATTTACCTAGATTCCTCTTAACTCTTTAATGATTTAAGGATGTGGAATATCGAGTACACCTTAGTTGTCTTTAGGTTGAATTATATATCATGGAAATATACTAAAAGGCTAAGGAATTTATTCAATGTTACACTAAAAGTAAATTTTAGGGGATTAATCCTTAATCTATGATACTATAGTTTTTTGGAAATTATCTCAAGATCAGTATAATGATAACATTTTTTTTATATTTGAATACCATATCATTTATGTAACTCTCTAGGATATTTCCCATAAGGGAATTGAATATATGGTGCATGGAACATTTTTTGTGGTTAACATGCATTCTCACCACACACTCAATTGAATATTTATTTAAAACTATAATAACTATAGTAATTAATAAACCCTAAAGGGTATTAAAGTAATTATGAATATAGGAATAAAAAATGTATATTTTTATAATTTTAATAAAAATGAAATGTAAGGGGTTTTTTTTTTATTTTTAAAATAAATGACAGGAAGTTAGAATGAATTAGAAATAACTTCTTAATTAATAATGAGGTATAATGTTAAATAAATGGATATTGTTTTTTCATATCATCCAACATAATTTTTTTCATGTTAAAAAAACATTCATTATCATGTATAGGTTGGCACAGATTTCCACTAGGGCTTTGGATATAACCTAAGACTTCACCTAAGTTTCAATCTAATATGTTATGAATTGAATTAATAGTCAAGTAACCTATGAACCAACACATTTTAGGTTCTATAATACCCTATGTATTCATTAAATTTCAAAATTTTTTATTATAAACCATCATATAAATTAAATTTAACAATTAACATCAAGAAAAAAAATCATTAATATGCAGTGGTATCCATCACTACTTCATCCTTAATCTTCACCCCACCAAAAAAGGTGTATTTACCAACTCATAATTATGAACAAATAAAGGGATGGAATGATGAAAGGAAAAATAAAATAAAATAATGAAGAAAAGAAGAAACAAAGATATTAAAACTTAAAAAATATTGAAATTAAAATTATGAAATTAAATTATCTTTAAAAAATGGAATTTCACTAAAAAGATTTCAACAAAAAAAGATAAGATAAGGGGAAATAAATGATGATTTTTTTTGAACAAGGATCGAAATGGTAATCCCATTTCCCTTTTAAAAAATCCCTAAACTCTTCTTAAATGAACTCTTTTATAGTAATTCAAAACTACAAGACATGTATAAAACCACATAGTGTGTAGTACCTTTTAGATGATTTACATATGGAAGGTCATAAAAGTTGGCTGCCACATCGACTTCGATAGTAAACTTTTGGTCAGAGTTGGAAAATCAAGAGGCGGGTGAATTGAGTTCCTATAAAAATTTATATCTAAAATATTTATTTAAAAGTACCCTAATATGGAATAAAAATGACCAAGTTAAATAAAGGAGTAGTTTATAATAGATTTGATTATTCTAATGATTTCTCAAAGAGTGATTAGTTCTCTGTTAAAACAATATGAATTATTACATTAAATTTTGAAATTTATCTACTAAGGAATATTCTAATATAAACACTATCTAAGATTAATTATCAAAGTAAAGTTAATTTTATGTATTTAAATACACACAAATAGAGAAAAATAAAATTGAATGAACATAGTGTAATTTAAACAATAGGTTCAGTCCTAAGCTGAGACTTAATCTTCTACACTAGTAAATCACCTTCTACCAAGCATTTTATATAGGTAAACATTGATCCACACCCATGATCGAGGTAAACAACAACATTGACAGATGTCCAAATTAACAAGACCACATCCATAGTTTTCATGGGAGTATAAAAAAAGGCCACATAGGGACCTCTTACACTAATATCTGTGGGATTTTATGGTGTAAAAGATAGATTGTGAAGATATCTATGTATCTTCCAGTGTTTCACAGGATTTAGTGTGTGTTTATAGAATTTAGATAAAAACACACTTCTCATAATATAAAAATAAAACACAATCATAAAAAAGTAGATAAAATAGAGTTAGATTACTTTGTGTGATAATAATTTCAGCGTGCGACTCCTGGAAGATATCTTGAAATGCAGCTTGATTTGACTTACAAAAATCAGATAGAAAAATAGAGAATCATGAGAGATTATGTCTTCTGTTTCCAGTGAGGTATTAATTTTCTTGATGAGTTTTTATTCTCTTTTAGTTTGTTGCTACAAAAATTTTCTCCACATTGGGTTCTCAATAGTATATTCTTGTATAAAAAAACCAGTTCTTGTGTCCTTTTCCAGGTGTAAGACTTCACAACTTGACCTCTGTTTTCTTCTTGATCACATATTTTCTTTATACACTACAATAAATAAGGATCATGATCTCGATCATATCTTGGTACCTCATACCTCATACTGTAGTCTGATAATGATTTTAATGTTTTCTAAAAAAGGTCATTAATATAATCAGTTTCATTAAATTTCAAAAATGTGACCATTAGAAAGAAATTTGAATTTAAATGACTAAAGAATAATTAATGATATATTTGAATGATGACATGAAATTGTGTCTTGGAATGGTGTCTTGGAATGGTGTCTTGGAATGGTGTCGTGGAGATAGCGGTAAGTTAGGAGTGGTGACTCATACTTAATGTATTTCGTAATCTACCTTACAATGGTGACTCATTGGAGTGGTGACTTAGGAATGGTGAGTCAACAAGTAGTATGTAACTCTGGTGGTATGATGAATTGATGGTGACTTGTATCTGATATTAGGTTGACTTAGTGGCGTCTCATGCCAACAGTAACTACTACATTGAGAAAATTATGTATTGATTCTGAAGGTATCTTGATGCAATGGTGACTCATACATTGCAAAACATTATGAGATACTATTGACTATGGGTTTAATAATAATTTCACATCCTTTGATAGAATTCATCATCTGTGTTGACGATGAGACACTTGATAGTGAGACATCTTAATGGTGATTATTCCTTAACAGTAACTCACACTTAGCTGATTTTATGCCATCAGTGAGATGTCCAAAAGTGAGTTTATCTTAATAGTGACTCAACCTTAATGGTGAGTCACACTTTTTCATATTTTACCAAACAATATTGTGATGTGAAATACTAACATAAAAGATTATGATTATATGTAAACATGAGTAAACATAATTAAACATAATTTAAATTGATGAAGCATGATTTTTTAGCATCAAAACTAGGGGAGGCCAACAATCTCCCCCTTTTTGATGATCACAAATCATGGCATTATACACAGAAAAACAGGTCTTTCATAACGATCAAAGTACAAAAGAAAATTGTTCTGCTTAAAATTTCATAGATATCATGAGAGATTAAATTATAAGATAAAGATAATAAAATAAAATTAAATACCATATTGATTCTGATTATCAGATTAAATTTCATACTCATTCTCCCCCTTTTTGGATTATCAAAAAGGTAACAAATCACAAAAGAGAAATAAGATAGAATAGATGAAAAGTGATAATATATTATATAATAAAAATATAATAAATTGGATGATAAAAAGGTCAAAATACATCCCTATAAAAGAAAAATCCTAACAAAATTAAGATTTATTCAAGGAATAATCCATGGATTCTTTTCCCTTATCAGAAGAAGTATGCGGAGGAACAGGATGGATAGAAGTGTCCAAAGTATAGAATTGATGAATGTTAGTCAAGGTGCTGGTTGAAAAGATAGGAACTCGGGAAGGCGGTGTAGAGCTAAGATTATGAGTAGATGTTGGAGGAGATTTAAGTTCTCAATAGATGATAGGCCTTAAATGAAGAAGTTCCTGAGTTGGAGAAAGAGGAAAATATTAAAGTGTTGGAGTATGAAGAGAAAAATGATCACTCGTGAAATCAGCTCTGAACTGAGGATCAACAGTATGATAGACGAAACTTGATAATATATTCTTAGTGATAGGTCAAATTAGTAAGGCCTCTAGAGATACAATGGTAATATATACCCTAAACAAGAATATAGGGATTTAAGAGATTGATAAAATCTACAATGATCTTCCCACCTTCCTCTATTTACATAGTAAATTCATCCTTACTTTCTATGAATATTTAAAGGGAAGGAGTAAGATCCTTGTGTTTTCTAACCTGTTCCTTAAAATATTGGGTGACAGGGGGCATGTTTAAATTATCAATCAAGTATTTAAAATGATAATTTAGCAGATTCTTCATGTAAATCCGGGAGAAGTAATAATAAACTATTTTTGTGATATCCTCCTGATCTAATTTGACCTCTTTCATGTAATGCCTTACCATGTCATGCACATGATCACTATTCTGTTTTATTTCTACTAAATACCAATTAATAAAAACCACTTATCAAGGACTAAAGCTCTTCTTGTATCACTGATTAAATCATATCAAGGTCAAGAGTCTCTAGAGGAGTAACAACTGAGGATGTTGCACTTTTTAATTCAAATTTGATAACATATCTTAAAATATCTAAGTCAAATACTGATGGATGAGGTGTAGCATCCTAATAAGACTTAGAAGAGGTATCTCCAATAATTTTTAATTTTTTTTTGATGATTCTCTATATTTTGATGTCATTCCTTTAACTGATGGAATGATATAGTCCAATTCATCACTCAAACTTTTATTCTCTATTATTATTTACCAAAGTTCAAAAACCATTTGAGGTTGAAGTTGTGATATAAATTTCTATAAAAGAATAATAGAATCACTTTCACTAAGACATGAAATTGGTTCTGGTTGAGTTGAATGGATATTTTTGACAGTTGAGCACAATTATTCTTTAAAATATTTGAAATCATTATGAATCACATAATCATCAAGAAAATGTTCAACTGAAGGAGTAGGATCCACTGTTGGATATATTTAAACTTGGACTCTCTAAGATGGATCCAATTATTCAAACATGGAACCCTTAGGATTAGATTCTTCAACATCAGATTTTGGACATTCTAATCCCAATGTGACATATCCAAGATATATTTCCCATTTATCCACTAAAGAAAAATCCAAAGGAGTAAGAGTATTCACTGTAGCTCAATGAGACTATTTCTCACCCTCAATAGGTTCTTCCTTCTAAATACTAAAATTATATTTCAATTGAACATCTAATACCATATAATCAAATAAAACTAAGTCTAGATCCTTTTGTGATTCCAAGACCGGTTCCTTTTCCACTAAACCAGTTTCAACAAGACTTTTAGGTTTTTCATCATGACCTTGATTATTAGCAGGATGATATGAGCCACCATCAATTTCACCATTTTCTTCTTCTTCCCCTTCTTTATCTGAATCATTTTACCTTTATTAACCATTCTATTATTTGTCTTCTTCATCTTCCTCATTTTCACTTCCTTACTCTTCTTCATCTTTATCTTTTTCATATTTTCTTCAACTCCCACTTGTATATTCCACATCTTTAGATTCTTCTATATCATTATCATTATCCCTTAGGATATTTTCTCTTACAGGAAGATCTTTTAGAGGGATAGGTGATCTATATGTAATTCAATCTACACTTACTAAAATGTTAGTATCATTTTTTTCATCAATATAGGATTATTTTTCTTTATCTTCCTCGACTTATTTTTCCTCCTCATCTAGATACTCTACAACCACATCTAGTCCTAAAGTAGGATCAACTATATCCTTTGGTCTTGTGGGGTGTTGAATTGGGTTAAAATCTATATCTTTTATCACTGTCTTATACCCACTATTTCTTATAAGGATTCCATATATTATTCATTATTTTGAATGTACACGGTAATGAAAAATCCATCACAATCTATGACCATTTCCTCACCATCATTAACCAATCCTTTGTCTTTAAACATGGCATAAATATAATGTGAATAGAATAGGGATTTTGAATTTGAATGTGGATTTATTATATCACACATATGACCCATAAGGTATATTCATATATTGGTTTTATATCCTTTTTTCATAAGATACAGCAAATAAGCATCCTAATATTTTGAAGAGGAAAATTCACCTTTCCATGGAAAAAGTTGATGATAAATAAATTTAAACATAAATCTACATTATCCATTAAGTTCAACGGCTATGGGTCTTTTGGTAATTCCATATCTGGTTAACTTAACTAAGGCTTCTTCATAACGAAATATATCACTTGCAGGTGGAGCACTACCTTGGTGATCTTCATAAATAACTTCATGAGGTACATTCACACACTCGACCCATTTCCTAAAAAAAGACAATACTTCATCCATTTATTCTATAGTTTATCCAATATTCATCTATTCCCTCGAGAATGAACTCTACATATTGATAAATCTTGTGAAATAGACTTGGATATAGGGTTCATTTGTTGTTGGAGAACCATTCCAACCAAACTTGTTCTTGAAACCCTTTTAAAACAAGAGACTTACTTGATAAGATCTAGTCAACATACCCTTCCTTTTTTGTAATTACTATTTGTTTGGTGAGTTCGGGGTTAATAGGTTTAGCTTTAAGATCACTCAAGTAACGTTTTTTCTTCTTCGAACAATGAGGTTCATATGGAGGCATCTCAGATAAATGATTTACTTGATCCATTTTGAAATATTTAGAGGGTTTAGTTTGAAGGAAAAAAGCATTAGATGTCCATGAGAGAAGTATTTGACTTTGGGAGAAGAGTGAAAGAGTTTTTGAGATTTTATTTGGATCTATTTGATTTTTATCATTTAGGAATTTCAAAATCATAAATTGAAAATTCAGAATAAAATAAAGTAAAATAAATAAAACAATGTTTTTTATGTTTGAATAAGGAAAATGACTAAGTAGAGAACTGTAAGACATAACTGTGAGTCCTAACGGTGAGTCATCAATGGTGAGTCCTAACAGTGAGTCATAAACGGTGTGTCCCAATGGTGACTCATCAATGGTGGGTCCCAACAGTGAGTCTTCAACGGTGAGTCCCAACAGCGAGTCACTCAAAATTGATCATCCCCAACTCATGTTTGATGTAACTCATTCTCTCATAACATAATGGCTTAGAAAAATATCAGTAAATTGATGTTTAATTCCAATGAATTCAAGAGTTATATCACCTTTTTTGATAATCATCTCTCAAAAAGTGTTGTCTTACATTAATATGATTTGTTATCGAATGAAAAACTGGGTTCTTATACATGTTAAGAGAACTTGTGTTATCACAGTTTATGGGTAAATTCCTAAATTGATATATTTAGTCTCGTAATGTGTATTTGATCTACAAAATTTGAGCACAATAACTACCAGTACCTATTTATTCAGCTTCAGCAGTAGATAATACAATAAAATTTTGTTTCTTTCTACACCATCAAACTAGAGACTTTCCTAAAAACCGAAATGTTCCAAATGTACTTTTTTTATCTAACTTACAACCACAAAAATAAACACTAGAATAACTAACCAAGTCAAATAGTTTTCCTCTAGGGTAGAACAATCCTAAGTTGGTAGTATATTTAAGGTATTTAAAAATTATTTTTAACACAAGAAGGTGTGACACTTTAGGATTTTTTTTAAAAAAAGAACATTAAATACACTAAACATAATATCAGGTCGAATTGTAGTTATGTAGAGAAGAATTTCAATCATACCTTTGTAATTGGTTTGATCCTCTGATTTTCTATCTTCATCAAGATCTAATTTATAGGTGGTACTCATAGGAGTATCACTACTTGTATTTCTATCCAATCCAAAAAATTTTAAAATAACTTTAGCACATCTACTCTGATTTAAAATAATACCTTCCTTATATTGAAATTTTGAAATCCAAGAAAGAATTTGAGTTTACCCATTAAACTCATTTCAAACTCATTTTGCATCATTTTTGAAAAGTCAATACATAAATAATTTTTTGATGATCCAAAAATTATATCATCAACATATATTTGAACAAATAAAACATCTTTAGGGATTATTTTTATAAAAATAGTTGGATCAACTATACCTTTTTAAAAACCTTTATAAATAATAAAAGTGTTGAGCCTATCATACCAAGCTCATGTATCTTGTTTTAAACTATACAATGATTTTTTTTACATGATAACATGATTTAGAAAATGAGGATTTGTAAAACTAGGGGTTTTTTGAACTAAAAAAAATCCTAAACTATATAACCATTTAGTAATTCACTTTTAACATCCATTTGATAAAGTTTAAAATTTAGGTGAGATACATAAGCTAGAAGAATTATAATGGATTCAATACAAGCCACATTTAAAAACTTTTCTTCATAGTCTATTTCTTCTTCTTAACTATAACCTCATTAAACTAGTCTAGCCTTATTTCTTATTATAGTTCCAGCTTCATTCACTTTGTTTCTAAACACCCATTCCGTGCCTATAGTCAAAATTTATTTAGTTATATCAATAAGTTTCCCTACATTTTTCTTTCAAACAGATTTAATTCTTATTGTATATCCATCATAAAAAATTAATCATTAATTGCATCATTGATTTTCTTTGGTTCCTGCTATGAAAAAAGACTTAATTTTCAACCTAGTTTCTTAGAGAAGCTCTAATATATGTTCCATTATCTAAATCTAAAACTATAGAATCTAAAGGATGGTTTTTAAGAGTTTCAATATATCTGGAGAAAAGGGCTGGTCACATAAGGTTCTTCTATAGGTTCAAGTTCCATTTGGTCAGAATCTGTAAATTTTCTAGAACTCAGGGACTTTTATGCTTGTTTAATAGTAGAATTAGAAGATTTAGGATTTAAGTCTAGATTTGATAGATTATCCTCAATATTTTCTAAGGATTTTTTGGATTCATGTGGATTGGTTTCACTAAATTTTACATGAATAGACTCTTCCACTCATTTGGTTCTCTTATTAAAGAATCTATAGAATTTATTAGATATTGAATAACCTAGGAAAATTCATTCATCCCTCTTGAAAGAAAAATTTTCAAGATTATCTTTTTATTGAGAATAATGACATTTCAACCAAAAAATCTGAAGTAATTAACTTCAAGTTTCCTATTATTCCACAACTCGTAGAGCATCTTATTTACAATAGGTCAAGTTAAAACTATATTGATTATATAGCAAGATGTATTAACAACTTATCCACAAAAATAAACAAGTAGATCATATTCATAAACTTAGTGTGGGCTATATCTTATAAGTTTCAATTTCCCCATTCTATAACTTCATTATGCTGGGTGTCCTAAGAGAAAAGTAGTTATGATTATAACCATTTTATGAGAAAAATGATTCTAATTCTTTATTTTCAAACTCACATCGATGGTCACTTATTAATATTTTGATTCTAATTCCACTTAATATAATGACTGATCCAACATACTTTGTGAAATTAGAACAATCCTCACTTTTGTTAGCTAAAAAAATGTCCAAGTATACCTTAAAAATTCATCTACTAGATCATAGACATAGACCTTCCCCTTTACACTTGAAACTCTAGATGGTCCAAAGAAATCCATGTGAACCAACTCAAGAGGTTTATAAGTTTAAAATTATTTATTTATTTTAAAGGATATTTTAAGTCTTTTTACTTTTTGACAAGGATTACATATTTTATCATTTAGAAACTCTAGTTTAGGTAGATCCTTGAATAATCATTTTCTAGTAATCTTTCTAAGAGTTTTAATGTTACAATTTCATAGTATCTTATGACACATATAATATTATTTATGAAATTCGCTTAATATAGAAACATTATGTGAGAGTAAGGAAACCATTTTAACAATATAAACATTTTATTTTCTAAAATAACTAAACACTAAATTATTCTTAGAGTTGAAAAAATTACAGGCATAATTTTAAAATTTAACATGAAAACCATCATCTTATAATTGTGAAATGCTGAAAATATTGTACATTAGAATATCAATAAAAATATCTTTATAAATTAGAACTGAATTTTTACTACTAATTTGGTTGAGGATAATAATTATTCATTTTTCATTATCACCAAAGGTGAAATGTCCAACATAAATCCTTATGAGTTTCATGAATCTAGAGTAGTCCCTTTTACTGTGTCTTGAACACCCATAGTCCAAGTTCCATAATGTCTTACAAGAACTCTTCAAAAAGCTTTCCTATTAAAATACTTTGAACAAGAAAAGACTTTGGTACCTAGATTTACAAGGGTCCCACAAAAATAGTAATTAAGTCTTTAAGAACCAAGATTTTATTCATGGGTTTCATGTAAGAAGTTTTTAACTTTTTATCAAAATAAAATTTATTAGGTATAAAATAATTAGATATAGAAAAAAAATTTCCATCACTGGAACTTGTAGAAAATTTTCATGATCTGGGCATAAAACCAAATTTTTTATATTTGGATATAAAATTGTTTTTAACAAAATTTCATTACCCAAGTTTATAACCAATTCCATTAGTATATTTAGGATAATTTTTTCCAATAATTTGAATTAAGTTATTTTTACCATTTTTAAATTGTTCTAGATCCCTCTTTAATTGCACATTAGAATGTTTATGTTCAGTATTCTCATTAAGAAGTTGATAATTCTTCTCTTTTTATATATTGAGTTCATATTTAATAGTAGTTGAAAGAGAATGTTGTTTCTTGGGAGATTTATATTTAACTTTTAGATCATTGAAAGTATTTATAATTATTTTGAAGTATTAAAAAATTTCCTCATTGGAATTATTTTCAAAAGTGTTAGATTCAGATTCATCTCTAGAATAGTAATAATTCTATGTATGAGATACTAGGGTTACCTCAGATGCATTTATATTAAAAAATGTTGGATTTGTCAAAATTTTCATCTTGAGATTATTTAGATTCGCTGGATCTATCCTTAGAATCACTCCAAGCATCCTTCATATACATCTTGTATTTTCTATCTTTTTCCTCATATTTATTCTTGTAATTGTGTTTGGGAAAGTCATCCTTTACATGTCCTTTTATTTTTCATTCATAACATATTATCTCATTCATATTCTCAATTATTTTCTAATACTTTTTCTATTTACCTTTTTTGACATATTTCCCTCTATAGTTATCCTTTCTAAAGAACTTTTTATTTATGTATAATTTTATAAATCTCCTAGCTAAATAATCCATTTCCTCATCACTATCAGTTGATGAATCTTCACTACTAGAACCTTCATTATGAACATGAATTTTCTCTTTTTATTTATATGTAGGGGTTTTGAAATCGAATGAATTTCTTCCAGGTTCATCATATTCTTCTTGATTAACCTTCAGATCTTCCTAATACATCATCAGTTTTCCAATTATTTATTTAACAATAAAAGTACTGATCTCGTAGGATTATCTTATAGATACTGAGGTTCCTCTCCATATTTCTGGTAGATATCTGAGTAGCTTCATGATTTGTTCCTTGGATTCAACTAGATTTCTGATACATCTCATTGCATTTAAAATATCATTAACCCTAATGTACATGTCAAAAATAGGTTTGTTAGGCTTCATTTGGAATTTATAATGGTTTATAGTATATGTGTTAAGCCTCATTTTCTTAACATTAGGGGTTTCATCATGTGAAATAGCTAAATTATCCCAAATCTCAAAGGTTGTTTTACATGCTGATATCCTATTGAATTCTTCATCACCTAGAGAAAAATATAAGGAATTAAAATATATTAAATTATTATTATAGGATTCCTTAGTTGGGTCATCCCATGTACTTTTAACTATAACTGAGATTTTATATTCATCTATAAGTGGAGACTAAATTTCAAAATCCATTCTCTCTAAATGAATTTATATTTTGATTTTACACTGAGCATAATTTGTGCCACTGAAATAGGGAGGTCTATTGGTAGTAGATACTTTCTACCAATTATCCATGTTAATGAATAAAAACAAGTTTTAAATAACTACGAATTTTGAACTGACCTAAATCTTGAGATCTTTAAAACTCAACTAAAATCATAGATAAAATGAGCTGAATCTTTAAAAACTTTGAAACCTAAAAAGTAAGAACCTTTTATTCCAAATGTTAGTTAGAGTAGAACACTCAAGGGGGTGATTTAAGTTCTTATAAAAATTTATGCCTAAAATATTTATTTAAAATTCACCCATTTTGAAATAAAAATGGCCCAATTAACTAAAGGATAAGTTTATAATAGATTTTTTTTTCAATGGATTTCTCAAAAAGTTATTAGTTATCAGTTAAACTAATATTAATTATTACCTTAACTTTTGTGATCTATCTAATATAGAAAATTCTAATATAAACACTATCTAATATTAACATCAAAGTAAGATGAAGTTTTCTGATTTAAATATACACAAACAGAGAAAACTAAACTTGAAATAAATTTGAATTTAAATGAAAAAGGAAGAATTGATGATGTCTCTAAATGATGACTTGGAAAGATGAATTAGAATGGTGTCTTGGAATGGTATCTTGGAACAGTGTCTTGGACATAGTGGTAAGTTAGGAGTGGTGAGTCAAGAGTGGTAACTCATACTTAATGAATTCTTATATCTTTCTTGTAATGGTGACTCTTTGGAGCTGTGAATCAAGAACAGTGAGTCAAGTAGCGATATGTTACTCTATTGGTAGGTCAAATTGGTAGTGACTTGTATTTGACAGTAATTCGACTTAGCAGTGACTCATGCCAATGGTAAATCATACTTTTTAAAACTTCTAGGCGGAGTTTGATGGTATCTTGATGTGACATTGACTTGTACTTTTCAAAAAAAATCTGGGAAGCTGTTGACTGTGGGTTGAATAAAAGTGTCTCGTACTTTGTCAGAATTCTTCATATGTGTCGATGATGAGACACATGATAGTGATACATCTTAATAGTGAGTATGAATTAATGGTAACTCATACTTATCCAATTTTATTCTATCAATTATATTTCCAACAGTGAGTCCATATTAATGGTGACTCAACCTTAATAGTGAATCGCCCTTTTTCATATTTTACCAACATGTATTATGATGTAAAATACTAACATAATAGATTAATATTATATATAAACATGAGTAAACATAATTTAACATAATTTAATTTTATTAAGCATGATTTGTGAGAATTAAAACTAGAGGAGTCTGCATAACCTTTTGGCACACAACATGCAATGCCACCATGCATAGTGTGTAGTTCGATCATGGATCTCCAATTAAAACTAAGTGTGTACTCAAGGTGTCTATTATATGTTTTCTCCATAATTAAACGATGGGTAAATTATTAGTACATGAAATGTGTATTTCTATTTTTCTAAAAAAAACAACCCAAAACTGTGAATTTTACTATAAATACCTAAAATGTATCCCAAAACACAGGA
The DNA here is from genome assembly GCA_963277665.1 of Viscum album. Classification (NCBI taxonomy): domain Eukaryota; kingdom Viridiplantae; phylum Streptophyta; class Magnoliopsida; order Santalales; family Viscaceae; genus Viscum; species Viscum album. Next base: position 913,512,965 of record OY728126.1, read on the forward strand.
ATGAAACATTTGACTTTAATAGAAAAAAACCAGTATTATATGAATTTTTACTAAATATATACACTAGAATATTATGAACAAATATGGTTCATCATTTTTTGATGTGTTATTTAAAAAAGTGAACAAATTATTGAAATATACCCCTTGGGGTTCTATGAAGGTGGTAGACTCCTCATTCTCAGGGGATCTTAAGATTTTTTTTTGTATCCTTAATATCCATCCATGAATGAAGGGAATTATATGTTGGATCATGCATTGATTGAAATCATTATGATCAGGAATAGAAAATCATCCGTAAGAAAGTTCCCATTAAGATTCTTGAAGTTGATAAAAACCCTTATTTTATAATTACTTTATTTATGGAGATAATATAGGTGATTCATCCCTAACATTGAACTTCCCAAATGAAGTGGGATTTGATTATATTATTAACTTCATCTTATATTGTGTCTTAATAGGTTTGAGGCATTATACTCACTAGCTATTTGTAGCTTCTAACATCATTATGTAAACCTGAATAATGGGTATCCACATTAGGATCCAATTCTATAATCTCCATGTAGTTCCAGTTAAGAAAATTTGGTGTTGTTTTAGGAAGGTTATGTATTTTTTTATTCCCTAGGATTTATGGAACCACTGATCAATATAGTCTATAGATATACAACTATACCTATATTAACATATCTATGATTATTAAAGGTTGTCCAAAAACATTCCTAGAATAATCAATGGACTTTTAAAGTAAAGGGATTTTTTTCATCAGATGATGATGAAAAGGATTAACTCTACTATGTGAACTCCCCAATTTAAGATTGGGAAGAAATGAATTGTCTCTTTCTATAGAAATATTTCTCGTCCTTATGAATTAAAATAATAATAAAATAAATATATAGAGGAAGAATATATTAGGGAGAAACATTACAACAATATTTTGAACATTTTAAAATATTGTCTACAAGATTTCCACATTTTAAAATTATTAATAAACTACTAGAATAATATTTTTAAAAGGGATTAATTACTATAGTCCATAATATTATTAGAATATTTGAAGTTTATTCCTTAATAAAATAGATTTTAGTAACAATAATGATTCTCTTAATAATCATTACACAAAATATCCAATTGTTAATTCACGGTCTAACACACCTATTAGAGGAGTACACAAGCTACAATCAAATACTTCTAATAAAAATATTTAAAACAAGTTTAAAAAAGTATGTACCAATCATTTTTATGTTTCTTTATCAAGTTTAATCACATTATTCTACTTTTATTAATTACAATGTGCATTATATCAATACCCATTATACTAACTAGTTCCCCCAATTGCGGGGTTCTTCCAAAAGTAATGTAGACTTTTTTCTGACCATACTAATAAAACTTTGAGAAAATACCATACCACTATTACAATTTTGGTTCAAATGAAAACCAATTCTTTAACCAATGTGTTAATTCCAAATATCCTTAAAATTCTTGTAATTACATGGATTAGGGTGTTCATTCTCTACCACTACCCAAAAATTTCCAATAACTACCCCTTCAAAATTTCTAATCTATTCTATCGAACATTTTAAAATAAATAGTTTATAAAAATATAAAATCCCATTAAACCACCAAAATTTTATTATATTATTGTCTAAAATAATTGATAATGTAATTTCTAGTGCTATCTCCCTTTATAGTGATATAATATCCATGAGTTTTCCTATTCCTAGGAAACCGCCATTTTAAAAATCCCTTAGAATATAAATATAGAAAATTCTATCATTGAGAGGAATTCCATTAATTGAGGGATAATATTTATTGATAAAACCATTAATCCAAATTTAGCTCAAAATTTTCTTCCAATAGTCCACCTAATCTAGGAATATTAAATAAACTAATCTTGAAAATTGTTGGAAGAAAATCATATATTGGTTAGATTTATTTTCAATTGAGTTTTTTTAACTTCGAACTATTCATACTAAAATTTAAAAATTAGTAGTGGACCTATATTGAGCATGGATTAATTTTCTTTATCCCAAATATTATGTATTTAGAGAATTTTTGGATGTATTTGAATAATGTTAGAGGTATTTTAGTCTAATTTTGGGAAAATTTTATTTTTTCAAATTTCTAAAAAATTTACAAAGTTCATTTCTTATATATTATATAGTATTATAAGATATTATAGATTTTTATAAATTATTATAGATTTTAATATGATATTTTAGGTTTTTAGAAGACTCTTCTACATTTTATAACATATTATTGGTCTTCATAAGACTAATTTTTCAGAAAAATCATGGTATGTTCTCTATATATTCAAGGTATTTATTTCATAAGATAATTTATTTTATAAGATTTTTCTAGTTCATGTAATTAATTTTTCAGGTAAGATATATTATTTTGTAAGATATTTTCGAATTACATTTGATACATGATTATCATAGGATATTTTAGTATAGAATAAGATACTTTTATTTCATATGAAATTAAAATTCTTTTATTTTTTTAATTAAGTATTAGTTAAAAACTATATATGAGATTTTTATTTGAGATTTAAAGCATATTATAAAGTGATCATAATAATATTAAAGAAGTATTAATCTCTAATACTGTTAATATTTTTTAATATATAATTAGTTCTTTATAGAAACTAAAATTTATATCAAAATTTTCACTACATGTCTCCATATATGGGAATGTTATTGACCGTATATTATGATTAAATATATGGTCAATCTAGAATAAGAAACCATTTTTATTTTTTGGATATATAATAACTATGGTTCTTGGAGAAGATTGAGAAGAATTTGTAAATTTAAAAATAAGGAATACTTGATTCTAAATTCATGTTATTTTCATGTTTGAAGTATGAAATGAAATAAATTTTAAAAAAATAAAAGAGGAAACTGTGGTTTCTTTCATATACTTTCCATATCAAAAGTAGGGAAAATATTTTTCTTAGAAAACTCTTGAGATTTAAAAGATGAAGAAGAAGATAGTTTTCAGAGTCATGGTTGCTATTATTGATAATATATGTGAAGAGTAGAATTGAAAATAAGAATAAATAGAAGATGGAAATTGAATATATAAATTTATATAAGAAGGAAGAATGATAATGAAAACACCCTTGATTATTGGTTTTAATTTTAAATGATTAAAAATTTTATATGAAACCAATGTGTTGTATCTTATTTTTTGTAACCCTTGACCCAAAGTAGTGAGAAAAAAGGTAAAGAAGAGGATGTTATCTAGGGATCAGTATAGAATGATTCCCAACATTTTATAATATGGATAGTAGATAGTATTGCCTCCTTTTACAGTGACACACTAGAAAAGTATGCTCTATATAATATCTCTTATTAGTGAACCAAGTAAAATGTTGTATACAAGAACTTATTATTATATATTAAAATATTGTGTGTAGGAATTATTATTGGAAAATTTTGTTTGATATTACTAACATGAGGACACTATCCTATAAGGATGAAGAAAATTTATATACCCAAATTCACCCCTCTCAGGGTGTATTAGCCTTCTAGTTACAACAAGTTGTATTAGATACATAGGTCTTTGAGTTATGAATCTATATTATTTAGGGTTTCACTATGAACAATATATTTAAGATGAAAGGATCTCCTTTCTTAGATTAATGAAATTATCAAATATTTATAAATAAAATGAGATACCACCTATGGTCTCTTGGACTTAAATTTTTCTCTATTGATATTAATGGAATATAGGTTAGTGATGATATTAAATTATCTATAACTGAAGGTGATATAAATATCCCCTATATTGAGGATAAAACCCAAAATAATTTATTTAGTGATTTGTGGAATATGACCTATATGATGGTGATTATTTTCTCTTCTTCAAAGGCCATGTGGAAAAAGTTACCTATTATCAATGAAGGTTTCAAATTGGTTAAAAAATAAAATATTTATGTTTTACATAAGAGGTTTGATAATCTAAATGTATATCCATATTAAAATATTAATAGTTTTTTATCACATTATTGATGTGGTTGAAAAAATTCTAGGACTCAGTGAAGAGATAAAGGATGTATATATTGTGAAAACTATATTGAGATTATTATTACCATTTTATTACCTAAATCTGTTTTCTCTTGAAGAAATAAACATAATTTATCTATCATTGGATGGATTACACAACATTTTGGTGGCCTATAATATGGGAGTCAAGATATAAGGGACACAAAATAATACTTACAAGGAAATTTAAATTATATCTATAAAATAACTTAACATCACAAAAGATGAAGGTGAGGAGGATGATGTTAGTGATGAGTTTCTGTCTCTGGTATCAAGGATTCTCAAAAGTGGTAAGGAAATATTTGAAGGTTGGATAACCTTGTATTTTTTAGATTTTTAAATGTAGGATACATTGTAAAAATATGTCATAATGAATTTTATTGTTATATAAGTGAGGTGGACATTGTACAGAAGTTGGTAAGAAAACATCCCCCTATAAGGGATTTCAAATGAGGAAGTTCTTCTATGAGGAATTTCTAGAGATTGTTCCTTATGAATAAGTAAGAGGAATCCGTGGAAGAATTCTTAGGAGAATAATAAAGTGAGTTTTAATATAATATATAATAGTCCATGATGTACACTATTGAAAAAGAAAATTCAAAGAGGAAAATTGACCATCAAGCTAATGGTGTGGTAGATCATAAGGTGTGTCTTGAGAGACCTCTTGAATATCTTGATATTTAAATAATGAAAAAAAAAGTTAGCAAATTAGTAAAAGATTCATCATAATATGTTTACCAGCATGAGGCTAAGATTAACAGACTATAGATGGAGTTGGGTGATTAATCAACGGGCTATGAGACCTCAGAATTGGCAGTATATTTTAAGTTGAAAATTTAAAAAAATATATGAAAATTAATTATATTAGTGTTTTTATGGAGTACAAATAAAATAGAGTTTAAAATATCAATGAATAATCAGTTATATTAAGAATAAAACTTGAATATAAAAAAATATATGTGATCCAAAGAAGAAGTTTCAGTTTAGGAAGTTCTTAGATATAGAACCACTGGAAAGGTAAAAATATTGAACTGAATGTATTGATAAAATTATAGATAAATAATGGTCATGGCATGTGGGTAAAAGTGGAGTTAGAAATATAATTATGATATTAAAAACAAGATTATTGTAAATCCATAAGAAATTGAAATATAACTTTGTAGAAAAACCACAAACATCACTGGGTAATAAAAAATATGGGAGTCACTCGAAAACTAGAAACATGTGGAGAGTAAAAGTTAAAAGTATTTTGTTTTATGAAATACAAATTTTTCTGGAAACCTTATCTATAAAATGATTTTTTATAGATTTTTAAAGCTAGTTTAGGGGAGAAGAACTCGTGAGTCAACCAACAAGAATGAGACTAAAACCTTCATCCAAGAGAAAGAATTATTTTTTAATTATTGTTTTATGTTTTCTAAATTTAGTTATAGAACCCTTTACTATAGTTAAAGAAGAAATTTAAATGGATACCATGCGAGTTAAAGGTGAATGAATGAAAGAAAACCCAACTAGATCCCCCTAAAAATCAGAACTCACTTTTGGATTAAGAAGGTTAATATGACAATGATGATTACACTAATAAATAAAAGGACATTTCAATTTACATTTCACCTCGATTGGTTCTTTCATGGAAGGGAAAAATATGAGAAAAAAATGAAAAACTAATGGAAGTTTCCATAAGGATTTGTCCTAAAGCATTATATAATATTGATTTTAAGTCAAGAACTAATTTTATTAAATTTTAGGATTTTTACAATTTATAGTTTTATAGAATTATAACATTGCCTTTATTTAAATAAATATTACATCACAATGTGGAAACATCCACTTATTTTTCATTTTTCCCATAAAACCAAACATTAATGATATAACAAGTTTTCTTTTCAAGAAATATGTTCACAGTTTTCATCTTGAGCTCATACTTCTCCCTAATAATACACAAAATGCTATTAAAAATGTTAAAATGTAGGATATATACAAAAATATTATTAAGGGATTAGATATGATAAGTAAACATGGCGCTTCAATCAAAGGTATAACATGATGTCTTAAAATAGATGGATCATGAGTAAAAACATGGAAGAATAACATAAAGAACATGGTATAATAAGATAATGTAAACCTAGGAAATATGAAAAAAATAAAAAAATGACATAAGCATAAGTTAAGGTTAACTACCAAAACAATATAATATCATGGATAGAGTCCCATAGTGTATTAGGTTTACTCTTTAATCCCATACATAACATCTCATGAGAAAAAAAACTTTACCCAATGAATTTAAGTTATATTTGGGTGAACCCGTTAATAAAATGACCACGATTATGTGTTATATAAAAATTAAATCAATCAAAAGTAATAAACATAATAATTTACCATGGAATGAAATGGGTTGCGTAATCTTACCTCATGTCATAATCAATGGATATTTCATAAAAGAGGAATTTTTGAAATGAAATTAAGTAATGTATTAACCCATCGTATAAAGAAACAATGAGACAAGTGTATATGTAAGAGAAATATATATAGAATTTATAATTAATCCATAACATCAAAGGTTAATATCATTAATGAAAATTTATTTGAAAGATTGCATGGAATATTTCTTGGGGAAAATACCCTATTTAGTTTTGAAATCACTATATTAAAATAAAAAAAATACCAATGTATTATAGAAATATTTTTATTTGAAAAAAACTATCACGACCCGTCCCTCGAGGCATGTGTCGTGACTACCCAAAGCCCGCCTTCCATAGGCTAGGGGCTGGCGACTTTCACCGAAGGTGTATTACCTAAAACTTGGGAAGGCATTTCCGTTATAACCTACAAACTCACATAACCAAGCACACAACAAGATACGAACATAAGAAAACTGTATAACCGAAAGAGTGCTGAAAGTAAAAAGGGGCCGAAATACAAGCCCAACAGTAAAGGTACAAGTACAACTGAAATAAAATACAACTGAAGAAAGAGAAAAGTCAATTACTGCATCTTCCTACGAGGTTCCTACCAGAAGGGTAGGTACATATCGCCTCCTCAACACACCACATCTGTCTATCTCCTCTATGTATCGACATGTCATATGATCTACCTCCGGGCACTGTCCAGTCCTGGTACTCTCAGCCTTGTTCAGCGTTGTCCATCGTCTGCATCCAACACAACAATGTGAGGGCATAGCCCATGTAGGGGTGAGTATAAAAATACACAGTAGGTACCTCGAGACCCTCTAGGTCCCACAAAATCTACCAAGGATAAACTAAAACAACTGAAATCAATAGATAACCTAACTTAGGTATATACCCATACATATTACTAATTTATCAAGTAATCCATCTCAATCATGAGGAAAACACAGAGGTACAGACTCAGCTCACACCAAGATTTATTCAAGAGGTAGTATCTAGTAACATTCTCAATCACATCGTCGAACACCTCAGCTACTAGAAAAATCCTCCTCTATCGAGTACAGTGGGTCTGTCATGTCACACAGAGGCACTTCCCACTAACCTTGGACTACTCAGGTACTCCTCCTGTCGAGTATCGTGGGTCTGCTGCATCACATAGAGGCGCTCCCCACCATGGGCATGCCGCGTCACACATAGGTGATGCCCCTCATGGCCTACTGAGGTACTCCTCCTATCGAGTATCGTGGGTCTGCTGCGTCACTAGTCTGCTCCCCACTATGGGTCTGCCGCATCACCAAGGTGCTCCCCACTAGGCCTGTTGAGTCACTCTAAGTCGAAACGGTCAGCAGTTGTCAAGTCTCAGTCATCCACTAGGTCTCCGCACTATGCTCTCTCGTCTTTGGGAGGATATTCTCTACAAGCTACTGGTCGATACTCCAACTTCCATGAAGTCCCACTAAGAAGTATCTCAAAGGTCTATCACATCATAGAGGTTTCAATGTAACAAACGGAACATCTATCGGACGCCCGGTCTATGAGTTATTATAATTTTAGTCTCGGGGTCCCGGTTGGATTCGTGCTCAATCCAAACTAACTGTTCTCCATCTTAATTCATAACATTGTGAGGTATCACTCAAAGGGATCAACTCGCTCCATGATTCCCAACGCCACTG